>OY998233.1:10821851-12021851 GCA_963922035.1 Amblyjoppa proteus
CGCATCCGGCGATGCACTTCGACACGACGAGCGCGCTTAATCTCTCCCGCGGTCGGAGGCCCCAGTCACCCTTTGAACTCTCCTCCGGCAGCGGCGACGAGAGCATGCAGGTCATTTCCTCACAGAACAACACCACGAACAACTGTCTGCCCCACAAACTGAGGCACAAGTCGAGGATCGGCGACAAGGACGCGGCCAGCGCGCTACTCGCGCTTCAGGGCATCAAGCAGGAGCCCGGACCGAGGGCCTCGCCACCCTGGGACAACGAGGGCTCCAGCGACGAGAGGGACTCCGGCATTTCGCTCGGAACCGAGTGGACAGGACCCAGCGTACAGCCCGTTCCCGAGACCGAGAGGGAAGTCAAGTCCCGGCTCGATCGTCTCGCATGCGAAGTCGCCTCCCTGCAAAACATCCTCCGGCTCGGCAAACCCGGCGACACACACGTACCGAGCCAGATATTGCCCGGTCCAGTCACGACCTCCTCCATCGGCGGCAGCCACGGATAACTGCAGACGAGCGGCACTCACGTCGCATCCTGACTCACCTGACTCATCTCCGTCTTCGCTGCGATCGCGAGCCGACGAAATTCGAGATTTTTTTTCTTCTTTTTTTCCGCTTCCGCATCTCTTCGTCGACGATAATTGTGCGGGCGCAAAGAGGAGAAAAATGGAATTCCGTACGCGAGAGAGCGGAGACGTGGGGTGTGCGCATAATTTATCCAGTCGCGGTGACTACCACGAAAAACCGCCCTCGTGAACATAGTAGCTTCTAGTACGATGCCTAAATTTTTAAGTAAATTATGATTTAATTATTAGATTATTTCACTCGTTGTTATTATTATTATTATTATTATTATTATTATTAATGTTATTATTAATATTATTAATGTGTATTATTGTATTATATTATTGCTATCGTGTTACGCGAATTGTTGTTCGAACGATGTTGACAGCGCTGTTATTGCAACGAAAACGGTAGAAACAGCGGCGTTCAACTAGTTGAATATTTAAAACTTGATCGCGCAACCGGCTATCTCATCACCGCCAGATTATCCCTTAAGCGATTAATCACACTATTATCCAGCATTATCATCTGTAAATCTAGTGCGATAATATCTAGTGCTCCTCGCTTATTTCTTTTGTTTTCTTTTTTATTTTGTTATTATTTTCTATCGTTTTTCCTTTTGTCGAACTTGCTAATCGTGAAGTAGTGATTTTCAAATCGGAATCGATAATTGATTTTTCTTCTCGCCTATTTAGAGCATTGTAAATATTCGATAAATAAAAAAACAAAGAAAGCTATGTGTGCCGTGTGTTGAAAAAAAAATGCCAAGTGCAAAAAATTTAAACGTGAAAGTATTGAAGAAAAAAAAAAGCCTATAGGTGTATCTTGATATTTTTAGTGTACACTATCGCGAGAACATCTACGTACCCTCTATTCAATATGTAATAACACACATTGCACACATAAATTCATCGTATATATACATATATACATACACACACACAAAAACAAATACACATATATAAGATATATTTTTCAAATTAATGTATTTTTCCAATATCGTGATTTAAGAACGATAGGGCGCTAATGTTTTACCGCACATGCTGTACGCAGAAGGGTTTTTCTTTTCGAAGTTGCGACGATCGAAATGTATCGAGCGGAAAAATGTGGGTGTGTGAGAGAGCGAGCGTGTGTGACCGAGAGAGAGAGAGAGAGAGAAAGAGAGAGCGACACACGCAAGATCATCCGAAAAGTTGTGCGCATTAAGTGTATTATTAGTGAAAGGGAATTTTTTTTTCGTGAAAGGATAATTCGGCTGCGTTATAATACAAAATTATATTCAAACTCAAAGCGACGTACTGATACGTTCGATGTACCATTCAATTAATTGTCTGTCAATGAGAAAGAAGAACAAAAAAAATATATATCCTGTCACGAATTAATTTTCCCGTACGGCCAATGATATTTATACACATAGCGAGTTGGTGTCGTTGGCCGATCGTTATGTATTATATAAACTACGTGATACGGCACGAAGCGCTGTTTATGAAGCGGCAAGACAGAATCCACGTTAATTGTAAAAAAAAAGGAAGAAAGAAAACGCAAATGAGTAACATGCCAATCAGCGACAGCGATTAATAATTTTAAGCGTAATTCTCCCACTTGAGCCCCCCCCCCCCAAACTATTTATTACATTAATCGAAAAAAAAGAAAAAAAAAAACACGGTGATGATGATTATTCGACGTGTGTATTATAGCTTTGGTACTATTTATGTGGTGTTTACGAATATAACTATTCAAACCTACGAGAAAGAATTTAAAAAAAAACGTGATCCATGTTGAAAAAAAAAAAAAAAAAAAAAAAAAATGATACTATCGTGAATAGTATCGTGATAACATTTTGTGAGATCATTTTCTTTTCCACGAAAAGATCTCACGTCCCTATTAAACCCGACACAAGACTGTTTATTATTATTGGTGTTACGTGTGGAAGTTAAACGAGCTTTTTACTTCCTCGTTGGTTTTTTTTTTTTTTTTTTTTATTATATCGATGATCACTCGAGAATCCTGAGATGCAGATACACTCGCGACTCGTCGCTATTCTTCGTAAGAGTCGAAAAATATTGTATAAACAAAAAAAGAACAACTTACGAATAATATGATACATGACTGGTGAATAAATGTGCCCAGCAAAGAGAGATCGCATTATATTTTCTTTTAAATTTTTATATCTTTCGATGGGATTTTTTTTTTCGATCGAAGACCGATCTATCCTTTCCCTCTATCACACTTACGAATTCGTCGATTGCGCATTGCGTCTAAATAATATTATGTTTCTTCGTCGAAGCGAGATTGTCTCGACTGTACGAGCGAAATTGAAGAGAAAACATTGCCGCGAGTGCCTTAAATGAAGTCGGCTGCGATGCAGAGACAATTAACTGCGATTATTAATATACAACTATATAGGCTCTAGTCGCTGAGGGCTCGAATCGTATCGATAACGCGATTATCTCATTATATTCAGCACTGAGTGTAAACGATCACAAACACGCTCCTTGATCACATGTACATATATATACATATATATATATATATATAACGAAAAAGAAAATACGCTGAGCATATTGTACCCATACCAAAAAATTCGTATCCTACGGGTACCGGGGAGCATTCGGTCTCGAGAGCGAACAGAAGAACGAAAATATCGGACCGACAAAGAATCGCAAGACGATGCGAAATAATGTGTTTTTATTTGTCAAACTCGAATACAGTTCCTAATATATAAAACGAATGACGAATTGCGCGAAAGCGGTTGACTCGATATCCTTCTCCGGTTGCTCGATGTGCCGAACGAATTTGTGCGTATTTAGCTTCTAAGTACATATCAAACCAGCGTGTAGTTGTAATTGTACTATATCGGTATTGAAATAATAAATTTTCAATGTTTTTTGACAGTATATCGCAACAATGTTTTTATTTCAACATTCTCATTTCTCTTCCACAGGCGTCGACTTGGTGATATACATAATCGTAGAACTTCAATACGTCGACGATCGTTCGAAAACGATTCGATCGAAGGTCGTATAGCTTTTTTTTTCTAGTCATTGTAAAATATAAAAATTATGTTGTAGACATTGATTTAAAAAAAAACAGACATTGATTGCTTTTCCGTATAATGCCCGTACTGCGATTGCATAGAATTAACAGTACACGGAGAGTAAATAATTGAATCTCGATGATTATCTTTAAAAAATCTTGAATCAGTGAATTATTAAACAATTATCATGTTACGTGATTTTCAGGTATGAAGAATGAGGAGAATTATTGCTATGCTCTCCAATTAATTGTCACAGAATTCACGACCTGCGCAAAACTGTTGGATAATATTAGGCGAAGAGTGTCGCGATCCCCGCGAACGAGTCTCAATGTGTGTCAGTCGATTCGATAATTACGTTCACTTGCGTTTCTTGCATTTGGTTCTGCCGCGACGACGACGCGAGGCGTTTGGTCGTGCGTCCGTTTTCTTCGAAGACCTGAAAATTCGCAAACGCCGTTGAAGAATTAAGAAATCGCTACGATGGATCGAAAAAAAATGAGTCCTTGATTATAAAAATTGACACTTACCTATGCACTCTGTTGACGGTTACCGAAGTCGTCTGTTTTTTCAAGGTCAAGTGCTGTTGTACAAGCTCAGCAAGTTTTCCTTGCTGCGCCAACATCGAGAGAAAAGTGCAAATAAATTCGTCGTAATTGTGGGTTCTTCTGCAGTCATCGATCTGGAAAGAAAAACCACGCAAGTGAATGTTGCACTGCGTAGCAAGGCTGCAAGTTTGTAAGTATGCAAGTCTGCAAGTCTGACTTCACAAAAATATTTCTTCTTCGGTCGTTTACTACACCAATCATTTTAATACTCCACAATTCGATTGCTTGGCGTAAAATTACAACGATGTCGACCTACTTTGTATTTGTTTCTCTTGTCGTTCTCGTCTTTGAGGCTCGTTTCGCATATGTTTATTTCGTGCTCGAGATTCTTCAGAAGCGCGAGAAGATCCTTCGGTGCAAAAGTATGGGGCTCGAACAGTTCCGGATACTTGGAGCACAATTTTGGATCAATCTTCTCGACCTTCTTCTCCTCGGTAACGGTGTCACCGTTGCTCGTTTTCACTCTGGCGTGCGGTATCCTCACCTCGCCGGACAGGCAAACCTTTTTGTGCAGATGACCGCTGTCGGAGACGAGCCTCTTGCCATTGATATTTATGTTCCCCAACGATCGACCTGAGGGAAAAATATGCCATGTACAATGTGTTTAAGTACTTGCAAATTATTAATCTCTTCAATTTTACTCACTCAAACCCGCCTCATGCTTTTCATCCCCTGCAACTCGTATGACGACGAATTTCTTAAAGTCTTTCGTCGATGTAGGACTGCTCTGGCCGGAGTTCCATCCCCAAGCTGCGAACAAAAATTCAATAAAAAAGTAAATCCATGTATAACAATTCTTCGGCAAGTTTACTAAAAATTTGTATCGATAGTCGATTGACTAAGACGTGGACTTCGGCTTTGTCTGAAATGACCTGGAAGCAAATTTTCACTTGGCTACTAGAAATTTCTCCTCTGAAGATCGAGGTGGCTGTTCTCCAGCAACTTGACATAACTGTGACGCCAACGTGCTAACGAAGCTGCGAGAGATCGGTAGGGGAATGTGTGAAAGATACATAAACCAAGTTCACTCCACCCCGGAGGTTCAGTAGCCCGAGCAACATCTCCAATGATGCATGCGCAACGAAAATTTGTTATTATTTTTCTGCTCTGTGAGTCGATCGCGTTTATCGGTGCATCGAAATGTCCCGAGCCGAGAAAGCCTCACGTCACCAGCTGCACGATTTTTTACAATTGTGTAAATCTGCCCGATGGAGGATACGTTTGGGCGCCGGCAAAGTGCGCCGATGGTTTGGTAAATTTATCCACACTCAGGCAACTTTATTTTTATCGCTGACAAAACGGCATAATTGATTTAGCAGCCAGCCAACGAACAATCGCTGAACCGTACAAAAATAATCTGCTGTTGCCAATTTTGCTTCCTCGGAAAATTGTGTTCCTTTATTCGCGAAGCTTCCCCTATAAGGAAGCCAAAAATACAGAGTAAATACTTTCTCATAGCAGAAGCTTCGCGAGTAAACAAACATTATAAGACAGCGATATGAAAACTTCAATTTCCAACTTTTATGAAGAAGTAATATAAAAAATGTTATTTATTTTTTTCAGGTATTTCAGCCGTATCTGCGCTTATGCGTTTTACCGGGTGACGCATGGACGTGCGACAATTTATCGACTGAGTCACCCCTCGTTACCAAGAACTACGAAAGCCCAGAGGTGGTTGACCCCACGCAGACGAGCTACCTCGGATACACCCAAGAGTCATCGCCGTTCGGCGGTAGCGTGTCGATCGGGGAATCCTATCCAATCGACGGGATCTCGGAACTCGGCAATCTACGACTCCCCGCAACGCCCTATCCTCTGATCGAGATCCTAGACGGTACCGAAAAAAATAGCAAGGACGATGAAAAAAGCACGAAGAACAGCACGCTTCCACAGGCCATTGAGCACAGAGTAGAAAATTATCTGTATCAATTTTTCAACGGGCAACAGAAAATTCCCACAAGAAACAAAAACGGCATCGACAACGGAGGGCAGGAAAATAGTTTCACACGGCTCAGAGGATTCGTGAAGAAAATGCTGCTCTACGAAAATCTGAGAGTGCCGCAGCGAGTATTTTCCGCTGTTGGGCCGACCGGCCAATTCGGCAGCGCGACCTGCGAACCTGCCGCGGAGAACGCTCTCAGGAAGAGCGATTATCTGAGCAGCATTAACAACCATATTTTGGACTACCTGGTTCAAAGTTACATTCTCGGTAGGAGACAATTTATGCTCGAGAAGTCGAAGAAGAACACAAAAAAATCTCCGTCTGTGACGACAAGCGGAACAGAAGCGAACCAGCTAGGGAACTATGAAGTGGATTCGACCACTGTGAGCTCGAGCGAGCAAGAGGCCTCGATAAATTCGATAATCGATGGACTGAAAGAGGACGAGAACGTCGTCGCTGTGAAGGGCAACTTGGGAGGGAAAGAATACGTGACGATAGCGAAGTACAAGTCACTCTCGACTCGAGTGAACGTCGAGGTGATCGATGTTGTCGTGTGCGCCAAAGGCATACGCCTGCCGAATCGGACCGACTGCACGAAATATTACACGTGCGATCCTGAGACCGCGACCGTTGTAGATTTTTCTTGCTCGTCGAAGACCGCCTTCAACGATTACAATCGCGTTTGCGAAGCTCAGAGGTACAAAGCGTGTGCCAAGGAACGCCTGTCCGAGCACAAACTTTCTACCACTCCGCGTTCGACTCGCTCTACCCAAGCTCCAGATTTGACCTCAGCTCGTACGGAAGATCCTGCAAACAGGAATCCTTGTCAGAGTATAGGAAAATTCGTGGACGAATTGTCGGAAAAGCATTACTACGTGTGCTACTCGTCGCTCGGAAATTCCGAAAGTATGGAATCCATAAGAATGACGTGCCCGAACGATTTGATATTTTGTCAGGCAAAAAGAGTGTGCACCGCTCGAAGCCGCTGCTACGAGTAATAGAGCCGGCGGATTAAGTTTGATAAAATCGCCATTGTAGTCACACAGACCGTTTTACAATTATTAATGTTATTATTATTCGTTGATGACCTCAGTTCGCGCGGAAGATCCTGCAAACAGGAATTGTCGGAAAAAGATTATTAAGCGTACTTGTTGAATGAGACTGATAAGAACATTTATTTCTTTGATTTGCTGCGACTTCGGACTGATCTAATTTCGGAATCCCTCTTTTTTTGGTTTTTAATGAAGAAACTCAAATATGTTTCAACCCTGGTCGGGCCCTCTTCAGAACGATGTTTAATTTGTTTGATTCTTCTTATTTTTATTTTTTTGTAGGTGCTCATGTTGTCCTTATTAAAACGGCTATTATATGTGTGTGATCTGTGATGCGTTCTGTTGTATTTTTTGACTACGTGTGACAGCTAATTATGTGGTTTATTTTGTTGTACCGATTAGACAAGCGTCTCAGTTGTCGTTTGTCGCTTGGAAAGCCGGGATCCGTGTTGATATTTTACATTCCATTTAATTGCGGACAGTTTGAAATTATGGAAGTATGAAGTCTATAAGGATGACGTGCACGAACGATTTGATATTTTGTCAGGAAAACGGAATCTCCACCGCTCGAAGATGTACGAGTAATATAGACGGTGGACTAAATTTGATAAAATAGCCATTGCAGTCATGCAGACGGTTTTACGATTATTATCATCATTATTCGTTGTTCGAACTTTTCGCGCTCACCTTGCGTCGGCGAATTGAAAGCCGATCCAATTTCGGACGATGTATCCGTGCTCGATGAACTGTGAGCCGGCGATGTTTGGATTCTCAGTGGGGTTGCGTAATCCAGAGCGCACATCACTACCTTTTCCATGTTGCTATAAAACAACAAAACAAATTATTCACGAGTACTACGACAACAGCCTTTCAGATAGAGAAAATATTCTTCCCGAGAGTACACGTTCAGTTCATTGGAAAATAAATGAATCATTTTTTTTTCAATCAGTAAAACAGTTTGTTCCATAGTTGTAAAAAAATTTCTCCCGGGACTTTTTTTCTTCTGAAAGCGCTACACATGAAAATTGCCTCGAAAATGAATTACCTAGCATCAGATTTTCCCATGTTAACAGAATTCTCCTCGGTCTCATTGTTGGTTTCGTTCGATCTTTCGACATTAACGCTTGGCACGTTCAGCGCTCCGTCGACGTCGTGCTTGCAATTGATTTCGTCTTCGGTTTTGTTTCTTCTGTCGTTGATCTTTTCATTTTTCTCGTAGTCGACGTTGCTCTTGTCGATAACCCCTTCCTGATGGCTGAGCTTGACGAGCTGTTGCAGAGCTTCGAGCACGATTTGTCTGTTTGTTTTCAGCATGGTGAGCTTGTGCGATATGGCGAGACGTCGATCGGGCACAACGGCCATCAGATTGAATCTGATGTCCTGCAGTTGTTCGCCGGTTGCCATGCCCAGACGATCGGTTATAACTCGTCTGAATTGCTCGGTCCACTCCTCGTGCTCCTTCCAAGGACCGTGATCCATCGGATAAGGCTTCAAGCCATCCAGTTCGAAGAGCCTACCGTTTATCGGAACGTAACTGACGAAGTGAAAAGCTTCGCCTGTGAATCGTCCCGTCGACACGCCGGTGTTTTTGTCCTGGCGTCTCTTCGCCTGCGGCATCGCGTGCGAATTGTGCGCACAGGCCAGCTCGGGAGTGTTGCCGATCGCCCAACCTTTGTTCTCCGGACACATACCGGAAGTGTGGACCTTCAGTCGGGAAAGGGTCGTGCCCAGATGAATGCTCGGACAGTTCAAAAGAACCGAAAGTAAGGCGTGGGTCGCGCAACTGTTCGGAACGACCTGGAGAAATAGTGGTAAGGGAATCAATAAATAAATCATTCTAAATATTAAGCGAAACATCGAGACATTCCGTTCTCGATGTCCAAACGGCGTCTTTAACGGAAACGTGGTACTTGCGTAAGTTATAAGTAGAAATTGCTGCGATTATAAAAACTACACATCGAAAAATGGTTTGTAGATTTATTAGGCATTTTTGCAAACAAAGCTTCACAATTATTTTTCTTGCTAATTTTACCATCTCTTTTTTATTTCTTTTTATGTTCCAATGGAAATTGCTACAATTGTAAAAACAACACAGTAATAAAAGGTTTGTACATGCAACACACATTTTTGCAAATACAACTGCGATTTCTTTTCTTGATAATTTTACAATTTCACTTTATCACTTAATTTTATTTATAATTAAAAAAATAATTGTAAAATGAACGAGAAAAAGGGATGGACATTTGCGGATGGAAAATAATTGCTGAATATGCAACTTTTTTTGCCTGTGTACTTGTTTCTTTATTTAATCATTTAGTGAATGTATGGTAAAAAAAAATGTACCTGTTGCGCAAAGAAAATGTTATTGACGATGTCCTCATCTTTGACAAAGCTCTCATCCTGCTCGACGATCTTCCTTCGTGACCTGCGTTCCTCTATCCATCGGAAGAGAAATATGAAACCATAGACGGGACCTTCGAGAGATTTTTGGAGGTCGTATATTTCCTCCACCTGAACTCCTTTGACTCCGAAGTCTTCCAGAAGAAGCGTGAAGAGCCCTGTGCGCATACAAGGTCCGTTAGCGATGCTATTCTTTTTTCTTTTATTTTAACTTTTTTAGCAACAATCTTAGAATAAAAATTCTAAATAATGCCTCGGAAATAAAATTCCGTGAAAATAAAATAAATAATCGGATTCGTTACATAATTTTTAACAATATTGTGGAAACATTGTTTCGACTCGTAATTATTTTGTTCTTACCTGGATCACTCTCGAGCTCGAGCCAGCCCTCGGTCAGTCGATTTATATCGACAGGCATCACGAAATAAATAATTATCCTCTCATTTTTTCCGGAGCATCTTTTTTCACAGCTCTTCTGTCACATTCGCGACGCCATTATTATATTATCCCAAAACATCACGTGTCGTGGGTGTGTGTGTGTGTGTACGCGCAGTAAATAAAATATTGCGTATTGTTGCGACGTGAAGTTTTACGATTGGACGAAAATTTCAAAGCTTTGATGAACGAAAGAGCAAATAAAATTCTCCGGTTTCCCGTCTTTTTATCCCAGGTATCCAATTTTTTTTGTTGGTTTTTTCGTGAGGTTTTACTATATTTCGGGTTATGTATGGACCCGCTCGAATTTATAGCAGGGTGTATTGGTTTTGTTGCGTCTGACCAACTGTTTGACCGACGGTCGAAATGTACTTGTCTCGAGACGCTACCGCAGTCCCTTAGTGAGTTCCTAATTAAAAAAAATTGAAGTCGTATGGCTCACTTTTTCCAGCTTTGAGTGGCACGGTAAATATATAAGTGACTGGTAACGTAACTGATAACTTGACCGGAAACAATCGAAACTAATGTTATTTACTGATAATATTCATAATTCATAGAAATACACAAGTTCGATTATCAATGAAACGATCGAACTAGCGCTAGATCTTATTAGCATACCTAGGAAGCAGCCGCCTGCCGCGGAGTTAAAGAGCAAATGATTGTACATATCAGAAGATAACACCAGTGTACCAGCAATATACACGGCTCCGACTTCTCTCGTCGAGCGACGACTCTACAGATTCATTCAAAAATTAAAATAACATTTTTTTCCTTCATTATAGACAAATTCTTGCGCTCTTGGTCAATCACGCATTGAAAACAGTAGGTGAATTTACGAAAGAGCAACGGTTAACTTTAAAAATTTTATATTTTGCAACAACTTTTTCGATCTTATCGGATCCAATTTTCATTATTATTATTATTATTATTATTTACGTATTAATTTTTATAAAATTCGTCGAAAGTAAATTATTGGGGGGGGGGGGGGGGGATCTTTTTTTAATTCTACAAATTCTTTATTCACACGGTAACATTTATGTACAAATAAAATGGAAATATTTATCTTCGTGCGGATAGTATTAAAAATTAACTTAAGCCTCGATTCATTGAAAAATACACCGTCGACAGGCCTCCTCGGCAGCAGCACAACCAGAATAAAAGAGACTAAAACTTATCGATTTACGATATATTGCAAAAAAAAGGAGTAACGAAACTAAAATGCCCACCTATCAAAGGGCTCTCGGGTGTTGCATACATTCACTAGTGCCTATGTTTTTTTTTTTTTTTTCGTTTCTGAGAGTAGCACATGCGCGCGGTCGGGGATTGCTGACCCCGTGATCGCATCTACATAATACTTGATTTAATATCGGAGACATGGATAACGATCCATCTATATCCGGGTAACATAGTGTACAAATTGAAGCAAAGCAAAAAAAAAAAAATCCTCGAATCGCGAAGTACCGTCCATCTTCCCGAAGGTACGAGAAAGGTTATCCAATTTAGTTAATTGATCTTGAGACCTATTAATTCAGGCTTGACATTAAATCGCGTTCTTCTGTACATTATCGCTCGTAAAATTACATTCCCACATTATTACGAGCCAGCGATTTGTATGTCCATAAAAAAAGGCAAAATCCTTTCGTATCTACGAAAGAATATTCGTCCGTTTAAGCTGTGGTAAATATCTTGGTGCCCTCGGGCAGGATGACTTCCTCGTCGACGTCGGTGAGCGTGACGGTGAGGGGTAGAATGAGCGGCATAAGTATTTCCTGATGCTGCATAACTTGATGAGCGGTCATCTGATCGGTCGGCCTAGCGATCGTTATAGTTTTGATGCTTTGCGATTTGACGACTTGCATCTGTGTCGTCACGTGATCGTCGGTGATCTGATGTATCCTGATTGGTTGCGGTGCGCTCTGCACGATCGTGTTCGCCATTTGGTTCTGATTGCGATTTTGATTCTGCATTATGTTCTGCTTGCACCTCTTGCTGTGAGCGTAACGACTGCCGTTGTTGTTGAAGCGCCGATCGCATGTGGGACAGGCGTAAGGCCTCTGTCCCGTGTGAATGAAGACGTGCTCCTTCAGGGACTTAAGTCGTCGGAAGTTCTTCGGGCAGTACTTGCAGTGATACTTTGCCTCGCCGGTGTGCGATGTCAGGTGATTGGCGAGGGTGTCGGCTCGCGCGAAGGCCCTCGAGCAGTACTGGCAGCTGTAGGGTCGCTCCTGCGTGTGAGTCCTCATGTGCATCTTCAGATAAGCGTTCGTCGTGAAGGGCCTGGCGCAGACCTCGCAGACGTACGGTTTTATGCCGTTGTGGGCTCTGAGATGAGCTATGAGGGTCGTCGATTGCGTGAAGCTCTTCGAGCATATCTCGCAGAGGAATCTCTTGGAGCTGTCGGTCTCCTTGGTCTTCTTGAAGGTGCGATCGTGCTTCGAGAGATGATTCGCGAGCTGATCCTCCTTTATGAATCTCTTGGTGCAGCGGGTGCATTTGTATGGCTTTATCATGTTGTGCTTGGCGACGTGAATCTTTAGGTGCTCGCGTCGATAGAATTTCTTCGGGCATATGTCGCACAGATACTTCTTGCCCTCGTGAACCTGTATGTGCCTGAGGAGTCCCTTGCGCGATGTGTAACGCTTGTTGCACTCCGTGCACTCGAGACCGACTATGTCGGTCCGACGCTTTCTCGCAACCTTGCCCGATTCGTTTCTGTCCTCGAGACCCGGCTCGATCTCGCGGAGATCCTCCTCGGTGAGTATTCCCTCGTCGACGTGTTTGCCCCGGTGCTCCTTGAGCATCTCGTTGTTCTCGAAGCTGTCCCCGCATATATTACATTTCCGCACCTGATCGGGATTCTTCTCCGAGCATTTGTCGTAGTGAGCCTTCAGCTTGTCCTTGCGGTAGAACTTAACGTTGCAGATGTCGCACTCGAAGTTCGGCTCCTCGTGGAGCAATTGGTGGCGTAGGAGGGATTTCTTCGTGCTGTATTTCTTCTTGCACGTGGGACACTCGTGATTGTCCATCGGCCAGTCGAGACCGCTCTCGAAGTCCGAATTGTTATCGTCGTCGTCGTCGTCGTCGTCCTCGGTCCTGTCCTCCTGCGCGATGCCCGACGCTCTCTCGTACCCCTCCGAAATGTTTCTCGTTCCCTTCTCCACCTTCGGCGTCAGATCGGACTTGTCGATCTTGACGTGCTGCGCCTCCATGTGCTTCGTCAACGACGCCTTCGAGCTGCACTTGCGACCGCAAGTCTCGCACTCGAAATCCGATCTCCGGCGATTCCGGTGCTGAGCCTTTCTCGATGAAGCCGTGGGATGGACTTTCACGTCGTTTCTCGCCCATCGCACGTTACCCTTGAAGTTCTTACTGTCGACGGCCTCCTCGTCCTCGTCACCGTACTCCTCAAGGCCGTCCTCAGTTTTGATCTTGTCGATTATCTTCTGCGCCGCCTTCGCCGCCACGCGCTTCAGTCTCTTGTTCGGATCGTACTCCTGGCCGTGAACCATCGTCTTGTGGCTCGTCGCTATCAAATGGTTTCGCAGCGTCAGCTCGTTCCCGAAGATCTTGCCGCACTCCGTGCACTTGAAGGACTTCGATCTCGCGTGCTGCTGCTCCTCGTGACGCTGAAGATAATCCTTTCGCGTGAATTTTTGCTTGCAAATTTTGCAAGAGTATATCGTGCCCTCGTGACTCTCCATGTGCCGCGCGAGAGATTTCTTGTGCGAGTAGCTCATCGGACAGTTGGGACACTTGAGCTCGCTCTCGGTTCCCTGCGCCGCCTGAGCCTGATCGCACTCCTTCTCGCTCTCGGACACCCCGAGATGCCACTCGTCGTCGTCGTTCTCGTCCAGGAGTGCTCCGTCTACGCCCTCGACCACTTGCTCCTGACTTCCGGTCTCCAGATGGCTCTCGGTAATTTCCGCGCCCTCGAACATAACGTTTCCAGCGTCGTCGGGCACTTCGGCGTTGAACTCCCTCTCGTAAACTTTGTCCTCGAGATCTTGCTCCGTGAGAACTCCCTCCACGACGTGCTCCGAACGGTGCCGACGAAGTTTGTCGAGATCGCCGAAATCTTGGTCGCAAGTGCTGCACTTGAAGCTCGTGTTGTGCTCGATCGTGTGCTCGCCGAGCGCTCGTTTCGTGGTGAATTTCTCGTTGCACTTGTCGCAGGAGTAAACCGTCTCGGAACGGCCGGTTTTTCTTCTGCGTTTCTCTCTCTCGGGGCTCGATTCGTCGTTGACATCGTCGTCGGCCTGCTCGACTCTGCTGCTCGCCTCCGAGATCCGAGTGTCGTCGTAGCCAGCGAAATCCGACGAATCCTCGTCACCGTTCAGAGTATCGTCCTGCGACACGGAAGCTGGAGCGTCCTTCGACGAATCCTTGTTTCTCTCGTGCTGCTTGAGATGTTTGTTGAAAGATATCACGTAGAGGTATTCTTTGCCGCAGTACGGACATTTGCTGGGGCGCTTGCCGGACGACGAGGAAGTCGAAGGACCCGCCGACGCGACGGCCGCGCTCGTTTTCGTCGGACTCGCGAGGCGCTTCTCGACTTTTTCGCTCTTCTTCAGCGACAATGTTCGTCTCACCTCCTCGTGCGAGTGCATGTGTTCCTTCAGTACATCCTTCGACATAAACTGCTTGTCGCACAGATAACACAGGAACACCTTCTCCGGTTTCTCGGACTGTGACTTTTTCAATCTGCTGCTGAGATTCAGATTCTCGAAGTAATTCTCCTCGTCCGAGGTTCGGCAGCGCTTCGTCAGTTTCCTTTTGCTCCGACGAGTCTCGCCGTGCGCGCTCTCTGGTTTATCTTCCGTCGCTGGCGCGCGTCGATCCTCCTCGATCTTCACGTCGTTCAACGCCTCAGGCTCGTTCGGATCTTCGTCCATGAGCGTCAGGTACTCGGCGGACTCGTGAGCGCCGGAATCGACGCTGTCCTGAGCCAGCTCCTCCTCGTTTCTCGTCAAAGTGTAACCCTGTTGCATTATGTAATTGTGCTCCTCGATCGTTATACCCTCGGTGTCGTTCATACCCTCGGCCTTCACCGATTGTCTGTAAACCTCCGCCATCTCCTCGGAACTCTCCTCACCGTCGTGAAGATACTCAGCGTGGTCTTCGGTCGACTCGAGAATGGCGGCCACGTTCGATTCCTCGACCATTTCCTCGGCCTCTTTTTGCTCCATGGCTGGAAAGATTTTTGTGAGTCAGTTACGGCAACTTTTATTTTGTGCGAAAATCGTTAATTTTTCCGTTGCTGGAATCTCCAACTGTTGTATTTATTTCATAAATTCATATATTTTGATTTTTTTTTTGTTCAAATGTAATGTTATATGAGACGCCAATTTGTAAGTACTAAATCAAATATGGAACTATTGATAAATTAAATAAGAATACGGACAATAGCAACAGTAGCAACAATGATAAATAAAAACCAAACATTTTTCGACTACTGGAAACTCCAATGTGTAAAAAAATAAAATTCAACCAGTTCCATTTCTTTATACAGACTGAAGTCTTTTAGTTATTTTTTATGAAAAAAATGTAATGTTATATGAGATGCCCATTTATAACTATTAAATGAATTATGTAACTATTAATAAACGAAACAATAATAGTAACAATAGCAACATTAATCAATAAATATCGTAAATTTTTCCATACTGGAATCTCCAACTAAATTTAAATCAAGATGCAATCGGTTCCATTTCTTTACAGAAATTTGTATATTTTGGTTATTTTGTATTAAAGAATAAATATTTCATGTGATGCCGTTGTATGAGTATTACCCGAATTTATTAACTATTATCAATTTAAATAATAGTAACCATAGCGACAGTAATAAATAAAAAAAATACCAACAATTTTTTATGCCTACCAGCTTCGGCGGAGCACTGCTCTTCCGCAAGTTTCTGGACTTGCAGCAGAGCCAAGTGGTCCTTGAGAAGCGAAGGTTTATCATCGTCTACGTGCCCGGCGGTCAAGCTATCCACAGTAGCTTGGTAGTGGGCATCCACCTCCAGAGTGTGTACATCCTGGCTTCGTTCTCCATCGTCCAGATGGACTTCCACTTCGTTGAAGAACAATTCTTCCTTGATATTCAGAGAATCGTATCTCTGCCTCAGTACGTTATCCGCCTGTTCGACTTGAAGCTTAAACTCATAAGCACTGTCCAATTTGTCAGCGCAATCGCAGCACACCTGTCCAGGCAGACCATCTCCGGGTAGCATCTAAGAAAATTAAATGAAAAAAAAAAAAAAAAAATGAAAAAAAAATAATTAATTTTTATATATTTTTTGTTTCAATTTTTTCGGAGGCACAGCGAATTTCGCGTGAATATTTTATCGACAAGTTATCGAACGAAATTAACCTCGAAGGAACTAACCTTCACACTGGCGAAGCTCATCGCCTTCGTCGAGAGGGAAACAACATCGTTCTCGACGAAAAGATCCCTCATCATCAAATTGCCGAGTAAACAAACGCGGCATACCTCCGGCACTGTCGTCTCAATGGCCTCGTCGTTCTGAGCATCGTCCGCCGTATCAATCTCTACGGCGTCCATGTTTTGTTATGTATGGATACGGGCCTGATTTGGGCGCCTTCGGGCACCTCTCCGGCAGAGCAGTGCTGATTCTCAAACGCCCCCGAGGACCGCTGTCGCACCTTTTCCCCCCGTTCAACGAACTACTCGACCGAGTATAATTTTCTCGCTGGTCTACAATTATTTCGTATATCGTTCGGCCGAACAGTGTGCAAAGCTGCGTATGCACTCATCTGCAAACGAGCTCTGCACTGACTCTCGCACGGAATCGACACCAGACGACCGTCGTGTGTACAGTGTAACTAAAACTGACCGTCACGGGGAGAGCCCCCCCCCTCCCCGCTCCACCGCGATATCTCGACAATCAGTTTTTTTTCTTGATTTCAACTGCCTCGATCCGACGTCGAATAGATAGAACTCCGAGCTTCGGTAAGGCGTATTTCCTTTCGATCTTTCGATCGCTATATTTTACGTTAAATCCGCGATAGACTCGTACTAAAAGCAAACCCGTTTCGAAGAGAGCTACCGGCGGTTCTCGCGCTCCACCCCCCCCCCCCCCCGCGGCACGCGTTCTCTCATTCGATGTGCCTTCGAATGTAGATTGTAGCGAGGGGTGAAACGCCCAGTGTCACAGGGTGTGTAAACACGCGACGGCCACCAGCGACGTTTTGTTGTCACGCCTCACGCCATCGACCAACTATACGCGCGATTATTTATTTAGTTACTTTTTATTATCAGCGATATAAATCGCGCGCACATATTCTCTTGCATATATACGGGTCATTCGTCCCCTCTCCGCGCGAGTTTCCCCGGAGAACAGTCGAGAAGTTTTTTTTTTTTTTTAATACTATAGTTTTACACGCGTTTTGTGCATACGAGCCAAGCTCGCACTGTATTCAACTGTATTGTCGTAGTGCACGCGAGCGAAGTTAATCGAACGCGCTTAGGTGCATCTCGCAGCTCCTCCAATTGGTCAGCATCTGGCTACTCGCCTAGAGAGGATAGCGAGCGATATAGTGAGTAACGTCCCGAGGACGTGCACATTCAATTTTCACTGCCATCTTGTTTATGTACATTATTAACGAGGCTAAGTGCGCGAACTTCGCTCTCCGGTTTCGTTGTTTTGCAATCGTTTGCATCTGTGTCCCTCTGGCATTGTCGCTTGTTATACGGACCCGTCGCCGATTCAGCGGAATCTGTCAACGCCGAACCACATGACATTCGCCGACAAGGTCCGTGTCGTCTATACTCAACGATTTTGTGCCCGACGAACAATTTTGTCACACCGGATATTCGCGTATTTTTATTTTTGCTTTTCTCTCCTTTCGCCGCTCCGCAGATACGATCGGGCTTTTTGTCACTTGCGATTTTAATGTCTCGTCCGGATGAAATTATGAAATTCGGGAATTTTTGACGGTCCAGCTAAGACCGATTTTTCATGTCTCGCGACTCCGAAATTATCCTCGGAGAGCGGTCGTGAATGTTTAACGTGATCGTTTAAGTTACCAAGGATTATTGGGCGGTCGTTAATAATTTGTCTTCGATGATTTTTAGGCGTCCGGGCGAACCCTCAAGGGTTGAAGAGACTCTGCGGACGGAATGAGTTCCCATCACCACCTCAATCCATCTTCAGGCGAGGTGGAGCACATAAACTTTCTCTCTGAGGACATCGGAGCTCTGTATCTGTCGGACGACTATTCAGACGTAACGATCGTCGTTTGTGGTCAGAGATTCAATGCCCATCGGGTGATACTCGCGGCTAGGAGCCAATACTTCAGAGCTCTCCTGTTCGGAGGATTGAAGGAATCTATGCAGGATGAAATCGAACTCAAGGGCACGACTCTACCAGCTTTCAAGGGATTGCTTAAATATATATATACAGGGCATATGTCACTGGCTAATCTACGCGAGGATGTGAGTATAAATTTATTTGCAACATTGCTCAAACATAGTCATTTATTTATTCACTGGCCAAGCCCTCTTCCAAAGCGAATGCAGATAAAATGTATGATTCCGTTGGTACAATTTATCCTAAAATGAAAGAGAAACTATAAATGAAAAGGTTATAATGATACTTACTATGTTAATAATATCACAATATTATTGATTATTTATCTATTTTTTTATCTAAAAAAAATCTGTCACCCTTTTTATAGGATTGATAGATAGTATTATTGTCGAGTTATTCGTGCGTATGAAAGCTATTCTTTGAAAAAAAAACGTTTGTTTTCTGCAGTCACCTATGTTCAGCTTGACTTTGGTCCAAAACAAAAAACGAATAGTGCATATATTTACTTTATGAAGGTAATTTTGGACATATTGGGCCTGGCGCATCAGTATGGATTTCAACATCTGGAAGTCGCGATCTCCGACTACCTTCGAGAGATACTCAACATAAAAAACGTCTGTTTGATATTCGATGCAACGAGTCTCTATCAATTGGATCGTCTGACCAAGGTCTGTCAGGAATACATGGACAAGCATGCCGTGGAGCTCATACAACACGAGAGCTTTCTGCAATTGAGCCCGAACGCCTTGACGGAACTCATATCCAGAGACTCGTTCTATGCACTGGAAATTGATATATTTACAGCCGTTCAGTCATGGGTCAAAGCCAATACCGATGTCGACGCAACAAATGTCCTAGGTTTGTTAACGTCTATCGGTGTAATTACACACGCACACACACGCACGGTATAATCAGTTATTCTACGGATAATTTTTTTTATGCTGTGCATTTTTCACCACTCGTAATTGACTCAGCGAATTTCAACCCTTAACTACACAGGTCCGATTTTTGCACCGTTCTTGTCCAGGTGAGGTCTGTGAGAGCTCGAATACACAAACGCGATTGCAGTCTTATAATAACGAATAAATTAACTCGTAAGTAGAGATTTTTTTTACAAAGTACGTTTGTTAATCTAAAAAAAAAGAATGTCATCTGAATGACAAATAATAACTAATAGATTTTTGTTTAGTTTGTTTAAAATGTGTATCTAAACAAACTGGTATATCAACGTCGTGGCGGGATACGCGAGACCTCACCTGTTCGGTTAAGGGTTAAAACAATAAAAGTAATCCGCTTCAAATATTACTATTCCACGTGATTTAAGTATTCGAGTACATTACACAATTAATGCGTAGTTTATTTCTTAATATTCATAACAATGCTTGTAGCGTTGTAATTGACAAAGTTGTGTATTGCAAACAGGTCAAGTGAGGCTGTGCCTCATAGCAATAACGGATCTGCTGAACATCGTGCGACCCAGTGGCCTAGTATCGCCCGAAGCCATTTTGGACGCAATAGCCATTCGAACACAGACGAGAAATTCGGATCTCATTTATCGCGGTCGTTTGCTCGTCGACGAGAACGTCGCGCATCCGAGATACGGTGCTCAAGTTTTGCAAGGCGAGATGCGAAGTTACCTTCTCGACGGCGATACCCACAATTACGATATGGAGAGAGGGTAAATTTATTGAGTTTTTTTTCCACCGATGACTTGTCCTTGGTGAAGATGGAATTTTCTATTAATTACCATAATACCATTTCGTCAGGTACACTCGTCATGGCATATCGGATTTGCAAGATCACTGTATACTTATAAAACTGGGAACTCAGAGTATAATAAATCATATCAAGATGTTGTTGTGGGATCGCGATGCTCGCTCGTACTGCTACTACTTGGAGGTAAGACGAATTCGACGCCCTAAACGACGCTTTAGCAAACGGCTTAATTTATTTCTCTTCGTTTTCTCGTTAAAGGTTTCCATCGACCAGAAAGACTGGGTGAGAATAATCGACCATGAGAAGTACTTTTGTCGTAGCTGGCAGTATCTGTACTTTGAGCCGAGAGTTGCACTATACGTGCGCATCGTTGGTACCGATAACACCGTCAATAGAGTAAGTCCGAGTCGAGCATTGTGGCTGTTGACAAATCATGGAAATTTGATAAATAACGCGTTTTCTTCAAGGTATTTCATGTCGTGAGTTTCGAAGCATACTACACAAACCATTCGGAAAAATTATACAATGGCTTTGTCGTTCCAACTCAGAACGTTGCCACGATGGAACGAAGTGCCAGCGTCACGGAAGGAGTTTGCAGGTAATATTATGTCGATATCTCGTATTTTTTCCGAATAACGAGATATACCATTGCAATTGATACCTCAATAATCTATCAAGGGCTTGCGCCACAGTAAATGGATAAAAAAGCATGCATGTTTCATGATTTTTTTTGTAAATATTAGCTGTATCAATTTATTTTTTTAAGGTGGAAGGAGGATATATCAAAGATCATTTAGACATTTTTCATTGAACTTTATTGTCATGTATTTTTTTTATTGATCGACGTAAACAATGTTTTTTTACAGTGTCCTTGATTTCAACTTGTCATGCTATGTGAAACAAATGTTCTTTTTTTTTATTGTTTCTTAACAAAGAATTAATATGCGGCCGCCATGAACTAAACAACCTGTTGCGGTATATCGGTACAAAATTTCATCAAAATCCATCGAGCCATTTTGGAAATATTAGGGCCACCGATCTTGACAATTACGTTTTGACTGCGTAGCTGCTCGAACCTTCTGCGTACCTGCTCGAGCGGGCCGTGACTTTCGACATGGCGGTCTCTAACTTTCGTAATTAATTGAATTTCGACATAAGAATTTAACACACTATTTTTGATATTATAAATGATCACAAGAAAATTGAAATTTTATTGTCACGTAAGGCTTTAATTCTCCGGATATGCTTTTTTCCCGTCGAAAAATAGATCTCGTAACGCACTTTTGAACGGCGATACCTCGAATTACGACTGGGATAGCGGTTATACCTGTCATCAACTCGGATCTGGCTCCATACTTGTTCAACTTGGCCAACCCTACATCATAGATTCTATGCGGTACGTTTATTTCTCTTAATTTCTAATGATCATTTAAATAGCGATTTTATACAATCTTCGATCGTGCCCGTTGCAGTTTGTTGCTTTGGGATTGCGACGATCGATCTTACTCGTACTACGTTGAGGTATCGAAAAATAACAAGGAGTGGGTCCGCGTCGCCGACAAGACGAGAGAAGCATGTCGGTCTTGGCAAACGTTGCGATTCCATCCACCGCGGCCGATAATATTTATCCGCATCGTTGGTACTCACAATACGGCGAACGAAGTATGTAAAATGAATTTGTCTTCAGGAATTTAGTATCAATACAAGTTTTTGCTTCCGCATAACGAAAACTTTATTATGGTGAAAAAAAACGATCTTCAGATTTTTATGAAAACGTGTTCAGAATGTGCCAAAACGTCGAAAAATCACATTTAGAAAAAATGTCTTGATGGATGTGTGTGTGCGTGTGTATGTGTGTGTGTCAGGCCTGCAAAATTCAACTGTCTATAACTCAAGAAAGTCTTTATCAATCGGGTTCAAATTTGGCACGCATGTAGAGCAGTTGGGTGCCTCTGTTTGTTACGATTTATGCAATAATTGAAACATTAGTTGTGATTTTATCAGATTTTTACATTTTTGAAAAAAGTGTGTTCGCGCCCTAGAATTCGCACATTTTGCGTTACCGGGCTAGAACTTTCTACAGAAGTATATACTTCTACTTGTAGTGAAGTGTATACCTGTTAGTCCACTTCTACTTGTTAGTCTACGAAACAAAATTGGTTTTTCAAACAATTCTCGCTATTGCATTCGGTAAGAATAGGTTGAGGGGTCTCGGTTTTGTGATATTTACCATTTCTTTTTTTTCTTTAAGGTGTTTCATTGCGTACACTTCGAGTGTCCGGCTCGACCGGATCCCGATAACGAACGGAAATCGCCATTGCGAAAAGGCGAAAGAATGCACGAACTCGACGGGATTCCAACACCTCCACTTCCGGAAACCGCAACGGAGGCAGTCAACATCGATCACGACGATAATCGCTCGAGTCCCGACTCCACAGCATCCGCTGCGATTGCCTAATTTATGCGCACGTAACACTTACCCGTTTAGCCATTCGAAAAAAAAACATACACGCAAAGACATAAACATACATACACGCAAAGACATAAACACGTTGAACATATGCGTATTGTGCTAAACTTCCCAGTAACCCCAGAAACGAGCGGCAACCTGGTGACGGCCGGAAATATTTGAGACTGTCCCGTACAGGTGGAAAACTAGACAACAACAAAGATTTGTATACGAAATTATTCTTCTATGTTTTGCGAATCTCGAATTCCAGTATTCCTTGTCCTAATGAATTAATGTGAAGGAAGAAGATCGATAAATTCTCATCGATGTTATGCACGATATTTATTGCTCGAGGGGGTGCTTCGGATCATCAGTATTTCTCATTGTAAGCTTTCGTCGTCGCTTTAACTTTAAATCTGTGTGAGCTGTACTAGAAAGCGTAGTGTATTCCGACGTCGCGACGAAAAACATCTCTTTCCTGTAAATATAGAATAGGATCTCTATTTTTCTAGTCTTCTTTATTACGATGAAGAAATTACGTTACCTAAATTGTGAAAATTTAATATAAAAAGAAAAATGAATTAAATTAATGTACGAATACTGTTGAGGAAAAAAAAAATTAATAAAGAGTTTAATTAATTATCATGTGAATTGATAATCATCTGGAAATCGTCCTCAGACAAATAAAATCGCACGTCTGGTCCCAAAGACAGACGTCAAAGAGAAAAAGAATCGAAATAGTTTTAACGCTTGGAGAAAGAAATAGTACTGGAAGCTGTAATAGATAGTAGAAATACCAGAAGAAAAGAGAGAGTAAAGCGGCGCTAGAAGAGCAGGGTAAGAGATTCTTGGAGTTGGGAGGTGTTATTTCGGTTCCAGGACCTCTCGGGATTTCTACAAGTCCTCTTTATTGGGATGGTGTCTGTTCTCGTCAGTTGAATTCGAGTTTGTCTCAAGTCTCATCATCGTCTCTACTCAAGTACAACTCACGCTAGGCTCAACTCTCGTCGATCTCATCTCACTACGACGAGAGCGAGACCGATTTTTGGAAAGCCGGCGGGTTAGACTGAGCGCGAATCTGTTCTCACTATGTAAAACTCTCGTCGATCTCAATTCTAGCGGCCCTTGCGCCGATCGCTAAGCCGGGTCGCGGTAGGTTACTTGCCTCTGAGCCAATAACGTCGGTCTCACCTCTCGAGCTCGGCTCAACTCTCGTCATGTTCAACTCTCGCCATTCCTAACTCACAGCGCATGCAGCTCGGAGCGATTTCAGTGATTCTCAATGTTGCCGGTTTCATAAAAGATCCATCGCATGTGCTCCAAAGAGAAGCTGCTCTAAATGGTATATAATTCTATAGCAAATATTCTTACACCGACAGTGAATCGATACCATTTAGAGCAGTGATATACACTACAGTGTAATGTAGTGTAATTCCTCTCCGTCGAATTTGCGTTAGTAACGCGTGATCTTTCCCAGTACAAATTGTAGAAAAAGAAGAAGTAGAACGCGTGGCCTTTCAAGGATAGTACACGGGAAGGGTCCCTAGCGTCAAGTTTTCGCAGCTTCACGTTCCGGCCGCATGGTGCGCATCGGAAAGGGAATGTCGAGTGCGAATGAGACAGCCATATGTCTCTGTCTTGCTCACAGCCCTCACAGCGCATTTTATTTGATTTGTACCCCGTTTTGCAGTAAGGTACCACACAGGATTTCGTCATTTTCATACGATCAATTTGTCAATGAGAATTTTTTTACATTTTTACACGAACGATTTTACACGAAACGCGAAGACAGAACTGTACTGTTTGGAATAGTCTCGCAACATCCCCCGACCACAGCGCCGCAAGGTGGTAGCGTTGAGAAAAACAAGTGTGGACACTAAGCGGCCCCCTTGGGCCTATGAAATATGCCCGTCGTTTCCAGACCTGTATGTAAGACCGTCGACTAGACCCCCGAATGCTCGTGTACTGCCATCTCGCGTGGAGTTCTCGTGGTGCCCTTTGCAGACCCATCGCCCAGTTGTTGTCGGGATGCCGCGGTGCACGCCTCAAACCATGAGGCTTCTAATTGGACTCACACATTGTCTTTACAATATTCATCAGCGAAAAACTTAATGGTACGACGAATACTTCGCGACACCATTTTCCAGTCTCCGATATATTACATAAGCTGGACGCAATGTCTTACAACAAATTGAACGTCTTCCATTAGCACAGCGACCATTTTCTTATGTAAGCACAGCATATTCCGGATCCTCGGGAAAGGGAGCTTATCATTCGACAATGGTCTAAATTCCGGCTGACGTACAGAAGGTCACCAGGTGCGGCCGTCTCCGAGGCATAAGCGTATTATCGGTATTTGACATTCCTGCTCACACTAAATTTTGGGTATTGGATTATCCGGAACTCGTGACTAAGTACTATGGTAAGTGTTTGGAGCATACATTTTTTATAATATTTAAATAGTACAGAGAAAAGACGTGGCCAATGGAATAATCGCAAGTAGTGACACGTTCTCGTCACATCTGTTGTTTGCACCATTAGCTGCCGATCTGCCTCTTCGATCTACCGCTGCCGGTCTCCGATCAACGCATCTTACGCCAACTTAGCGCTATATTGTACAAACAAGAACTTATGTTGCAAAACGAATTCCGTGCTCAGATTATTACAGGTGTGTTTTCTATTCATTATTAAGATCGCTCCATTTCATTAGAAAAATAACATGTAATGGTTATATCTGCATCGTACGCACAAGCGTAAAGTACGACATGCATGTCCTTATTGCCTGAAATATTAAAATTAGTTATTAATTGTATTTATATGATAATTTATCGGCTGCCACACTACTTTTATGCAGTTTCCACAAAAGGATGATCCTTCTTACCGTCTCGAAAGTTCCAACGCACAAGATAATACGATTCCCAGCTGTTAGCTGACAAGGTACGCCACAACGCATCGTCATCAATTGTACTAGCTTCTGAGCTTTAGGCGACAGTCTGTACCATTGGCTGTTGTGTCTGCGCAGAAGAAAACCTTTTATGACGACACGCCAGAACAGTCTTCTCACTGTCTACTCACATATAAAAGTGAATACCAATGCTGTGATCTATCAGAATTTGAGAAATGTAACACTCTATATAAAAGTGCAATATTCCGGTCAATACATAAGGTATTAATCTTAAGGTTGCTTCGGAATCGCCTGTTTTCAGTACAATCTGTATTTACAGGCAATTTATGTATCAATTCGGAAGATTATTAATAATTTGCCGTGACTTTTACCTGAAGTAGTATTGCATTTATCATAATCATACCAATCCCGATAATAAAAAAGAAACTCCATGTGTAAGTTGCCTCGATGAGATCGGCAAATCTGACAACAGTAGATTGATTAATAACATTGTTTAGTTTTACTTGATACATTCTACAAAGTATCTCACTGTATAGCATCATTGTGTCTGTCGATACACGAAGCTAGATGGAGCATATGCCTTTTATCCCGCGAGTATAGACTTTCTCCTTTTTTCACTGATATGTCATTAGTTCCAATTCTTTCCAATTTATGTCTGAATGATTTTTTTTATTTCATAATATACTGGCATGCCCACTTACATTAATAGTAGCAGAAAGCCATTCACCGAAATTAATGAGATGTAAACAACAAGAATATGAACCAAGATGAGAGAATAATAAGACTAAATACAATACAATGAAATAGTGTATAAAGACGAAGTAAATTAGGAGTTGCATGTGCAGACACAGCAAAGTAAAAACGCAGATCCCGATAAAATGTTTGCTTAAGTAATTGTAACCTAGTTTGGATTAGTTAGTTAAATGTTTCAGTTAAAACTTTCTTGACTCACCCTAATGCCGCAAAAATACTACAGACGTGCTGCACGTAAGCGATTAACATAACATCACTGGCCACTAAGATCGACAGACCCATATATACGCATACAGATAAATACGCAATAATGTAAAAATAATATTTCTGGGCGTCAAGATGATAATAGTCGACGGGATATGGGAATTTTCCAGGGCTGCTATCGTTCTTCAACAAAACGTCGATTATCTTTGATATAGCCGGTTGGGTCATAAAGAGGACGGAAGTAGAATAAATCATGGCTGAACACAATAACCATAAGTCTATATAGTACATTTGTCCAACTTTTGATTAACTGCTTGTCGTAGCTAATTTTAACCTGCGTATACAATTATGATCTTTTCTCCTTGCTCAGCGTATTCATGAAGAATGTTAATTTCTCTATCGCGAGCCCACACTTTCCAATCCGTACGAATGCGATTTAGCAGCTTTAACGTCTGTACGTATCAAACAGATGTTCGTCAGTTACAGGGATTGATTCATTGACACCCTTTCGTCATGGTTATGATAGTATTGTAATTTATGAATATATCTCTAACAGACCCGACCACTGCGAAAATCATCATGTTTTCACGATGATTTTCACCACATCGGTTTGGTGCAAACAGTTTACGGAGTATTTTGTCAGAACCGCTACGCAAACCATCGCTCCACGATATTTGTATTAAATGGTGGTTTTGACGGTGGCGAAGGAATAATCCACCAGTTACACACATTTTTTACGGTATTTAGCACATAACGAAAAAAATCTTTGGTAATATTGGTTTGAATTGTCATGAATTATATTTAGGATGCATTGCCATATTACGCATTTCGAAGAAAAAACAGCTAACGACCTAAAGTTGGATTCAAACCCGCAATCTTTTGCATGCCAGCTTGAAATCTTAACGCTACGCGGTCGCCTATCGTTTAATTTTTTCTCAGTCCTAGGAACATTTGGATGTAGCAGAAGCTGTTTTTTCTAAAGAGAATGGTCAATGTATGTTTTATTTACTTATCTTTTATATTTCTCACTATTTTTTTCATAGTGTATGCCCTATAATCAATGTATATCATACCACTATCGTTCTTTATATGAGTCCTATGTAAAGTTTCTTAATCATAAATTGATAAAGTTTTATTAGCATTTATTTATGTTAATTACATGTCAAAATAAATGCTAATAAAATAAAACTTTGCATAGGACTCATATGAAGTAACCTTTCTTCGCCGTAATCATTTCAGTAAATAAATAAATAAAGTATTCATTATCCGTTCACTTCAGATACTAAAACTTCGTTCAAATCTTGCTAGAAATGAGAAGAGTTCAAATGACAGGCCGTAGCACGGCGTTTTGTCTGTACGTGTTAATCAGCATAGAAAAAAAAAAGTGTAACGGGCCATATATTCCGTCGTTTCCGCCGTTGACACCACCATTTAATATAAGTGTCGTGGAGGGGTGGTTTGCATAGTTGTTTCGATAACATATTACGTAAACTTTTTGCACAATATCGCCATGGCGATTTCGAAGGTGGTTCAGTCGGTGACCGAGTCTGCTAGAGATGACGGACCTTCTGCGAGTTCCACATGAAACTAATGAATTTCGTGACGCAAACTGCCACAAAAAGGAATGCTGTAAAGGCCTCTAAGACGATTTTCCCGTTGTTGCGATATTTTATAAGGCCCAGTAATTGAGGCACGGTTGAACCGGCGATGAGAAAAATTAAAACAGCACGTATGATTCGTCGGGTGCGGATGCTTTGATACGGCCATTGTCCAATGAGCCTCATTAATGTTTTACTTAGTCTGTAGTAACGATGTTGAAACAAGTCCATCGTGAATCGAACTATTCTGAACGATGCCGTTAGGTCTATTAATGCTGTTCCCTGCGCAATATAACACGCCACCCTTCCTTTCCATCCCTTTTCTCTTTATTCTTTTCTCAGAATGAATTTTCATTGAATTACTTCAAAATATCACACCTCGATGGACGTTTAAATTGGCCCAAGTCAAAGTTGACTGACATGCGATGCGAGGGTGTACAGTCACCCGTCCTTCATCTGCGTCGTTACGTATTCATATATTTTCTTCGCGAGCGTTACAAAGAACTGCAATAATATTGAGAACTCGAGGTTACGTCGATATTTGGTGCAAAAATATTCTTCCATCATAGTCAATTGAAATTAAAGTTACTTTCAACAGTAGCTTGGGATGAGAGGGTCGAATAACTTCGATGCGTTGGATGGTTTTCTTCTGTCTATGATGCATTCGAACAGAACGTGAGGGAAACGCAAATCCATGATGGTGCACCACCAACAACCCCAGGCGCGAAGTCGTTCGAGCAAGGAAGAGCATTAGAACCGTGAGAGCTGGTAATCGATAGCCATCGCGTACGTAATATTCAAGTGTGTGGATTATTTTCCTTTTGAGAAGGTGATACGTTATTGTATTTCTTTTTAGACATTCATCGAAGCAGAATTTAATGGTATGAAGGAAGAGCCAAAACTATTTCGTGATCATTGTCCAGGTATGGTGTGCAGATACATAGGTAGTACCTTTTGTTATGAACTTCGTCAACGATGTATCGTAAAAAATTCTATCATCCAGATCGAAAAAGTGACCAAGATCATCTATATTTTGCATATCAATATATATAGACTGCAATAACAATATATTTATGAGTTTCTTAGTGCATTAATAATCGACTGAATAGGATTCGGAATCTTGACCCCCTCGACAGAATGATAATATCTGTTAAGGTGATGTGAAATATCGCCGTCGATAACAAAAACTGTACTGAATGCCGTTTTGAAACCGCAGTCCGCCGACGAAAAAGAAAATTATCTTTCCCTGAGGAATCGGCGGATGCAGAGAAAGACCTTCTTTCTCAGTGGTCTACGGTCTCGAAACGGCATTCGGTACAGTCTCTGTTACCGGTGGCGGTATTTCACATCACCTTAAGAGGAGGTGAAAGTCACGTGACTGCGTCACGGGAGCGAGAGAGATGCGGTATCGGTCCTCGTGATGAAGTGAGAGAAACACCACGAGCGTGTGTTTCACATGAAACCACTCGATCTCTCTTGACCAAGATTAACGCGGTAGGATTTCGCGCCGGTTCAATAAAAAAAAAAAATGGGGAACTCGGTGTTTGTCTCGTGTAACACACACCAATTTGCCCACATGATAATCGCAATTGATGAAACCATGATACTAACTAAAGAAAACTAAACAAATGTAACATTCTATTTTGCAGGAATTAAGTTTACTGTTCACGCACGCACGCACATACACCAGGATGTCATCAAAAATTCGCATTTCTCGGCGTTTCAGACTATTTTAAGTACTCTCACACTAAAATCTCGAAATTTTTTTTCTCTTTCCGAAAACATAGCTTCCTCCATGAGGAGGCAAAATATGAAAATAATTTTAAATTAAATAACAAATTTAAATAAAAAATAATTATTCCATTGTTTTTAATATTTATAAAACAAATCGACCGCCTATCGAGTAAACATTTCGTTCATATCAACGAATATGTAGTGGCTTGGACGGATTGATCTATTCCACTGAGTCGAATAGCGAAACAATTTGAACTGAATAACTTTATTCCTATTGACTAAATGGATTATTGATATAAACGTCATTTGTTTTGGGTTTGATGAAAAAAATTGTTGTGTAATATGGTCTTCGTCCAGAATTATAAAAAAAAAAAAATGATAGTTTCAATTAAACATTAATTAGTTGAATGAGTTCAAATGTAGTCGATCTAGCATAACTTGCGATTAGATTACAGTTAATATGTTAACGTAATTATTTAGCTATTTCAAATAAACTGCATTGATCGATTATATCGATTTATCGATTCATCTATAAAATGCATTTGAAGGAACCGAAAGAAGTTCGAATAAATCAAATTAACTTAACTCGACGTGTACAGTCATACCTCCAGACACCAAATATTACAAAACATATTCTACTACTGGGTGTAATGAATCTCTGTTAAAATCTATATATTCTACAAGAATATTTGTAATATTTGATAAAGTGATAATTGTTAAATATTTTACTAAGACGTGTTCCTCTACCGCGCCTTATATAGCTCGGCGCGAGTTTCGCGTCGTCCTGGACGAGAAAAATAACTGTTCTCCGTCGGATTTGCGTCGGTAAATCCTGAGCTTCAAAAATATTACCAGAGTGGGGTTTCGTCACTGCACGCTAACCGGGCTTTATTGGGATAGGGAGATTATGATTACCTTCTCGGCGTCGCTGTCGAAAGAGAATGATTTTCCGGTGCCGCGCACGGCCTTATATACCCGTTCAGCGGTGTTGCACCCGGCCTCACGCATGCGTCCCCACTACGGCGTCCCTACTCTGGTGGGTCGCCACAGTAGGGACGTCGTGGTGGGGACGCAGTATGAGTCAGATTCTCGAATGGTCGCACTCAGCTGTTTCGCGTGGGGTTCTCGCGATGCCCTCTGCTCACGTGTCGCTCAAGCCCAGATGTTTCCAGGATACCGGAGTACACGTCTCAAACCATGGGTGTACTGATTGGACTCACACATAAAAAAAAAAAAAATCAGCGAAAGGCTTCGTGGTACGAAAAATATTTCGCGACGCTAATTTCCAGTTTGGAATATTGCTCAAGTTGGACGCAGTGTCTTACAGCAAATTGAACCTCCTGCATTGTCACATCATTGACGACAAATCATTTTCTGATGTGAGCACAGCATATTCAGGATTTTCGGTAAAAGGAGCATTGGGTCATCCGGAAATCTTAACTGAGTATTATGGTAAGTGTTTCCAGCATACATTTGTAATAATATTTAAATAGCACACAGAAAAGAAGTTGCCAATGGAGTAATCGCGACTACTGATTTTGTCGTCACATTTGTTGTTGGCACAAATAACTGACGATCTGTCAGACAAAAGTCTCATTAATACCGAGATATTCGCTAATTTGGTAAGTTGGCGAATTCCACGCTACGAATTGGCTTTTATAGTGACAATAGTGCTGGCATGTCTGCTCCCGTTTGCATTTCAGTAAACAATGGAATGTACGCTGTTCATTGTTCCCGCAAAGTTGGCTGCATCGGCTCGGTAAATTGGATGAAATCACAAACCGATTAAGTTGTGCGAGACAAACGGCTAGTTGCGCTCGGTACTCAAACAGTCTCCGATCAACGCATCTTACGCCAACTAAGCACTGTGTTGCACAAACCACGAGTTGTGTAGCATAACGAATTCCTCGCTTAGATTAGTAAAGGTATATTTCTATTCATTATTCTTAAGAACGTGCCATTTTGTTAGAAAGATAAGATGTAATGGCTTGCGTTTCTATATCTGCATCGTACGCACAAGCGTAAAGTAAGACATGCCTGTCTTGACTGTCTGAAATATAAAAATGACTTATAAATTACATTTGGATGACAATTTATTGGCTGCCATACTATTTTTATGCAGTTTCAATAAAAAACAGTCGTTCTTACCTCCCCGAAAGTTCTCAAGCACATGATAAAACGATTCCCTGCTGTTAGTTGGCAAGGTACGCCACAACGCATCGTTATCAACTGTATTAGTTTCTGAGCCTTAGGCGACAGTCTGTACCATTGGCTGTTGTGTCTATGCAGAAGAAGACTTTTTTATGAGGCCACGTGATCAGGCTTCACGCACGTGATCAGACTATCTACTCACATATAAAAGTGAATATGAATGCTGTGATCTATCAGAATCTGAGAAATGTAGCACTCTATATAAAAGTGCGATATTCCAGTCAGTACACAAGCTATCAATCTTATGGTTGCTTCAGGATCGCTTCTTTTCAGAAAAATCTGTATTTGCAGGCAATTTATTTGTCAATTCCGGAGATTATTCGTCATTTGTTGAGACTTTTACCTCAAATAGTATTGCATTCATCATAATCATGCCAATCACGACGATAAAAAAGAAACTCCATGTGTAACTTGCCTCGACGAGATCTGCATATCTAACAACAGTGGATTTATTGATAAGATTGATTAGTTTTACTCGCTACATTCTCTAACGTATCTCACTCAATAGCATCATTATGTTTGTCGATACACGAAGTTAAATGGAACATATGCCTTTTATCCAGCGCGTATAAACTTTCTCCTTTGTTTACTGATATGTCATTAGACCCGATTCCTTGCAATTTATGTCTGAATTTTTTAGTTAAAATTTTAATATGCTAATTTTTACGATACACTACTCATTGACTCACCCCAATGCTGCAAAGAAACTGCAGACGTGTTGCACGTAAGTGATTAACATAACGTCACTGGCTACTAAGTTCGTCACAGTTATATATACGCACACAACAGAATACACAATAATGTAAAAATAATATTTCTGTGCGTCAAGATGATAATAGTCGACGGGATATGGAAATTTTCCTGGTCTGCTACCATTCTTCAACCAGACGTCGATTATCTTCGGTATGGCCGGTTGGGTAATAAAGAGGAATACAGTTGAATAGATCATGGCTGTACACAATAATCATAAATCAATAGAACATTTCTCATCTTTTTAATGACAGCTTACTATATTTAATTTTAACCTGTATACACCATAATGATCTTTTCTCCCTGCTCAGCGTATTCGTGAAGAATGTTGACCTCTCTATCACGAGCCCACACTTTCCAATCCGTACGAATGCGATTTAGCAGCTTTAATGTCTGGACGTATCGAAGAGATATTCGTTAGTGCTAAGGTTTCATTAATTGACACGCTTTCGCCATGATTATGAAAGTATTGTAATTTACGAAAATATGACGAACCTTCTGCGAGTTACACTCAAAGTTAATCAATTTTGTAGCGCAAACTGCCTCAAAAAGGAATGCTATAATGGCCTCTAAGACAATTCTCCCGTTGTTGCGATATTTTATAAGACCCAATGCCTGAGGCACGATTGAACTGGTGATGAGAAAAGCGACTACAGCACGTATGCTGCGTCTCGTACGGATACTTTGATACGGCCATTGCCCAATAAGCGTCATCAATGTTTTACTTAATCTGTAGTAACGGTGTTGAAACAAGTCCATCGTGACTCCAAATACTACTATCAACGACGGCGTTAGGTCTACTAATACTGTTCCATACGGAATATAACTCGCCACGTTTACTTTCCTTGCTTTTCTCCTCTATTTTTACTCAGAATGAATTTTCAGCGAATTACGTCAAAATATCGCACCCCAACAGACGTCTAAATTGCCCCAAGATAAAATTGACTGACAGCGGTGCGAGGGTTTATAGTCCGTCCTTCATATGCGTCGTTACGTATTCATCTTTTCTTCGCGAGGGTTACAAAGAACTGCAATACTGTTGACAACTCGAACTCACGTCGATATTTGGTGCAAAAATATTCTTCCATCATAGTCAATTGAAATAAAAGTTACTTTCAACAGTAGCTGGGAATGAGACGGTTGAAAAACTTGGACGTGTTGGATGGTTTTCTTCTGTGTATAACGCAGCCGAGCGAAACGCGAGGGAAACACAATTCAATGGCAAAGCAGCAAAACACACAGGAGCGATGAGTTCGATGGGAGGAGAGCATCAGAACCCAGCCAGTTGGTAGTCGATATTCATTGCGTCCGTAATATTCAAGTATGTGGATTATTTTTCTATTGAGACGGTGATATTTGATTATATTTTTTTTACAAATTCCTCAACGAAGAGCTCAATGGTATGACGAAAGAGTTAAAACTATTTTGTGATTGTTCCACAGGTATGTTATACAGATATAGAGGTAATACTTTCTTTATTAATTTTTTTAACGATTTATTCTTCAAGAATCCATCATCGAACAACCGGCCAAGATAATTTATACTTTGTATACCAATCTATATAAACTTTGGCAAACAATATATTTATATGAGGTTACTAATCTCATGTAAATATATTGTTGCTGAAGTCTCTATAGATTGGTATAATTAGTAGATGAGTACAACGGCATAGGATTCGGAATCTTGACCCCTTCGGCAGAATGATATCTGTTAAGTTATGCACTCGAGGCGCTTCCTACGCCCCGTATGGTTTTTCCAACTCTCTCGTCCAGGTTTACGCGGCGGGACACCGCGCCGGTTCAACGATAAAAAATGAACTCGAGGTTTGTTCGTATAACTATTTATTATTATTATTATTATGTTTGGGGCTGGCTCCGGATGTCGTCTAGCGATAATACCATACGGCCACGTCGTATATAACTATTTACACTAGGACCCTGATTTTTCGAACCCCGATTTTTTTGTCTAATTGCCCCCACTATACGCCACATATCGATCGCGTGGCTGCGTGGAAGGGGAAACGCTGAGTCGGGCCCGACAGTGCCGGCGCTAAACGTTCGCATTTACGAGTGAAATATTTATCTAGTGGCGGTCGGCTGAGTGTAAACGCTACGGCAGTGTTCGCGGCGGCAGCCGATGCGCAGAAACCGCATGGGCGGGGGCAAGCGAAGGCCTCGAGGTGGGGAGCAGAGATGCGGCGCTGGTCCCGTCGTTATTAGAAAAATCGGGGTCCCAATGTAATTTGCAACACGCATCAATTACCCCACATGATAATTGCATTAGATTGAATCGATACTTAAGATAACTTAAAAAAATTAAACAAATGTAACGTTCCATTTTGCGAGATTTGAGCTTACTGTTCGTTCGCTTCGTGATTCCGTTCATTCGGTCTCTCTTCTTCTTTCAATTCGACTGAGCGTCGCCGTATGAATAGATGGTGCCTCGTCTGGCCACCAAAATGAACGTCTCGCCCAACGCGCCCAGCGTGCAGTTCTCGCACGCTGCGACTTCGATCCATTCTCGCTCGTGTCAGTGATGCCAGATTCCCCAACTCATTTCCTCCCACGCCTGTCTCGACCCTGTTAACAAATTCTCTCCGAGGTAAATTTTCTTTCAACGTCACATCATTGCCTGTTTTCGGGCGCCACACACATACCCGCCTCTCGATCCTCCCGCTGTCGCTAGAGTAGGTCGTCGCTCTTTATCTCGAATTCACTCTCATGGAAGTGTCGACTTGTTTTTTTATATTATTAAGATATAAAAAATACAAAATAGATGGCGCTCGGAGTCATTGTCCCATCAAGCCGCTATACACATGGAGCAGGGCTCTGCCTTGACGGTACTAGATACATAAGCAAGTATACCATAAAACACAACATTCGACAAACTTTCGAAGGGAGGATTTTCCTCAACGGTGCTTCAACGTTTCTTTGTTCTCTATTGTAAGTGTCGACTTTTTTAACATATCGTTGGTGCGACCTACGTGCAGATTGGAATTTCCGATAAAAATCCCATCCGTTCGAAATTCGGGTTTAAGCGACACTCGAGAGTTCGAGAATTTGGAGAAGTGACGTTCCCGTTCCACTGCACAGGCGCGTGCATTCTCGGAACGGGAGTTCTGCAGGAATTTTTTTATAGATTGAGGGATATCGTGCTGCAGTAATTATCCACGATATAGGCAATAGTCTCGTGCAGTTACGTAAAATAAAAAGAAATGTAGTCGGACGAAAATTAGCAATGCTCTGAATAGAAGTGCATGAAACTCGTAAGTACGGGAGTTATCGTTCGTGGAACGTTAGAGATATCGTACTGTAACGTTCGTGGCGCACGAGCGCCAGTGTCACTTGCTTGTTAAAGAACCGCGGCCAACGGAACGTTATTCTGCCAAGATGGCACGTCAGCAAACCGATGTCGACGAGTTGTTCGACGTTAAGAATCATTTTTACATCGGTAATTATCAACAATGTATCAACGAGGCGCAGAAAGTCAAGGTGAGCATAATTACGATCGAGACATCATTGAACCAGTATCGTTCAAGCAGCTTGACTCGGCGGCGTCGTGGGAACGTCCCACCCTACCTGCTCGCACGTCGATTAAAATTCTCCGATATTAAAGCTCGATAGGATTACCTAAAAAAAAAAAGATTGCGTTGATAACCGCGACCAATTGGAAGATTGGACGATCCAGTTAATTATGTCTCCGTTTTCCGGAGGCCAAAAATCAAGTTTTGCGATCTGTTTGTTAAATCATTTTTGTCCCTTATTGTTCCCACATCAATTCGTTTCTAATTATTCAATCGTCATCGTCACAATTCGTCTATTAAAATTTTTCTAATATTCCCGCTTTGACTTTACTCCAAAAAATTTTAAATAGAAAAATTGTTTTTTATATTAAAATACAAAAAAATAAAAATGTTCTGTACTGACCATGAGTTGTAAATGCTGTTATTTGTTGACGATAAGAAATGCATCGATGAACGATATACAAACATTCTGAAGGATCCAATTTTATGTACGACTGATGGAAATAAATTACTTTTGCAGTCCGCGACGCCGGAAGTCGCGTTGGACAGAGACGTGTTTCTCTACCGCGCCTACATAGCGCAGCGGAAGTTCCGCGTCGTCCTGGACGAGATAAATAACTCCTCGCCGCCGGATCTGCAGCCACTGAAGACGCTGGCCGAGTACTTCGCGTTTCCCAATCGTCGCGAGGCGATACTAACCGAACTGGACAGAGCGGCCAACAACGCCGCTGCCGAAAATCACAACTTCATGATCGTGGCCGCGACGATTTACTATCACGAAAAGAATTTGGAGTCGGCGCTCAGAATACTGCACAACACCGACCATCTCGAGTGTCTCGCTCTGACTCTGCAGATTTACCTGAAGATGGACCGTCTCGATCTGGCCAGAAAGGAGCTCAAAGCCATGCAGGACAAGGACGATGACGCAACGCTGACTCAGCTCGCCCAGGCCTGGGTTAACATAAGCAGCGGAGGCGAAAAGCTCCAGGACGCCTACTACATATTTCAGGAAATGATTGACAAGCACTCGAGCACGAGCATGCTGCTGAACGGCCAGGCGACCTGCTTCATCGGCCAGGCCAAGTACGAGGAGGCAGAAAACGCGCTTCAGGAGTCCCTCGACAAGGACAGCAACAATCCTGACACGCTCATAAACATGATAGTGCTGTCTCAGCACATGGGCAAACCGCCCGAAGTGGCGAATCGTTATCTGAGCCAGCTCAAAGACTCGAATCTCGATCATCCTTTCGTGAAGGAATATCTGCAAAAGGAGGTCGAATTTCAGAGGCTCAGAAAGCAATACTCGTCGTCCGCCTGAAGGCATTCGGCCAATTAGATCCGAGTCTCGCGCGCTTAGATCTTAACACGGACGGTGCTAGATCCACACAATGTCCTCAGAGGATTTTTCGGAAACAATAAGAACATCGTGCCGAGTCGATTAAAATGAAAAAAAAAAAAAAAAAAAAAAAAAAATGAGAACAGCAGCAACACGTTTAAGTTTGCAGTGTCGGATGCGATTGACATTTACCGATTTACGAAAGTTTCACATGATTTTTTTTATAAAACTTTTTTCTTTTTTCTTTTTTTTTTATTATTCTACCAATTGTTCCAAACCATACGATTTTTCTGTGTAGATAAAACTTTGAATAACTTGAATGCGGTTTACTTTTTTATTTCATTTTGCGGATTGTCATAAGTCTGCGCGTATTAGTTTTCTCTCGTTAACGTCGTGTTTATCTACACGTGAAATCTCCTCGTGGTCCATTCGCCGCTCGACGGACTGTCGAACTCTGAAAGAAAACGAGAAAAAAAAAAAGAAAAAGGAAGAAATACCACCACACAAATATAACGATATGGCTGCCATTTTTTAATCAACTTAAGAACAGATATACTTCATCTCACGTGTATCATGTTTTCTTATCATAAATCACAGTCCATTTTTTAACTGGAGAATACACGGTAACATCTGTTCGAAGCTGGCATCGGATCGTGGAAGGCATTGCACCGATCGCAAATAAAAATGAAGAAGAAAAAAAAAATGAGAAGATCAATATTATCTTTGCATTGATAAGAGAGCAGAGATTCTCTGAAAGATTTGACTAAGCACTTTAAAGGTGTAGCCCCAGAAGCGAGAACAGTTTACTGAATACTATATACGTAGAAACATATTATTCCATGGCGAGAGGCTGTTTATGGACAAGCGTAACGCGCCGGTTGCCGGTTCGACGGGAAAAGGATTATGAAATCTTTATTCGTGCGAGTTGGAAATCCGTTCGATCTTTGAGCGTTTGCGCGAAAACAGACATTCGCTGTATTCGATTGCGACGGTATTTGCCGCAGTTACTTCACTATCAGATTCAGACTAACAATTACATAGTAATCTCAATCCTCGAGATGAGCGAAACAGTATTTCGCTAGATAGTAAAAAAAAAAAAAAAAAAAAATGATTGACGAATATAATTAACAGCCAAAATGCATTTAATCAAGAAGAATTTTAATCATCGAGTTACATTGCGTGATGTCTGCCCGTGTGCCGAAGGATTTTTCGCAATTGATATTACAGGTAAAAAAAAAAGTGATAGAAACAGCTGAGATAATGTAGCGTATTGAATGCGTATTACGAGAAGTTTGCTTCGATCGAGACAATACGGAGTGATAGACAAATATAAATGAAACAAAAAAAAAAAAAAAAATTCTAAAAATGTTCGTTCCAGCTTTATTTTCATTGCCCTGACACCCTATGCGATGAAAACAATCGTGTAAGTAGGACACGAACTGTAAACACAGTAGCGTACTTGAAACCCCGAACGACCCTCAAAATTCAATGAAAAATCGGTGCTAATCGATTTGGCGAGCAAACAGACGAGGGTTGCTACTTTTTTTTTCTTCATTATTTGTTCGGTCTCGAGACCAACACTTGATTGCGTTGTTTGTCCAATTGGTGAAATAGGTCAGAAAAGATTGACCGAGCACTCCAAGCTACGTAACAGCGTGGGACTTTTTCGCTTTACGAGATAGCGTGAAGCTGGTTTTAGAAATTACTTTGTTTTTGCTCTGTTATAAATGATCTTCAATTTTTCACGAATACTAATATTTCCCTTGTATTACGAATACTAATATTTTCCTTGTATTCGACAATAAGAAAAAAAGAAGTTGACAATTTAATATTCCTCATAATGTTCCTTTGTTGGCAAAGCTTTTTTTAAGTGAAAAAATATTCTGTATTTTTGGCTTTGCGAATAAACAGATATTGTGAGGAAGCGATATGAAAATGTCAATTCTCAGATTATTTCAACGTCAATGCCGTGCATGACTTTTTTAGGCAGATCGGCGGTTCGATTCGGCTTTAGCGCTACAAAATACATGCAATTATGTGCTCAGTATTTTTTTTTTTTTTTTTTAATCATCGATTTTTACAAAAAAAATTCAAAACACCGTTCTATCTGTTGTTTTCAACCCCGTCGTATCCATAATCTTGTGTATTACATGCTGTACAACATGATATGCACCGGGGTTTTTCCGCGATGCCATCGTGAAGCAAAGATATCGCTGTTTGAAAATACGATAATCATTTATGTAATATTGGACACAAAATCACCCGATAATCTTTTTTCGTTAGTCGTCGCCGAGGGACCAATATTTAATGTATTTTTTCACGCTGATCACGAACGACTGCCTCTATTCGTAGATGAATATTTAATACGAAAAATTGCCTCTAAAGTGAAGCGCTAATTTTCCATGAAAATTAAAAATTCAAAATGACGTAAAACTTAAATGGTTCGATCATTAGACGATAATATTCCATTTGCCTACAGGTTTTCAGCCACATAGCAACACAATTGTAGGAGACAGAGCGCTAGGCAACATTTTTTTAAAAAGTTAAAAATTGAGTGCAAAGAAAAAACAGCTACAAATTTTTTTTTTTAATGAACTGCAATTTTTTTTCCTTCCTCTATGAGGAAGCAAAAAACTGCGGCGAGATGTGACATATATTAACTCATTTTTCCTTAACGGAGATACGATTACATCATCCAGAGTAGTCAATTATCATGATTATTGAGTTAAATAGGTTGAATGGTTATTCGATCGTACTATTTAGATGCGACCGTATGAACGGGCATTGTCCGCGATTCTGTCCGAAACGCGCCGGAATTTCTGTATCTGTACGCTACAATTTAAATAACAATTGTAGATCCCGAGACGATTGTACTCGGTGTTTTTATCGATCGTAACTTTGATCGATCATTTTTTTTGTACAACGCGCTCTCCATACGTCAACAACGTTGTATATAAGACGAATCAATTCGACGCCCTCTGTCAAGGTCAGCTAATTGAAATGGCTCCCGTCTCAAAGATAGCGTCGATCTAAGTCGATCTTTGATGCAAACAATTTTAAACAACAGTCGCTCTCGCCTAGCGTCGTGTCTCGACGCTCATTAATATTCACGCGCATATGCAAAATCCTATATCTGATTGAAATAATCACCTAATTGAAATGCGCATCGGACAATATAGAATAAAAACAGTTTTTTTTTGTTGTTGTTCTCCAGTTTCGTTTCGTCAGCCACATTGGGAAAATACGGATAATCGACGTTGCGTCACGCTCAACACGTGCAAGGATTTGGGTCTTTGGATTAACTCGTAGGTGGACAAACATTTGAAAAATTCGTTTGTCACGCCGCAGTATAATATAGTGCAAACTTCATTGCATCCTATTTGGAACTCAACTTCGATCTTTGGACCTCGTCGTTGAGCAATATACGGCGAATCGTCACCGTACACTTTTTTCTCTCTCTATCGTTCATCCGCCATTAATTCTGGCCTTACACGAGTGAATTAAAAAAAAAAATCATTTGTCATCGTCTTCCGACACTTTCGCTATACACTAGATGACAATAAAATCTATCTTTGCCTCTTCGTATGCAGACACTTCTTTGGGCTGGTACTGTAAAATTTATCCAACGGGTTTATCTCAACCGGCGACGGATTATCAGCACAGACAAGTATAGATACGAGGCAAAGCTGATACGGTCGTTTGGTTGGGTCGCCAGTAGCCACACACTGCGTTCGGGTTCCCCGGGGGCTTACATTCAATCGAAACACTCGCCGAGCCTCATTCACGTGACGTCCACTGTCCGTGTGTATACTCATCGCGGGTTTCTCCCTCACGGAAAAACGGCGAGCCGCTCGGTCGCTAATAATTCGATTGACTCACATTGACTGCAACGGCTGCATTCCGTTTCGTACCAATAGACGATTCAATCAAGAATAAGACTTTCCTCATTGAGCGCCCAACGAGCGCACGAACATTCGGTCGTCGGAGTGCAGTTGTTTCTTCTTATTTTTTTTTTTTTTTACTCTCTCTCTCCCCGCATCCCACGAGAATTCTGTAAATAAAACAGTGGACAAGGAGGTACGCGAGTTCCCGGCGCAACTCCCGAGTAAAGAGCGAGTGTCGTTGACATGTATTAATTCCGCAATATTTCGGCCGGCCGAGTCGATAGACCGATCGACGGTAGACGAGAAACAGAAAAAAAAAAAAACAACATTCTAACCGTCTCCACGACCGTTTCTAGTATAAACAGCAGTGGTCGAAAAATCCTGCCGGAAACATGGACGGAAAGGAGCAAATTGAGAAGAAGAAGAATCCCAGAGAATCGGCAAATCCCCTCAGTGTTTTAATGTTCACGTGAGTATCGAATCCGCTCTGCAACATTAAAGACGTCCCGGTCTCGATTACCTAACGCCGAATGTACTTTTCGCAGATGGATCCTCAAGACGTTCTGGGTGGGCTACAGAAGGGACCTCGAGATCGAGGATCTCACGCGTCCTCTCAAAGAGCACAAGAGCAGCTATTTGGGAGAAAAGATAACTGCTGCATGGGAGGTCGAGCTGGCGCGTGTAAATAAGGTCAAGGAGAGTCGAGCGAAAAAGAAAGGAGGAGCCCAAAAGGACGGAGACGGAAAGGAAAGGTCCAAAGAACTTCAGCCGAGTCTCCTCAGAGTTTTAATCAAAGTATTTGGCGTTAAGATAATGCTGTACGGAGTACTATTGGCTACTATGGAAATCGTACTTAGGTAAGTAAACTGGTTTTACCGGATGGATATACGTATACGCGTGTACGATGTGAAAGAATCGTTTATATCTTCGCATTAGCCACTCGGTCAGACAAGTCTCTTGGGATAGAGAGAGAAAAAAAAAAAGGAAAAAAAAATGATTAATGAAATTTTTATGAATTAAATTATTCCCTTGTAATATACGCAGATTGTTTCAACCGTTGTTCCTCGGCCTCTTCATCCGTTGCTACCGTCCGTCGAAATTTCGCTATACGCCGCTTCACGCGTCGCAATCAATCGGCGTTCCCGAAATAGCCAAAAAGGAAGATGCCGCAAGATCGTTAAGTCCTTGAAACAGAAAAAAAACGCAGACACCCCTTTGTATCCCCCCCCCCCTGTTGGAGGAATCGTTAACCGTTTGCGTTTCGTGAGACCTTTAATTTCTCCCTTTTTTCTCTGTACATCGTTTTTTTTTTTTTTTTTAAATCATCTCGCTTCGCAAAGTAATTCGATTCGACACGCATCTCGCACGATAAAAATAACGTTAACACGACGAGGAGAAAAGAGCAATAATAAAACCTCCACGAGGACGCTATGTACGATTCCGTGAACGGTTCGAGTCTTATCGCTAATCCACAAAGGTACTGCCAACAATGTTTTTCCGCACACATATTACCCCTTACAAAATAATTGCCTCGATTGTACTATCTCGAGCTCGGTCAGCGCGAACACAATTGTCGTTGCGATAGTCGGTTTGTCAAAAAAGATAAGAAAACGAAAATGTTCTCCACGCTGCTCGTCCATTATTCACCGCTGTCCATGCAGTCTGTCGAATTAGGATTTACGCGCGAGCGAGGGGGAATGGGAGAGATAGGAGAGATCATTAAGCATCCCCAATGCACGCACGTTCGGCATGTAAAGTTCGCTAATGAGATTTTTCGAGTTCAGTCAAACATAACGAGCGACTTAGACCTAGAGCTGGAGTCCGCTTCGTAATTATTAAATGTAAAAATTTTTTGTCGCCTTCGTCAGTATAAATTAGCGATTACGTTTGGCATGTCGGTAATTTGTTTTCTTATTTAGCATAAACAATAAGGATAGTAACGGCTAATTAATCAATGGCAAACTCTCACAGGCTTATCGTAATTACAGGGTTATGCAGCCGTTGTTCCTCGGAGCTTTGCTACGATTTTTTTCCGGCAACGACGCGTCAATGACCGACGCCTATCTGTTCGCCGGTGGAATTGTACTCTGCTCGGCGATCAACGTATTCGTTATACATCCCTATATGATGGCGATCCTTCACATGGGAATGAAGATGCGTGTCGCCTGTTGCTCGCTGATTTACCGAAAGGCATTGAAACTGTCGAAGACTGCGCTGGGCGCGACGACGATCGGTCAAGCGGTTAATCTATTGTCGAACGACGTTAATAGATTCGACGTTGCGATTATATTCCTTCACTATCTCTGGATCGGACCCCTGGAGACTATAATCGTAACGTACTTTATGTACACACAAGTCGGCATCGCGGCGATAATTGGAGTCGCGTCTCTCCTAATGTTCATACCGCTTCAAGGTTGGTCGAGTGGTTTTTCAGCACGAACCGTCTGTGTTATTTTCTCCTCACCCTGTCGATTTACGAACGATGACGATGCATTTTTGTTTTTTTGCAGGCTTTCTGGGCAAGAGATCCTCGGTTCTGAGACTGCGCACGGCAATCAGGACCGACGAGAGAGTTCGACTGACTAACGAAATAATAACTGGTATACAAGCGATTAAGATGTACACCTGGGAAGATCCGTTCAGCAATCTCATAGAAAAAGCTCGAAGGTATTTGTTGTTTTCGTCGATGCACGACCAGTCGCTATCGACCGATATATTTGCGTCATCGTTTTAAACGGTATTGATAATGAAGTCGAAAATAAGGTGAGACAAATAATAATACAATTGAAATGCTTCGTCGGGCAGGCGTGAAATTGACGTGATAAGATCGACGTCCTACATCAGAGGCGTTATCATGTCGTTCATTATATTCACCACGAGGCTGTCCCTCTTCATCACTGTGCTCGCCTATGTGTTGAACAATAAGCACACATCGGAGGGTATAACAGCGGAAAAAGTGTTCATACTTACGGCCTATTACAACATTTTACGACAGACCATGACCGTATTTTTTCCACAAGGTAATTTATGAGTAAAAAGCCTCCGTTGATACAAGCGTTTGCGGAGATTAAAAAAAAAGTACATAACTTTATGATCGCGTGTCAAGGTGAAAATTCTGTACTTGTTGAGAATCTTTAAATAGCTTCGTCGATGCTGTTGTAATTTATGCAATGGGAATGGCATTCTTAAAAAAAAAAAAACAAGAAATTAGGACAAAGTAATTGATCGATCGAATTGATGATTTTAGGAATAGCCCAGGTGGCCGAAGCTGGCGTGTCGATAAAGCGCTTGCAAGACTTCTTGATGTACGAGGAAGTCGAGGATATACACGAGAATGCAAAGCGCGATGTGACGGAGGAGAAAGGGGCTAAAGTTAAGGAATCGGAAAAGACGGAAAAGGAGAAGCCCGTGACGGGAAGCCATCGCGAGGGCGCCGGCGGGGACGGCTCTGTCATTCTCGATCGTTGTCACGCAAAGTGGCTCCGCAACGATCGCGAGGATACCCTACGAGGAATTAACTTTAGAGTCAATCCGGGCCAATTAGTCGCAATCGTGGGACAGGTTGGATCCGGAAAATCGAGTCTGCTCAATATCATTTTGAAGGAGTTGCCGGTGCACACCGGCACTGTAGAGGTAAACTTCGTTCTCGAGAATCTACATTCACTATTCACTATTCACTATTCACTATTTCAACGCAGGTCAACGGCCACATCGCCTACGCCAGTCAAGAGCCTTGGCTGTTTGCCGGATCTGTTAGACAGAACATTCTGTTCGGTCGAAAGATGGAACAGCGACGTTACGAGCAAGTCATCAAGGTTTGTCAGCTAAAGCGAGACTTTAGTTTACTCCCCTACGGCGATAAGACGATTGTGGGGGAGCGCGGCATCAGTCTTTCCGGAGGTCAACGTGCAAGGTAAATCGACTGATTTTTTTTGCTAATAAATGGATTAAAACAATAATTTGTTAATACTACAACCGATGTTTACGATGCTACAGAATAAACTTGGCAAGAGCCGTTTATGCCGACGCACCGATATGTCTTTTCGACGATCCGCTGAGCGCCGTCGATGCCCACGTAGGAAAACACATGTTTGAGGAATGCATCGAGAAGTATTTGAAGGGAAAAACGAGAATACTCGTTACACATCAGCTTCAGTTTCTCAGAAACGTCGATAGGATCATCGTTCTGAGCAACGGTGGAATACAGGCGGAGGGGTAAATATTTCGAGGCACCTGAGGATAAAATTTGTTTAATTATTTTTTAAAAATATCGATTCATTGATTAAATATTTTTATTGCAGAACTTACGAAGAGTTAGCGGCAATGGGTGTCGACTTTGGACGTTTGTTGGAAGCTCAGCCGAAGCAAGATGAAAATCCCTCTTCGGCACCTCCGAGCCGAAGCAATTCGCGTCACACGAGCATAACGTCTCTCAGTTCTTTCATGACGAACGATACTACCGGCGGAAAGCCACAGGACGAGCCCGACGAGGTCAGTGTCTTACGATCGATCTCTCCGATTGTTCCGAAAAAAATCACTGATCAATTGGATTTTCTATTATTGCGTTTAGATCGCCGAGATGCGAACAAAGGGCAGCATCGGTGGTCACATTTATTCATCGTATATGAAAGCCGGCGGAAATTGGTGCGTCATATTCATAATAGTGTTGCTGTGCATTGGAGCTCAGCTCGCCGCGAGCGGTGGCGACTACTTTATCTCCATGTGGGTCAACATGGAAGAGGATGAACACAAAAATGTAAGTTTTCCGAAATGCCTCATCAAAATCGAAACTGCAAGAAAAAATATATTGCAACATTTTTGAAAATCTTACTCATATTGCCGAGCCTTCGAAGACTCACACATAATCGACTGTTAATCTCTTGGAAATTTGGATTGGCAGAAAACGGTGGAAGCTGGAGAAGAGCCTTACGTGAGGCCGCTGAGCCAAAACACCTGCATCTACATATACACCGCCCTGACCGTACTTACGATATGCATTACGCTGACTCGATCGTTCGCATTCTTCGAGATGTGTATGCGAGCCTCGATGCGCCTGCACGATCGAATGTTTCGCAGCATCAGTCGAGCTACGATGCGTTTCTTCAATACCAACACTTCCGGTCGAGTTCTCAATCGTTTTTCCAAAGACATGGGCGCCATTGACGAGCTGCTGCCGATGGCGATGATCGATTGCATTCAGATTGGTCTCTCGCTTTTGGGTATCATAATCGTCGTGGGTTACTCGAGCCCTTGGCTCATGGTACCCACTGTTGTAATCGGACTTATCTTCTACTACCTGCGAGTCGTTTATCTTGCCACGAGCAGGAGCGTCAAACGTCTCGAAGGAATCAGTAAGTATAAAATTCTGTACGTTCAGAGCTGGGCAAAGTACAAAAAAACTAAATTAAAGTACGAAGTATGACAAGTACTGGAAGTACACGTACCTTTTGTACTTGAAGTATTTCTCGAGCACTTTTTCCAGGTACTTTTCGCAATTTCATAGCGTTAAGCTATATAGCGTAAGGCTTTAAAAAGAAAAGATGCAAAGTAATTTGCACATGGCTTCCTACTTGTAAAAAATCGCTATCCAAAATTTTCATAATTCGTCGGTTTGAGGGTCTGTTTAATTTATTCTTCACTTAATCTATCCTTTTTTTGACATTAACAAAAAAAAATCTCAATATAAACGGAGAAGGTTCCTTCTTGTACCTTCTCGTTTTAATTAAATTTTTAATGAAATTTCTTAAAAATAAAAAGAATCTCATAAAAATGATACTTATTGAAAAGGTTCAGACAAAATAATCATATATCACTATTGAACAAGATGTCATGCCACTCATTGAGTATTCGTAATGCAAGCATGGACTCAAAAAGTTACTCGAAGTACTAAAAAGTCCTTCAAGTACTAAAATAGTAAATTACGATACTGGTGCGAAAGAATTTTTTCCGACGCGTGTGAGTTTGCAGCACGTGCCGAAGTCGAGTGGTGCAATATAACACGAGTGAATAAAATGTCTCTCGAACGAGTATCGCAACAACCGTTATTTCACAAGGTGCAAAAATGTGGTTTTTACGCACGCAAAGCGCAAAACCGCAATTCTCGCATCGCATGAAATAAACTGTTTTTGTACTGCCAGTGCGTACTTGACGTACTGAAAAATTACTGTGTACTGCAAGTACCGTCCAGCTCGGCGTAAGAGTAATTCGAGGTCTCTAACGAACGATTGTTTTTAGCTCGCTCCCCGGTATTCGGTCATTTGAACGCAACGCTGCAGGGTCTAGCGACGATTCGTTCCTTCGACGCCGCCGAGGTTCTCACATCGGAGTTCGATCATCACCAGGATCTTCACTCCTCGGCTTGGTACATATTCATAGCGTCCTCGCGCGCCTTTGGATTCTGGCTCGACATCTTCTGTCTGATATACATAGCCCTTGTGACGATGAGTTTCTTGGTGCTCGGCGGCGACGACGCGAGCAAGACTCCCGGCGGCAACGTCGGTTTAGCGATTACCCAGAGCATCGGTCTAACGGGAATGTTCCAGTGGGGCATGCGACAGAGCGCCGAATTGGAGAATCAAATGACCTCGGTGGAGCGGGTTCTCGAGTACAGCAACGTCGAGAGCGAGCCGCCGCTCCTCAGTTCGCCGGACAAAAAGCCGAAAGAGACGTGGCCTCAGGAGGGCAAAATTGAGTTCAAACGGGTCTACATGCGTTACTCGCCTCTGGATCCGCCGGTCCTGAAGAACCTGAACTTCGTCGTTCAGCCTCGCGAGAAAGTCGGTATCGTCGGTAGGACCGGTGCTGGAAAATCGTCCCTCATTTCGGCGCTCTTCCGGCTCGCGGACGTCGACGGTGGAATTGAGATCGACGGTGTCGAGACGAGCGAGATCGGCCTTCACGATCTACGCTCGAAGATAAGCATCATCCCTCAGGAGCCCTTCCTATTCTCCGGCTCGTTGCGCTCGAACCTCGATCCCTTCAATGCCTACGAGGACAATTTACTGTGGGAGGCTCTCGAGGAAGTCGAACTCAAGGAAATGGGCATCGACGCACACATAAACGAGGGCGGAAGCAACCTCAGCGTCGGTCAACGACAGTTGGTCTGCCTGGCGCGTGCCATCGTGCGGAACAATCCCATACTCATACTCGACGAGGCAACGGCCAACGTCGATCCGCGCACCGACGAACTCATTCAAAAGACTATCAGACGCAAATTCGAGAATCGCACCGTTCTCACTATCGCTCATCGGCTCAACACTGTCATGGACAGCGACCGGATATTGGTCATGGATGCTGGATCTGTCGTGGTAAGACTTTTCGATCATTTAATATGTGTCTCTGTATTAAAAAAAAAAAAGTTGAAAATCGAAATTTTTAGTCGCGAAGCTTTCTCATGATTTTTTTTTCTTTTTTTCATGAAAAGAAATCTTCCCGGAGGAATAACAAATTAATCGAAGCTAGCTTGAGACTGAATTTCAATATTTGTGTAATTAATTTTTATAAATGATTTTCAACAGGAATTCGATCATCCTCACATATTGATGCAAAACACTGAGGGGGGAAATTTGTACAGCATGGTGCAGGAAACCGGCAGAGCGATGGCCGAAGGTTTGGCCGCGATAGCCAAGGAGAACTACTTGCTGCGTGAGAGATCGACTTCCCTCTAACGCGGTTCGAACATCGGAAAGACTATCGATCATCGGGCGGGTTCATCTCTCCGTTCATCAAACATTACGTTAGCCAAATTTTAGTAATTTGAATCCATTAACGTGCGTTCTCTCGCGGAAAATTAATCATCACTATAATGCAGTTCCGAATGTCAACGTTGAAACGTTAAACGAGCTCGAGTTGGAACGGCCGTCAGCCGGTGTGGCTGTTTGCAATTTTTTTTTTTTTACAAACATTCAAAAGTCATTCAACGTTCGACCCTCGCGTTTGCTGCAGCATTAACAGAACTGTCGCTACGAGAGATTAACCCGCACATACGTACACACACATATGCGCCGTAATACACACAACATACAGTATTATTTTTATCTTATTCTTTTTATATATATAAATAATTTAGCACGTGCGGCAAAAAAAAAGAAGAAAAAAGGCAAACTAATCGTTCGTCGACGTTCAGCGTCGTCGGAGATCGTATACTACTTAAATCTTCATAACTATATATAGCATATGAAATTTGTACATAGCCGATAATTTTACGTCGTACTATTGTGCGATCATTCGTGTTTCGGGCACGAAAAATGGAGAGTTATTTTTTTTTGTTTTGTTTTTTTTTGTTCTATATTCGCCAATTGTGAGCGCTGGAACGCGATACAAAGGTGCCCTATCCGTAAGTCCGGTGAAATCAAGAGAGAAAAGAATCGATAAGTAATCGAACGCTGGTGCTTTCCGATGGCTCGAGACACATCGGACGCTCATTCGGATACTCACTGTACTTATCAAAGGCGCGCCGCGACGTGTCGCATACTTAAAAATGATGGCCTTACGTATATTCATTGCGTCACGTGAAAAAAAAAGAACGATTTACGAGGAAGCACACAGAGTTAATCGTTAACTTCCATTTAGGATTACGAACGATAATGCGATGTCTCTACATTTCCTTTTGTTTTCATTATCGATAAACATTCGCTCGTACGATCGGGTTTGAGTAAGTAAGAGTTACGGCCGAAAAAAAACATTTGTTAATCGTATCACGAGAATCATGTATATCTTTATTGTAATTAATTATTATAAGATGAATGATAACGTGAAATACTTGAGTGTAACAATTGGAAATGTCGATGTTGTTTCCACCTCAAGTACAAAGTGCCTAAACGAAAAAGCGAACTAACAATAATGAAATATATAGATACAAACACCTATTTATATTAATCATCGGTCTTATAAATTCGAATCCCCAATATCCACACAGCGTTGTTTCTTCTTTCGATAAAAAAAAAAAACAGCGCGATTGTTTGAGCGCGCTGTTATTTTACTCACGAAAAAAGAAAGAAAAAAAACAAGAATTCGGGGACGAAGGAAACGAACTTAAGAACAAAATTTCAATATTCGATCCGTCGCGATTCAAAGATCTGCGGATGCGAGTAGTACGCTCTAGTATTTTAATACTGACAGTAAAGAGGATTACTGTAAAAATAATATATTATAGTTAATAATAAAACAATGCTCAATTACGATCGAAAGTAAAAAAAAAATGTTTCATCACTGCAGTCGCGCCGAGAGTCAGCCTTACGCGCGCTACGCCCGGAAATTTTACAATTGCAAAACGGTAATTGGTATAATATTTATAGTTGCAATAATAATAATAATAATAATAATAATAATAATTCGTTCGGGGCTTCCGGGTGGCCTCACAATGGCTCGTTAGGAGCTTAATTATAAAACGAAGTATTTGCGTAACATAAATAATACACGTCTAACTAAATAAATAAAAGGCGTCTTCTGCGTGGAGAGCGAATCACTTTCGACAGTATTATATTTACACGAGTAGGTATAAAAAATAATAATAATAATAATAATAATAATAATAATAATAATAATAATAGAGAAAATCGGGAGACGCACGATAGGAGGAATTAAAGCAAACGATATTTCCTTAACAACGGCGTATCGTTGCGATTAAAAGGAGCAGTCAATTTTTCTTATTTCTCGTTGTTTTTGAGCTATGTATAATATGTAAGTAAATGAGGATGAGAGATTCCGTAGGAAAACAGAGTGAACGGGGAGCTTTCCAAGGATTCGGACGGACCTTTTGAAGAAATCCATAAAGTAATAGCTTATAAACGAGACATTTTCTTTTTCGCTCCGTCGAAACATCACAATGAGCAGTCCGAGGGCGGACTCTCCGTTTCGCCGGCGTGGAAAGATAAAAGAATTTTAGCTCTTTCTTTTTTAAATAAAATTTTTTTTTTTTTTTCTCTCTCGAATTCTATTCACACGAGAACTTCGAGACTCTCGCGCGATCGAGCTTTCTGCTGGCCGGATTTGTTGCCGTTCGCCTGTACGATCATAGCGACCGACTGGCACCTGGAATTGGCCGAGGTTCGCGTCGTCGGCGGTCTCATCGGTGGCATTGCCATTCTCAGTTTGTACCAAAATTTGTAACCGCCGATTCCGCCGCCGACACCGCCGTTCGTCGTCTCCTCCCATCGCAGTATCGTCAAACGATCGAACGCTATTCCGTCGTTGCAGTGGCTCACCGCGCCGAGGCCTCCGCGTCTCGAGGACTTTGCGATTGTCGTCGAATTCGGCAGATCTTTCAGGGCGATTATTATCGTGCGCGTCGGTATCGAGGACAGTTGCTTCAGTGCAGCTGCCACGCTCGTCTCCGTCCATACGTTCTCCAATGCGCTCGGTCCCAGCACAACGATTATACGTCGGGCCGTTGCCGCGTGCGGCGCGATCTCCAGACCCCCTGAAAAGAAATAATAATAATAATAATAATAATAATAATAATAATAATAATAATAATAACAATAAAAATTAGAATATTTAAGACTCTATTGTGTGGCTCTGTGCAAAAAGAAACTTGGTTCTTCACCGTGCGACGTAATTCATAATTCGATCGTCAGACAAATATGTGTATTTGGAAATATCGACAACGTCGCTAATAGAAATTTACAATTATTTAATTAATTATTATTAATTTTAATAATTAATTAGAAACAAAATTTAATGAGTTTCAAATAATAAGTAAAAAAAAAAAAAGTAAATATAAAGATAATCATTTTTCAATGAGAAAATAAATAGTGGCGTGACTAATAATTCGGTCGTTCGAAAACATATTTTATCTCGTAATATCGATGATATCGATAAACAGAAAATGTTCAATTAAAAATTAAATCAGTAAAAAATGATAATATTCAACACTCTGTGTTATCTGTCACTGTGCAAAAAGAAAACTTGGTTCTTCGCCGAGCGGCATAATTCGATTGTCAAACAAATATATGTATTTGGAAATATCACTAATATCGCTAATAGAAATCTTCAAATCGCAACGAATTTAACAATTATTTGATTAATTATTATTAATTGTAATAATTAACGAACAACAAAATTTAATTATCTTCAAATAATAAGAAAAAAATAAATATAAAAATAATCATCTTTCAGGGTGAAAATAAATAGTTCCAAAACATATTTATCTAGAGATATCGATGATTTTGATAACAGAAATTTCCGTTTCATAACAAACTTAACAATAATTTGGTTAGTTACTATTAATTGCAATAATTGATTAACAATAAAATTCGATAACCTTCAGATAAGAAGTAACAAAAAAAATACATACAAAAATAATCATTTTTCAACAAGGAAACAGATAGCGACATAATTAATAATTAGATCGTTCGAGAAAGCATATTTATCTCGAAATATCTATGATATCGATGATATCGATAAACGGAGGAAACGTCCAATTGATAACAAAACTTATAACAATTCGATTGGTCATCGTTAATCGTGATAATTAATTACAAAGCAAAATTGGCTTCGAATGATACTGAGACAAAATGAAAAAAACATGAAGAAATAAAATCTTACAATTGTGTTTTAGATGAGAGAGTTCCAGTGTGGCGCACTTGTACCGATGTCTCGATTCGAGTGTCGGAACGACGTTGCCCACAGCGAGAGTCGAGTCCCTCTCGTGGTAGCAGACGAGGGCGTCGCAGTCCTTTCCGTCTGTCGATGCGAATATTTCGATTATCTCTTGGATCCTTCCCAAGCTCCTCGATTTTGTGCACGAGAGAGAGAGAGAGAGAGAGAGAGAGAGAGAGAGAGAGATCGGAGCTCGGTCGGCTCTCCAGCCCAAGCTCGTTCGCGACTTTATCGTTCTCTTACCGACCGGTTGCTTTGGGCTGGAGTTATCAAATTAATGAGAGCCCGAACACAGCTCGTCACTTTCGCTCGAGAGAATCTTCCCGGATGAAAAAAAAAAAAAAAAAAAAAAAAAAAAAAGTGTATGCGAAAAATACTTTAAAAATATCAAATTTTTCCCACGAACATTTTGTATGTAAATAACTTTTTTTTTTTTTTTTTTTTCGTAAAAAATATATTTATTATATAAAAGATATATTTTCGCATTTAACTTTGTTTTTTTTTTGTTTTTTGTTTTTTTGTTTTTTTTTTTTTCGCGAGGGTTTCTCGTTGGGACGACCGAGAGAGAGAGTCTCAACGAGGCTTTATCTGTACTCACCGTCCTCCTCGAGAGGGCCGAACTTGTCACGACACAGGACTGCCAAGGGTAACCAGCATCTCGCGTAAAAAGCTACAGCTGAAACGACCAGAACGAGAACGAGAACGGAGAGCAGAAGTGATTTTCTCCACGAGCCGTTTCGCAATCCGATATCGTAGCGTGGCTCTGTAACACATCGCAAAGAAGAAAGACATTTGAACAAACAACGAGAAAAAAAAAAAAAAAAAAAAAAAAAAAAAAAAAAAAAATTAACGTTTGCGACAATCGATTCAATCGACAATGTTGATAAAAATCGTGAGATTTTTGTAAACAGCAAGTAAACGACACTCCTCTGCATAATTCATCCGTAAATTTCTTCTTCGCGACTCAAATAGAGAGAATTGTATTCGATACAAACAAACAAACAAACAAACAAAAAAGAAGAAATAACGACGAATGAAAAAGTCAGACCCGTGGTGAGTTATTACCTTGACGATAAATGTGAGCCGGTAGAGTCATCTCGTCGTCCACGCCGTTGCTCACTCGACACTCGTACTCTCCGTAGTCCTCCAGCGTTATATCTTCGATCTCCAAGTAAGAACCGACTATCTGCTCGTCCTCCCTGCAAAAGCGAATGATCGATCGATCGTATTATTCATTATCTCTGATGTACTCTCATAACTCTGTGTAGGTTTGCATTAATTGTGCATCGTGATTTTCATGAAATCGTCATTTCCATGAATAGTATTAGTAATAACATTTTTTTTTTTTTTTTTTTAATATAAATGACAATCATGTAATATTATTAATCGAATTACTGAACGGGTAACAATAATTTTTTTATGAACGACGATTAATAATGATAATCTTTCAGACATGTACAGTGGAAAGTTGTTGTGTGTCTCAATTGTCAAGAATTTCGAGGGTCTTCATTTCAGGCCTCGATAATTTTTTCCCTATTATAACATTCTGATTTTATTCTGTGCGTCACGGTGAGCTGTTCATATTAACGCAGTGCACAACAGCTCTGTGCACTATCGTCATCCGGACAACAAAAAAACCTATTCTTAGAACGGAAGTACGTCACTTCCGGTCCAGAAGACGCATTTTTTCGACCGAAAGTGGCGTATTTTCGGGGTGACGTCACTTTTGTTTTCGGCACATTTATATATCTACCACTCACAACTCTACCAGATAACAAGTCTACCAGAAAACATCTCTACCATATTACAACTCTACCGTATTGGAACTCTACCAAAATCTCTACCACCGAAGAAAAAAAACTCTCCCGGAATTGAAATAAAACTCTTCCGGAATTAAAGTAAGACTCTACCGGAGTTGGTATATCAACCGGTCGCCAAATGAGATTTCGAAACCGGAAGTGACTTCGGTAAATCACCGGTTTCTAAATTCCACAGTCCATAGTGAGGGCGCAAAGCGCCGCGCCATAACAGTCTATTAGTAATATTGATTTATTTATTTATTTATGTGTGCGTGTGTGTGTATGTGTGTGTGCGCGCGCGCGCATACACACACACGGGACCAGCCCTTTTTACAGGATAATTTGTGTGAAATTCGTAAATGTGATAAATCGTATCGTACATACATTCCGATAATTTAGAGTCGCGAACGTAATAATTGTGCCGACCAAAATTCGTGCCGCGTGAGGCCAAATATACAGGAACATAAATAAAAATAATAACATAATTATGTAGAGGCTTTCCTCGGTTTTAGAGTTAAATAAATAAAAAATGATAACATTAGATCGCAGATTTCTAAAATCTCAATGAGGCATGGACTTGCATGACGTTTCTCCGCTCGCGAGCTCGCTGGGGGACCCCCCGCCGGAAGGAGCGTTCCTCGTCTTGGACAAGAAATCGAGCAAATTCCGCAGGAACGTTCGCTCCCCCCTTCGAGAGTTCCACGCGCGACGATTAGAAAGAGAATTGTGAGCCAGAGAAACAAACAAACAAACAAAAAAATCGTGCGGCGACCAAGAGGACTGTCCTTTCTCGCGCTGAGGACGATCCATCGTCCGAAGGTCGTATCGCAGCGCCAACGAAGCAAACTTCTTTCGCGAGAGAGCCGAGGCAGCCGAGTTGAATTATTTTTCTCCGCTTCTTTCCTCGATCGTTTTCGACCCCGCAGGAAGACGAATCTCTCCGCTCGCCTACGTACTTCACTCACAGCTCCGGCTCTATTTCACTCACAGAAAAAATCGAAATAAAAAAAAAGATATAAAAAACGATATGAAAAAAAGATAAAAAAAAGTAAATAAAAAACTCGACGCAAAAACGTAAAAGCTATTTCCGCGGATCCGTATCCGCCGCGCCCATCTTTTCTCCGCAGAGGTATTGTCTACCATTATTGCCAGGGATTACGCCCGGAATCCCGGACGACGAAACGAGTTTTTGCTATTGGTATTCCCTTTTTTTTTTTCTTTCATTCAATTCTTTTTTACCCCCTTCATCCTCGAATAAAAGCTTTTACAATACTCCGGCACGATAGTAGCGGATGATATCGGACCACCCATAACGGGTCTTTGCGGGGGGGTTCGGGATGAGGGAAGAGAAAAATGCGAAAGAGCTAAACTCCCCGAGGCACTCTCGCGGGGGTCAGCAAACCAACACCGTCCACTGTATCGCGACAGGAGAATCGCAAAGGAACAAAGAAAAAAAAAAGAAGAAGATAAAAGGAAGAAGAAGAAGAAGAAGAGACGAAGCGAGGAGGAGGAGCTGGAGCTTTCGTTCTCCAGCTGGCTGATAAAAGCCCCCCCCCCCCCTCCCCCTCCGATGCAGCCGAGAGTAGAGTTGTTCTCTCATCCGCAACGGTCGACTGCGACGCTCCAGCCTTAGGGAAATACTGGGGTCTCTTTCGGACGCGATTTACGTCTGGGATAAGCCCGCTCGGCCCGGCGAGTAGACGGCGATGATATCCTTTCCCGTCCAACGTCCTGCGGATAACCCGAGGATGCCGGCTCATCCCTCCTCGCTATAATGGAGAACAGACCGGAGTGAGAAATTCCCGACGAAACGAGAGGCGTGCGAAGAAAAAGGGGGGCGACAGGTTTTCCCCGCCCGAGACGCGCTTCTGGAGCGTTCCGAGATAAATAGCGGACAGAGCGGGCGAGAGAGGAGCGCGAGGGTTTTTTTAATGGCAATGGCTTGACGAGAAGCGCCGTCTAGTTCGAGGAAATATATTCCACTCGAGGAAAAATCGTGCCGAGATAATTTGACCGGAGGGGAACGCGAAGTGTGCGGAAGACATTCGTGACCTTTCGTTGAGTCTAACGAGAGAGAGACAGACGGGCGAATGTTATGACGTGGAATTTCAATGTTTCATTCGGGTGTTTTGGGCTTCGTTCGGGACGCGCGAGCGTCTCATGGTTGGCTCTAACAGTTTTTGCTCGGTCCCTTTATTTTGTATGTACAATAGGTTTTTTTTTTTTTTTTTTTTTTTTTTTTTTTTTTTTTTTTTTAAGCACTATCGCACTGACCTTGACCGTGAAATTACGAGGACTAAGACAAAGGATTTTTAATGTAAGTTCCGTAAAGCCCTTTGGACGTCGAACGAAAATATTCTCTCCGGCAACGTTGCAGAGTTATCGTGGTCGAAAAGAAAATTTAATAAAGAGAGAAAAGAAGTAAAAATAAATGACGAAATTTCATAAAAATTTCATTTGGCGAGCCACTCGAACCGGTGATCGAGAGACGGCGGAGAGTGCGATTTAAGAGGCTCTCGCTCGGATCGAAACGTTACAGAGTTAATGTATCAAAAAAAAAAAAAAAAAATGAAATTTCATAAAAATTTCATTTGGCTCGGGAGCGGGAATCGCGAGGCGACGGAGAGTGCGCATGCGCGCCGTGCGATTTCCGAGGCTCTCCGGGTCGTCCGGTTGGGAGCCGTACGGATAATGTAACCGCGACGTACAAGGTTAATAAGAATTCTCAGCGGGCAAGGGCAAGCTCGAGGGGCGGGCGGGGAGGGGGAGGGGGTCGAAGAAGACCGGCGTGGAGCGGCGAAGAGTCGACGGTGGATGGGCGCTTGCGGTCTTTGCGACCGATAGGAGCCGCGAGAGCACGTAGTCGGTCGGAGGAGGTTGAGTCGAGTGCTTTGCCGCAAGAGAGAGAGAGAGAGAGAGAGAGAGAGAGAGAGAGAAAGAGAGAGAGAGAGAGGAGGCGAGAGAAGAAAAGATGAGAGGAGGCGCGAAGGTCCGGCCCGGTTAGAGGAGCAGAGGGGAGCGGAAGAAGGCGCGCGGGAGGGGCGGGGCGGGAGGGGAGGAATAAGGAGGCGGAGGAGGGGAGGGCAAAGGTATCATTACTGTAATGACGGAGCGCGCCGTAGCGATGAGAGATTCCCGACTTCTTGTTCGATGCCTTTTCTCTCTTCGTCTCATCTCCCTCTTCGCGGGCTCTTCCTTGTTGTACCTCTCGAGAGGAGAACACGGCGGTAGGAGAGGCAACGGCAGCCAGCGCCGGTATAGTGTGCGAGCTCGCAGCCGTAGAGATCGGCGTGCCGGCATGAACACATAGAAGAAACATCCCAACCGGGACGGAAGGGAGCGCGGTAAGAGGCGAGAGCAACAGTCAATGCTGTCCTCACCCTGGCAGCCGATGGATTTCGGACCGGATGAAATTCGTACCTTGTCATTGAAGGACGCGCTCTGGAGGGACCGAGAGAAGTTGTCGCGAAGAATACCGATTGCACTTTCTGTAGCAATTATTTTAAGGTTTTCCGGAAAATTTGTTGACCAATTTTTTTTTTTTTTTTTTTTCAATTTCTTAATAACATTTCGCAATTATTATTATGCTAAATCAATCTTTTCAATACCTTTGATATGCATGCATTTTTTTTCAGATTTTTATACCATCGAGAAATATTTGCAATTTTATCTGATTTTTCTCGAACTTATGCGAAATGAAGACCAATCGACTAGAACTACCTTAAATTAAGTTGGTTTTAAAAAAACATTAATTTACCATGCTATATATGTCATGTCTACAACACATTTTATGGGTTACATGAATATTTTTAATAACATTTTTATGCAATTTCAATTTTTTATTGTAAAAAATGTTAATTGTTTAAATTTTAAGAGTCAACGGCAGCCCGCGCCGGTATAGTGTGCGAGCTCGCAGCCGTAGAGATCGGCGTGCCGGCATGAACACATAGAAGAAACATCCCAACCGGGACGGAAGGGAGCGCGGTAAGAGGCGCGAGCAACCGTCAATGCTGTCCTCACCCTGGCGGCCGATGGATTTCGGACCGGATGAAATTCGTACCTTGTCATTGAAGGACGCGCTCTGGAGGGACCGGGAGAAGTTGTCGCGAAGGATAATACCGATTGTACTTTCTAAAATAATTATTTTTAATGAAGTTGGTTTTTAAAAAAACGTTAATTTACCATGCTATTCAATATTATTTTTCTCGGAAAATACGTCTAGTTTCACATGGCCATTTTTTAGTTTTTCTTTTTTTTAGATTTTTCCTATATTGCCGACGGCCCTAAAAAATTAACAGCAAAATGAAAAGTATCGCGTTGGATGAAAAAGAAAAGTGTAATGAAAGCATTATGTTACTATATTTTTTTTAGCTTAGCAATGGAGTTGATTAAAAAAATTTGCAACGGAGATTTGTCATCGATGATACTAGGCAACAAAATAGACAATTTATTATATTAGATATGTTGCATCTACATCATATTATGAGTTACATTAGTGTTTAAAAATAAAAACTTGCGATCATTTTTATTTTAAATATATTTGATTTTACCAAATGTTCAATTTACTTGCATATAAAAAAATGTTCCTGTATCTTCAATATTATAGTGCAATAGCGTTATTTTATTTTATCATATGTACTGAAGAAATTTCATCAAATAATTTTTCTTTTTATCTATTGATATATATGCGATAAGAATTTTATTGTACAAACTGATCATCGGGACGATATAATAATTTAATAACGACAATATTTTCCAATGGAATTCAATAAAAATAAATAAAAAAAAATGGATAAATTCAACTATCCGCGATTTAATGAATTTCCGGTAAAATTGATCGTTCCGCATACGAAGCGACGGTACGTTTGCTCCGTCCTGTGTGCGGTCAGCGTTTTCGACTATTCGCTTTATTTGGCCGTCGGCCAATTAGCCGGGACTTGTTGATTCGTGCTCCGGCAAATGCGATCGATCGATCGAGTTTGCACAGTAATATCGTTAATCGCCGAGTCAACAAACAATTGACTTGTCTGTTCGGAACCTTCCAACAGGCGATGCGCCAGTTGCCAATCGCGTTCGCGTCATTGTTCCCACGAGATATTGCATTATTCTCGCGTCACGTCTCCGCCCCGGCGAGAACGTGCAACCAACAGAACTTTAACAGTACATAACTCATCAAAGTTTCCTGGACAAAGTTTGCCTCGAGAGTCTCGACTGAGAGAGCCCCGAAGCGCCAAGAAATACTTCGGATTTACTCGCCCGCGCCTGGGAGTTCACGAATCAACTTCGAGGAGCAAGAGGGAACGTAGACTAGGTGTACTTGTTAGGGCGATGTAATCAAATTCGTTGGAGAGTTTACCCCTCGAATTTAATTTTATTTATATTAAAAAAATAAATAAAAGTTGGAGTGTTCTTTCACGCTTCAAACACAAATCTGATAGCAAAGGATTTAAAAGCCAATCCTGTAGAACGGTTAAGCGATGAGCTGACAATTCCCAAAAAGGATTTTTTAAATGTATCTTGTTAGGACGATGTAATCAAATTCGTTGGAGAGTTTACCCCTCGAATTTAATTTTATTTATATTAAAAAATAAATAAAAGTTGGAGTGTTCTTTCACGCTTTAAACACCAATCTGATAGCAAAGGATTTAAAAGCCAATCCTGTAGCACGGTTAATCGATGAGCTGACAATTCCCAAAAAGGATTTCTTAAGTGCAATTTGTTAGAACGATGTAATCAAATGCGTTGGAGAGTTTACCCCTCGAATTTAATTTTATTTATATTAAAAAAATAAATAAAAGTTGGAGTGTTCTTTCACGCTTCAAACACAAATCTGATAGCAAAGGATTTAAAAGCCAATCCTGTAGAACGGTTAAGCGATGAGCTGACAATTCCCAAAAAGGATTTCTTAAGTGCAATTTGTTAGGACGATGTAATCAAATGCGTTGGAGAGTTTACCCCTCGAATTTAATTTTATTCATATTAAAAAAATAAATAAAATTTGGCGTGTTCTTTTACGCGTTAAACAGAAATCCAATAGCAAAGGATTCAAAAGGGTCAAGCGGTACACTGGTAAGTCCTAAAAACGTTTTCTTAGGTGTACTTGTTAGGATGATGTAATCAAATTCATCGGGGAGTTTGCCCTTCCAAGTTAATTTAATTTATACAAGAAAATAAATTTAAAAATCCCATAGTATAAGATCTAAAAGGCAATCCTGTAGCATGTTCAACCGGTGCACTGGTAATTCCCAAGAGCGATTTCTCAGGTTTAATTGATAGGACGATGTAATCAAATTCGTCGGGAAGTTCACCCTCCCAATTTACTTTTATTGATATAAAAGTAAAAATAAAAATAAAAGTTTCCATGTCTTTTTTTTCGCTTTGAACACAAATCCAATAGCGACGGATTAAAAAGCCAATCCCATGGCAAGATCAGGGTGTGCGCTGGTAATTCCGAAAAACAATATCTTATCATTTTCGATGCGATTCAACCGGAAATAAAAAAAAATTTCAAACTTTGGATATACGATTAAAAAAAAATCCAGCCAAGATACATTTAATTTAATTTTCAATTAAAAAAAAAAAAAACCAACTCTGAATGGCACTCACCGTGACACTCGATGTTGGGATATTCTGCCGTGATTCGGTAGTGTGAGGTTGCTGCCGACCTTGGACCAGGTCACCGAGTTCCTGGCATCCGGTAGATCGACGCGTCCGAGGTAAGCCTCGCAGAATAGTCGGGCGGCAGCTCCGAGCGGTACCATTTGCGATGCTGGTTTATAGGTTGGTAATGGCTTTCCCGTGTAACCGGCTGCGTCCTCTCCTGAAGGGCAAAGTGTACAAGGCAAAACTTTCTTCAGTATGTATTTTTTTATTTTTTATTTTTTTTTATTATGTAATAATACAAACTCGTGTGCGAAAGTTCACACGAGCTGCTTCAACTATTAATACTGGCGCGGAGAGCTATGCACACGGGATTATTAGTACTTAGTACCCTGGGGAGAGTTGGGAGAGCCGTCTAAGTAACGCAGGCGGCTAGTTAGCGAGTTGAATGGATGCCTACGGACCGTATTTTATGTTAGCACTACCATACTGAGACACAAATGGGCGTGCTAAATTATTATTACTCTTGCTGTGTGCTAAAGGTATCTTTAATAATTTACATTTATATCTATATATAAAGAAGAAGTGAGCTCATACAGATGCTTATATATCCACCCTGTCAGCTTCAACAACCGTAAAAAATAACAAACAAAAAATTACCGTATTTCAACTTCTGGACGTGAAAAATGTGAACTGGAACTCCCTTAATTTTTTCGGTTATTCTACTGTTATTGTTTAAAAAAAAAAACAGCGGTTACGCAAGCTGACAGGGTACTTAATAATGAAGTACGAGGCAAGTGGTCAATTCACAGACACTGAATGTGAGTGTCAGTGACCAATTTTCATTGCCCGAGGTAAAATTCAACGATTAAAGATCTTTGCCCGTAGAATGGAATAAATTTTTACTTCACGGAGCTAAACTTCACTTATTATGAATATTTGCCCATAGAATAAAATAAATTTCATTGTAAGAGCCAAAATTCAATTATTAGAAAATTTAAGCCATAGAACGCAATAAATCTCTTATTTCATTATCTAAAATTCAAACCATCAGAAAACTTCGTCCATAAAATCGACAAAATTATATTTCTTATGCGATATTTCAACCATGTGAAAGTTTAGTCCATAGAAATGGTAATCCATTTTTATTCTCCGAGCTAATATTGAACCATTACAAAACTTGGCCCGCAGAATAGAAAAAAAAAAAAAAAATTCCATTTCCTGACTAGCGCACGTACGAATGTATCGGTGCGAAAATATACGACTCTCAAAAATTTATGACGTTCGGTATTCTCGTATATTCAAAAACATACCGAGTACATCGAGCGTTATGTCTTCCTCCAGTGAGGTTGTGTCGTTTAATGCGCGACACGAGTATCTCCCAGCGTCGGAGGATCTGACCTCTTGCGTGTAGATCGTCTGGTTAGCGCTCTCCGGATATAGTATGAAGTGACTGTCGCCTCCGGGCCACGGATATGGTCTGTTGTCCTTGTACCTGAAACAGACGATACGAAATGTGAGCCTGAAATTTCACGAAAACATTGGGTTTATTTTGTTGCAAGATTATTGTTGATTTATTTTATACTTGGTAAAAAAAAACAAGTTATAATTTTTTTGAAGTCGTACGCGAAAAGCCAAATCCCCCTTGCGACGAACCTTTTAATAACGAGGGCAAATTCGTATCGCTGGAAGGATTACCGTTAACGAATCCGATCGTTACATTGGAAATTAATCCGTTCGTTACATTGGGAGAAATTCGTTCGTTACAATGGGAATTAAATCCGTTCGTTACATTGCAATCGAATTTCCAATTTTGTTATTTATTTATTTATTTTTTTTAATTGCATATGCAGCGAGCCGATATCTGTGGGCATTTCGGTAGCAATATATCAAACACCATGGTTAGTGGAATATCAAAGCGTCGTCGTAAGAGCTATAGTTAACGTTTCATCGTTAAATCCCCGTCCGTTCGTAAATGGGCGTTCGGCACATCTGTTCGTTAAATTAACGAGAAAATATGTTTTAGTATTAGTTACGATAATGGAGGGAAAAAAATATATATATATATATTTTTTTTACTGTGTGCACCGAATCTCGAATTCTGCGTAAATAAACTTTACTCGACAAAACAACCTCGTGAATCTCCATCCGGGAAATTTCGCCACTCGTCGCATTCATTGATCCTTTGAAGGACGGTGCGGAATAACATTTTCCCCCTCAGCAGTAAAAAAAAATATCTACATATATGCATACATATATATATATATATATATATATATATATATATATATATATATATATATAGCGAAATACTCACTTCAGAGGTCCGAATAAACGAAAAATGTAGTCGCATAAAAAAAGACGTATATGTAAGAGACAACATTTTTTAAATTACTTTTTCTTCACAGTGTCGCGGAGCGACTCTCAGACGCGGAGATTACAAACTTCGAGGGACGAACTGCCGTCGCGACGAGGAGACATTTATTAAGCAGAATTTCGCAACACATCGCGGCAGGGTTGCGGCGCCATGTCAAAACCGTCATGGTACGGGGGAGAGCGGGGCAAAACGGAGCGCCGGGGCAAAACGGTCTTCTACGGGAATTCGAATACCGCGGTCGGTAATGAAAACTGTAATCATTTTTTTTTTTTTTTTTTTTTTTTTCACGCATGCTGGCACATTCAGAGAATTGGTTTGTTAAATTTAAATAAATCAATGCATTAGAATCCTGTTTATTGAAATGAAATATTTTTTATTTGCGCGAAATAAATTTGTATTTATGCGCACCTATGAGAGTTACTTCATTTCAACTAAATAATTTTATTTGCATAGGCGAAAACAATTTCTTTAAATAACGAATAATCCCGATGATCAAAATTTGTTATTTAAGCGTTTCTTCCGATACATTAGACGACATGCATGTTGGTTCAACGACCATAACTAATTAAGAGCAATTCTGTATAATTTAAAGTTCAAAATAAAAATTTATTAATTGGGTAAATGTATTATTTATTTGATTTTCGTCTCAAACAACAACAACAAAAAAACAAAAGTTCAAAAATATGGAGAAATCCTTTTTTTTTTCAATTACAAAAATATAGTTATTATAAATAAATAATGGGGATTTGTTTATAGTAACTACATCGCAATCGACAATAACGAAATACACATCGTATATAATAAATATGTAGTTAAATAAAAAAATTATACTTGGTACAATTAAAATGCTAGTAGGCAGATAGACAAAGAAGATAATTTATTTGTCCGAAATAAATTTTACTTGTTACAGAGAAATCTTTTCGCTGGGTGCACATACGAAGAAAGGATTCGTCTCACAGAAACAGAACATCGTCTCAGCATCCGAAGAGATTTTTATTTTTACCTTATTCGCCAGCGAGCGTTAAAAAAAAGCGTGAAAAAAAAGTTGATTACAGTTTTAGTTACCGACCGACTCGCGTCTGGTTTTACCACAACCAGAAAAATATTTTATTTGACGGCCACCGTTTATTTCGAATAAGTGAAATATTTATTTGATTAAAATAAATATTTACTAATTAATTTACAAAAATTAAGCTTGTAAATTAAGCATTTTATTAAGCCTATAAATTAAATAATTTATTGTGCTTATAAATTAAATATTTACTAATTTAAATAAATTAAGCTTGTAAATTAAGTAATTTATTAAGCTTATAAATTAAATAATTTATTTGACGGTGGCCGTCAAGTGGATAATTTTTCTCGGTGCGGTAGAAAAATCCGACGCTTCTCTGTCGCACGAAAAGAATTCCTCGAGGCGGTCCGTTTTGCCCCGCGGTTCCATTAATGCCCCCAACCTCGCGAGACGAGCGGTTGATATGTTTGATTGATAACGGAAAGCGTACAAGCTATCCCCCCTCCGCCGCCCTTCATCTGCTTCTGAACGAGAGGTTTGCACGTTCTGAGTAAACACTCCGGAGACCGAGTATAAACCTCGAGCGAGGAAGCTCCCAGCGGCTCGTATTTTCCGGCAAATTCGCGAATTTCCCGAAGAGCTTCGAAGCGCATAGCTTCGGGCTCTGTACCAACCTACACGCAGTGTACTAACGCGGAGAACCTACATCGAGCACGGAAACGACACGGTTTGTATACCGCATGCAAAAGGAACGCAACCGGAAGGGTTTTGTATGATGAGAATTTCCAGGACTCGTCGTCGGAGTTTACCGAAACGAAAAGCACTCGGGCGGTGCTTTTGGTTGTGTGGACAAAACTGGTGGGTATTCGATGCAAACACTGGTCCCCGGAAAGTGTTACCGACCGGCGGAGCGGTGCGGTTGGTTATCTCGCACGAATCAGCTCAGTCGGCCGAAATGCCATATATTATGATACATAGGGTGTCCATTGGCACGACGACTGTATCAGCGACGACGGCCACTGCGAAGTTGTTCGGGTCGAAATTCCGCGAAACAGTGTCCGAGCATCCCGGCCGAGTTGGCGCATGAGAAGCGGATAATGGCGAATAGCGGTCGGTGCCGAAAACCCTTACTCGAAGTAATTAAGCCGCACCGACAAACCGCCCGGTGGAATATGCTCCGGGTGATTTGTTCGAACGGCGCGGAAGAAGTTGTTTCCCTGCCGCAGCCAATGTAATCGCTTCCGGAAACGACTTTAGTGGCGCTGCGGATGTAATCGCCTGGAGAGCGGAATTTAACCGGACAATTGGGTGGCGAAGTTCATCGTTTTTTTTTTTTTTTTTCTCTTTTCGTCGCCAAAAAGCATTCAACTTATCTGCTGATATCGACGATGACGCAAAGACAAATTTGATCTCTTGAAATAAATACAATTCATTTTGTATTTTTTTTTGTCTTGATGAATATAAAATGTAAGATCGTAAGACGTTGATCAATATAAAACGTGGAGAAAACAAACAGATGGCTGACCTTTCAAACGACACGGACGATGTTAACCTGGCTCGGTGTAAACAAAGCATTGATGAGTAGTGAGTAGTAAGGAGTAAAAAAAATATTAAATGTAAGACTATAATATAATATAATATAATATAATATAATATGATATAATATAATATAATATAATATAATATAATATAATATAATATAATATAATATAATATAATATAATATAATATAATATAATATAATATAATATAATATAATATAATATAATATAATATAATATAATATCGGTAAAGAAAAATTCCGATGTTCCAGTTTTTTCTCATTAGGCCTGACAAGAACTGACAACGTCGGCAGCAGCGTAAAGTATGTCGCATCATTTGTGATTGTACGTAGATGTGGGGATCGCCGACGTTATTTTCCGATATGTCACCGCGAACTTTTAACCGGATGTCTGTAATAATGGTTTATCTCTGTGAGTTAATGTCTTCGCTCACAAATGTATTGTCACAAGCGTCAATGAGGCCACGAAGTTTTAGTATACCAAAATCTGTTCATTCACTTTTTGTCGTTCCAACGTATTCTGGCGGCTGTGTAAAGTCGTCGAGCCAGCGAGTCGTTGCGAAACGCATAACTCCCGTCTTTTTGCCATGTCGGTCAGTCGGACGTACAAACTACCAGGTATGAAAGTTATTATGATTAATTGATTAACTATTATCGTTATTATTATTATTATGAATGATGTAATATTCACGAAGAAACGTATTATTTACGAACACAGTGTTTGTCGTAAAGACACAATTAAAAAAATAAAAAAAATAATTTTATCATATTAGCATGATTTAAGTAATTTATCAGGGTACATTGCAGCTGTAATCCGTCTCATGTGCGAGCCTGATTTTAATGACACACTCGGCGTAACCGAGCGTTTAAGCTGATTACAAGTTCGGCGTCGACGACTCGCTCAGAGAGGGGCAGATAAATCCTGAAATTATTCAAGCACGACGATGTTTATCGACTCAGCCTTAGCCCGTGATTTCTTATCGTATAATCGTCGAGAATAATTTTTAACCCTTTGCTATGGGATTATTAATCTTTAAACTATTCAACCACGATGTTTTACTTGGCGCATTACACGCGATATCCTATCGTTTAACGCCTGAATAATGATCCGTCGAGATTAGAGGCATCGACAGTGCGCGATGTCTACGAGCGTTCCGAGCCGGCGTTTAAGCGATCAACTCATCGGAAAGTGCGATAAGTGTTCCTCCTCTCTTTCTCCTGTGAGCGACCGCGGCTGCTCGATCGCAGACCGCGCGACTGTGCCGATCCAACGGTGCGGCGCGCACAGCAACAGCGGCCAGCATCATCGGGAGTTTACTATCTAAATACGGGCCCTCCCATCGCGGCTGCAACAAGTATATATGCGCGAGAAGTACTTATCTCTATAGCTGTACATACTCGCGTGCCGTATACACACTCGCCGGGACAAACTAACGAGTGTGTAACACGTGTTTTGCAGCCATACATTTCCAGTCTTATTAGCCTGTGGCGGAACACTTTGGTTTACGCGCGCTGAATACCTGGGGGTAATGTGGGTCACCTACAGTGAAATCGTTGCACGCAGTCATGTACAAAGCTTGCAATTAAATTTAAGGACTTTTTCAAGGACTTCCGAAGAGTCTTTTTAAGAACTGTCGGCGGACTTTCGAGAACCCAAAAGTGACCGATGGCGAGGCTCAATTTTAAGTCTCGAGACTGGATCTCAAATCTCAAAGTCTCCAAGTTTCCAAAGTCTCAAAGTTTCAAGTTTCAAGTCTCGAGTCTCGAGTCTCGAGTTTTAAGTCTCCAATTTCAAGTCTCAAAATCTCAAGTCTCAAAATCTCAAGTCTCAAAATCTCAAGTCTCAAAATCTCAAGTCTCAAAATCTCAAGTCTCAAAATCTCAAGTCTCGAAATCTCAAGTCTCGAAATCTCAAGTCTCGAAATCTCAAGTCTCAAAATCTCAAGTCTCAAAATCTCAAGTCTCAAAATCTCAAGTCTCAAAATCTCAAGTCTCAAAATCTCAAGTCTCAAAATCTCAAGTCTCAAAATCTCAAGTCTCGAAATCTCAAGTCTCGAAATCTCAAGTCTCGAAATCTCAAGTCTCGAAATCTCAAGTCTCGAAATCTCAAGTCTCGAAATCTCAAGTCTCGAAATCTCAAGTCTCGAAATCTCAAGTCTCGAAATCTCAAGTCTCGAAATCTCAAGTCTCGAAATCTCAAGTCTCGAAATCTCAAGTCTCGAAATCTCAAGTCTCGAAATCTCAAGTCTCGAAATCTCAAGTCTCGAAATCTCAAGTCTCGAAATCTCACGTCTCGAAATCTCACGTCTCGAAATCTCAAGTCTCGAAATCTCAAGTCTCGAAATCCCACGTCTCAAAATCTCACGTCTCAAAATCTCACGTCTCAAAATCTCACGTCTCAAAATCTCACGTCTCAAAATCTCACGTCTCAAAATCTCACGTCTCAAAATCTCACGTCTCAAAATCTCACGTCTCAAAATCTCACGTCTCAAAATCTCACGTCTCAAAATCTCACGCCTCGAAATCTCAAGTCTCAAATTTTGATACATAAAAAACTTAAATAATGTAACGCGTATTGTCAATTGGCCATCGACCAAAGTCCTTGAGCCACTTCCAACTATAATTTTAATTTTAATTTTAATTATATGTTCCACAGCTTGAAATGAATAATTCAGGGGGTCTTCATCGCAAAGTGGACGAACGGTTCCGAAACGGGCGAGTGCCGGAAGTTGTATATCTCTACCGCGAAATTTCTCTCTCGTTCTTGGCTCTGTAAGCGCGCATGCGCGCGGGAGTTCGAGCGAAAGCCGTCCCGGGACCCAAACAAAAGCCGACGATAATCGGATATAGTTTCCAGGAGTCGAGAAGCCAGACTACCATAATATATAATACTCCTGAAACTGGCAAAGTACAAACTATGTGTATGCAATAGTAGTCACGCGTGTCGGTATATCTATATTATACCTATATACGCGTAAGCGCCGAGCGACGTCTATGTTACGAAACGAGCAGTTTCGCGAAACTCCTAATAGTTCGTAGCTGCTGCTGCTGCTGCGTGGCCGAACGGCTAACGCTCCGCAGCTAGGCGATTACCGATCGACCTCTTTATCGCTGCAAATAACACAGAGAGAACCACAGAGCGTAGAACTTGCTTTCCGAGAAGCGACTGTGCAATAGCGCTCGCATCGGCAGCAACAACGCGGAGCGGAGTCATAGAGAACCTAAGCCCGACGGTTGAGTGACAAGCCCACGAATAACTTACACCGACGAAGAATACAAAATGTACAAACGTAACATTGCACTTATACCCGAATACGAGTGCGAAAAGTAAAACACAGTAAGAATTTCTTTGGAATCCGAGAGTGTTGCCGAGAAAATTATCGAGTACGTGGTAATTAGTATATATGTATATATATATATATATATATATTCCTATTACCGTAACTATATTATATAACAAGTGTATTAAAGCAACATTGAGAGCGGGCATGCGTGAGAGAGCATGCATGCGCGTATGGCAGGAATAAAAAGAATTATAGCTTTGCTCATTCCCACTGCCTCATCCTTCTTCTCCTCCGACTCCCCCCTCCAGCCGACTGTACTCTAGCGATTTTTTTTTCTAAACGATTCTACGAAGAGAAAAGTGGAAGATTGCCCGTTAGCCCTCGTTCGAAATGGATCTCAGGGCGAGCTCGTGAGGGCCGAGCTGAACGCGCACGTGGAGTTTATATGGTGGAGAAGTTGTGTATTATAGTCTCTTCGTTTGAGACGAGAGGCCAACTCTCGCGTATATGTGCGTGTGTATATATATATTTATATATATATATATATATATGTATAGTATAACCAGACGGCGAAATATGCTCTGCACTCTGGTCATCAATTATTTTCGGCAATTCTTGGAATCGGTCCTCGGGCAGGACGGACACCCGTACGAATGGTCTCGAATCACGAGGGGGTCGTTCGAAAACTGGAAATTCGAGAGTCAAACGAGAGTGCCACCGGCATCGATGAGCTCTGTATCGGCCACGGCCGGACGGTTACTCAGGCAACAGATTGGCATCGGAATGGGCAGGGGATGGTCGATGCTATCCCTCGGTGCCAATCGAACTTCCACTCGTTCATCGCTGGTATTTATCGATTCGAGTGCCTTAATGGATCTGTTAAATTTTGCTCCTGAGAGGAATGCGAGGAAAATTGATGGCCAGACGACCGGCCGTCGTGGGACGAGAAATCGAACGTTCGGTTAACGAGGACGACTTCGACTTCCGAACTCGACGAACGACTGATGATTGCTCTATTGATCAATGCGGTGCGGTTAATCTTCTTTTTTTTTTTTAACTTTCGACCGCTATTCTAGCATATTTCGCGTATTGGCGAAGCAGATAATTCTTTAAAATAATTTTCGACCATTGAAATTGAAATCGAAAAAAAAAGGTGAACAAAATTTGACTAAATGTAAAGCAGCATGGACAATTTTTTTATATTAGAATTCTATTAATTTTTAAAAGTTTTATTCTGAGTTTTAATATAATTAAGTTTAACGTCAATTTTCGGGTTAAACTTTTCATTGATACGGTAGCAAGTTTGCTGCACTGGCATAGTATTTAAAAATAAATGGGGCATTCTCTACAATTTTTTATTAAATTTTTAAAAACTGTTTATAATTATTTGTGCCTAAAAAAATGAATTTATTGATCGTCACAATTTAAAAATCGGAAAGATATTGTGCACTGTATAAAAAAAAATGTTAAGATCTAAGCTGTAGTGAGCCGACGTCACCTTCTATTTTTTATAATTTTTTTGATAAAAAATTAGAAGAGAAAATCCGTTGATTATGCGTTATCGCTTGACCATTTATATACGCAACACTGCATTTTTGTGAATTGTTTCAGATTTTTCTGAAGAGTTTGGGTACAAAAAAACTTAAAAAAAATAAAAACTCCTCGGAAAAATCGGAAAAAATTCATAAAAATCTTGTGTCCCAAATTCCCAAAAATAGAAGGTGACGTCGGCCGGTTACGCAAGTCATATATAGTCACATCGATGCGTCCCGAAGAATGCTGATCGACAGAAATTTCATTATTTATTTGTAATAAAACAAATTTCATTGAAAATATAAAAATTTATCTACAAGAAAAAAAAAATGATTATTAAAATGATTAAAATTTATTTATTAGAAAAAAAAAGTACTCGACGTTCTGAATTAAAAAAAAAAAAGAATTTTCCAAACTTCCAATTTTTCACACATATTTCGATGCGGAGCAGCGTGTCAAGCAGTCGAGAAGAATAACTCTCCAGCACACTATGTATCTCTATCGACCAGAGAATCTCCCATCTTGTCACGACCATTAGATCTCCAATGAAAGGTCCCGTGAGTCTGTAAATGTATTTATCCACCGTGAAGACGGTTCTGCAGTAGCGAAGTTTGAAGGTTCAAAAACCTTCGTTCCAGTGGACCAACTTTCAGTTTTTTTTTTTTTTTTTTTTTTTTTTCTTTCCCTCCTTCTATACGCGGTCCGTAATCGTCGGCCGAGCGATAGCAAGTTGCGCGTAGTCAGCATAGCTGGACGTTGGCGAGCGCCCCGAAATGACAATCGGCCGGTCGAGCTCGCCGGCTCCGCCGAGTGCAACACACGCCGTGTGCTTTTTGTTCGCGAAACGTTGCCTCCCGACGCCGGGAGAGAAACGAGGTCGGCGCGATTCCGCGCGTCGCTTGAAAAGCGTAATTGTCTTCTGGAAAGGGATAATTGCGCTCGGACCAGAGAGCACTGCTGCGTGAGAAGACCGAGCTGTCCTCCGCCACGCTCTCCTGCCGCTCTTCCTCGTTGTCCTCATCCTCCGGCTCTTCGACGACGAGGCTCACCTCTTTCTTCCTTTCCCTCCGACGACGGAGCGAATACTCGGAAACTTCGCGGCGATATGCCCCCTTGCACTCGCAATATACCTCGACACTGTGCGCAGTCTGAGGAATAAAAGCCGCAAATGAAAGGAAAGAAGACAAAAAAAAGATACTACCCAGGTAAAAGATCGAGAGAGGTTTTTACCTATTACAAGAGTCGACACAAAGATAAAAAAAAAAGGAAAAGAGGAGACAAAGGAAAAAAAAAATAAACGAAGTGAACCACAGCATAATCGTCAGCTCGTAAGGTCTAGGCTGTTCCGCCGCAGCGCCGATGGAATGGAGAATGAGAAGAAAAAATAAATGAGAAAAAGGAAAAAAGAGAGGAGGATGAAGAAGCCGAGAGTGGAGGAACCGGAGGCACGTGGATCGTCGACATGGAATTGGATGTCGAAGCCATCGAGTCTGAGGGGAAGGTGGGGGGGGGGGGGGGGTACTAAGGCGTTCGGTGCAAAGTAGAAGCCCGGGGGCCCGATCGTGAAATGTAATACAACGTGCTTCGGTTAGACGGATTATAAAAAAAGAAAATGAGAAACGGAAGAGGGGTTTTTTTTTCTGGGAAAAAAAAAATGATGGGAGTAAAAATGTAAACAAAAAATAATAGAGGACAGTCGGATGCGGTCGGGTTGCGGACTGGATGGATGGAACGGGCGGGGAAGGGAGACCGAGGAGCGCGGAGCGGACCGGCTGTGACGGTAAACGCGGCGTTTTAAGAGCGCAGGTATATCTATAGAGGCGTGTCGCTCGTGCGTATAGCTACATGGGAGAAAGGGGAGAGGGATTCGCCGGGCGAGTTTTGCGATCGTATCGCGGGCGGCTCCGCTAATTTGCGTCTGGTCCAGCGGAGAGCGAGACCCGAGGGATACGCGCCGGAAGATCCTCCGCGCGCCCCGTCGACGATATAGAGGGGGGGGGGGGGGGGGGAGGATTAAAAAAAATAGAGGACGAGGAAACCGTATGAAAATAAAGAAGCGGCGGGGATAAGGCGCTCCCATCGGCATGGTCTTGCTGAGGGAAGAATCGAAGTCGCGTGGGAAGAGTTGAGAAAAACATTTTTGAAAGAAGAGAAAATTGAATATTAAGTTACTTGCAGACGGTATGATTAAATTAAACTACCTGAGGCAGGGATTATTTTTGCATCGTAGTGTCTCTTTTGTTTACTTTATCTGTCGGGGACTGCGTCGAGCCGACTGTGTACTGCGAACAACTTTAGTGAGTGGAGGTCGACTGGATGTATAACAACTAATTCTGGGACGTAGGGATCTAGTAGAGTGGCCGAGAGTGAGAAAGGTCACGATTTTATGCATAAAAAATCGTATTTTTGGGATTTAAATGGAAAATATTGGGCTGGGAGTAAAATAATTTTATGAGACAGACATTTTTTACGTTACGAAGGAGATGCAAAGTAATTTGCACATGGTTTCCTTATTTATAAAAATTTTGAGCATAGCTTCCTCAGGGAGGAAGTTATGTAAAAAGAAAAATTCGTAAAAAAAATGAAATATATTTGTCAAAATATTGAATTTTTTTTTCACTCGAGTACGTAACTTCGTCGCTCGATCTTGCCTTGCGGTGCTTCATTCTCATAAATTTCGAATCAGTCAATCGAGGGTAATCCGCGCCACGAGTACAGCTCGAAGGTGCGCTCGGATGAGCGATAGATCATTTTCTTACGGCCTTACAACGTCTAAGCTGTCGACGTGTCAGGCATGTTATAACGGAGACTCTTATATCCGCACAGTACTGTGCCCCATGAAATGAAAGGTATGGGCAAAAATATTTTCTTTTCATATATTTAATATACTTTTCACGAAAACATGAAATATAAAAATTAATTATATATAATTCATATCTTATGAGATAAATCTGTCCGATATATCCGAACGAATATAATTTAAAAAAAAAAATCCCCAACATGAAAAGTATACAATTTATATACAAAATATAAGAATCTGATATTTTTAATATATTTAAAATTTTTCGCATATACTAGATTTTTTTTTTTTCACGCTCGGTGTCGAGCGAGCGTCGCGCACTTTTCGCTGTACTTCGCGACACCCAATTATCGTCCGCGCCGGCTCCGGGATATCTTTCCTCGGAAGCCGCGAGCGGTCGTCTCTCGCACAGAGTTCTGCGCGCGCGCACGTCCGTGGGTTTTCCCATCGCGTTCTCTTTCTCTCGAGCGGTCGGCGTGCAAACCTGCGATTCCCGCCGGTTAGCGTCGATACACAGAAAGAGAAAAGAACTTATTGTACAAACGTGAATATATGTCCGTACGTGTATTACGTGAGGGCAGCGAAGGAGGCGAGCAAAGAAAGGACTCGCCGAGCGCGTTGTTTGTCGGAGGGAAGCGCGCGACCGGCGCGCACGCACCGCGCGCAGGACGCGTACTGCGCATGACCGAAGAGGAAGAGCCGAGAGCGGCTCGAGAGCCCGCGCGTACACGGGCTGTGTGTACCTAACCGCGATATACTCTTTAAGTTTCTCGGAAATGTTGAGAGCGCGCGAAGGCAATGGGCAAAGGCGAGTCACGGCGCGCTGGTGCTATTTTCTTTTCTCTGCGCGCCGCGTCGCATTCACCGCCCGGTCGGGTTGGCTAAAGGTAGGTAAAGGACATAAGTGCGCCGGCGCACCACGGATATTTATCGTAACGCGGTGTAACTCGGTGCGATGCGTGTTATACACTCGTGCTATACGATAAATCCTGTTAAGGTGATATCATAGTTGGAACTTCGCTTCCGAAGTTACGATACGAGCAACCAACTCGCCGACGAGTTTTATCGCACAGCCGTACGCTGGAGAATGCGCGGAACCATGTACGGCGAAGTTTTTGGGCAATCTGGATAAGACTGGAAACGAAGTTACGACGCGCGCTATCTTATCGCCGACTTCGGGGAACTCCTTGGAATTAAAAATCATTGTTCTCTGCGAAATTTTTTTCAATATTCTTGTATCTTATTCAAATGTAATTTATTAAAATTCAACACGAACTTTAGTAAATTACAATGCGTAATTTAGTCAAGTTGAGTGCGGAATTTATTTGCCTTTCACAGTAAAAAAAAAAAAAATTGTAAATTTAATGTATCGTACTGGAAACGCAAAAACTGGTACATAAAATTTAATGTACGATTATGATAAAAAAATTAATGTACTTTTTCTTTGAAAGTAAAGTAAATTATTGAAATCAAAGTACTTTCATAGTAAAATGAAAGTAAACTATTAAAAAATAAAGTATTTCCAATGTTCTTAAGAAGTTGAACATTAATTCTTCATCACAATTGTACATTACATTTAATATACCAGTCTTTACATAAAAACTTCCAGTTCGGTACATCAAATTTCATACGAATTTTTTTTTTTACAGTGTTTACATACGGGAGCCTGGTCGCCGAGTGTAACTACGCTGGCCAGGGACGGCGCGACCTCAGATATAAATATAAATTTCGAATAACAATAGCACACAATATATTGACGATAAAAATATAATATTCCACGACCACAATATCGTGAACTCGTCAAAGATAATTTTGTTCCGAATTTCGATATCGTCACTATTTTTTGAGATGCAGAGATTTTTATACCGCGTAATGTAAGTACTCGCTGCGCGCGGATGTTCGAATCGTTCGGAATCGAAGTTAAAATTCAATTAAATTCAAATAAAATCTTTTCAAATCTATTTAAATGAATAATTTTTTCCTGCCTCCGAAAAACGGCGCTGGCGTTAATAATTTTATCAAAACTCTTCTACCGTATTATCATTCGTTTCGTACATTTTATTTTTGTTTTTTACGTTGTCGATATTTCGCCTTCGCGTGTTTATTTACTAACGCTCTACGCCTTCGAAGTTTTCCCTGCGCGAAACACGATCTTCCACCGAGCTATGGTTTTAATTTCATTGGAAGCTCCTACATGTACCTTAGATAGACCGATATAGATATACGCGTGCATGGAGACAGCTCAGCTGTACGATTCACGCTTTAGTGTGCGTTGTACAACGGCAACACGGGATTCCCGGTAAAACATCAAGCAATAAGTACAGCAGGGGGAAAAAAAAAAGAAAAGAGCTTCGGCCATAGGCTCATCGCATCCGCTGTGAAACTTACACTTTTGCTACAATATCTGCGAGAGAGCCTGTCCATCAATTAATGGACAGTGTTAAAAATTTCTGTTTGAAAATTCATAAAATGTATACGAAGTTTTATGTATGCACAGTATACGAAATTTCATTGACACGTATGTAAGAATATTGCGTTACCGTTTTATTAAAAACAATATTTTACGTATAATATTTGTAATAACATAATTTTCATATACGAATGTCATAATTTTCAATGCCATCACCGCTAATTTTAATAGACACGTATTGCATTTAAGATCAAATTATTAAAATTAAAATACAATGTATCTGAATTCTTGTTTCACATAACTTTGTATATTAAAAGTTTTGCAAATTTCATAAAATTTTTAAGAGTGCACGTAAGCCAGTCAGTTTCACGGTACGAACAACGACAAGATCGAGAAAAAAAAACTATGTAAAAAATAAAAATAAAAAATAGAAAAGCAGTGACTAAGCGGGTCGCGAGCTATAGTGTGAAATTTCGCAAAAACGTCTATACCGACTTGTCACTCATCCCGTCTATATATATATATATATATATATATATATATATAATGCAGCCCGTATGTTCGGCGTGTCTGTGAGCCGCGAACGAATGGTAACATTTTACGCGGAATTTATGAGAGGTTGCATCAAAGTCCGGTATTGAACTACGCCGGGATCGATGCGGGGCTCCCAGACGTCCGAGCGGCGAGTTAGACTGGTCAAGCGAATTTCGAACGCAAATGCTCCGTGTGACGGTAGACGGATCGCATTACGGCGAGCAGATAGAATTTATGGCCGCGCGGAGGGGCTTTGAGGCTTCGCCAAGGGATGCACATCCGGGCGGAAGCTGGTCGATATGTACGAGCACAAGGATTTTTTATATTTTAATGTATGCGTGTAGCGGGCACAATTCGGTCGAATGAAGCACATTACGTTCGGGGGCTCTCGCTCACTCAATAATTTTCCCGGAATCTCCGATATCGGGAGGGCTCTATAATGCCGAGTGCGGTGTATACGTATCACGGTTTGCGATAAGCCCTCGCGTCCGTGTACGGAGCGGCGGGCACCCTCATCCACCTATGCAATTCTACGGAAACCAAACTCGACGGTGTGTGCATGTGTGTATGTGTATATAATCATATGCATACATACATACATACATACATACGCATGCATGCATACATACATACATACATACGCATGCATGCATACATACATACATACATGCATGCATACACATACTCATATATATATATGTATATATATATGTATATACACACGATTACCTGTTACATCGAGAGTGTGAATTATATAGTGCGGTGAATGCGAGAAGCTCGAGTCGTCAGCTCTCGAACTAGCGCCGGTGAGTGTGGGTGGTGACGCGTGATGAGATTTCGCGGAAATAGTTTCACTCCGAACGATGCCACACGAGTGCATTGTTACACTCACGGGCGAAAAGAGAAAAGTCGGAAGGAGTCGACTAACTATCTTCGCGAGCAACGAGATTTGTTTATTTTTATTTTTTATTCAATATACGTGGGCAGGACTAATTTAGAGAGCGATCGGTAACCTATCGTCCAAGCATACAATTGCGAGCGTCGTGTGATACGCATTTACACATAGTTTGACGAAAGATATAACAATTACAGATCCATCAGTTTAAAAATTACTAAAAGAGTAACAGATTTTAGCGTCGAGTGTGTTTGTTTATTTCTTTGCGATGGAAAATACGGACACGAGATATCGAAAAAAATTCTGATCCTCCTTTTTTTTTTGTAATTTTTTGAATTTTTTTTTTCGTCTCAGTAACACCAATTTTGAGCGTGTAATTTTTACGTGCTTTTATATAAAAAAAATTAATCTGGAGATGGCGAAGAATTTTTTAAAATAATTTTGTTGAGGGTAGAATTTGTAAGTCGCTTTCGCGATGGAAATTACACGAATATGTTTTTTTTTTAACTGGAAAAAAATCGATGCGCTACGAGAAGTTCGGCGGTGTCGCTGCAGTGATATTCGCAGTAAAACGAAATACCGAGGGAATCGTTGAGCTTTTGATTGCGCGAGTGTCGTGAGCTTGCAGAAATTGCGAGGTATCGAAAAAAATGTTGAATTCTGTTTTTATTTATAATGAATCTGGTAATTAAAAAAAATGTCTCAGTAACGGCAATTTCGAGCGAGTAAATTTTAATGCACTCTTGTAAAAAATAAATTATCTGGAGGTAATGAAAACTGTTTCTTTTCGCAATTTTTTTTGAAACCTTTTTGTATATTTTTTTTTTCTGCGCAACGACAGTTTTTAGGGTGTAATTTTTACGTTGGACGTCGCAATGGAAATGGCGCGAGTAAATTTTAACGCACTCTTGTAAAAAATAAATTATCTGGAGGTAACGAAAAATGTTTCATTTCGCAATTTTTTTTTAAACCTTTTTGTATATTTTTTTTTTTCTGCGCAACGAAAGTTTTTAGGGTGCAACTTTTACGTTGGATGTCGCAATGGAAATGGCGCGAGTAAATTTTAACGCACTCTTGTAAAAAATAAATTATCTGGAGGTAACGAAAAATGTTTCATTTCGCAATTTTTTTTTAAACCTTTTTGTATATTTTTTTTTTTCTGCGCAACGAAAGTTTTTAGGGTGCAACTTTTACGTTGGATGTCGCGATGGAAATGGCGCGAGTAAATTTTAACGCACTCTTCTAAAAAAGAAATTATCTGGAGGTAACGAAAAATGTTTAATTTCGCAATCTTTGTTGAAACCTTTTTGTATTTTTTTTTTCTGCGCAACGAAAGTTTTTAGGGTGCAACTTTTTACGTTGGATGTCGCGATGGAAATGGCGCGAGTAAATTTTAACGCACTCTTCTAAAAAAGAAATTATCTGGAGGTAACGAAAAATGTTTAATTTCGCAATCTTTGTTGAAACCTTTTCGTATTGTTTTTTTTTTTTCTGCGCAACGAAAGTTTTTAGGGTGCAACTTTTTACGTTGGATGTCGCGATGGAAATGGCGCGAGTAAATTTTAACGCACTCTTCTAAAAAAGAAATTATCTGGAGGTAACGAAAAATGTTTAATTTCGCAATATTTGTTGAAACCTTTTTGTATTTTTTTTTTTTTTTTTTTTTCTGCGCAACAAAAGTTTTTAGGGTGCAACTTTTTACGTTGGACGTCGCGACGGAAATAGCGGTAGTTTTATTTTTATTTTTTTTTTTCGTGCTCGAGAAAATCTATGCGCGGCGAAAGGTCCGGCCGTGTTGGCACGAAGGTATTCGCAATAAAACGAAATACCGAGGGAATCGTTGAGCCTTCGATTGCGCGAAAGTGTCGGATGTGAGTTTTTTATCGACAGCGCACGACGATAGTCTATTGCCGTCCGGGGAGAGCCTTGCGACTCGCGAATTTGCATATACACGAGCTGCGCTGCAGCGAGTGTAAGCGCGAGTGTCGGAGGAGGGCGCGGAATAGAGGCGATAGAAAGCGAGGCAGATACAACCGAGGGCGAGAGTAGAATATCCGGATCGATAGGCAAACTCACGCAGTCTCTCGCGAGACTCGCGTTAGGCGTGACCTACGCTTGATTGTTTCACTCGAACCTCTTAGTTGAGATACCTCATGCATTATGCATTCAATCGTTTTCACCTCGCGAAGAGAGAAAAAAAAAAAAAAAAAGTCACAAACTCAATAATGAAGGAAACTTCGTAATCTTTTGGTAGTGCTAAACTTTTGCCGAGATAAAATTCTACCTTTTTTTTTTTTTTTTTTTTTTCTTTCACCTCCAATATTTCCAGTGGGATTTCACAGATTTGACTGCTTTTATAATTGCCAATTTTTACTCTTGGAAAATCCTGTCTAACCAATAATAATTCATTCGCGATGCCAACTTTGCGAATCTTGAATGACCGATTGCTTAAGGAGGGAGTCTCGCTGAGGATGACTTCGCATAAGTTCGACAAAAAATCATAGAAATATTGCAAGTACTTCTTGATGGTATAAAAATCTAAAAAAAAAAAATTCATGCATACTAAAGGTACTGAGAAGATTAATTTTGCACAATAATAATTACAAACTGTTATTAACAATTTGATGAAAAAAATAATTGCTTAACAAATTTGTCCGCAACCCAACTTTTTTTTTTTTTTCGTGAAAATGATTCGTTTATTTTTCTGAATACGTATGAATTTTTTCAGATTTTTCAGTAATCGTTGATTTTTTTTTTTTTTTTTTTTTTCATGGAAAAATCAACGATCACTGAAAAATCTGAAAAAATTCATGCGTATTCAGAAAAATAAACGAATTATTTTCACGAAAAAAAAAAGTTGGGTTGCGGGCAAATTTGTTGAGCAATTATTTTTTTTCATCAATTTGTTAATAACATTTTGTAATTATTATTATGCAAAATTAATCTTCTCAGTACCTTTAGCGAGCATGAATTTTTTTCAGATTTTTATACCATCAAGAAGTACTTGCAATTTTTCTATGATTTTTTGTCGAACTTATGCGAAGTCAGACTCAGCAAGACTCCCTCCTTAACTCAGCGATTCATTTTTTTTTTAGTCTCATGAAATCTCAACGTAGATCTAGAATGAAAAAAAAAAAGAAAATCGCTGTCTATATCGCGTACACGTCTTACACGGGGAATTCATTATTCGAGAGAAATAAAGATGGAAAATCTCTCTCTTGCGGTACATCTCGCGGGCGTCACGGTTATTGGAATTCTTCGCGAAGCATGATATCATATACCTGATAAATTTTCCTCGAGAACTCGCGAGAAAAGCCGCGAGGAAATTTCTGAAAGGTTACGAGGGGGACTTTCAATATGATCTTCAATAATCGTGCTTCTTCAGCGCGTGCAGTTCGGTGTAATCGAAGAAAAAAAAAAAAATTATTTCTATTCTTATAAAAATCTCTTTGCGACACGTGCACTGTAAAAAAAATTTTCGTTTGAAATTTAATGAACGGTAGTGGAAGCTTTTTTTTTTTTTTTTTTTTTTTTTTTTTTTTTTTTTTTTTTTTTTACATAAACTGCTTCTGGAATTTCAAAGGCATGTGCGTTGAAATTTTAGAGCAAAAGTTTTAGTTGTAATGAACATTTTTGTAAAATTTCGTCAGAAGATTTGCAATTTTATAACCTTGTATTTTAATTCTACAATTAAAGTACATTAACGTTTCAATTAATGTATGCAATGTAAGCAAATTTCAAGTAGCAGTACATTAAATATTATTTTTTTAAACCAGTACATTTACTATTTATTTTTACAGTGTGATTATTAAAAAAAAAATTTTTATGTGCAGCTATATCTAATCTAAGGTAAAAAAAAAAAAGAAATATCAGATCTATAGCTGTGTGTGTTTGCAAAGGATTTTCGATGATAGCCGAATAAGCGTGGACGATTGTTTATTTATTAAAAAAAATGTATAGTTGAAGATACATTTAATTCCATATTTGTGTGTGCTATTTAACAGTGAAATCGATACTTCTTCCGATTCCGTCTAAATTTATATTTACACGAAATCCGAATATATTTTTGTATTTTTTTTGTAAGAGAACTCCTATTGTAATTCCCCCCTCCGCCCTCCCGCATTGCCATGATGGATGTAACTCTGTGAGAGCAAAATAAATATTCGATTCCATTATGAAAAATTACCTTTCACTTCAATTTTATAAAAATCTTCGTTCGGTCACGCGATTATTAAAAAAAAAAAAAAAAATCCACGTACAGGTATTTCCAACATAAAGTCTAAGTGAAAGTAAAAAAAAAAAAGCTGTATTCGATCTATGGCCGCGTGTGTGTTTGCGAAGGGTTTTCGATGGTGGCCGATAAGCGTAGGCAATTATTTATTTATAAAAAAAATTGTATAGTCGAAGATGCATTTAACTTAATTTTTTTGTGTGCTATTTAACAGTGAGCTCGATACTTCTTCCGATTTATATTTACACGAAATCCGAATATATTCTTGTATTTTTTTTTTGTAAGAGAACTCCTATTGTAATTCCCCCCTCCGCCCTGCCGCATTGCCATGATTGATGTAACTCTGTGAGAGCAAAATAAATATTCGATTCTATTCTATCATAAAAATTGACTATCAAAATTACCTTTTTCTTCAATTTTATAAAAATGTCCATTCGGTCACGCGATTATTAAAAAAAAAAAATTCACGTACAGGTATTTCCAATATAAAGTCTAAGCGAAAGTAAAAAAAAAGCTGTATCCGATCTATGGCCGCGTGTGTGTTTGCAAAGGGTTTTCGATGGTAGCCGATAAGCGTAGGCAATTATTTATTTATAAAAAAAATCGTATAGTTGAAGATACATTTAACTTCATTTTTTTGTGTGCTATTTAACAGTGAGCTCGATACTTCTTCCGATTTATATTTACACGAAATCCGAATATATTCTTGTATTTTTTTTTGTAAGAGAACTCCTATTGTAATTCCCCCCTCCGCCCTGCCGCATTGCCATGATTGATGTAACTCTGTGAGAGCAAAATAAATATTCGATTCCATTATGAAAAATTACCTTTCACTTCAATTTTATAAAAATCTTCTTTCGGTCACGCGATTATTTAAAAAAAAAAAAAAAAAAAAATTCACGTACAGGTATTTCCAACATAAAGTCTAAGCGAAAGTAAAAAAAAAAAAGCTGTATCCGATCTATGGCCGCGTGTGTGTGTTTGCAAAGGGTTTTCGATGGTGGCCGATAAGCGTAGGCAATTTAAACTAGGCCAGCGGTAACAGGGCTTTTGACGATAGTCCACCCGGCGTATGCAGGGTACAAGCGGTTAACGGCAACGCGAGAAGCGAGAGCGCCAGCATCCGGTAACACCTGGAGTGTGGGTAGGTGCAGCGAGAGGCAGCGGCAACGGCGGCAGCCTGCGCGGATATTACGAGTGTTACGGCGAGACGTGCGGCTCGCGGGGCGAGTTTATATGCTGTCGTGGATACCAGACGTTACCGGCAGCGGCAGCAACCGAGGATCAGCGGTACGATATACGGGCTACGTGAAAGTCTAATCTACACGTGTGCACTCGAGTTTTATTATATTCACGCGCATGTATTAATAAAGACAGAGTTACAGTTATGCGTTGGCGAAAGTTATAGTTTTGGAATTACGAATGAGCTGACGCTGAGTGGGCGTTTTTTTTTTTTTTTTTTTTTTTTTTTTTTTTTTGCTCAAAAACCATTACTGCAAATGCGTTCTGGCGGAAAATTAGATTCTCGAACCGGAAGTGAAGTGTTTCGAAATTCTCGTTTTTTCGCGAAAAAAATCGCGAAAATTCGAAATTCTCGTTTTTTTTTTTTTTTTTTTCTCAATTTCATTTTGGTGGGAAATTTCTCATTCGAGGTTTATCTGATAGTTATAATTTAGCAGTAGTGAAATTATATTTATTGACAATGAAAGTTGCGCCATAAAATCTTCGAAACATATCTCTATGTTGTTGTCAAGTCGCTTTTAATGACACTGCCAATGGGCCGTCGACCGGAGTCCTTCGGCACAGTTGCAATTCATTTAACTTGTTTTTTTTATTTATTTTTTTTATTTGTGTAACTACTCGACCGAGAAATGGTCGACGTAAAATCCGTTTTTCGAGATTTGGAAATTATTCGCTGACTGAAGTTTCACTTTGGAAGATACGAATCATCTGTTTTTTTGGTGTTTTTTCTTTTTTTTTTTTGCAACATTTTTTTCTTTTTTTTTTCTTCAATACAAAATTAATTCGATAAATTGTGTTTATAAATTTGGCGTATTTTAACGGTTGACGGAAACGGAAAAACAACAACTATCTGACAATTAAAAATTGGCACCAGCAATTTTTACATTTTTTTTTTTACAGACTTTTTAGGCGAACCTTAGTATCGAAATAAAACGATTGAGGCGAAATATTCGAAGGTGACGATCGATAGATCGAAACCGTTATTTTCACAGGTTTAAGATAGCTATGTCGCTTCGTGCTCATTTTCGCATGAGTTCCAGAAAAATTAGAGAAAATTGCAAGTACTTCTCGACGGTATAAAAAAACTGAGAAGAAAAAAATTCATGCATATCAAAGGTACTGAAAATATTAATTTCGCATTATAATAATTTCAAAATGTTATTGGCGAATTAATCAAAAAAATTAATTGTTCAACAAATTATCGGGCAAACCAACTTTTTTTTCTTCAATGAAAATGATTCGTTCATTTTTCTGAATACGTATGAATTTTTTCAGATTTTTCAGTCAACTTTGATTTTTTTTTGTTTTTTCACACATTTTTTCCATATATAAAAAAAAAAAAATCAAAGTTGCCTGAAAAATCTGAAAAAATTCATACGTATTCAGAAAAATGAACGAATCATTTTCATTAAAAAAAAAAAAAGTTATGTTGCCGGATAATTTGTTAAACAATTAATTTTTTGATTCATTTGTTAATAACATTTTGAAATTATTATTATGCACAATCAATCTTTTCAGTACCTTTTGTACGCATGAATTTTTTTTTCAGAATTTTATACCATCGCGAAGTAAATGCAATTTTATCTTATTTATTCTCGAACTTGTGCGAAATGAGCGCGAAGCTACCTTAATCGAAAGTTTTGATTCGGCTCGTCGCGATACTGTGAATAAACCGAACGAAAATTTTCCGCGGATTTATCTATCGGATACTCAATATTCAGAATCGAATAATACGCCGATCGGTATTCATAGGAAGCCCCCCTCTCTCGAGTGTGTGTTGCGAGAACAAAGGAGAAGAAAATCGTAACCGCGAGAACAATGATTCTCGTCGTGCGTGCAGCGATTGTTCGACGCTGCTGCACGACGACGATGATGAAGATATAATGATGAATCGCGCCCGTCGTCGAGAGATTTCTTTTGTTTCTATATTGAAAAAAAAAAAAAAAAAAAAAAAAAAAAAAAAAAAACATGTACGACAAGAGTGAAGAAAAAAAAAAAAATAATGAAAAAAGAAACGCGCTAAAAATATTCCCGAGGGTGTTTTTTCGACGAGAACGAAAAGGTTGAGCTCGAAGAAAAAAAAAAACATTCTGCAAAAGGTGAAAACGATGAGATTCTATTTCTACCTTTTTGCCTTTTAATACAAACGTTCAAAAACAAGCTGCGAGAATTGAAAGCTTCAGTTTTTTTTTTTTTTTTTTTTTTTTTTTCCATGGAAAAGCAGCTTTGCTTTTCAATGTATCGTATCACCGAGAGAGAATCCCCTCGAGAATAACAAAACAGCAGGTGAAATAAACGCCTCGTGTTATCGAAATGGCCAACGATACGTTCAGGCGAATTAAAGCCGCACGGTCGAGCGAGATTGGCGTAAGAGTAAAAAAATTTCTCAGTTCGAACCTTTCGAATAAATATTTTTTCAAAGCAATGCAATTTCACTGGTTGCCGCACGTCTTTCGGAATAATTCCTCCGAAGCGGTAAACTCCAAGTACCATCCAGTTAATTGAATAGACTCGGCAGAGCAATGCGATAATCCGGGCTTATTAATTTCGTCGAGCTTACTAGCTGAATCGAGCGCGCATGCGCGATCCCCGAGCTCGAAGCTCGTATTTCGCAGCATCATCGACGCATGAATAATATCTTGTACACTCCCCTGCGCTTCACTGTGCGAAAGAGAACAAAACAAAACAAAACAAAAAAAATACACTTAAAAAAAAAACCCCCTTTATTCCTTTAGCCGTTACCGAGAAGAGCCGCAACGCTGCTCGTATTCATTACAATACAAACTCTTTTGAGATTACCCAAGCGCTTGGAAGCTTGAATACGACTAATTATTTCGGCTTTTGCTACACGCGCTACCAACAACAACATCAAAGCTCCCGTTCTGTGACCTTTTAACCTCTCGGAGATAAAAACTTTTAGCCACGTCCGCCATTAGAGAAAAAAAAACAAAAAAAAAAAAATTCCATAAAATCTGAACGTTTGGATAGATTTTTGCCAAATTCAATACCAAAAGTCTTTCATCATGCAATACTTGTATGCAGTTTTTAAATCATAGTTAAAAACTTACGCGAGTTAGCGCTACTCTGACCATTTTTCAAAAATGTTAAAATCGCCTGAAATATCAAAACGGGCCTATAAAATAAAATTGCGCCGTGCTCTTCAAGCGCACAGCGACTTGTGAGGAATGGTTCACTATCGGGAGTGGGATAGGAACCTCGAGGGTAGGATAGGCAGAGACTTTATAGCGACTGGGGGAACACTCCGCTTGCGCGAGAGCTCCGCCGACTCGCCATCTCGCGGCCAAACGCGAGACTCTACCTGGGGGTAAGGACGTCCCGTTACTATATATATATATATATACATATATATATCAAAAGTAAATAAATAACAACTTTATTGTTATTTATTAAAAGGCAAGTATCTTACTAGTCGCTAATTGATTAGACGAGGAACCCGTCGAATCGTTAAATTCCCATAGTCGAAGGAGCTTCCGGGCGCGAGTGCGTTAGTTTCGCTCCGGAAGCTTCGCGTTGTGTGTAGGGCCCATAAGACGTGCAAAGTTACAAGTACGTCGAGACAGGGAGTGAGGAGGAGGAGAGTGGCTCGTGGTTAATGGCTTCTCCGAGTAAGCTCGCAGGCTCGGAAGTTAGCTCCTGCAAATTTGAGACCGCGATGGAGTAGCCGGCAAGTTAGGGGGGAGGAGCTCGGGCCGTTAAGGGGTTTCTCGTTCGCTGCGCGGGCCCGTAACCAGACTGCAATCCCCTAACGCACTCGGCTCTCTCTATTGCACGCCGCACTTTAAATACCGCGGTGCATCATGCCGCAGTGCGCAGGCGCTGACGTGCTAAATAGCCAATGGTAAACAGATATTTACCTAGTTAACGCGTCCACGAGCGAACGAACGTATAAACCTAATGGGTTTTACGACTTCGCGTTTTACTCTTCCTTGCGCGCCTCCTAAGTACCGCTCGTTGCTCTCCGCGAGCAAAGAGATTATGCACCGCAACGCCCGAGACTGATATACGGAGCGATGCGCCGCTGTACGAGGTAACAGGCTATATTGCGCGATGTGTGCGAGCAAGGGATATCTGCCTTGCCTTCCCCGGTAAGCTACGAACCAACACGGCCAGTGCGTGCACCTGCGCTTCACGCGACTCTCCTACAAACCATGTCAGTTTACACAGTTGGACTGTTCGTGCGGATATATGTATGTATGTATGTATGTATGTATATATATGTGTATATATATATATATATATACACATATACATAGAGATGAATTTATTACCGGCATGCGTGATGAAATTCCGGAGTGAAAGGGCTTCCGTTTCACGAGGGCACAAGTGGAACGGAACTTGACCGACGGTGTCGCGTGCGATGACCTCACGATATTTTTTTTTTTTCTTTCTTTCTTCGAGGCTATTTATTTGAGGTTGTAATTTGAGCTCCGATATTTTTACGCTACGATCGTGTATGAAGTGTGTGAGGGGAGAAAGGATTTGTAATAAAAGATATGTATACATAGAAACTGTCCTATTATGGGCTGGAAATAGGCTTCAGATAGACCATGAATTAAAGCGTTTTTGCGATTGTCTGTCTGTCGGCCCGTTCCGTCCGAAAGCGCTATAACTTTTAAAAGGGACTTCCGGTCGGAGAGAAGTTTATTGCTGGAGCTCTACCATAAATAATGAAGTTTTGATACTGAATTCTTAATTTAATCGTCCATACTTTCCGGTACTTTAGCTCAAATGTATAAAAAAAAATATTTTTTGGAAATCGTTTGAAAAATGGTTTGGAAAAAGGGTTGAGAAATAGTTTCAAAAATAGTTTGAAAAATAGTTTGAAAAATAGTTTGAAAAATAGTTTGAAAAATAGTTTGAAAAATAGTTTGAAAAATAGTTTGAAAAATAGTTTGAAAAATAGTTTGAAAAATAGTTTGAAAAATAGTTTGAAAAATAGTTTGAAAAATAGTTTGAAAAATAGTTCGAAAAATAGTTTGAAAAATAGTTTGAAAAATAGTTTGAAAAATAGTTTGAAAAATAGTATGAAAATTCGTTTGAAAATTCGTTTGAAAAATGATATCGAGAATCTTGTTCGTTCACGTGCACGCTCGTGAATGCGAATGCGGGGAATGCGAATACCGGAAGGAACTTTCGACGTTGTTCATCGACGAGACGAGTGGGAAATAAATTAATGGAAATAAATTCCACGGAATCGGGTAACGAAAATAAGACGAGGAGCATCGAGGAATAATAAAAGGACGAATGAGAGGAGCTATCGGAGAGAGAATGAGTATAAAAAGTGTGATAGGAACTATGCGGGATCGGGATTGAGGTATATAACGAGGGAATGAGGGATGCGGCTCCGGGCAAAAAGGGAGCCAAGCGGAGTCTAGACAACACGGTCTCGCGTTCTCTCTCTCTCTGTTCCGTAGACGAAGATTCCTGAAGGTTGCGCGAGAAGAGGACTCTCTTTGGCGACCGATACCCCACCCCCTCCATATCTTTCCGGACCTCATTCTTTCGCATTCTCCTCTCATCTGGGGACATCTTCTCTCGTCAAGCTATCGAAGGAGGGAAGAAAAGAAAAGACCATCGAACGATAGTCTAGGATCCTGAAATACCTTTCATCAAATATTCCAAACAATATAACCAGAGAATTTTAATGAGTGAAAAAAAAAAAATTATTTCTTCTCTTCTTAGAAGACGCGTTAGCTATACAGAGCAGTGAATAAATATCGTCGAGCGCACCACAAAAAAAAAAAAAAAAAAAAAAAAAAAAAAAAAAAAAAACGTATAATAAAATTGTCAGGAAACATATTTTTTAAGTAAAAAAAATGAAATCTACAGAGAAACAACACAACACTCGCTCGTTTCAAGTAACTATACTCGGACCGTCAGACAAGTAACTGTTACGAGTAACCAGAGTCATAGCGCAGATGAGACTAGCGAACAATTTCACTTGTAACATTTTTTTAAAAAATGAAAAACACACAAAATTGAAATTAACAATAAACACTGCGGCACTTTACGCTCATCCGGCCAATATTCTCCGATCTAAGAAATCACTGCCTAAGGAAGCCTCGTCGCCGGTAACGAAAAAAACCGATCTGATATATTAACCGCATACGTACTCGACAAAGCAACTCTTAGGAAAATATTTTTTTTATGTTATAATAGTTGTATGTTAAGAGCTTTCATTCGAGACGTCTAGCACAGAGAGACTACTCGTCATTTTATTTGATAAACCAAAAAGTAGAACATTTTTTGAAAAACCTACTTCTATGTGAGCCCCCGTTCCTCAATGGGGATTTGTAACCCTTGAAAGTAGCAATAAAGCATACATGCATACAAGTAAAAATGAATCAACGTCCACCATGAATTTTGTCCAGTCTCGTTGACGCCTAAAATTTGTAAAGTAAATAAATAACAAATAAATAAAATTTTCGATTAATGCAGTTTTTCATTGGGACAGTAAAAAAAAATCTCGGAAAATCTATTGATCGCTCCGATTAGAGTTTTTCCACGTAAACTGATGAGCGTTTTCGCTCATCGACGAACGTTTTTGCGCTTCCCGGTAAAAACGTGAATCCTCCGATTAATTTGGTCTCGAGTTTCGCGGTCCTCGTTGCAAGCGCGAAATGGCTTGAAACTTGATGGGGGGGTGGGGGGGGGGGGGGAGTATAACGCTGCATATCGCGTGTTTCACGATGCGGGTATATCCGGCATGCGTCGACTGCAGTTGCGTTATAAGCGATTCGAGGAATTGCAAACGCGAACGACCCGCAATCGCGAAACAAAGAGGGCCGGGAGGAGAACTTTCCGCTGCAGCATTACACTCGGATAGGTATTGGGGATAAATGGAAGCTCCGCTATAAGCGCGAGTGGATATGCTGCACCGAGAAAGAAAAAAAAAAAAAAAAAAAAAAATGTTTGAACTAATCAAACGTCGCTCTGAAACACGTTCAAAGCTCCTGTTTGTTTGATACAAATAACGTGCTGTTTTGTTAAACGATTATTTGCTTAAAGCGATTCAAAGTTTGACGATTCAAACGAACGTTTTTGTTCTACCAACCCGATATAACACCTTCGAACCTCACTGCGCCTTGGTTAATCAAACAATTTCAATTGCAACCAACGACTCGATAACTCGGCATACAGGCGTGAAAAAAAATATATATGCGAAAAAAAAAAAAAATATTACATTGACCGGACTTGCATCGAAAAACTACTGAAAAATAATCATTCACGATAACTAGTGAGATAAAAATTTTTCTGACGAGTGTGATTTCGGCTCGTGCTGCAATCTCACGAGTTCAGAAAACAAAAAATTTTGCACGAGTACCGTACGAAATTTTACCTCACAAAGTCTGAAAATGGATGTTCCTTCTAAAATAAAATTATATTTAAAAAAAAAAAAAACTGCAAAGTACTTTGCACATGGTTTTTCACATTTCTTACACTTTTGCGCATAGCTTTCTCTATGAGAAAGCAATGGCTGAGTTTCAATGTCTAAGCTCGCGCTTTGTATTACGAATGAGCTAGCCGCGAATCTCATCTCTTGAAAATAGTCAAACCCACATTGTCTTGCATCGACCGATGGTGAGATGTCATGTTGGACGAGAGTTAGCTGTAAGCACGTGTCTCAGCTTCGGCAGGAGACAAATTTGCGTGTGTAATGCATAAAATACGTAAACGCGTTGCCGCGAAGATAGAACAAAAATGTACTAAAATAAAAACGTAAGAGTGTAAGTTATAAAAATGTACATTAACTGTCAAGTGCAATATTCGTACGTTAACTCAATCGCATGTCGGTTTGAACTCCCCACATTTGAAGGCGCCTCGACGCTTCGGACTATTTTGAGCAGTACTCTGACATTAAAACCTCGATTATTTTTTTTTTTTACGAAAACAGTTTCTTGCATGAAGCAAAAAAGCAGAAAAAAAAATCACGAGAAAATATATTTTTTTTATAATAATTTCCCTCAGAAATCCGTCACAAATGTCTCGAAATGTATGAATTACGTACGCACTTTATTCGTAAAAAAGTATTATTGAATTTATGAAAAATATATTCTCGAGCACGTCTTTTATATTTCACGGGCGTAAGGATAATATACAGGATGAGTGACGACTTCGATTGTCTCAATCCGCATGTCTGAGTCCGATGTATTTATCGTGCGAGCAGTTCGCGTAAAATCTACGTGCCGTGGTTTCCCTCTCGTCGCAAGGTACGAGCGGATCGATCGTCGGCGACGTATCCGGTGCGGGAGACGCGCTGCACGAGCACACCAATACTCCTCCAATATCTACGGATATATCTTTCCGTATAGCCCGGAGGATACGACGCGGCTTTTATGCGCCTTATAGATACGAAGCGGGAGTACGTGAGTTCGCACTCCTGCCTTCTCTTGTCTCGCCGAACGCTTTTCCCCGCCGTCCCGTCGGGCGAGAACTCGCGGTGTCTTTTAGGCGCTGCGTTACCACCAACGCGGGAGAAAGAACCGATGGAACAACGAGTAGCGTGAAATTGCAAAGAGAATAAGAAAATTTATTCCATCCATATATATATATATATATATATATATATAATAGGATTTCTGGTGGCAAGCACCCTTCGCTCGCTCGCATGAAGAGCCTCAAAAAGACTTAAGGTGAAGCGAAACACGCTTAGTTCTCTGTTGTTCGCTCTCGCTCCACTGTGAGAGCAATAGCGCGCGCTCTCTCTCTCTCTCTCTCACGTCCATCACGTGACTTTCAGTTCACCTTGAGGGAAGCGTTGGCGCGGCGCGACGTTAAAACGTTAGACAGCGATTTTTTTTTCTACTCTTGGAACTAAAAATCACAAGTGTTGTTGAGCAATGAATGAGCCTTTTTGTTCAAAGAATTTCTAATAATTTTTTCTCAGCACATGGATTCTGAGATGGATGGGCTTAAAGTTCCGTAAATTAGTATGAGCTGCATGTGAGACGTGAACAGCAGGATTCTTTTTAAAAATATATATATATTTGGAGACTACTTGATTAGATTTTTTTTTTTTTTTTTTCTAAAGTAACATTACATCGTTATTAGGGACGCATTAAGTAAATAAATTCTTAATAAGCTTCCAACCTGTACACGAACAGGAAATCCAGGCCTCAGCTGGCGACGTGCCCCGACAATCACATACCATTAACAAACGGCGAGCATTTGACGTATTCCCTTAAGACAATCAAAGCCCGAACGGGAGTTCAAAGGGAGTCAGAATAATCAGGGCTTGGGCGGGAGTCCGAGGCGACTTAGAGCAATCAGCCTCCTCTTCGATCCAGCCCACTCACTCCTCGAACCTTCCCACCCGCTCTGAGGCAAAATATTTCGGACTGAGGGGACCGCCCAATAGGGACTTGGAAATTTCACCACTGGAAATATTAAAATATCTAAACATGAGTAGTTCGAAAATAGTATTTTCGGTAGGTGGCTAAGTCGAACAAGCGCTTTGTCGAAAAGTTTTTTTTTTTTGTTGCGCTTTCGTATTCGAGAATATATTTACAGAAGTTGAAGGTCAAGATTTTGAACGATCAGATTTGGGAAGGCTGAAATTTTGGGACGTAAAGCTTCGTACGTATGTAGGTTTATTTTTAATAGCCTAAATAACTACCGGAAAAATATCGAGGATATAGATTCCGAATGAATAAAACTTAGATATCGAAGAATCAATATAGCGAGAGTGGAAATAGCAAGAGCGAATGGCAAATGGGAGGAATCGCAGAATCGCTGGAGCTGACAAGATATCATCGATAGAGCTGACAAGTGTGAGAGCGGAGGTTTCGTAAGATGTCGCTATTCTGACTGCACGTCTCTCTGGTTTGTCGCTATTTTGGCTGTTCACCTCTGTGGTTTTCCGATAGTGTGAACGTTCAAAATTTTTGGTCTTTCGCTACAGTGAATTCGAAATTATGAACATACTTAATATTTGCAATTTTAGATTTCCAGAACTCGAACTTTTTAGTGTTCGAACTTTCGTCTATTCTAAGATTCACCACTTGCAATATCGTCTATTCATATATTTGTTCTCGATATAAGTTCACTACGATACATTCGTGTTCTCAACTCTCATTTACTACTCAAGGACTCTCAGGAAAGTGGCCGTTGTACGTTTGAATAATCGTCATTTTTCTATTTCAATACATCGGCTAGTTCTACAATTCGAACGTTCAAAATTTCGACGCCCCGTATAGTGAAATTGACTCCCCCCCCCCCCCGATTGACTCGGCGAGGACGGCAGCGCCGGTGACGAGACTTTTATATTATAAGGAGAGATACGTTAGAAGTTACTGTGCGGATGCAAAGTGTTATAAAATTGGATGCTGCGAAGTTAAAATCATGGAACGGCTGAGGAAAAAATTATGTGACCTATAATCTATAATAAATTATAATGTTTATTAATCAGTTATTTTAGTGTAGGTATCCCAATGTGGGCCACAGCTTCTGACAGAAAACCAGCATCGGTAAAAATTAAATACATATTTTAGCGTTTTAGCATTTTAATATTTAGCATTTAAAAAAATTATGTGACCTATAATCTATAATAAATTATAATGCCTATTAATCAGTTATTTTAGTGTAGGTATCCCAATGTGGGCCACAGCTTCTGACAGAAAACCAGTATCGGTAAAAATTAAATACATATTTTAGCGTGTAAAGGCGTGAATTTACCGATTCATGCCTTGATACGCTTTACTTATCATAGACTTGCCGATTTTAAATAACGGATCGATCTTTTATTGAAACTTTTTGTGGTAAAGTTAATTTTTTAACAATCCGACCGAGTAATCCGAGTTCTATCAAAAAAATCATCCAACATTAAGCTTAGATTATTCCGCGCATCTATCGATAATGCGCGAATTGCGAATGGAAAATTTAATTTTTAATAACCCGACCGAATAATCCGTGTTCCATCGAAAAATCATCGGATGTTAAGCTTAGATTATTTCGGCTTCTATCGATTACGCGCGAATTGCGAATGGCAAATTTAATTCTTAATAATCCAACCGAGTCAATTCGAGTTCAGTCGAAAAATCATCGAATATTAAGCTTAGATTATTTCGGTATCTATCGACTATGTGTGTGTTGGAATTTTACAGTAAAATTTATATTTCCGATGAAAATTGCTATAAAAAAAAAAAAAAACTTTAAAAATGGAGATTTTTTGAGTGCCAAAAACGTATTTTTTCACACCCTAAAGATGGATGGAGATTCATGATTAAAAATCTATGATTTTGAACCAACGTGTGCTGAACTGTTGGAGAAGGAAAATAGAATCATCCCACCCTCGTATAGTCGTATATTCGTATTTCCGTTAAATCTTATCCCGAATATTAAGCTTAGATTATTTCAGTATCTATCGACTATGTGTGTGTTGCAATTTTACAGTAAAATTTATATTTCCAATGAAAATTGCTATAAAAAAAATTTTTTTAAAAATTAAAAGTGGAGATTTTTTGAGTGCCAAAAACGTATTTTTTCACACCCAAAAGATGGATGGAGATTCATGATTAAAAATCGATGATTTTGAACCAACGTGTGCTGAACTGTTGGAGAAGGAAAATAGAATCATCCCACCCTCGTATAGTCGTATAGTCGTATTCCCGTTAAATCTTATCCCGAATATTAAGCTTAGATTATTTCGGTATCTATCGACTATGTGTGTGTTGCAATTTTACAGTAAAATTTATATTTCCAATGAAAATTGCTATAAAAAAAAAAAAAAAAAAAACATTAAAAATGGATATTTTTTGAGTGCCAAAAACGTATTTTTTCACACCTAAAAGATGGATGGAGATTCATGATTAAACATCTATGATTTTGAACCAACGTGTGCTGAACTGTTGGAGAAGGAAAATAGAATCATCCCACCCTCGTATAGTCGTATATTCGTATTCCCGTTAAATCTTATCCCGAATATTAAGCTTAGATTATTTCGGTATCTATCGACTATATGTGTGTTGGAATTTTACAGTAAAATTTATATTTCCGATGAAAATTGCTATAAAAAAAAAAAAAACTTTAAAAATGGAGATTTTTTGAGTGCTAAAAACGTATTTTTTCACACCCTAAAGATGGATGGAGATTCATGATTAAAAATCTATGATTTTGAACCAACGTGTGCTGAACTGTTGGAGAAGGAAAATAGAATCATCCCACCCTCGTATAGTCGTATATTCGTATTCCCGTTAAATCTTATCCCGAATATTAAGCTTAGATTATTTCGGTATCTATCGACTATATGTGTGTTGCAATTTTACAGTAAAATTTATATTTCCAATGAAAATTGCTATAAAAAAAAAAAAAACTTTAAAAATTGAGATTTTTTGAGTGCCAAAAACGTATTTTTTCACACCCTAAAGATGGATGGAGATTCATGATTAAAAATCTATGATTTTGAACTAACGTGTGCTGAACTGTTGGAGAAGGAAAATAGAATCATCCCATCCTCGTATAGTCGTATAGTCGTATTCCCGTTAAATCCCTCTCGTCTTGTCTCGCCCGCGGCGTTACTTTTTCAACTCCGCCCGATCGACCAACCGGAGGTGGGGGGGGGACAACGATTGCGGTAAAGCGTGAGTCCTCTTTCCAAAAGAGGAAAAACCAGCGTCGTGAGCCACGGACAAATTCTGTCTGGGGAAGATAGGAGAGATATAATGCGGGTTTCCGCACAAGCGGTATCGCGATGGTACCGAGAAAGCTTTTAGACGATATTAGCACTTCAAGAGCTTCAAAGCGCCATCGCCTCGAGAGAGGAACGAAAAAGAAGCTTTGGGAAACTTTCAGCGTGAGCGACGGACGCGGCAATGTCGGTCACGATCTCTAATTGCGAATTCACTAACCAATTCGGGCTTAAAATCGTACGAGACTTGACAAATTTTATTTTTAGCAGAGAGCGGGAAAGATTTTCTGAGAAAAAGTCGCTTCCTGGACTTTTTCGATGAGACAAAATGTTGGCCCATCGGAAGCGAAGCCAGTCCATTTTTTTTTCTTTTCAGTGGCTTGACCAACAACATTATTTAGCAATAAAAACATTTAAAAAATAAAATACGTAAATAAATAAATAAATAAATAAATAAATAAATAAATAAATAAATAAATAAATTGCGTTCCTCTGCCCGTCAAGCGTTCTAACAGGCTCGAAGGTGATTTCGAACTTCTTCCTCCTTTGCTTTCTCGTCCTTTGTAAGATGAGACCAACGTCCGCGAGCGAAACGATCCAGGATACAATCTCCTCGGAGTATGCACAGCCTCTCTCCGGCAGTTTTCTTCTGAAGCGGATATATAACCGGCTGCGAGTGAAGGATAGCGTCAGAGAGGACGGACTGAGTGCGAGGGACTCGGGGGCGGTCGTCGTCTCGGAACAAAGGGAGTCATAACCGGCGCGCTTGCCTCGCGACGACCAGCGCAAACTGTAAGTAAGGATCTTCTTGCCTCCTCGAACGCACTCACTCGCTGGCTCCTTCGAAAACCTCTCCTCTTCTCTCCCATATACATATACATATACATATACATATACATATACATATACATATACATTCGTATGGAAGATCGGGGCAAAACGGGACAGTGAGGGCAAAACTCCATCTTACAATAATTTTTGAATGCCCCATTTTGTCCCAGCGATACATCTGGGTTTTCAAACTCTTTTTGCCCCATATACCACCATCGCCACCATTCAAAAGTTATTGGAAAATTGCGTTTTGTCTCATTATCCCGTTTTGGCCCCCTGTGCCATTTTGCTCAACTCTCCTATATGTATATGTATATGTATATGTGTATGTATATGTATATGTGTATGTATATGTGTATGTATATGTATATGTGTATGTGTATGTGTATGTGTATGTGTATGTGTATGTGTATGTATATGTATATGTGTATGTATATGTATATGTATATGTATATGTATATGTATATGCGAAAGTTACTCGGACATCGGGCGAGTCACGTTGCGAGAACGAGATAGAGTTTAAGAGAAAAGGCGACGGTTCGTAGCGTCTGCGCGACTAACTTGTTCAAAGCTCGAGTGGGTGAGCAAACGGTCGAGAGGGTAACGAGGCTTCCGCGAAAGCGAGTTCGAATATCCTGGTGCGGGGTCGTGCGAAAGCTCCTCCCCGCCCTCCCGGACGCGCAATGGAAACAGCATCGTTTCGACGTTACACCCCGATTGCCACGAGCACGACGACAAAAGCTGTCCGTGCATTTCCGCTTATATCGATCGATGAATTTAGCCTCTCACTGGCTCGACTCTCATCCGCCACCCGGTTCGCGTGGCTCCAAAGCCGTCGCCTACATGGCACATCCACCTCCCCCGGCGGCCTGACACTGACGCGCGAGAGGAGTTGATTGGAACGAACTGTCAATCGGGGCATCGTTATACCGGCTATATGGCGGGATGTTCCGACCGAACTATTTGCATCGCGTACGCCTTGTAGTCGAAAATGTTCCGGGCTCGATAATTCATGGAGAGCGTTTTTTTTTTTTTTTTTCACTTTTTTTTTTCGCGTTGCTGCTACGACAGTTGGATTTGTTGTCACCTTATTTAAATAGTTTGGAAATTAATAAAAATGATAGGTTTTTTTGTTTTGTTTACTATTCGTTTAAATAAAACAAATAAAATTCATTTTATTTATTCGTTCGTTGTTTATTTCTATGGCGGAATGTTCCGGACGAACTGTTTGCATCGCGTGCACCCTGTACTCGAAAATGTTCCGGGCTCGATGATTCATGGAGAGTTTTTTTTTTTTTCACTTTTTTTTTTCGCCTTGCTGCTACGAGAGTTGGATTTGTTGTCACGTTATTTAAATAGCTTGGTCATTCATAAAAACGATAGGGTTTTTTTTTGTTTACTGTTCGTTTCATTTAAATAAATAAAATTTCTCTTATTTCTTTGTTATTTATTTGTATGGCAGGGCGGTTCAAGCGAACTATTTGCATCGCGTCCACTTTGGACTCGAAAACGTTCCAGACTTAACGATTTATTGAGAGATTTATTCTGTATCACTTTTTTTCTCGGTGCTGCTATGAGAGTTGAATTTGTTTTCACAGTATTTAAATAGTTTGGAAATTAATAAAAATTAAAGGTTTTTTTTATTATTAGTTTCCAACGACAAGTCGTTGGGGATGACAAAATTTATTTAATTTATTCATTCGTCATTCGTACTCGAAAATTTTCCAAGCTCAACGATTTATGGAGAGATCTATTTTTTATGGCTTTTCTCTCTCGGTGGTGTTATGAGAGTTCGATTTGCTGTCAAGTGATTAAAATAGTTCGGAAATCGGCGCTAAAAATTATTATATCGTCAATTATCTCTTTGTTAAAAATGATGTTTTTTTTTTTCAATATCTTTTATTAGTTTCTGACAAGTCTTTGGGAATACCGTCAATTTATTTGATTTACTTGTTCATTGAACAATGGATAAGCGATCGATATTAATATTGACTCGACGATAGGGAGTTGAGTCGAACGGAAATACAATTTATTTTATTTCTTGATTTATTTATTATTTATTTATTTATTTTATTTTTATTTCTTGATATATTTTTTTTCCCCCTACAAAATGAGAAAAAACTTGTTTCGATTGTTTTTATGATTTCTACGGAGGAATGAAACCGCCGGGATAAAAATTAAAACTCATCACAAACCGAGTTATGGTTTCTTCGACAAGGTGAAAAAAGAATTCAAGAATTGTAAGGGAGAAACTTTGGGGTCTTGTTAAAAAATAATGACCAGGATGTGTAAGGTTCGCTTCTCAGACATTCACGCTGAAAAGCTAAATTGATTTAACGAAATCTCGCGTTCGCAGGAAATCATGCATTTATTTTAGAATTGAGAAATTTGCAAGTCAGTGGAATCAAAGTTATTCAGATGCATTTTTTTTAAATAGTCTACCAAATTGACAATAAAGTGCTAATTATGGAATAATTTATTATTCGGCCAATAATCGATAGGTTAAATGTAATTTAACATTTCAATCCAACACTTTAATCGCACCGTGGCTATAACGAGCCTCAACTGCAAATGTCAGAGAATTTTTTTAGTCTGCACCTTTACACTTTGCCAGCAGCAGCTAAGTAACACATTTCTTAATCCATACAGAGCCTGGGATGTGGTTGTCTTTATGCAAATGGCGCATCGAAGACGGCGGAAGATTAAAAAAGAAACGATCTTGCTACGTTCTCGCAAATAATTGCGCATTACCTCGAGAAATCGATATCACGCTTGCAAGCCACAACTTCTAGACGGCGGGAAATAATTGATTGCCCCGACAACTGCGTAGCCAAATTCGCTCCGGGCGATTCATTCGATTCAGCTAATAAATTGGTCAGTCAACAAAACAATTTCTTAGCTCAGCAAATTTATTTCTTGGCCCGGAAAATTAATTTCTCGGTTCAGCAAATTAATTTGTCGGATAAGCAAATTAATTTCTCGATTCTGCAAATTAATTTCTCGATTCTGCAAATTAATTTCTCGATTCTGCAAATTAATTTCTCGATTCTGCAAATTAATTTCTCGATTCTACAAATTAATTTCTCAATTCTGCAAATTATTTTCGTGGTTCAGCAAATTAATTTCTTGTTTCAGCAAGTGAATCTATTTGTTAGAAAAAGTGATTTATCGGCGCAAACAAATTAATTGCCTGGAGCGTGTTCAATCGATCAGCTGTTCAGACAACCAATTTTTTTTTTTTTTTCAGTTTATAGACTCGCAAAAATGACTCTTTTATAGCTTAAAATTTTGAAGAGCAAACAAACCAGCTCGTACACAGACATACATTTTTTTTTTGTCTCGCAAGAAATTCCTTTATAGCGATGCAAGGAAAGGCGGTGCGGCAACGGCCGTGGTCTCGTGAGAAACGAATCCGTGCGAGGCAAACGAGCGGCAGAACGAGCCTCGTTGAGCACATAAACACAACTCTGACCGGACGAATAGGTGCATTTATATAGGTATAGAGATACTGTACGAGAACGCGGTATAGCAAAACCCCGAGAAACAAGCGAGAGTACGTGCTAAAACGAAAGTACCCCGCAAACACGTACGTAATTGCGCAATTGCGCAACAATATTACACACATCTCCAGCGTTACGCAAAGTTTCACTCTATCGTTAAATACATCGTTACATTCTCCTTCTCTCTCGGCGTCGCCGCGAGTTAATCAATTTAACCGAGGTGCGAGAAGTACAAAATACACCTTTTTTTTTAATCTTCATCGTGCAATGCCCGCTATTAAATATTTCCGCCATAAATTACAAGATAAGACTCAGTGATTTTACGCAACAGACTTTACTCAGTTTTATGATACGAAACCTCTTTTATTTTTAAGTTTAAAATTTGTTCATTTTTTCAGGGTCAGTTTTTTTTTTTTTTAAGTCTATAAAAAAATGTAATTTTTAAGTTTAAGTTCTTAAACGTTTTTTTTTTTTTTCAAGTTTAAATTTATATATATTTTAATTTCAGAAAATTCAACTTGCGAGGGGTAATGACAGTTCGCGCTTCGTTGTATACCTGGTATTACAACGCTCGGGGTAGCGCGTTATAAAATCTGCCAACAGGAAGCGCTATTCCGGTCCGAGTTTTTGTGGGACGCGTACGTAACCGAAGCTCGCACGGTTGTCCGCGCACGCGGATGGATATGTACTTGAGTAATCGACTCACGCTCAATGTATCTTAACCGCGCCCGGGTGCACGCACATTTGTTGTACTGTAGCTGTGGCAATAATTGTGTATACGACGAGGCAGTTCGTACCCGGTCGAGCCATTCGTCACGGCAACTTACGGGACACTATAAAACTTCGAGGGTCTGACGGGACGTCCGACGTCACGCGTTCGTCGCCGAACTTTCAAAAAATTTACTCTGCCATCCTCCGACGAAGCTGGTCAAAGTTGATTCAATAATTAAAGTAATTAACCATATCTGCCGGTTTTTTTTTTTTTTAATTTAATTACTTATTATTTATATATTTTTAATAAAATTATTATAATGAAATTATTAGTTAATTTTCGCCCTTTGCCAAGTTGTAGAGTTACCATTGGGTATAAAATTAGTATAAGACGATAACTGTATAAAAATTAACTTTGGCAATAAATCACTTTTACTACTTCTACTTTTATTATTATTGATTTATTAATTAAATTATATTGACAAAATTATTGATCTAATTTTTTTCATTTTTTATTCACAGTATATAAAAATAGTTTGGGGACGATTAAGGAATTTTCGAGTATACGTAGATTTCCGGCTTTAGATTTGCTCGCATCGCTGAGCAAGAAAATAATATCTCAGCAAATCAGCGTATAATCCGTTAGCAAGCGAAAATGACCTCGAGCGACGGCGTCAATGACTTTTTTTTTCCATCCAGTCTGTATCACGAGTTGTGTAGCTACCGCGTACTTGCCCGCGCCAGCTGCTCTGTTTACCTCTTCAGTGTAACTCGTGCCTCTCCTCTGTTTAATTTCGTCATATTGTTTTTTAACCTAAATTTACAATAAAACGTATTATTTATTACTGCTCTCGGCCCATTTATCGAGATACGCCCGGTGCAATTTAGTCAACAGTCCCACATTTCCTTCGCCGAACAATTAATACAAACAAATTTTAATCCCAATGAAACAAACCTCAAAAGAAAAAGTGGTCCAAAAACTCGACGAGTCTTCACGGTAGGAAATTCATTGTGCGAATTAAATTTATCCCGACGATCCGTCCCTCGAGGTGTATTTTTGTTTGTTCGTTTTTTTTTTTCGCGCGAATTGAAAAGCAAAAGCAATAGAAGTCAGCGCGCTATCGGGTCTTCGCTCTGTGTTTGTGTACGGTCTGTTCGTTGCTGGAAACCGAATGCGGTACGGGGCGAATGCGTGCGAGCGCGAGACAAATTAGGATTCTCGTCGGTCTGGCTGGCGACCGGGACTCGCGCAACCGTCGGGGATAACTCGATCGTTTAACACGCTCGTAAATGCACACTAGAACGGTGAGCGCTTCGCGTGTTCGTCCGACTGGCTACCTGCTCTCTCTCTATCGTTCTGTGCAGAACTCTCTCGCTACCCCTCTCCCCCCCCCCCCCATCGCCCCTCCGACCGAACCCATCGTGCATGCGTGCTCATGTGTACTCGCGTGGCTTCGATGCATTCGCGGGCATATATATACAGGTATAGATCGCGGTAAACGGAACAACAGTGCGGAGAGTCCTCGGCCATGTACACATGTCCGTCTTATGTACACAGCAGCAACGAGAATCCACCTGCGAGAAGCCCGGTCATCCGTAGGCGCAGCGCTCGGTACACGGGAGAGTCCCGCTGATGGAATTAACGTAGCCTCGAATCCAACGAGGATTGTCCGGGATACATCTCGCCCATACAACGCTGTGTACTGCGGATCCACTTGGCCGAGCGAAAGTCAACGCCGTGCGGACAGTGTTGTGGTCCGGCGAATCGAAGGGCGCGAGGAGTTCGTGCGATTGATTGGTGGAAATAGATATCTGGCGAGAGAGTTTCACACTTTTGTGGCAATGCCTTTTTTTATATTATAAACTTTCTTCTGCGTTATTGAAGTTACGGTAAACTGAAGAGCGCAAGGAATTCTTGGAATTGATTGGTGGATATAGATATTTGCGAGAGAATTTCATGCTTTTGTGGAGAATTTTTCTTTCTCTTCGGGGTTTGTTTAACGAGCTTTCGGATAAGACGGGACGGCCGATTTTTTAAGCCTTCAAGTATCTTGGACTTTTATATAATAAATGCCTTCCTTTGTATAATAAATTTTCATCTGCGTTATGAAAAGTACGGTAAATTGAAGACAACTAGGAATTTTTTCAATTGATTAGTGGAGATAATACATATTTGCGAGACTTTCATGCTTTTGTTGAGATTTTTTTTTTTTTTTTTTCGCTTAGGGGCTCTTTTAACGAACTTTCGGATAAAATGGGGGAAGCTGATTTTTTAAGCCTTTGAGTATTGGGGACTTTTTTGCGTTCGTAAACGACCACGCCTTCTTTTATATAATACATTTTTTTCCGTGCCTTCTTTTATATAATACATTTTTTTCCGTGTTATAAAAAAAAAAACGACACTTTAGGGTCCGTCTGTGAATTTTGAAAGATTTTTTTTTAGCACATTAACTTGTTATTCGAATCGTTCGAATGTCGCATTTTGGCAAACTCCGGGACCTCGTTGTGGGAGGATCCGGCACGTGAAGGGTTAGTCGGAGGCCTTTGGGGAGAAAAAGTTTGAATGGCATGGCGGAGGATTGGACGATACATTCTGCGAGTAATTTGGACGAATATTTTATGCGAGTGGGAATTAGAAGAGAGGCAGAAGCAAACTGAGAGGCTGCGTACTGCGGAGACGGGGCAAAATGGAATGGTGCAAAATTGTTTTAAAAAATTGACGGAACACTCCGAGTGACCGGGGTAAAATGGGACACCACAGTACATAAAAGAAATAGCAATTCATTGAAACATTCGACAAAACTTATATTTATGAAAACGAATTTTTACTGTATATCCAAATTCAAATTCTATTTTAATGTTATCATTAATACTTATATATGCCTCGTGTTTTCGATTCACAATGTGAGATATTGTAAAGGAGTTTCTCCGTCAATAGAAATTAAATTAAAAAAACAAAAAAATTAAAAAACTGGTCCAAAATGTGTCGAGTGGACAATGCACATGAAAAAAAAAAGTATCATAACACGTTCCCATTTTACCCAATTTTGCCCCGTTGAATACACTCAAAATATACTTTGATTGCATTTTTTACTCACGTTTTACTCCCAGCGCGTTTCATGATTACTTTTTTTTTTTTTTTTGTGAAGATGCTATAAATATTTACCAATCGACACATTTTACTCCCCCTTTGTCGAAAGTTTTGGTGATCTATTTTTAAAAACGTTTTGCGGTTTCGTCCCGCTCACGTAGAGTTTTCAACGCCCAAACGATTCTTATTCAACGTGTTGAAAATGTAATTCGCAGTCTCTCCAGTTTGGCCACATTAATCCAATGTCGACCTTTCATAAAACGTCAACCCTATCCAAGACACCGAAGTCGCACGCACCCACCGCGCAAAACAAAAAGTCTGATATTTAATATGCACAGATTACGCGCGGCGAAGTGGAAATAATGATTTCTTGCATCTCGGCCCGAGTCAATTGCAGAAGGAATGATACGAATAATGGCGTGCGTGCGTGCGTGAGAGCCGCCCGCATGCCTGCAGGCCACCGGTCGTCCTCCCCTCCCGTCGAAAGACACGTGCAGTATCATCATCATCATCGTCCCCATAATCATCATCATCCTCGACGACCCTTCGCGCCGTCTCGAATTCGACTTCGACTCTCAACCGCGTCTCTCTTCGTTTCTCCGTTCCCCCCTCCTCCCCCCCCCCACACCCCTTCCATCGCACCGTCCGTGAGTCCTTGGACACGCAGGAACGACGACCGAGGGGTAAACAAGCCCGAGCGAAAGAGACGAACGCCTCGACGACGAGAGGAGATGAACATGGAAGAAAAGAAACGAGGCTCTCCACTGTGCGAGTTCCGACGGGTAGAAAAAGCGCAAAAACTCTTGCGAAACAACGCGGCGAGCGAGAGAGAGAGAGAGTATCCTGTATCCTACTAATGTCGGTACTTTATCGCGTGAGCCGACTGACGATTCCGATGAAAATATCTCGAGAAAAAAAAAGGGCGAAGAAAAAAAAAAAAAAAAAGAAGGAAAATTTGTATCCTCGAGTCTGGATTCGAGGAACTCGGATGGGAAGCTCAGAGTCCCCGGCAATCTAATCCCACGTCGGAGATTTAATAACGAGGATTATGTAAGGAGCGCAGGAGCAAAGTTTATTCGCGGCCGAGGATTGTCTTCTTACCTTGGGACGGGTTCGAGAACGCGTCAGGGGCGAACTTTATACGCCGGACGATAAGCGATCCGGCGGATCCGCGAAGATTGCGGCTCGCTGGAATCAGCTTTAATCTGCAGCTGCGCCGCTGCAGAGCGACGGGGGGGGGGGGGGAGGAGGCCAGTAAACGTCACGAAAACAATTCCCTGACACACCCAGAAACATCATTTATTTGAACGGCCACAGTTTATTTGGATTAAGTAAAATATTTATTTGATTTAAATAAATATTTATTTGATTTAAATAAATATTTATTTGTTCTAAATAAATATTTATTTAAATCAAATGAATATTTTACTTAATCTAAATAAACGGTGGCCGTCAAATAAATTATTTTTCTGGGTGCATGTCTATGATATTTTCGAAAATTTCCCAGACAAACTATTCCGAATTGTGAAAAGTGTTACACCGTAGGAACATTACATATGTTTATTTTTATTTATTCTTTGGTATTTTTTTATTAAATTATATCTTTGGAAAGAATGAACAAGATAGCATAAGACTTATTTTGCTTCCTTCAACGCCATAATTTTCTCATTGAGAAGAGCCTCTTCTTGTTTCCCAATTTTTACGAGTTCTTTAAGCTCGAGTGCCGAGCGGAAAAAAAAAGAAATGTCCGTCCATATTTTTTTTCAGCAGCACGCAAAAATAAAAAAAAATTTGCCCAAACACTTTTTTTTTCTCTATTTGATATTTCGTATTTTCCCTGACTAATATTTCATTCTCCGATATTTCCCTGATTTCCCTGAAATTTAAAAAATTCCCGGACACTTCAAGGTTTTGACATTTCAAAGTTTGTACTCTTTGCAACTTATTGCAACTTATTGTCCACAAAAGTTCACAATTTTTTATCTGTTAATTTTCTGGTTTTACAAACAAAAGTACAAACTAAAATTGTCAATGACACGAGAAATAAAAGGACAGGTTCGTATATTCAAGTGAACGACAAACGAGTTCGTCACTTATTTAGCAAAATTATTTTTACGAAATTTGGCATTCCGATTTTACGAAATTGTTTTTTACTGTGCGAGCGCGAGAACACGAGACGGGCGGTTTGCAGGCCGAGATAGGAGGGAGCGGGGCAAAATGGCACAGTGGGGCAAAACGCAATTTTCCAATAACTTTTGGATGACAGCGATGGTGGTAAGTTGGGCAAAACGGTTTTGATAATCCAGACGTGTGGGTGGGGCAAAATGGGGCATCCAAAAATGATTGTAGGATTGAATTTTGGCCGGCTGTGCCATTTTGCCCCGGTCTCCTCTGTGGTCCGAGCGCGAGTGACGAAGGCTTCGGTCCGAGGACGAGAGAAGATGAATACGGAAGAAAAGAAACGAGGCTCTCACTGTGCCAGTTCCGAATTGGCGGCGCGATAGTAATTTACTGGTCCGATGAAACTTTTTCTGACGCGTGTGAGTTTGCGACGCTGGCCGAAAGCGAGCGCAGAAGAAGTTTTTCGCGCGAGAATCGTACCAAATTTTTCCTTCGTAAGGTCTGAAAATGGGGCACACTTCGCGTGCGTGAAACTGCAATCTTCGCTGCGAGCGAAGCAAAAAAAGTTTGCGAAACAACGCGGAGAAAAGTGTGTCATGAATTCTACCAGTGTCGGTTCTTTGTCGCGTGAGCCGAGTGTCGATTCCGATGAAAATATCTTGTGGTGGAAACAAGAGGAGAAAAAAAAAATATATATATATATAGAAAATATTTATCCTCGATTCTTCGGTTTCGAGGAACTCACTGATGTGAAACTTGGAGTCCCCGGCAATCTAATTCCACGGCGGAACTTAATAATGAGGGTTACGTAAGGAGCGCTGGAGCAAAGTCGATTCGCGTCTAAGGTTTTCGAGGATTGTCCCGCACTTCGGGAGGTTTCGCGAACTTTGCATGGCAGGGTGAGAAGAGATCCGGTCGATCTGCAAATATGAGAGCAATTGCACAGATGAGAGAATCTCTAATGATGAGTGAATCTCTAATGATGAGAGAATCTGTAAAGATGAGAGAATCTGTAAAGATGAGAGAATCTGTAAGGATGAGAAAATCTGTAAAGATGAGAGAATCTGTAAAGACGAGAGAATCTGTAAAGATGAGAGAATCTCTAAAGATGAGAGAATCTCTAAAGATGAGAGAATCTGTAAAGATGAGAGAATCTGTAAAGATGAGAGAATCTGTAAAGATGAGAGAATCTGTAAAGATGAGAGAATCTCTAATGATGAGAGAATCTCTAATGATGAGAGAATCTCTAAAGATTAGAGAATCTCTAAAGATTAGAGAATCTCTAAAGATTAGAGAATCTCTAAAGATTAGAGAATCTCTAAAGATTAGAGAATCTCTAAAGATTAGAGAATCTCTAAAGATTAGAGAATCTGTAAAGATGTGAGAATCTGTAAAGATGAGAGAATCTGTAAAGATGAGAGAATCTGTAAAGATGAGAGAATCTGTAAGGATGAGAAAATCTGTAAAGATGAGAGAATCTGTAAAGACGAGAGAATCTGTAAAGATGAGAGAATCTGTAAAGATGAGAGAATCTCTAAAGATGAGAGAATCTGTAAAGATGAGAGAATCTGTAAAGATGAGAAAATCTGTAAAGATGAGAGAATCTGTAAAGATGAGAGGATCTGTATAGATGAAAGGATCTGTAAAGATGAGAGGATCTGTAAAGATGTGAGGATCTGCAAAGATGCCAGGATCCGCAAAGATGCCAGGATCCGCAAAGATGGGAGAATATGTAAAGATGAGAGGATCTATAAAGATGAGAGGGTCTGTAAAGATGAGAGGACCCGTAAAGATGAAAGGATCTTCAAAGATGAGAGGATCCGTAAAGATGAGAGGATCCGCAAGCGATGCCAGGATCGGTTCAGTCGCCGATCCGGGAGTAAAGGCCCGAGCGAAAGAGACGATCGCCTCGACTCGACGACGGGAGAAGATGCATATAGACGAAAGGTTCTTTATCGCGTGAGCCGACTGCCAATTCCAATGAAAATATCTTGTGCGGCGAAAAAAAAAAAAAGAAGAAAAAAAAATAAAGAAAATATATATAGAAAATATGCATCCTGGACTTTTCCGTTTCGAGGAACTCTCGGTCGAGAAACGCCGAGTCCCCGGCAAACTCAACGGCGGAACTTAATAATGAGGATTATGTAAGGAACGCCGGAGCAAATTCGATTCGCCGCTGAGGCTGTCGAAGATTGTCTCGCACCTCGGGAGGTTTCTCGTTTCGCAACGGGATGCACGAGGCAGCGAGTGGGTTAGAAGCGAACTTTGCACGACCAGGTGATAAGCGATCCGGTGGATCTGCAAAGATGGCAGGTATCGCAGGAGTCAGCAATAAACGCTGCGACGCTGCAGCACGAGAGAACACAAGAACGGGAGGTTCAGTCGTCGAGGTACGGTCCCGTTCGTCATACCGGGTCGCGTTACATCACGCTACGACTCGAGCTACGAGCGCGGTCCGTGAGTCACGATGAACGACGATTCTCGACGCCCGATCGTGGCAATAATGAATTTTTCCTCTTTTTTTTTTTTTTTTTTTTTTTTTTTTTTTTTTTTCTTATCTCTGTCCCACTCACTCCTGGAGGTCTAACGCGCGCAACGATGACTCGTCCCGCGATTCACTTTGTCATCGTGAAGGTAAATTGCGCTCGAGCGTGAGAAATTCGTCGCAGGTCCCTGCTTCCTTACTCGGAAAGTTGATATTCATTCGCAAACGCGTCGCGGGGCTTCCGGTTTATGAATTCATCGCCACGGGAACGGGAGCGAGGGGGGTCAAAGTGGACGAGCTGAAATTAATTTAAACTTCGAAGCTTGGAAACGCGGCGAAAGGGCAGCCGAAAGACGGGAGAGCAGTTTTTTTTTGTCGTTGCGCAATGTTACGAAGAAAACATTTTTTTTTTTTTTTTTTTTTTATGAACTCTACAACGATAAAAAAATAATTATATAACCATATAATTATTATAAATGTATACAATAATTATACAAATATTTTTATAAGATATAAATATATATATAATAATAATTAGTAATACGCAATAATAATAATGAACAGAAAATTGTAACTATTTGGCAGAGTCTTCGATTTCCAAGTCTATTAAAACGTAAGAATTGAGAAAGAACGATAAAAATTGTCAAGCTTGGAATTAAAAAGCTATTCGAATGGCGGCCCAATCTCGAAGCCACGAATTAGACAAAATAAACAAAATACACAGTAAAAAAAGAATTTCGTAAAATCGGAATACAAAGTTTCGTAAAAATGATATTGCTCAATAATTGATAATCTTGCGTGACCAGGTTTGAATATACAAACATGTCCTTTCATTTCCCGTGTCACGGACAATTTTACTTTGCACTTTTGTATGAAAAACTAGAGCCGGATGTTGCGATCGGAAAATGAACAAGTAAAAAATTCTCGACGTTTGTGGACAACAAGTTGTAATAAAAAGTAGAAACCGTTTAGTGCGAAATAGACAAAATAAACAATAGATTTTCTTAACTTTTTCATTATATATATATATATGTGTGTGTGTGTGTGTGTGTGTGTGTGTGTGTGTGTGTGTGTGTGTGTGTGTGTGTGTGACAAAAAAAAACTAAAGATTTTTAGTACCGTCGTTTACGTAGATGTACGAGTATTCAAAGTGCGCAGAAAGAAGCATCGTGAGAAATCCTCAGGAAGAAATGAAAAGCGCATCGAGGTGAGGACTCGAGTTGACTCGAGTACGCGCGTGGGTCCATCAAAAGGAACGTGATGCGGAAAAGCCGAATTGAATTTGTACGACGGGTCAGTACGTTGTATAGTAATAGTAACTTGTGTAGCGAATAGCAAGCACAGCCACGAGGGAGTAAGAATGGCAACCATTGTACCCGATCTCGGTCGTCCCCTTCCTGGCATTATATATTTTTATACCGGAACAAGCAGCGACGCGAGAGACGGCAAAAAGGCAGAAAGGATATTTACTGCACGACGATGCGGCGTTATAGAAATCGTTGGAAGTAGCTCCACGAAATACCCGAAGACCTTTTTCCACCTATTTTCCAGGTGTCGAAACTCGAGAGCGGGACAATAAAAGCGACGGCACGAAGATAATTCCAGCTGTCCGGGGCTCGTTGTAAATACAAGTGGACTTAACGACGCCACGTGCTAAATAACGGTGTCTCGAGTGTCTGACCTCCAACTCGTCGCGCTCCCGGCCCGCTCAGTTCACCAGCACGGAAAAAAAACAAATATATATATATATATATATCTATTTTAAAAATATATATAAAGTAACACATTTTTCGCGAGAACATTTACTGTATATAAGTATCCATATACAAGTTGCGAAAAATGTATTGCAGATATATGGAAAATATATATTTTTTTTTTCGCCGGATATTCGCTTTATATAAATTACATATTAATCGTAAGTCCAAAACTTGTACTGTTTTCATGTAAATCGTGTTTTGTATTCGCTGTCCTAAAAATCAATAATATGCAGAATAAAAAATCATTTGTAAATCAAACTATCAATAACGCGTGCGAAAGTATCTCGAAATCTACGAGCTCTGTACGTTTTATCCGTGAATCATATAAATTCACCGTTAATTAAATTTAATAACACGAATAGAATAATACGAAACGCAAATGCTAATTACCGAAAGTAAATAAACCGATAGCGAGGCTCGTTACCGATAGTCCAATCGATTATTCAACCAAATCAATTTGCATTATTTCCATGATATTAATTTTCCTCGATGCAACTGATTCGACAAATGTCATACACGATCGCTCGCGACCGAGTGAATGCCTCTGTCACGCGACTGAGTTAGCGCGGTCGGTTGTTCGTGTGCATTTATCTCTTTCCGTTCAGTGGCTTTCGTAGGTCAATAAATGAAATTGCCGATGGCTGGTCGAGTGCCAATAAGTGTGTCGTCCGGCTCTCTGCGTCTCCAAAGGTCGATTTTTTTTTGTTTGTTTGTTTATTTTTCCTTCTTTAAGGGTGAGCCACGCGCATGCGCAAGGGCGATAAATTTTTCTCGCGCACGCGCATCCGACCGTGCGCCGTATATGGATAAGCTGCCAAATGCAGCCGCCAGAGAGACAGCCAGAAAACAAGACCACTACACAGCTATACCGCTAACTGCTCGTGCCCGCGCGTTTCTCCTGGAAGTTGCCGGTGTGCGCGTCGCCGATTCACCCAGGCGTAAAAGTTGGCTGGAACTGGAAAATGACTTTCCGCGAAACGATTACCAACGAGCGACGTACAAACTTTTTTTTTCTTTTTTTTTTTTTTTTTTTTTTTTGCTCTCGTGTCCTATCCCTGTTGTAATATTTCGGTGCGCAACGTGCGATGTCGCATCAGTTAGCCTGGTCCCGAAGGGGCGAAACCTCCTGCTTACTCCATGTGCGATATATCTTGTTTTTTTTTTTTTTCGCTTCTGTCTTCGCGATTCCAACACGCCAGTATCATTATCCGAATAACGAGCCGCCCGCGAAATACGTATGCAGCGACGCACGTACGAGTATTTCTGCGTATACGTGCGAAATGCAAGGAAATGCACGGGAAAAAAAAAAAAAATGAAACTTCATTGTAGCGGATGCACAGCACGGATCGGGGGAATTACCGAGGGGAAAATCCCGAGAGAGGAATGCGAGGAAAAAAAAAATTGATAATCTTTGCGGAATTGTGATCTTGGTGGAATATTACTGGATTAATGCAACTCCTTCTATTACCGAACGGACTTTGTGTCTTTGTATTCGATATACAAAGTATACAATCGATGAAAATAAATATACAGGTGACAAATGACAATGTAAAATAAATGTATGATGTAGTATAAATAAATAAAATTAAATCTACAATTCCTTTTTCTCGATATTATCAGAAAAAAGATTTCGCGGTATATTTTATTTTTTTAATTACTTAAATGCCGTAATTAAATTGTGCAAGTACTTAAGTAGACGAGAGTTTTTTGCGCACGATTCGTGACATCTTTTAGTTTACATCCCCGTAGACGAAAGTTTGATTCCATAAAAAAAAAAAAAAAAAAAAAAGAGAATGCGAGATTTTTGGGTTTTCATTTCACAAACGTGTATCCGATTTAAAATTCCAATCTACGGATTGTCATTGCAAAGTTACGCTCGATAAGTGTATGTACGCGATACACTATATCGCGCTCGGTTTATCGCTGAATATCCCAACTCTCTCGGCGTCGACTACTGGGAGAGTAAATTCGCAACGCTCGGGCGAGCGGAAAGCGGATATTCGATTTCACCTGCGGTCATATTTCGCGGCGTCGCTATTGCTCTTTTTTTTAACCCCTTCGGTGCATACCAACGCCCGTGGCTGCGTGGATTTTACAGCCCCGGAAATTCCTGCTGTCCCGAAGCCGATTGCAATTATCACCGGCGGCAAACGGGAATCGACGGAGATCGCAAAAATTTCGAGAAAGAAAGAAATAAAATTCTCCGCGTGAAAAATTAGCTATAGTTGACGACGAGAAAAAATAACATGGCGGCCGCGCTCAGGGAAAACCGGGAAAAGTCAGGGAAAAAAAAAATATTGGTCAGGGAATCCGGGAAAAGTCAGGGAATTTCAAAATTGGTCAGGGAAAAAGTATATTGTCGCCGAATCTTCTATAAATAAATGAGGAACATATAAAAAAGGGAACCTTGCAAAAAAATTGATGAACATTTAGAAAAAAAAAACAAATAAACGAATTAAACATTAATACAACAAGTAGGCATTTTCATTTGCATAATTAATTTTTTTTTGTACAAGTCGTTAGAGATTTGTTCAGGGAAAATTTTTAATTGGTCAGTGAAAAGTCAGGGAATTTTTTGCCGGTGGAAAAACGGCGACTATGAGTAAGAAAAATAAGAAGAAAAAAAAAAAAAAAAAATACGCCGACGGTACGAGATAGAAGAAAAATAATTTCTCGAGTGGCCTACCGGTGATTCGTAGACGCGGACAAAAATCGGTGAAGCGCGCAGTGCTCGCTGCCGTCGGTTACCGCAACTCACACGACTCGGTGGTTCTTCGATTCCGAGAAATACTTGCAAACTTTCCGATAAATCGATGCGCGCCCGAAACAAACTTTATCGACCTGCGAAGAGCGATTGAACATCGAGGGACGAGAAAATTATACAACAAATGCAGTTAAGTAATATAAAAAAAAAAAAAAAAAAAAGATCTGTCTGGCTCGTCAATTCGCAAAAGATAACGTCGAAACCACAGAACAGCTCTGCATTCAACGAACGCCATGCATTCCCAGACACAAACTCCCCACGCACTCCATATAAGTACGAAACCATCGAAAGAATGTAAAGGGAAACGCCATAGGAAAAACGGTCTCTCAACTGCAATAACCAATATTTCTCCGCACAACTGCCGTATCTCGTACTAAACCAATGAGAAACCCGAGTTGAAGAACTTCGGTCGATAGCTCATTGGCATTTTTGTTACTTTGTTGCATTGTATAATACAATATGTATGTAAAAGCTGTTATGTATCGTTGATGTTTTTATCTGAATGTCAATAAATGTGCATAATTACTACGAATATTTAAAAAATGTATTAACATTTATAGAATTAAAAAAAAAAAAAACTTAATTGTTATGTGTTTCCAGCTTACTCATAAAAATTCGACACCCCTGAATTACCACTGAAAAAGATCCAAACTCTCCGCAGCAATCTCGCTTGAAGATCGTCGAGTATAAGAAAAAATTATTTCTCTTTAAAACGGAAAGGGAATCCGTCGCCGATTTGCAGAGCCGAAATATGCATATACAAACATCCCCGAAGCCTGTCGAATTCGGTTGAAGTAAACGTCACGGGGACGCCGATCGTTTGTACAGAGAAATAAAAAAACATGTCGAAGGACAAGAAAACTATATGACTACAGTTGAACAATGTGAAGAAACAAAAAATAAATTACATAAGAATTAATTGACATTTTAAAAACATTGTTTCAAACTAAATGTATTGAAAAAATAGTTAACAATTAAATGTAATAAAAATACAGTTTAAAAACGAAATGTATTACAGTTTAGTCAGCAAAATTCACCATTCCTGAATTACCATCCCTAAAATCTCGAAAACAATATATCCTCTCAAGATCACCAAGGGTACGAAAAAAAAAAAACATTTCTCTCTAAAAAAAAAAAAAAAATAGGGGGAATCAACTGGCGATTTGTAGTCCCAAAATATGCACGTACAAACATGCCCCGAAGCCTGTCGAGTCCGGTTAAAGTAGACGTCACGGGACCGCGATCGTTTGTAAAGAAAAAAAAAAAAAAATAGAATACACGTCCGGAGCGGCGCTGGGGAGGGGAGGGAGCTATAGGTATAGATATAGGTACAGGCCATAGGCAGTCAGGTAGTCGGATGGCCGCCGGAATAGATGTCGACGAGAGTGAGAGGGATAGTGGTTGTTAAAAAAAAGCGTGTCTCGACTGGTACGAAAACATCGATGGACGAGAGCGATATCCCTCGTCACGTTTCTCAACGGTTGCTTTTACAAGGGAAGCGGGAGCCACCGGAGAGCACAAGTCGAGAGCGCGGTCCGTCTTCGCCGAGCCACACGCACACACTTACACTTCGTACAGTTCCCTTTCTTCGTCGTCCGTCCGTACGCCTGTCTATTATAGTATGCCTACCAGCCAAGAACAATGTGCGTGCCCCTATAGAGACGTAACAGGTGTTGGGAGGTCCTGCGGGCAAAGCCGGTGCTGCTCCCACGTTTTCGGGCCGTAGGAACGAAAGGGAAACGAGAGTGCCTCAGAGACCCCCGGAGTCCTATACGGGGAGCTCCGAGGAAGCCCGGAGCAGATATAGACTCGAGTTCGTGTCACTCTCGCGCACTACACCGATATTTGTGACACGCGATCAACAGTCGAAGCTCCGTTAACTTGTACCAGAGCCGGCCAAAGTATCGAAAAGTACTTAAAGCTCTAAGTACCGCAGGTACTTTAAGTGCAAGGTAATTTCCGTACTTAAAGTGCTTTTATAAAATACAAAGTACAAAACATACAAAATATACAAAATATACTTTGTATTTTATAAAATACAAAGTACTTTTTCTCCTTAATCGGAAGAGGCGGAGTTACTCGAGTACGAAATTTGGAGAAGAATTTTCAAAACAAACGGCCCCGTTCAGGGCTAACATTTTTTCAAAACGCTTCGTTTCGAATCCTTGGTAACAGACTAATCGACTGGACTACGACGACTGGACCTTGGGGTAGTGAGTGGATGTCGAGTGGATGTATAACTAAATCTGGGACGTATGGATCTAGTACAGTGTCTCGATTTTAAGCATCAACAATTAGATCTTTGGAATTTAAATGAAAAATATATGTATGGATATATGTATTGATCGAAAGGTCTCGATTTTATGCATCAACAATCATATTTTTGGGATTTAAATGAAAAATCTTTTTCTCCGCCAATTACCATTCAATTGAAATAAAAAAAACTAACCGACTGAAGAGCATACATTACTACTGACAGTGTCCAAATTTGAAAAAGATTTGCGCTCTCGTTTTCAACTGGCGTTAAAAAACCGAAGCGTCCATCTCTTTTTAGCACACTTGCTTTGTATCATCTTTCTCTCTATGAATAAAAGAATGAATATATATCTTTGTTCCTATCGGTGGCTACCGATATTTACATAATCCCGAATATTTTTGCTCACTGAAATGGATTCCATCAAGAAGAGTAATTCATTGGCTAACAAAAAAAAGCACCAATGGGTACAACTATATACTTTTTAATACAATATATGAATAAAATAATGAATATACATCTCTGTTCCTATCAGTGGCAACCGATGTATCTATTAGTAACTTTCCAACCGTCGATTCAGAATTTCACCAATAAAAAAGTAGACCGCGTTTTTATTGACCTAGTAATAATACAAGTTAAATAGTAATCAACGTAAAGAATTTGTGGAGACCATGTTGCGTATTGGAAATTGCAGCTGGAGTATCGATAAGAATTGCCATCACCCATACGTAATAAACCTGCCGCTAAGAGGTGCGCACTGCTACGAATAGAAGAATTTTCCTTGTAACTTTTTTTATTAAGGTGATGTGATATAAACCCCCGCCAACTTGACCCGCGCCCAGTCGGTAACAAAAACTGTACTGAATGCACATTTTGAGACCGCAACCATCGAGGAAAAAGAAAATTGTCTTTCCCTGCGTCTGCTGATACCCCGCGGAGAGACAATTTCCTTTTTCCTCGGCGAACTGCGGTCCGAAAACGGCATTCGATACAATTTTTGTAACCGATGACGATATTTCACGTCACCGTAAGCGGAGGTAAAACAGACTCAGTCGGTAACAAAAACTGTAACCAATGACATTCGGAGATGGTAGATATTTCGCGAAAAAGCAAACTATTAGCTGATATAGAATTCAATACCACATCCAATGATGCTTCCCGGCAATGATTCGAAAAATACAACAACCTCTCTTGCACTCGTAGGTCGCGTGATCCATGTTTCAACTCACTTTGAAACTAACTCTAAACTCTACCAACGGTAGTGGAACCGCGCGCATGCGCACTGATTACCCCCCAGCTGATTGCATCGTTAATAATCGACGATGCTCGACCAGCTTTCAGGAGGAATATAAGATAAAGCGGTGTCAATTCGTCCCCTCTGAACTCTAATTGGAAACTCTAATTGATTTACATTTTTTATGAACGTCAATTACTTCTGATTGAAAGCAAGTGTTTACGCGCTATCGTTCCAACACGGAAGAATTTGTTTTTAAGCGTTCAAGGTCGGTATAGGTGAAAAAATACATTACAGTTTTTTTTTATTACCGACAGTGGTATTTCACATGGTCTTGATAGAGATACAGTTACGAGCTTTTCCAAGCGCCTAACTTATGAGAGATCCGACTGTATGAAAATACACGCCAGCAGTGCCCGGGCCAATGTGCGGCTCAAAGGCAAAGGAGACCTCCCGAAGGTGTCGGTGTGACGTCGTACAGTTCGGTTCGGTCTCGAGAGTTTCGCCGTCTTGCCGCAATAGAGTCAGGAAATGTACAGCCGCGTATCGGAGGCCGAGGAATCCGAGTCCCATTGGATTTCGGAATTTGAATATTAAGTTTGCAGCGGATTGGTACGAGGAATTCCGAACCGTAGAGAAATCATCGAGCTCCGCTTATACTAACACTACGACGGATGGCGCTGTGACGATACGCGACGGTGTAAATACGACGGGGTTTCAATAATGAAGCTCGTGCCCTTTCACTCACCCGAACAAAAACATTCGCGCGGCCGGCTCTCTCGTGTCTGCTAGGAGAGCACAATAGAGCGAACGAAGCCGGGATGTTTGTGTTGTCCATTGTGTGAAGTTTTATCGCGTATATCGGGGCGTATAGGTGTTAGTCGAGTCGGCAGAGGAATGAAAGACCTACCCCAATCAGCGGCACCGTCGAATTACAAAACGGACGCAGAAACATTACTCCGGCTCAGCAGATTTTATATTGCCGACTGGGGCATTGTTTTCATTTTGCTTTCGCACGAATATGCACCCGCTGAATGGAAGCAATTAATATCGAAGCTTGACGAGATTGAATTTCGCACACCTCAGTGAATTATGGACGACTTCTGATGAACTACGCATCCGTGGGAATTCGAGGGACGGTTTTGATAATTAAACGGGCTTCATGGCTTGTTGACCCCTTTCGCGTGGGCAAAATTCATTAACGCATTCAACTGCATTATTCTCTTTAAAAAAATACCCGGGTCACGTATCTCGCATTTTTTTTACACATCGCTATGTCGAGATAGCGAAATGACTGAAAAGTTTTCTAACAAAGTTTGTTATAAAGGGATGCTTGTGTTTTATATTTTATATTTTATATTTTATATTTTATATTTTATATTTTATATTTTATATTTTATATTTTATATTTTATATTTTATATTTTATATTTTATATTTTATATTTTATATTTTATATTTTATATTTTATATTTTATATTTTATATTTTATATTTTATATTTTATATTTTATATTTTATATTTTATATTTTATATTTTATATTTTATATTTTATATTTTATATTTTATATTTTATATTTTATATTCCTTTGATACGTTAAAAAAAACCTTTTCGTTTTTATTCGCGCGACCTTTTTGTTATTTTTAGACTTCAATCTCGACTGGAATGAAGTATCCTCGATAACTGTTGAGAAAGCCCTCGAGTGCTTCGCTCCCGGTTCCTTTGTGTAAGGGTTCCATCTCGAAAGAAACTCACCATCGAGGAGGCAAAGCGAGCGACACGCCACGAAGAGAGCACAACTCCGAGGAACGCCGCGAACAACGACAGTTAAACGAAAACTGGAAGGTGGAAGAAAAAAAAAAAAAAAAAAATAGTACGAGAAGAGAAGAGGAGGTAGTCGCGTTGACGGCGGGTTAAATCACCCCGGGTGCCGGGGCGCGCCCTTGCGGCTTCGAGGAAGTGACCCCGTCGCGACCTACTCCACCGCGCCTCATCCCTCTTTTTCCTTTCTCCATCATCGCCGCTACTACGCTCAAAGGGAGTATTCGATTCTTGGACTTTGAAACTTTTTCCGAGAGTTTTACACGGTCGCGCCTAATGCGGTCCCCCTCGGGCCGCACACCCCGGCTCGGAGGGGGCGGGCGTCTCAAAGCCGATACAACACGACCAATACGAATCGAATATGCCATTAGTATTTTCGATCGATTTATCGCCGCTGCATTACGTATATAAGATATCAATAAAATACTAATGATATATAATGTCAAAAATTATTATCATGATCATTACGATTTTGCAATGTTAGCCAAGAGCGAATCGGTCAATGGAAGGTGTATAGATAGGGTAGAGAGGGGTGAAATGGAACAGTGAACAAAACGCAAGTTTCCAATCATTTTTTGATGTCCCATTTTGCCCTCTGTTGATACATCCGGATTGTCCGTCCCGTTTTACCCCATTGTCCCGTCCAAAAGTTATTGGCGTTTTATCCCGCGGGCCCATTTTGCCTCACCGTCCCATTTTGCCACACTCTGTTACTACTTTATAATTATTATACTTGTCGTCACCGATTTAATATTATTTATTGTCATAAATTTAACTGTATACATATTCTGACGCCAGAAGAAAATGCACGCGACTGCGACTGCTAGTTAGGAAAATAATTAAAATTTACTATTTTTTTTCGTGCTGTAAAAAACGAGCAATCCGTGAATAAAGTATCAATATTGTCATTGTCATTATTATTATTATTATTATTATTATTATTATTATTATTATTATTTGCCCTTGCATGTACACGGAATTTGAGAAATGTAATGGAAGAAAATTGAAGTTTAAAACCGTGGGCTCTCCCCCTCGGCATTGTAAGCGTCGATCGCGTGACCTCCCGGCGAGCGGGTCTATCGGAGGCGTAGCGTAGAGCGCGCTCATTGAATTAACGACGACAAATTAAAAGAGAGAGAGAGAGAGAGAGAGAGAGAGAGAGAGAGAGAGAGAGAGAGAATAACAATCACACGGGGAGAGAGAAATTAAAACGGGAGGACGAGAGCTCGGGCACGGGCGAGCGAGAGTAATTGGAGGTAAAATAGGATAATCGGAATTACTTTCGAAATGCAGGCGGTGCTTTCCATCGGTGACAATGAGATTTCCGAGTAAAACGGTCGATCGACGTTTTTTAATCTATAGGACCGTGGCTATTTGATTCACGGGCTATTCCCAACACCGCCCCACTCCCCGACCCTCTTTGAGACTCTCGCTCGTGTAGCGGATCTTTCGCGGTTGCCACCGCTCGTTGCGTCACACAACTTCTTCTGCGCGACCGAGGGACAGGCCGAGGGGGAAACACGAGGAAGAGTTGTCCGGCCAGCGAGTAGCAACAGCAGCAGCACGGTACATCGTGTCGAGACCGGTGACTCAGAACCCGTTCGTGGAAAAAGGAAGACGGTGAGAGAAATAGAGATGAAGGAGAAAATAATAATAATAATAATAATGACAATAATAAAATGGAAAATCGCGCACGGCTCAGGACTCGTTCGATCGTTAAGCGTCCGTACGCCACCCAAGGTTCGGGCACATTCTTTTACACAGTAAAATAGGTGCCAAAGTTTCTTGTCCACGAACGTTCACAATTCTCTTCGTGCTAATTTCACAAAAAAAAAAAAAAAAAAAAAAAAAAAAAAAAAAAAAAACTCGTACAATTTACAAAAATGTTTGTCAATTTTACAAATATATTTTTGTGAATTAAAAAAAAAAAAAAAATACTTGTGGACGTTTGTGGACAACAAAAGGTTTGTCAAATGTACAAATCTTTTTTTACTGTTTACCGGGTCGGAATGAACTGCGTCTATGTGTGACGTATGCAATTCGTCGGGATTTTTGTGACACGCGCAACAAATCGATGCAGAGTTCGGGGGAGCGAGACCGAAGTCTCAGAGGCGGCGGCCCGAGAGAGGATTCGCCAATACACCCGATTCTATGAGAACTTACCGCATTTGTAGGCAGCGTTGGGGGGGGGGGGTATCGAAAATCTATACGCGAAACTATCGGCGCAATTACGTCAGTCACAAAGCTCGGGGGAAATATCGAGGCTTCCTCGGGCGCGAGGGATTAAATGCCTTCTGCATTACTTGCCATTTGCGCCGATAAAAATACTTAGCTTCGCAAATTAGTCGACGATGGAACCGATAACTCGGCGGAGATGTATGCACGTTTGTCGATAAACATTTCTGAGCGAAATTGAGTCATCGGTCCATCGTCAACGCACACGAAACCGGAGGCTATTACGTTCTACTGGATATAAAAAGTCTGCGAAAATTAGAGGGGTGGAAAAATTTTCCAATTTTTTAAAAAAATTTTCCAATTTAAAAAAAAAATTCCAATTTTTAAAAAAATTTTCCAATTTTTTAAAAAATTTTCCAATTTTTAAAAAAATTTTCCAATTTTTAAAAAAATTTTCCATTTTAAAAAAATTTTCCAATTAAAAAAAAAAAAATTCCAATTTAAAAAAAAAATTCCAATTTTAAAAAAAAAATTCAAATTTTTAAAAAAATTTTTCCAATTTTTAAAAAAATTGTCCATTCTACGCAATATTGCAGAACTCCGATTATTTTTTTCTGTGTGAAAATTTCGAGTTCTCTTCGAAGCAATTTTCTTCGTGTAAATTTTTCCATATTTTGAATATTAATGATAGTTATATGTAATCAAAAAAAGTTCAATTAATGTATTGTTAAAAAAAAAAAAAAAACACAACGAAATTTGTAACTTATTAAATTTGATGCAAAGGTCACTGGGATCAAAGAAAATTTATTGTCCAACCCGAAGTAACAACAAAAATATTCCGGTGCGAAAGATTCGGCTATTTCCGATCCAAATTTCAACGAAAAAGAAATTTTCGAAAGTTTCGTCGGTCGGACGCAGATAATGCGTAGATAACAGTACACTCCGGTCAATAACTCAATCAACTCAAATTACCTTGTTGCAGATAAGGATAAAAAAATAAATAAAAACAGCGGTACAAATCGCTCTATCGGCACCGCGCGATCTAATCTATCGTGTTGCCGTGCACGATAGTACCGAGAAAAGAATTTCAGGCTTATTTATATAAAAACTATGACTCGTGAAACTGAAAATAGACTATGAATAAATAAGAGAAATTGTGGAGGGGGTGCATTTTAAAGATAACAGTTGCACGGAGAGTTTACATGTTGCGTGTTTGCTCACCACTCGGTGCACCGAAAAAAAAAAACAACAGAAATTTAAAAAATCAATAACAAAAATTGTTGTTTTTAGAATTTAATACAAAAGTTTTTGGTATTGACGAAATTTATGCTCGAATCCAAAATAAAAAAAGTTCGATGGAAAAGGCTTTGTTATTTTCCACTCTACTATTCCCAATTCATATATATATATTAAAAAAAAAAAAAAAAAAAAAAAAAAAAAAAAAAAAAAAAAAAAAAAAAATTCCAAGCCTCGGGGACGTCAATTTCTCCCGTAAGTAATCGCACAGTTCCGCGGAATAATTCAATCGACGCCTCACTGATTGGATTACAGTGTTGTAGATAAAAAAAACAGCGGTACAAATCGCTCTATCGGCACTGTGCGATCTAATCGATCGTGTCTCCATGCACGTCAGCACCGACAAAAGAATTTCCATTTCATTTGCAATAAAACTATGACTGGGGAAACTAAAAATAAACTATAAATTAATAAGCGAAACAGTGAAGGACAGTGAAGTGAAGAACAGTGAAGTGCATTTTAAGGACAACAGTTGCATGAAGAGTTCACATGTTTGTGTGTTTATCCCGAAAAAAAAAACAATAAAAATTGAAGAAAAAAAAAAAAAAAAATGGTCTAAAAAAAAATTCAATACAAAAGTTACTGAGATTGAAGAAGTTTGTTCTCGAACCCAAACCAATAATAAAAATCCCTACGGCTCTACGATTTCCGATTGATACTTCAACTGAAAACAAACAAAAGAACAATATTTTTCTAAGTTTCAATCGATCGTCCTCGTAAGTAGCGCTACGTGGCCGCGACTAAATTCAATCGACGTTCCACGAATCGAATTACAGTGTTGCAGATTAAAAAAAAAAAAAAAAAAAAAAAAAAAAAAAAAAAAAAAAAAAAAAAAACCGTTACAAATTGCTCTATCGGCATCGCGCAATCTAATCTATATCGTGTCTCCGTGCACGGTTACTACCGAGAAAAGAATTTCAACTTTATTTATACAAACCTATGACTCGAGAGACTAAAGATAGACTCTGAATAAATAAGTTAAACAGCGGTGAAGGGGAGAGATGGGAGGGGAGGTGCATTTCACAGATAATAGTTGCAATGATGAGTTTACATGTTTGTCCGTTTACTCACCACTCGATGCTCCGGTAACCGCGCAGGCAGCAGTGTATGGCTTTGAAGGATCCAACGTTGGCGTATTCGGTGGTGACGACCTCCTTCGTGAACCTCAGACCGCCGGACGAGAGATTGTCGTATCTATGCACAGAGCAGTAGTCTTCGAGCTCGTTGGACTTGCAGCACGTAGACCCGAGGACCAGCAGTGCTATTGTCACGTACGAGAACACTTCAGCACGCTTCATTTTCGATCCCACTCCCCTCGCTCCTTCGACGCAATCCATAGTTTTGTTTCTACTACGCGGAACTTTGGCCTCAAACACTCGGCGACATGAGAAAGTAACTAACGTCAAATTGTCAGTAATGAAAAGCCGAACGAACGAACAAAAACTATCACATTTTTATCGTCGGAAGCAAATCGACGCTCGTTCTCGATAAGTCTCGCATCGTTTTATATATAAAAACAAAGTACTATGGCGGTGTATCTTGTTTATATATATATATATATATATATGTGTGTATATATTGTATTACGGAACGATGTTCGAGCAACTTGCGCGAGCGGACACGTTTGTGGCTTACGGTGAAGCTACCGCTAATCGAGGGACCGATCGCGACCGCGAGAGATCTTTCTTTCGACTCGCATACGCACACGCAGCGCCGCGGCACTTATTTCTTCCCACGCTCACGTTTCGTGGTCCTCGGAACGGTACGGCTCGGCCCTCCGGGCCTCGCTGAAGTTCGGGAAAAAGGTTTTGCCGGAGATGAGAAAAAAGAAGAAAAAAAAGATAATTTTTGAGAAAAAAAAATAACGCCGCTGCTGCGAAGAGACTGGATCGGACCGAGGGTACGAGCAGGAACGAGATAACCTAGCGGGGCCTCGCTAGTTTTGTTTTGTTTTTTTTTTTTTTCTCGCGACTTTTCGTTCACCGGATTTCTTCTCGTAGATTATACGCAGACGTGTATATATATGTATACGCTTGTATGTATGCGTGTACCGTTCGACTCGAGTCTCGTTCGACTCTTATATCACTCGCTGTTTGATATTTGTCGTTGTCAACAACGAAAGGAGCCGCGCGCGGAGAGAAAAGAAAGCCGAGAGAAATAAAGAAGCGGTTGTGTTTGTCTCGTGTTACGTGCGCGCGCACGAGACTCTCGCTCGCTGAAAGAATAGTCGCTCCGGCGTCGTCTCTCCGTGTGTTGTTTGCGCCTGTGTGTATAGTAAGGAAGTAACTCGTCGGACGGTTTGGACGAACTGTCTTTATTTATCCGTACACACGTTCCTACGGCGGCTTCCGGTTGAGAGGCCGCGGACTCGGCAGGAGGACGTATCGATGCTCGAGTGACGAGCGGCTAGGGACGGCTCAGCACAGGGCCAATGACACTATCGATGTTTCCGCTTCATTCAGGTAACGTTCGCCCGCGGGCTTTAGAAGTGTCACCGACCAGTCGGTTCTCACTCGAAAGGCTCGGATATCCTTCGGCGAGAATCCGTCCGACACGCGCCGCTATTTCCTAACCTCACCGAAGCACGCGCCGGTTTTTCCGAGTCGAAAAACTGACGCACACGAATTCGTCGTTCGAGAGGTTTAATTATTTTTTTTTTTGTTAATCCGCGATGTCGCTACCTCGAGATTAGTCACTCTTGTTGGCACCGCGTTTAGGTCGACGAGCCGGTTCTATACTGCGGACTGTCACGAGAATGTCGGGCACGCGTGGACGAGTTTTTTTTTTTTTTTTTTAACTTGAAAGCAACGAAAATGTCTCCTCCGAAGTGTACCTTGACGCTTCGGAAACCGGCGTCGCACTGAACTGAGAACTCTCGGCGGAGCCGTCGCGCCGGGCCGGCCGAGCAGCGTCCACCGGCGCGTCACTAGCGCCACCATTAGACAACCCGACTGGATACGAAATGAGCCGCCTGTTGCCGCGGATCTTTCCTCCTCTTCCGACTCATTCGGTATCGCTATGCGCTGTCGTCATCGGGAATATAACCTAGCACGGTACGAGTGTGTAGAGGTGGAGCGTGAACACCTATCGTGTGCTCGAGCTTTTCACGAGCGTTTTCGCTCGCATGCACCGATGCACCTTCGACCCACCCCTCCCCCCCCCCCCCTCCCCCCTCACTACTCCTCCCCCACCTAGCACCTCGCCGTCCCACTGTCGCGTCCGAATCAACGATTCACCAACGCTTTCCATTCACACTCTCGCGTGCGCCGCGAAACCCTCACTGAAAGTCCGAGTCTACGCCTGACGAGATACGCGCCGGTACAGCCATTGTCCACGCACGTTCCTACCAACAATACCGATGAAATTTCATTCCGCAGAATTCGCAACGACACCCGGACGTTCGTCCCATCGAACACTACTGCGTGATACATTATTGTTATTCATTTTTTGGTACCAATGCGAGGGTGTCGATGCTGGGACGATTGAGAGCAGTCAAATTACAGCGGTTATCAATCGATCGGGAACACACTTTTTGGGCTAGTGAAACGAACGTCAAGCCGATAGTTTCTAGTTTCCGAAAGACATCGATTAATTACGAAGAGATAAATATAGTTTTTTTTTTTTTAATTGCTGGATGAAATATAACGAGAGTCCAAATGTGCCAGTTTTCGGACGCGGTTTTTCGGCACGCTCCTATTCGTTATGTGCAAACAGCTGGGTTTGCAGGTTGGAAATGAACTGGCCGGTAGGCGGCGCTGACACAATTCATGCACGCGACTCAACGAGAGCTCAGCCAGAAGCTCTGTGAAAGTCACGCTCATAGCGATTATTCAGACACTAGGTCTGTTCGTTTACAGAGTACTAAGCTGAAGCGGAGCGCTCTATTTTACGTTGAAAGTGTATTCTATATTTATTGGATATATAGATATACCTTTCAAGTAAAATCGAGCGCTCTCCTTCAGCTTACTCTGAAAACGAATAAAACCTACTGTAACTCTCAACGTCTCGGACAAATCGTACATTTCGAGAATTCTGACGTACGAACTCGACTAATTCGTGTCAACTAAAAGAACTTCCTTTGCCATTTAGTAATTAAATAAATGACAAAAATTACATCTACGCGAAACAGTATCGAAGATAAGCTACGTAGAAAGCTGTCTCACATAACTTCTTCGAACCGTCTGATTATTGGAACTTGTATGTAGCTTTTACCAATTTCCGGACACTTCCGGAATCGTGTCTTTTAACAACATGCGAGAATAGAAAATACTTTAGGCTTAAACCTAGTATAACTTTTTTTTTATCGAACAATGTTCGTAGATACGATAACAAGTGTCAGATTGTATTTTGTAATACTTGAATTCGGAATAAATCAAATGTGCATAAGAGTGTGCAACGACTGGGACGTGTCCGCATTGGTAGTTACTTTAGTTGCCGTAAATGCGCTTTATTACCCTCAGTCATAAATGGTTCGGCGATTGTATATTGCGTGTATACATGTGTGGTCCCCCCCCCTCAGGCTAATTGCCCATTGACCGAGGTGCTTCAGCCCTGTTTATTTTATCTAAATTAATTTGAGCCCATCGAATAAATCAATTCGGTGCAGATAGCGCTGCTACTGCAAAAACAAAGGGTCGAATAACAGTTTTTGGTGCACTGTTGTGTTTCGCGAAGACAATAGAAAATATTCGAAAATTTCGATCGGCTGAGAGAGCGGTTTAGCCTGCGGTCGAAAGTTAATACTCCCGGATCTTTTAATCCCTTCTGACCATATCCGATTCAACAATTAAGCGTAGAACGGCCGATTTACTCGCTCCGAATTGATCGTTCCTGCCGTCAAGCAAAAAATAATTTTAAAAAATGTTAATTAAAAAATTAAAAAAAAAACAAAAAAAATTACGAATTTAATGACCCCAATTGAAATAATTTTACCCTCAAATCCACGTCCCTCTCGGCAGTCGTAAGAGTCGAGACAACGATCGAAAAATCCGTCCCGTATTCCGCCCTGTAAATTATATACATAGTTATGTACACTTCCTGATTGGAATCCACACGGGAAATCAAATTCCCGACGAGAGAATTAGCTTACAGTAGTTCGCCGGAGTTGCAAAGCCGCCCAGCGACGAAGAAGCATAGGATAACGGTGGAGGGGGTGTGAGGTTCCGCGAGTTTCCCCAGTAAAATCTACCTGAGAATATCGAGTTTTCAAACTAATTCGTAATTTTCTGGCAAACGAGAGAGAAGCGAGATAGATAGAGTTCCCGTGAGTCGGTACTCTTACATAGTGTGCGCACGCGCGCGCCCGCTCTGCAGCAGAAACGTCGAGTGAAGCATTCGCAGACAGTGCCGGCCCACGTTTTCTGTAATCTCTTTCCCCGAACTCTCAGACTCTCGCGGCCAACGTCTGATTCTCTCCCCTCACTCGTCTGTATATACATATATATATATATATATGAAAACACACACACACACACACACACACACACACACGCACGCACGCACGCACGCACGCACGCACGCGCACACACACACACACACACACACACACACACACGCGCGCACGCACGCACGCACGCACGCACGCACGCACGCACGCACGCACGCACGCACGCACGCACGCACGCACGCACGCACGCACGCACGCACGCACGCACGCACGCACGCACGCACGCACGCACGCACGCACGCACGCACGCACGCACGCACGCACGCACGCACGCACGCACGCACGCACGCACGCACGCACGCACGCACGCACGCACACACACACACACACACACACACACACACACAGACACACACACACACACAGACACACACACACACACACTGTACAGTGTACCGAGCAACAGTTCGAAACTCTATATCTTTTTCTTCGAGTTGTTCCTTCCGACCTTAATTTGCACCGTTCACCCCCCCCCCCCCTCCCTTCGCGTCTCCCTCACTCGCCGGACGAGCACGTTTTCTCCTCTGCTGCGGAGGTGCCTCGCTGCCGCCTCGCGATTCACCATCGCAAAACTTTTCGCTGCACTTCACCCTTTACCACACTTTCGCTCGGTTTTAATGCGCCGGTATGTGTCGACAACTCTTACGTGTGTCTCGTGTGTGTGTGTGTGTACGCTCAGGCGCACGCGCAGACGCGGCGCGAGTGCGACCGCAGAGTCACGTTGCCGTCGTGTTCGAGAGACTCGTGGCCAATCGCCAACGGCCAACTTCAGTGCGGTCCGTACGGCCGCCTCCTGACGCGCACTGACCGCACGCCCAATTTCCTGGAATGCTAGTCCGGCGACTCAAGTCAGTTGCAGCCGTTGGGTAACAAAACCTGCGATTCAATCTAAGACGGTGCGATACGTGAGACACGAGACCACGCATCGGGGCTACGCCGCAATATCAGCCGACGAGACGACTCCTCTCCAATCTCGGCGAACGACGGGACGGTCATGCGAGAATGAGACTCGAATTCTCGGTGCTGAACGATATGACGAGTATTTCCATTGAAAAGTAACGGGAGCATCGACATCGGTGTCTGTCATCGGAAGCTCTGAAATTAAAAATAAAAAGTTAATTGAACTGGAGGCTGTTAATTTTTTTTTTTTTTTTTTTTTTTTTTTTCCTTACGGTTTTTGTGAAATTTTATTGCATATTTAATTGTCGAATTTTACGAGTACGACAGTGGCTTAGAGTTATCGCAGAGATTTTACGATAAAAAAAAAAAAAAAAAAAAAAAAAAATTAAACTGCGATTGTTATTTTCGGACGCATAGATTGATTCGCTTCGAAGGATAAAACAAATTTCGGTCTCTCCTTTTGCCGAGCCAAATTAAATTTCGTTTGTATGAAATTATTTGTACATGGATTATCGCCTTAAAGATCATTTACGATCCATCACCATTCGCGAGCTGCTGACTTTATATTTGCCTTACGAAAACTTTCGTGCGACAGTCAAACTTTATTTGCTTGGGTTTCAAAGCTACTTTAATCTGGAACTCACACCGCCTATCAGTATGTTGTCGCGGGTCGTTTCCCAAAACAGTCTCCTTTCAATAAAAAAAAAAAAAAAAAAAAAAAAAAACAATAATCAAACAGCCTGTCGAAACGGTGTCGACTTCTGCACGCGTCAAAGTCCGTTCGCAGCGCCCTCGTAAGACTTTCCGCACTGCGGCCGATGGTAAGTTAGCGATCGTCGATACGGTGGACCTACCGTTCGAAGTCTAAACAGAAAACCTCTGATAAGACGCTTACCTCCGCTTCGTTCAGCCTCGGAAATTGTCCACCGACGAGGTCGCTCTCTCTACCCCCGAGGCTCGCCGCGCAGGATAATTGATAGATCGCAATTTCATCAATCCTCGTCAGCGCCGCTTTGTCCCTCTTCCCGCAGCCGAGATAGATACGATCTCTCGTTCATTATCTCTCCCTCGACGTTTCGTATTACCGTCGCTCCGAGCGGTGCAGGTAAAAATACCGACGCGATTTTTTTTTTTTTTTTTTTTTTTACGCTCATTGTTCCCGAGCCTCGGTCAAAATGCAAATGAAAATAATGAGTACGGTACCTACATCCGAGAGACCTTGATCGTAGATCCACGTTCGTACGAGCCGGATGACTGAGGAGTACGCTCTTTGGAATAACATCGATGTGCCCGGTGTAATAATACACGAGGAAACGAGAGAGGCAGGCGACAGAAGAGATTATTCTCCGTAACCAGACGTGCTGAAGTCGGCAGAGTATACAATATATGTGCTACGGCGTAGTAACGTCACCTTTATCCCCCAGTGGCTTGGTTTTACGTTACTTCTATATCTATACAGTTAACCAGCGCGCTTAGCGAAGCATTTCGTAGTTGCATCCATTTGGTAATAATACGATCTCTCTTATATATATATATATATATACATATATATATATATATATATATATATATATATATATATGCTGCCGTGTCAAGAATTGGGGGGGGTCTGCAGTAGGGTTAAGGGGGTCTACAAAAGGGTCTACAATAAGGTTAAGAGGGTCTACAATAGAGTTAAAGGGGTCGGAGGGCAGGGGTCGAGGTGTTTCCAGGGGGATTCCGAAGGAGGGGGGGATGGGGTCAGGGGGTCTTTTGTAATCAGGGGGGGCGTTGTGGTAATTGTGGTTGATACATAGCATAGTCGTGTGGAAACGATAAACCTTATAATAATAGGGTTATTATAATAACATTATTATTATATGGGGATACGTTTTTAGAGTATTTAGAATCATAAGAGTTTGCGCGCAGGAGTTGCGAGCGCGCGAAGTGCGCGAGCCCAGGGCCCCCCTAGTGTGTGTGTGTGTATATATATATATATATAGTTCATGTCGATTGGACACTCAACCGCTACTCACAGATGCACATGGATACTTACATAGGTACTGCGACGCGAGCAGCGCCCGAACCAACATAACCGCTAGTATATATGTATTTATATATATATATATGTCAGTGTAAGCCCAGATCGCCGGATAACTCGAGATGAATCGATGATAATAAAAGCGAGACGCCCGTGCGCTTGTCGCACGTCGATCAGAATTCTTGAGGCTAGAAAAACCAGGTGCGTCGGAATTACATTTCGACCGCAGACGCCTACACGAGCTAATTCGATTACACGGTAGATTTATACACGCCACAATGTGTTTAAAAGAAAGATCGGGCGATGGATTGTAAACTGTGAAGGATGAAGAACAGAGGAGAAATAAGGCCCGTAGAAAAAAAAAAAAATTATTTATTCTAATCAGATAGAATGTATTTTTATACCGTGATCTGCCAGACGTTTTAAATTAAGTCGAGCGTATAATTTCTATGAAAATCTTAAAATTTAAGAACACTCTTTTTTTAGCACTGGACGGATATTGAGTAATGCGCTTGAAGTGAAATGCTTAAAAAAAAAAAAAAAAAAAAAAAAAAAAAAAAAAAAAAAAAAAAAAAAAAAAAAATGAAGCAAAGAAATGAAAGAACTATTGGGAAATAATTTCGACGTTATTCTCGGTATCGCTGTCGTCAGTTTCTTTGTCGCTCGTTCAGCGAGCAGAGATGAAGGGGGTCAAGCGTTTCGGTACATCTCGTTATGCCGATAAAGTTTGTAGGTTATCGACCGCTGTAAGTCGCGTTAGAAGGGGAAAAAGCGAGATAAGACGCAAAACCCCAGTGATAAACATTACCGATGAATATACGCACGGCGGTGACTGAACACTGATCACTAAACGGTTACGCGTCCGTACGGATTTCCCTTCTTCAAAGGCGACACAGCCAACGTACTTACGTGTCCGACGCGCGAGAGCGGGGCGAAACTCTTCGCGACCAGTTATCAAGCGTTCTACGACGTCGGACGGCAATTGAGAAGTGCACGTACCGCGGGATAGGATTGACGTGCGTGCGTACGCAACGGCGTTTCGTATGATTATTAAAGCCGGCCGAGCCGCGGTGGCGGGTCATGCGTTGCGAGATCATCGGAAAGTAAATTTTAGTTACCTTGTCAGGGGAGCGAGAGACCACGTAACCTAATTACGGACCGCGCGTTCGCCCATTATAAGCGTGTGCCTGCGAGTCCCGGCACGCCGGAGCTGTAACATCAACGGCGCGCACGGCTATGCGAAACGGGGAAAAAAAAAAAAAAAAAAAAATGCCACGTTCTCTATACTTCCAGCGCAGATAAACCGTTGATAGATGACCAGTTACATTCGAGACACATGCAATCTCCTCGGTAGAAAGGTTCTTGTGCCGTTCGCGAATGCCGCAGCGGTGAGAAAACAAAGAAAATCGGCTAACGATACAAATTGCACGGCTCCAAGGGTTCTGCATCTGCAGGACGACACATTTTTTTTCAGTACAAAAATGACCATCTTTACTGAAGTAAAACAATGACGATTTTTTTTCCCCGCTGTTGTGAGTAAAATGTTGTCTTATAAAATGAAGGGGCACGGTCTACGACGATCGATAAATAAACTCGCCGAGTTTTCAACTTCCACAGTCTCTAAATTTAAACGAATTCGTCGTCATAAAAGACAAATAAAATCTATTATATACACATATATATATATATATATATATCCAAGTTTCGAACACTTTCGACGACGATCCGACTTGTTCCTCACTCGTTCGTGAAGGGGTTAAGCCGAGCGTCCGAACGGATTAAAGTTAGAATAAACAAGGATTATCCCCCGTCTCAATTGTACAGTCGACGCGCACTTCTGTCTATCGAGTGACTGCAGCGCCACACAACCAAAAACTCTGATCGACCAATTTTTCCGAGCTCCATACTTTTTTTTTTTTTTATTGCTCATGTGTACACGACGACTAATAATTTCCGACATCGGCCTGGATTCCGTATTATTCCCTTAGCAGCTGCACCAGCCTCAGTTCCCCTCTCGCCGTGAACTGCGAAACACACTGTAAGGGTTCCCCCCGGACGTTGCGGCCAGGTGGAACCCAGACGAGAATAAGGGTCGCTCGAACGCACGCTGCCTCATACGCTCGTCGTGAAACTACGCGTTCGAATCCACTCGGCTAACAACACTGGCCCCACTCTCTCGCCTCTTCGCAGGATTTAGATCCCAAAAACTTATACCTACGCTCGACCCGACACACCGGTCCGTTCTCTCTTTCGTTCTTTCTCGGCTGTCCGTACGCGGCCCGACCTTTTAGTTCGGCCTTTTCTCCGCAGTAGCCTTCACGGACGCAGCCATACTCGCCGTCTCGTAATATTCGGCTTCGACCCGCTCTCCGCTGTCGGCGACTATCGCCTCCTAAACTGCGTATCGTCTCGGGTTGACGATCGTCTAGGAAAAAAAAAAAAAAAAAAAAAAAAAAAACACACACACAAAGAAAAACAACAACACCGCCGACTGTACCCGCGAATCGTATTAGTCGGCGCGGTGCTCGAGGCTTCGAGCGCCCGTGCGCCGCACACGGTGTGTTGTGAACGAGAGCTGTATATATCGCGCGGGGCTCTCGACTTGCCGAAGAAGTCCTCGTCTCCCGGCACAGTCTTGCGTGAGACGTTGCGGGGTTAGCGTCGCTCCCACCACGAGAAATATTTCAGCGTCACGTTCCACACTCCATCGACGTATGTCCCCGGGACATTTCTACATAAAAACGACGATTCGTGTACGTAAAATAAAGTCTGTGAGTTAGAGATTCGGCGCGTGTGTTTGTGTGACAGAGTGTTCGATTCCGAGTTTTCGATATCGGCAACGGGCCTTCGTCCTTTCGTTGCACACTGCTCGTACCGCACATTCGCAATCGGTGCGCGAAGGCTCTTCTCGATGTTCGCGAAAACTTTGTGACGTGGAAAATCCATCGGGGCGCTCACCGAGTATTTGCGATATCGGAACTATTGTTCGGCGAGAGAGGCGGACGGAAGGGGAGGTGAGCGAGAGACTGCGAGAGAGAAACACGAGCGTCAAACTATTCTCCGCGGTTTTTTGATGTTAGGAAGTACCCTCGGCGCGCGTACTTGCTATACATACTATGAACTGTTGTATCGCGAAACGAGGAAAGTTTGATGCGCGGGCACGATAATGGAAATCTCGGCTGAGAGACGAGCGAACGAAAAACTCGGCGATCCTTGAATAGTCAATGTCCCAGGTGATTCATGGATTTCTGTGATCGATACGCGTCTTTACCGGGCTTCGGTTAGGGATTGTTGATCGAGTTAGATCTTGACGGGGGAAATAAAATTGTAAGTATCGCCAGTATTTCTAAAGATTATGCGGTGAAATAATTTTCGACACTTGAAACAATTTTATAATTAAATACATGCGTCATGAAAATCTCAGAAGGAAAATGCGTTGTAGACCTAATTCGGCGCGTATGATATCCGATAAAACAGACCGTGAATCATTAGATCTCGAATTTTGACTTTGCTGACGGAAACCTCTCGGAAATCCTTTAACAGCGAATAAACCCGGTGATTCATGAATTTCTGTGGTCGATACACGTGTCGGCGGGCTTCGGTTGGGGATTGCTCATCGAGAGACACTTTGTAACAGGAAATAAAATTGTAAGCATCGCGCGTATTTGTCATTATAAGATTTAGCGGCGACACAATATTTTTTCGACAATTAAACCAATTTTAGGTTTAAAAACTAAAAATCTCAAGAGGAAAATGCTCTGTAGACATTAATTCGGGACGTTTTATATCCGATAAAAACTGACAGTGGATCATTAGATTCTTCTCATTAGATTCTAGGCTGAATAAAAATTTATTCCGACCTTGTATATTTCAAACGAACGAGCGAGGCATATTTTTTGATCGGACATGTGAAACGCATCTACGCATCGAAACGGTCGATTTGGGGTCCGAGTAGGGGATGGTTGAAGCAGCGTTGAGAGGGGGAGGGCTGAGAGGGGGGGGGGCGTGTCGAATGAAAGGGGGGCGCAAGAGCGAGAAAGAGATAAAGGGTGTCGAGAAACGACGGAGAGAGAAATCCTTATGCCGGAGGCTCATTGGCGGTCCAGTTTTCATACGTGCAGAAGTTCCCTTGCCAGTCTTGCCGGGAAGAGACCGTCTGTACCGACACGTTGTTCTGCCAGGGGGGCTGCCTCGCGCCATCGGTTCTTTGTCCTCTCGATTCTCTTGTCCATGAGCCTCTTTCCTGGTAACATATCGCTGAAGACATCGCGTATACCCTCCGGTAGAATTCGGCACGGTGATTTTTAGCGGACAGGAATAAAGAATCGTACTCATCACGCGCTACTGAAGAGCTTCCATCGTGGCACATCGCTCGGCGCCGGTTTCATTATTCGCCGAGTAGTGAAATCGTCCGAGCCTCGGGTACCCGCGAAGATCAAACTTTGGACTCGATTTTTTTTTCTTTCTTTTTTCCTATTCGCTACTTTGACCACCCGTCGAATATGATTTATGTATAAAAGTCTTTTTAACTAAGGTAAAGGTACCAATGTTCGGACGGTTAAGAGCATCTCCAGATTCCAACAGTTACTAATTGGTCGGGAACAATTTTTTTTTCTTGTGAAAATAACTGAAACCAATGTCAAGCTGATAGTTGCCAGTTACCAAAACATCAATTACAAATTATATTAATTAATTACGAAAAGATAAATATTTGTTTAATTGCGGACAAAAAAAAGAAGAAAGTCCAAATGTATCAGTCTTCAGACTCGGTTTTTCGGCACTTCCCTAAGGTAAACGGCCCAGTTCCAACCGTTGTCCCAGTTACCGCCACCGAATGCAATTTGTACTAATAACAAATCCAGTTTCTGTTTGATACAAAATAAATTGACGGCATGTTGAAGAACGAATTTTACTCTTGATTAATGCCGCAATACGTATATCTTTTAAATAAAATGTTCCAATTTAACGATTGAAGATGGCTGAAACTGGACCGCTTACCTTATATTTGGACACTGTATGTCCCAATGTTTCAGACAATCATAGATTTCGATTATTCTGATACACCAACTCAAGCAGTTCATATTAACTAAAGGAATTTCTTTGACATTTATTAATTGAATCAACGGTAAGATTAAAATTACGCGAAACAATACTGAAGATAAGCTACGTAAAAAGGTGGCTCTCACCTAATTCTTCGATAGGTCCGATTATTGGGATTCGTATGTGGTGACGCTTCTACCAACTTCCGGACACTATGTGGTCCTCCAAAAAATAAGAAAATTGTCTTTCCTTGTGTAGGGGAAGAGAATTTTCTTTTTCGTCAGCTGTCTCAAAATGGCATTAAGTTCAGTTTTTGTTGCCGGAGGCGGTATTTCACATGACCTTAAGTATTAATGCGCGATTGAAATATTGCGGTTCTGCCCCGGAGGCTGCCTCGTGCCCCGCTTGCGTCATCGGTTCGTTGTCCTTTCGATCCTCTTCTCCGTGGGTCTCTTGCCTGGTAACATATCGCTAAAGACACCGCACATAACCTACAGTGGAATTCGGCACGGTGATTTTTAGCGGACAGGAATAAAGAATCGTACTCATCAGGCGCTACGAATGAGCTTCCATCACGGAACATCGCTCGGCGCCGGTTTCATTATTCGCCGCGGAGCTAAATCGTCCACGCCTCGGGTACCCCGCAAAGATCAAACTTTGGACCCGATTCTTTTTTTCCTTCTCTTACGTGCTACTTTTTTCACTCGTCGAATTCGATACACGATATACAAGTATTTTTAATTTCTTTTCGACTATTATATAGTGAGAAATAAGGGTAAAATTAACATACTTTTCTTAGGTCTTAAAAGAACCATTTAAGTATAAATGCGCGATCGAAATACTACCGTCTGAGCTAGATGTTTCAAAATTTTTTCAATAATGAGTTTGTTCCAAGTTCTGGAAAAAAGTATCGATTTCCGGTATGAATGTAAAACTTTTGGGTAGAGTTACGGAAAGCCCCGGTCGACTATTAATGAGATATTAACTTGCGAACCAAATGGCGGCCAGTAATGGAATGAAATCCATAATCTACAAAGAGATAATAAAAATCAATAACTTTCAGTACGAAGCATAATAAAATTTCAATGACCTCGATAAATCTTCCCGATTACTCGACACTTCGCGAGAATCCTCTTTCATGATCTCCCGTTGCTTCACGAAAAAAAAAAAAAAAAAAGAGCGGTGGAGAAAGGAAAAAAAATAATAATCGCTGACGTTAGCCGGTGGCAGTTTTGCGGTCGAAGGCTCTTTTTCACTGCAATATAATACTCACCTCGCCTCGAGTCGATGATCATAAGCAGGAGCGCTCAGAGAGGCGCGTGTTCGCCTTCGGCGGCGAGCCGGACGGGTTATCCGCACGCACGATTTCGATTATTTTCGTGTTTATCGTCAGCTCTACTGCCACCTCCCCTCCCTGCGAGCGTGATAAAAATCAACGAGGTATACAAGCCCGGGCGATAGTTGGGATCGTAAATCTCGCGCGGTCGGGGTAATTGCGGCGCGTGGCGGTTCGCCGATTGGGTGTTAACGGAAGCTCGAGTTTATTCTCAACGGTTTATGTTACCGACGAACCGGAGGCCCTCTGGATGAAGACGTCGGCGTCCGACTCTCTCGCGTGTAAAACTAACACGACGAAACCGGCAAAGCAAAACGCTCCGAGCGTCGCTGGACCTTCGCTGTTTCACACCCGCTGCTTGCCGAGAGTTAATACACGGCGCGTGCGCATGCGCGCAGGCTTTCTGTGTTTACAGTTATCCGATAGTCCCGACGAGTGAATCGTTTCCTTGTTGAACCTCGAGCGCTCTCTGTGCGGACGGCTTCTGCGTTTATCGAGAGATCGGAAAATCGGTCACACGTTTTAACCTATACTCGTAAGTCGAAAGCTTTCAGGGCGCATTCGCTGTAACTGTCGATCGACTGCTCGATGAGGTTTGTGCGAAGGGGAAGATTCCATCCTCGCAATGAGACGCGAGACGCTGAGATGATAATTAAGGCGAAGCGAAATACCGCAGTCGGTAACGAAAACTCTAATGAACTTTTTAATTGTGCACATTTTTGCGAAAAAAAAAGAAATTCGAGCCAAATGGACGCGGTAACTTTGCATCCGCGAAACGCAAAATATAACCTTGCAATCAGAGGAGAGGCGCTGAAATGATAATTGAAGCGAAGCGAAATACCGCAGTCGGTAACGAAAACTGTAATGAACTTTTTAATTGTGCACATTTTTGCGCGAAAAAAAAAAGAAATTCGAGCCAAATGGGCGCGGTAACTTTGCATCCGTGAAACGTAAAATATATATCTTTGCACAATCCGTGGAGAGGCGTTAAAATGATAATTAAGGCGAAGCGAAATACCGCAGTCGGCAACGAAAACTGTAATGAACTTTTCTTTTTTGTTGTATAATTTTTCCTAGAAAAAGCAAATTCAAGCCGGATGGGCCGGTAACTTCGCGTCAGTGTCTAATAAAATATGTCTCGCTCTTCTTGTTCTTTCATTATTATTATCACTATTTCTTTAATAGATATGCAATATTTGTAAAAACTGTCGACTCAGCGTCAAAATTGTTTCACCGAAATCCAATCAAATGAGAGACGCTACAGTGGCAATTGAAATGATTTTCGATAACGAAGATTGTTGTACGACAAACATATATTGTGAAAAAATAAAATTGCCGGACGGGGATCGCCTTAAGGTATTCCGCAGCTACAATGAGAATCTAGAGTTTCTTCAAAAATTCAATTAACCCTTTCACTTTCGGAGAATCGAGTATTTCTCTATATGTTTTGCCCCCTGACAGTGAAGCGGTTAACGGCAAAGATGGTAAATATCTTATGCGAAAGAACAAAAAATCGCCGTGGTACCTTGGACTTTAGTTTCTCAAGCGGTGCAGAAAAAAAAAAAATTGTTTACAAACATACGTCTCATCGTCGTGGCCTGAAGAAGGCAGTTGCGATCTGCCGTCGGCGGAAAATAACCAAACCAGTTATTTTTCAAGTCAATGATAAATTTGTAATACGTCAAACTCGCGAACTCTACGTTCCGAGTATTCGTATATCGGGTAACATAATTTCCGAGAAAACCCGAGGCTATCGTTATCAGAGTTCCGAGTTGAATTATAAATAAGCTCTCTAATTTCCCGCTGGATCATCGATTTGGCCGCGGGTAACTTGCAGCCGAATTATATTCGCGATAAATACCTCCTGTATTCGTTTCTTTCTTCCTGTATCATTCTTATTATATTCGCGATAAGATAAACAATAGCAACGCTCGAACACGTCCCAGTCGTCGGACACTCCTATGCAGATTTTATTTATTCCGAAGTTAGACGTTAGAAATCCAATTTGACACGTGCAATCTTATCTGTAAACATTATTTGATGCACAGCAAAAAGTTATTGAAGGTTTAAGTTATTATTATTTCCAATAATTTTCTCTTGTCGCATTTTGTTAAAAGACCGCCAATATTGTGACCGGAAATTGGTCCAAAAAAATTATGATCACAGGAAACAATGCGGACAACAAACTACGTAGAAAGCTGGCCAAGCTAACTTCTTCGAGTTGTTCTATTACTGAGTTGCGTATGTATTAACGTTTGTATCAATTTCCGGACACAATGTCGTCAGTCGTTTAACAAAATGCACCAATAGAAAATAAGTTAGGCTTAAACATTTTGTAACGTTTTTTCTATGCATCAAACGGTGTTTGTGGATAAGATTACGAATCGCAAATTGGATTTTTAATACTTAAATACGGTATCAAAGTTTTTCTCAGAGCTTCACTGGACTTGGAAGAGCAAACCACTGTTTTTCTAAAGTAGATGACAAATTTATGCCGCATGCGTTTCAATCGTGAACTCTACGTGCCGACTATTCGTACAACGGGTAATAATAATTACCAAGATAATCCGTGCCCATCGTTATCCGACTTCCGACTTGAATTATAAATACTCTCTCTAATCACCCGCTGGATCATCGATCCGAGCCACTCGCGGCCATATTAATATTCATGATAAATACCTCCCGTATTATGACTGTGTCGTCATCGGTCTTATTATATTTTACTGCCACGATACACCGTATCAGCATATCGAAGGCTGAGAGACAAAAGGACGCAAGTCCCATCTCAAAGCATACGAGTTACGTCCTTCGGTTTCTCAGCCGTCCGTATTGCAAGAACGTTCAGCGCTAACCGAGGGTGGCTTGCCATTGCAAGAACGAGCCCGGTACAATTCTAGCCGTTCGTCGTTCTCAGTTTTTCTCCGAGCTTCACTTAGAAGTCCTTCGATAATATCCGTGCGCATACTCGTCGGTAAATATATGTAGTGTATTTATCGTTTAAGGCACGTTCGTTCGTGCGAAGCAAGCGGGAGACGACGTAGGTGAGAGTAGGTCAGGAAAGCAGAGGCTGCGGGGAAAATACCCACAGAGAGAAGATTCTTCGCGTGTTCGTATAATGTGCACATTAACGGCCGGAAATGTAACGACTGGAAACCGCGTTTCTTGCTCATGCTTATGAGGCTTATCGTCATTTTCATGATAGAATTACCGTGGATTACGAAATTATTCCTTTGTGTTTGAAATTCTGTTTTCCTTTTTTTTGCACGATAGCGAAAATCAATTTTTTTTTTTTTAAACTCACTAATGCATAATATGGTATCGATAGACCTTTATTTCTATCGACGGATGGACGAAGTTTTTGCTACATTATACTTCGTTATCATAACGATGAACCAATCGCAATGTATTTTTATACAAATACGTTTTTTGCTGTTCATTAAAAAAATGGTACTTTTAATTTTTTTTTTGCGCCCGCTAAACCCGATACGGAACTTTTCATTTTTATTTTTTCATTTTTTCATTCTGATGCCTCGACTATATAAACGGAAGCGATTCCTTCATGCAGAGACTGCGGCGAAAATACCTGCAGAGAGCAGATTCTTCGCGTGTTGGTGTAACGTGCATAGTGACGGCTGGAACTGTATTGAATAAAAACCACGATTCTTCCTCATGCTTATCACGCTTATCGCATTTTTCATAACAAAATTACCGCGGCTTACGAAGTTTTTTTGTTTTGTTTTAAAAGTCCTGTGTTTAACATTTTTGTTTTTTCAAATACGATAATCATTTTTTAACGCTCTTTAATACATACTGTATCGACAGACATTTATTTCTATCGTCGGATCGACCAAATTTTTGCAACACTATATATTGCTATATCCGAACGATGAACCAATCGCAATTTATTCTTATACAAAAATATTATTTTTAAATTATATTCTTTAATTTTGCCTTTCATTTTTTTTTTTTTTTTTTTTTTTTTTCCACCCGGTCGATCCGAAATGAAGCATTCCTATTATTTAAATTCTGATGCATCGACTATACAAACGAGAGCGATTCTGTCATGCCGGGATTGCGTGGAAAATACCTACAGAGGAGATTCTTCGCGTGTTCGTGCAGCGTCCAAAGTAACGGCAGGAATTTTAATGACTATAACCGTGTTTCCTACTCGCGCTTACGACGCTTATCGCAATTTTTCATAATACAATAACCGTGGCTTATGAAATTATTTTTGTTTAAAAAATTCCATTTTCTTACCGTTTTTTCTTTTTTTTTTTGTCATAAATAGAAAGATCAACATTTTTTTAAGCTAGCCAACTATCATCGCATGGAGACATTTATTTCTGGCGTCCGATGGACCAACTTTTTCCCGCATTACATTTCATTAACCGAACGCCGAACCGATCGCACTTTATGCCTACATAAAGGTTTTACTTTTTATAAAAAAATTAAAAAAAAAAAAAAAAATTGTACCTTTCATTTCTTTTGCGCCGGATCGACCCGGAATTGAGCTTTTCATTATTATTATTATTATTATTATTATCACTTTTTATTTTGGACCATCGACTATACAAACCAGGGCGGTTCTGCGATGCCGCGTCTCGTCGCCGGACCTTCCAAATGTTTACAGCCGTCTGGACGCAGGCGGCTTCGATTAACCGCGCGATATTTAGACACGAGGAGTGAGTGAGCTTGAGAAGAAACTCGAACGACGGGAGAGGCCCGGCTCTCCCTTCTATCTCGCGGTTCGGCCCGGATATATCAGGAGCGGGAATCTCCGCATCCTCGGCGTTCTGACCTTTCTCTCCTGTTAACCGTCCCCCCCTTCCCCCCCCCCTCCCTCGCATACCCCTCTCCGCACCATCAACGTGAATTCTGCGACAACCTTTCTTTTTCTTCTTTTTTTTTTTCTTTCCGTTCAAATCGTTTTGCTCGCCTCATTTTTCATTTCGCCTCGACGATGAGCGATTAAAAAAAAGAAAAAAAGAAAAATCGTAATTACGCCCCTAGCTATGCCGTTCCCAACGAATCGCAATTAGTGATTGACGCGGAAATTGATCTCGCGCCGGGCAATATAGTCGGCGCGGGGCGAAATGACGAGAAACCCGAAGCGGTTTGTTCCACGTCCGGTCGACAGACACACTCTATAAATCGGCACTCGTTGAAATAATATTTGCCTCGTTTCCACGCTTATTTCCGAGCGTCTCACGGAGATCCGTACGGCGGCCCGACGGGAACGCGAAATTACACGAACGCCCGACAACCCGCGCCATGAACTTGCACAACTTTTCGCGCCGCTCGGGTGAAATTCTCGTGGGCACTTAATGAAAAAGCGTTCAAGGCGCATCATTATCATCGACGGGGACATTTTATCGCAAATATTTATCCAATTATGATGTTATAGATTATTTCGAGGAGCGTTTTATTGAAACGATTTTTTTTTTTTTACTACCAGCAATTAATTTAATTGACAATCTTAATTAAAATGTCAGAAGTTAAAATAAAAAGCTGCGATTGAATTTTCGCGTTAGTTTATGATTTTTCATGACTGGATTTTCGGCTTTCGATTCATTTTCTTTCTAGACCCCGACATATATTTTTTAAGTTCCCCCGAAAATATTCTGAACGTGGGATGAAAATATCGACTTTTTGTATGTATTTAAATTATTGTTATTTTCAATAAAAACAAAGTATCCTCAACGACAGTGCGAAAACAAGATAAAACAATAAATTACGACATTCCCGTATCTTTCTGTCGCCCAAAATGTCATCTTAATTTCGCAAACACGATAGTCGGACCTTAAATCATTATCACTTAATCTTTCCCAATAAATCTTTCTTTATCCGCACCGCGCCTGCATTGGTTTTCTCTTCCGATTAAAGATCAACGGATATCTTGTCGAAAATGAGAATCTCGTCTTTGCCACAACATTTGTCTATAATAATAAAAATAAAAAGGCTCCAAATGAAATTGCATCATAGTTTTCTGATTGTTCGAGATTGAATAATTCCGCCTCCGATTGATTTTCTTTCTAAATATGATTTTTCCCGGAACATTCTAAGCGCGGCACGAAATTCTGAATTTTTAAAAATTATTTTTATTTTCTAGTGCCCAAAACAAAACCTCCGCGATAGTGCGCAAACAAGATAGAAAAAAAAAAATAATAATAAAAAAAATAAAAAAATAAATACAAAAGTCCCGTATTTGTCGACTGCCACAAATTTCGGCTCGCTCTCGCAAACACGACAGTTGGACCTTAAACTATTATCATTAAATTTTTTCCAAGAAATCTTTTTCATCCACACCGCGCCTGCATTTTTTTTTTGGTTTCTTTTACTACTAAAGATTAACCGATATCTTATCGAGGCCGAGAATCTCGTCCTTGCGATAACTTTGTCGCTTACTCGTCGAGAGAACTCTATCCGCTAGGGGGGGGAGGGGGGGGGGGGGGAGGTTGCAAGCGGAGAGCACAGGTACGGGCAAGAGGCCATAATAACAGCTCGGCGGGAAAATGACGGAAGAGCGATAAGCCCTTGTCACCGAAGAGTTTTCAAAGTACCGTACATACATCAGGTTAAACGTAGTATCGAGAACGAAAAAAAAAAAAAAAAGAAAAAACAAAAAAAAAACTGTCCCACGTCTCGGTATCTCGCGACGATATGTAATACGACATTCCACGAGCTCGGCGATCCACGGAAGCCCCACGAAATCCGATCCACTCTGGTTTTCCTTTGCCCCGTCTTTTATATCCAGCGGAAACTCGATATTTTCATCTGATCTTAGCACTGCACGAACGCCGATGCAGCTAGCCGGCTTCCCCTTGTTATTGCTCACGGCGCAATGAAGCCTGCGCATCAGGCACGAGAAATAATTTAATCGAAGTCTTATCTTCGCACTGCACGGGCAAAGAGCGATCGAACAATGAGCGCGTTTCTGCATTTTTTTTTTTTTTTTTTTACGGGAAAAAATTCTGAAAAATCTTCCAGAGACTGATCAGCGACTTAATTATGTCCGGACGAACGTTTATGAAATGAAATAAAAATTTTTTGAAAGCGGAACGAACGTTACAGCCTGTATTTTCTGTTTCTATATCTTTTACTCGATTTGTACTTTAAAAAAACTGCGCAAGGTAAATAATTTTCGTCGGGTCTTGAGCACTCAAACAATTAATCGGTTTTAGTAACTTAAGTACGAAACTGCTAAAAACACTACGATTACAATTACTTGTTATCGCTCACGGCGCAATACAGCCTGCGCATCCGCCTCGAGAAATAATGTACTGAATCTGTTGCGAGAAGAATTCATAAGAAATCTTGTAGAAACTTTGACCCGCGAATTAATTATATTCGAAAGGACTCGTATAAAAATAGGCACATTTATATCTCTACCACTCATAACTCTACCAAAAAAGCAGCACTAACAACTCTACCGCATAACAACTCTACCAGAAAACATCTCTACCATATTACAACTCTACCATATTACAACTCTACCGTATTAGAACTCTACCAAAATCTCTACCACTGAAGAAAAAAACTCTCCCGGAATTTAAATAAAATTCTACCGGAGTTGTATTTCAATTTCGGGAGAGTTTTAGTTCAATTCCGGGAGACTTTTATTTAAATTCCGAGAGAGTTTTATTTAAATTCCGGGAGAGTTTTTTTCTTCAGTGGTAGAGATTTTGGTAGAGTTCTAATACGGTAGAGTTGTAATATGGTAGAGATGTTTTCTGGTAGAGTTGTTATCCGGTAGAGTTATCAGAGCTGCCTTTTTTGGTAGAGTTATTATCCGGTAGACTTGTTATCTGGTAGAGTTGTTTGGGGGGAGATGTTTTTTGGTAGACTTGTTATCTGGTAGAGTTGTGAGTGGTAGAGACATATATGTGCCTAAAAATAAGGTAAAATTTTTATTTCATTTATTTATTTATTTAATAACGAACTGGGCTCAATTACAAGGACGATAGGAAATCCATCGCCCAATGAACAATGCGAGAGAGATCCGTCACTTTATAAATTGCACAAATGTATGTCCAGTACATAAGAAAAAATTGCGATTAATTTCATTCGAGGGGCTTACTTTATTATTCATTACAATGAAATCAACGCTACAGTCTGCATGTTTTTTTCTGTATCTTTTCCGTGATTTGTACTAAAAAAAAAAAAGTGTTCGTTAACTCATGACACTGAAACAGATACTCAGATGCCAGAAGTACTAAGCTGCTAAAAGTACTGCTAAAGCACAAGTCGTCAAACGTACCAAGCTGCTAAAAAATATTGATCTTGCTGTTAGCAATGTGCTGAAAAAAATATCAAGTTACTAACAATATTATTTCTGCTGCTCGGAAAATAGATTAACGTAGTTAGCTCACCTACAAATTTCACACTACCCCTCTCTCTCTCTCTCTCTCTCTCTCTCTCTTCGTTGCGCGGAAGCCCGTGCGAAAGAAACGACGACAAATGGGCTATAAGTTAATTTTCAGAGCGCGCTTTCTCGGCCCTCCCCCGAAATAGATAACGACGTAAATTCCTGAGACGCCTCACCACCGGAACGTTAAGCGATAGCTCAACGGCAATTGTAAACGAAAAAAAAAAAGGGAACTCGAACGACCAACCGTGCTCTCCTCTCTCTGTCGAAATCACCCGAGTTCGAAGAAATTCTAGGTCGTCCCCGGTGTACATAAATTTTTTCATCTTTCTCTCGCCCGACGCTTGTAGGTCACTGTAAACAAATCGTTCGTTCATTCGCAACTACTAGACGCTACAGTCGGACGCGCGAGAACTTGGCGGGGAGTGGGGGGGGGGGATGGATTACGGTTGGCAGGGAAAGAGGGGAAAGAAAATGATGGTCCTCATATTCTCCTCCGACTCTAGGGAGACGAGTTTCTCTTACGGCTCTTTACTCTTCTTCATCTCTTCGTCCACTCATGTTGAACGTGCGAGACACTTTGCGCGGGCCTCGCCCACTATACGGAACAGGTGACGCCAAGGTGACGACTGTGTTTCCTCCGAGTTTTCATCTTTCGCTTCTGTACTTCGTGGTTCTTATTGTTTTTTTTTTTTTTTATACTCTGACTCTCGCTCATCTCGTCCGTTTGTCTTCACTTTGCTGGCTGTCACATGACCCAAGTGGTCCGGGGCTGAGACGTGTCAGCATCGAGAAGCGAAACTCCAGCGGAGCGACCGCTCGCAAGAGCCAGCAGCACAAAATAAAAGCAACGGCACAGCGGCGGTTGAGAGATCACCGATGCAACGGATTTTTATTAGTAAATATCGGAACAATACGAATGCTATTCAACGTAAAAAAACTAAAAGCATCTCGCCGTCTTAAGGTAGCTATGTCGCTTCGCGCTCATTTCGCATGAGTTCGAGAAAAATTAGAGAAAATTGCAAGTACTTCTCGACGGTATAAAAATCTAAAAAAATTCATGCATATTAAAGGTACTGAAAAGATTAATTTCGCATAATAATGATTTCAAAATGTTATTAGCGAATTAATCAAGAAATTAATTGTTCAACAAGTTATCGGGCAAACCAACTTTTTTTCTTCAACGAAAATGATTCGTTCATTTTTCTGAATACGTATGAATTTTTTCAGATTTTTCAGTCGACTTTGATTTTTTTTTGTGTTTTTCACACATTTTTTCCATATAAAAAAAAATAAAATAAAATCAAAGTTGACTGAAAAATCTGAAAAAATTCATACGTATTCAGAAAAGTGAACGAATCATTTTCATAAAAGAAAGTTATGTTTGATAATTGCCGGATAATTTGTTAAACAATTAATTTTTTTATTCATTTGTTAATGACATTTTGGAATTATTATTATGCACAATTAATCTTTTCAGTACCTTTAGTATGCATGAATTTTTTTTCAGAATTTTATACCATCGAGAAGTACATGCAATTTTCTCTTATTTTTCTCGAACTTATGCGAAATGAGCGCGAAGCGACATATAGCTACCTTAACGGCCAGTGAAAAATGGCTCGAACGATTGACATTTTCGTTTTCCTTCGTATTTTCAAATGAGATGAAGAAAATATGACCGAATATTTAAGAATTTTTCAAGATTATTATTATTACTATTTATAGAAATAAAGTTTCCACTTTTTGCCTCTGCTTCCGTACAATATAGTATCACGTAAAAATATATGTATCGATTCTGCTTTTAAATTGGTTTGATGCCGCTGCTTCTTACCGCATGACTTGTAGCGCGTTCCGCACGTCCATCAACTCCATTGCACTGCGCATGTCTTTCTGCGCGTTCTTTTGGAAGAGCTTCTTCTCCAGCTCATATCGGTATCAATTTTTTTTTCGTTATGTATATCGCAATTCCTCCCCGCCGGTTCTGCCGGTCGTTCCGGAAAAGCTAAGACTCGCGAATGTTAATTGGACAGCCTGGGATCGTTCGTTTCAGTCACGTTTCCGTTACGATAATGATATATGCGGTTTTGCTTCTCACACCGTCTCCAAGAACTCTGCCTGCTTTGCCAAGATGACGCTATAAATGATGACTCTTAGGTGACTCGCATTACCCCTTCGCTCTGGTAATCGAATCCTGACCCTGCCCTGTCGTAACAAAAGCGACGGCAATGGCCGTAACGACATCACCGATCCGAATGGATTTTTGTTGAGGTGAAACACGTTTTCTGTCGCTCTCTCTCTCTCTCTCTCTCGCTCCGCCGTAAGACCCAATGGCGCTATCTCTCTCAAACTCCTGGCTTTGTCACGTGACTTTCACTTCGGCTTAAGAAATATCGGACAATAGGAATCCTACTGAATGTCAAGAAACTAAATGCATCTCCGCATCTTAACGGCCATAGAAAAATAGCGTCCTGTCGATTAAGATTTTTTTTTTCTTCGTATGCTTAAATAATAAAAAGAAAAACATATCGGGGAGTCGAAAAATGTTCAGTTTCGTCGGGAGAGAATAAAATATGATCGAACAATTAAGTATCTTAAAAGCTGACGCTATAAATGATAACTCCTAGGTGACCCACATTACCTCGGGACAATACGAAAACCTTCTCGATGTCAGTAAACTGAAAGCATGTTCGCATCTTAACGGCTAGTGAAAAATCGCTGCCTGATTAAGATTGTTCTTTCGTATTTTTAAATAATACGAAAAAAACATCGGGTAATCGGGAAATCTTGAGGAATTTAACATTTCCTTGAATGTTAAGATAAGTTAGGAATTTAAAAAGATTACGCTACAAATTATAACTCTTAGGTGACTCGCATTACGCCTGCACCTCCACAGTCGATTCCCGACCCTCCCATCGTCGTGTAACTGAAAAAAAGCTTACCGTTCTCCGAGTCCCCGCTCGAGTTTTCTCATGCGTAGGCGTCCGGTGAACCTTCGCGCACGTTTCTCCGTTAAATCTCACCGGCTCCGCGACAGTCCGATAAAAAGAATCCAGAAAAATTGATCGCGACACGTGCTCGCTCCCGAAACGTTCTCGACATCCAAGGTTCCTCCCGAGCCTCGTTGCTCCGCAAGAAATTCACTCTCCGACGATCCAAGGAGCTGTAACGGTCGGTGAGAAAAAAAAACATGGCGCGCCGCTCTTGTGTATCGGCACGCTGTTGCGCGAGGTGTCACCTTCGGCTATTTCGCCAACACGAGAGCCGCTCGGTATCTCGTTTCTTTTCTATAACTCTCGCGGCGCTCGCTCTCCTATCGAACGGACGATCGATTCACTGGCCCGGAGGGGGCGAACTCGAGACGGGACATAAGTACAACGGACTTTGACGAGGAAGCGCTGAAAGTTCGCCTAACCGCACACGGCTGTGTAACAGCCGAGAACGCCCTCTCGCGGAGAGGAGCGTCCGGCACGTCTGTTTGCTTAACAGGGTTGCAAAGTTTTAATGACGTGAATTACGTGAGAAACGAAAGTTCCCGTCTCAAAATTCGATACCACCCGGTTGGAAAGACGCACGGAGAAGAGGCCCGGTTGATTGAGCGTGTATATAGTTCAACGTGGAAAGTGTGTAACGTGGAAAGTCTCCAACGTAAGCAAGCGCGGGGAAGAGACGCGCTGCTATACTACCGCCGCGCTTACGTCGTGTACACAACTAAAAACTTCCCCCCCCCCCCGAGTCGAGGCAGAAACTCGAGTCGAAAGGAAATGCAATTAATTGGAATCCGGGATCTTCCTTCGTCCGTCGCTGCCGGTGCTCCGCTACTCGTATCTACTCTATATATATTTATAAGATACATTATTTATTTTTATATCGAAATAAGTCTTGTCGCGCAGCGATCAAAAGAATTCGCTAACTCGCTGTATCGTATGGCGCGCGCTCATCTTATTGCGAACGGTTTCGTATCTTATTTCCAGATACTTCCAATATGTCTTGTGAACTCGCTCTCTTCTGGCTTTCTATAAATTTCTTTCGAGTGCATATATATATATATATATATATAACGGACAATAGGAGTGTGTTCTGCAGCTGAGGTACAATATTGTTGGTAAAAGTCCGCGACCGACGAAATTAAGAGATTCGTTAAAAGTTCGGGATTATATCGATACATCTGAGATTTTTTTTCTTTTATTTATCCAAGAGCAGTTTCTCGATAGCCTTAAAATTAATTGATCGAAAGAGCGCTTGAGCGGAATCGAAAGATTTTACGAAGAAAAACTTGGACCGACAAACTCAATGAGAGATCAATGAAGCATTTAAGGTCATTAAAAGTTAAAAAAATAATTACCACAGTCGTTCACTTTTGCCAGTACGACGTGTTGATGTAACTCGTGCTCAATGCTGAACGAATTGATCAATCTGTCGACACTGAAAGGTTAGTTACACGAATCAGCTCAACGAGATCGACGATGCATTTAAAGTCATTAAAAGTTGAAAAATAATTGCCACAGTTGTTGTCACCTGTCCAACTGCGACGTGTTGATACAACTCGTGCTCAATGGTGAACAAACTCGTCAATGAATTTCTCCACGCCGAAAAGTGTGCTACACGGATCGTGTAATATTTCAGAGCTTTCAAACAATTTTCCATCTTCGAAGCCTCTTTGATAATGCGAACTCTATTGTGCCAAGTTTACTGGCGCAAACTTTCGATAAATCCAAGTGGCGTGCCGGAAAAACTTCGGATAAAGTTTTCGTGCCAACTATTTTTGTACGACCCTCGAACGAGAGGGGAGGGATGACTGGAAGGAGTCACGAGAGTGCCGCTGTTGCTAATGGTCGGGCCGGATCTCTCGCGTGTCCACTCTCGCGTAGTCGTATAATTCGAAAAGCTTTTTACAGACAGATTGTGCAGGGTGCTGTATGTGTATATATGTATATACGGCGGTTTCACCGGCTGACTCGGTGACTGTGCGTGGCCGCAGAGCTTCTCAGGCTTGAGCTATTATTAATTAAGTGAGCGAGCGGGTTCTCGGGACGTTTTACTGCGGTCCTCGCGCGGAGAGCTTTTTCCATCGACTCACATCTCATAATACCATTGTTTATCGGATATAGGAACACTCGCGGGCGTACTCGATAAAAAAAAAAAAAAAACTCCCGACCCGACCGTTAAAGCGGATTTATTTATTTACTTTTTCTTTTCAGCAGGCGGAATGATTGCCCTCGTCGTAAACGGACTGCTGCTCCTCGGCTTCGGCATGGCAGTCAGAAGCGGCGACGTTATGGTGCTCGGAACAGAGTCGCGCGCGACCTTACTTACCGACCGCGACTTACCTACGCCGAAGAGATGCCGGTACAGCCGCGTCGCCTCCATGCTACAGGCGCGCTGCCACGATCTCGGCTTCGAGGAAATTCCGCACAACCTGCAGAATGACGTTCAGGTAACGACGTCGACTCTGTCGGTAATTTTTTTTTTAGAAAAGTTACATCAAGGTGCAGTGAAATATCCCCGTCGGTAATGAAAACTGCAATGAATTTTTCTGAAGGGTGGTAATTTTTTCGAGGAAAAAGCAAATTCGAGCTGGATGCGCACGGTAATTTCGCATCCGACCCGGATCAATTTTTTTTCTCAACAAAAATTAGCACCATTGAATAAAGGTAATTCGAAGATTGAAACAATTTCGCACGCACAGCTGGTTCACTTCCCCTTAAGGTGAAGTGTAACTGCTATGACTGCGAGAGAGATGGCTGCAATTTCGCAACCCAAAAATCTCCCAAGCCGTTTACTTATTGGGAAGATGATGAGAACAGTGAACTGCAGAGTTAATGATTTACCGTTCTTGTATTTTTCCCTAAAAATTAATCACCTTAGAGAATTTTTGGATTGCAGTTTTCGTTACCGACCGAGGAGTTGCTTTTCACCTTAAAAGACAATTCAATTATGATCTTCTAGTTATTATCTATCTTTTTTGACTTTTTAATGTAAATAATAAATATACCTTAGTTACAAGACATATTTATACATTTATATTTGGATAATTGGTCGAGGAGCAATCCGTCATTAAATAAACAAATGATAAAATGTTGACATAATTTTTACTTTGCTTGCAGATTCTCGATTTCACGAAGAACAGAATGCGAAAGTTGCACAACGACACTCTCTCAGCGTACACGAGTCTGGCCTATCTATATCTGCAGGACAACTTTATCCTGAAGATCGAGGAGGCGGCTTTCAGCAAGCTCCGAAATCTCCAAGTCCTAGATCTTTCGAAAAATGCATTTCACCGTTTTCCGATGAGCACGCTGGCTCTCCCGGTGCTGAGAAAGTTGTATCTCGGTGGGATTCAGGAGCCACTGAAGGACTGGGCTTTCGAGGAGACCTCGCTGGGCGAAGATTCGAGTCTCGAATTTCTCGATTTGTCGCAGAACGAACTGACGCGACTTCCGCCGCTCGGGTACGCGCCGTCGCTCACCCATCTCAATGTCTCCGAGAACTCGATAACTGCGATAACGGCGGAGCGACTCGCGGTGTTTTGTTCCCTAAATAATTTGGATCTATCGAAGAATCCCATTAAATTCGATTCGTCGACGTGCGATTGTCAGGTCTTCAACGCCTGGATAAAGGCGCGAAGGATAAAGATGAGACCGGAGAAGTTTATCTGCGGCGCCGGGGAGGCCGACTGCTCGGACGTATCGTCGGAAAACCCGATATTTCCCAACGACACGATGAGCGTGTACGAAGCGTGCCGCGAGGTCATAAGAGCCCGAGCCGAGTCCGCGAAAGCTCGATCGACCTGGATCCTCGTAGCTTCCTGCGTCGCCGCCTCGCTCGTCTGCCTCTTCCTCATCCTGTACTGCATACACAAGCGAAACAACAAGAAAAAAAAGCGTCAGCGATTAAAGCATCAGAAGCAACAGAAGCAACAGCAGCTTGCGGCTAACAACGCCAACACCGAACTTCTGAACGGCAATACACCGCCAGAACAGACGTGAGAGATCGGAATATCGTGTGGAGGCTAAATCGAGGCTCCCGTTGGATTTGTTTCGTTATTTTGTTCTTTTAGTCGACTACGATTACACGCGGTCTGCTGTTCCTCCGTTCGATGAGAGTTTCGAGAACGCGCAGTGTAAACGGAGTTGCAAACGAAGAGGCGATTTACTTCGACCTTTTGGGTCACGGCGGGGAGGAGAATGAGGAAGAGCGAGAGATTGACGCCGAAATGCGCAGTTTGTTGCGCGCTCATTCAGCGCCAGCCACGCGTTCGAACGATCCATCGTCAGTCATTAATCAGTCATTAATCCTTTATAAGTCACACCGCTATTCCCACTCTTAGGCTCCACGGTAGCAACGGTTCGTTCGTCCCGTTTAGGCACGGTTTCGCGCGGTGTGACTTATAAAGGGTCAAAGGAAATTCATCTTAATTTATTATTTTTTTTCATGTAAGATGTTTGTCGCTGCGCTCAGATACACATAAAAAAAATGTTAGTATATTTATTTATCTTAATATAGGACATTTCATTAGTTTATAAAAAAAAAAAAAAAAAAAAAAACATTCGATAAAACTCGAAAAAGGCTCTACCAAGCAAATGATCAATGTGTATGATGTATGGAGCAAGGTACTTTAAGAATACTGATTCCAATATGTATTGTGAAAAATATGTTTATTCATAATTAAAAAAAAAACAACAACACTCCAAAATATGTAATTTTCTTTACTCCTTAGACTCACTCAGATTCACCTTTCGTTTTTTTCCTAAATCGTATACAAAAAAATGCTAACAGTGAAATTAATTAAATTAACGCGGGGATTACGGTGACTACGTCTTAATCGTAATCGCCTCTTAATCTTTTGAACTTCATCACACAGCTTGCCGTGAGATTGAACAAATCCGCGTAATCATCTATATTCTTCAGTATCTTGTGGAACTCGTTGTAAAGAGAGAGTGCGGACCGATGCCGAAAGATCTGCAAGACAAACGAAAATTGTAACTTCCATGCCAAAATAATTATCTTGTCTCAAAGGAGAAAAAAAAAAAAACTTAGGATAAAATGGTTTATTCGGTATCCCAGGGCAAAGCACCCTAAGGACACCGTGAAGAACACCAGCAAACTTACTTTTTCACTAGCCATCACCTGAAAAAAGGCATCGCCTTTACAAAGCGAAATCGCTTTTTTATTTATGATATACAGAATTATATCACGCCTTTCCCTGTCCGTATACCATGTCCGGCTTTGAACGACAAAAAAAGCAAGACAAGTGTCAGTCGATATTCGGTGGTATAGAAATGTGATCGTAAAATACTCACTAGCCAGATTTATCCTCACGGGACTCTAACATCTTAGATCTCGCCAAACTCAACTTCCCGTTAAGGTCCGCGTTGTGCGGTGGATGCGAGGAAGACGAACTGTCCGATTCGCTTCCCGAACTAACACAGGTGTCCTTTCTTCGATTTCTCGCTTTTGACGGATACTTATTTTGACCAGAATTTTTCGTTCGGGTAACAGTTGCGGGCTTGGGAGTGTCCTGAACGCTAGAATCGCTGTCCACTTGCACGAGATCTATCGACGGCAAGTGCTTTTTACCGTTCCTCGCTTTCGTTCTTTTCGCTACAGACGTGCAGTCGTCGTCCAAGTTTTTCCGATGCTTTGTACGATCGTTCTTCGCTTTGCTCCTGCCGCTCGTAGACTTCGTCGTTGCTTGAACGGTTTTCTTATTCTTCGCTGCGAGCACTTTGGCATTGTAAGACGACCGGTCCGAGTCACTGTTCGAACTATCGACGCTTGGCTCGCGTTGTACCGTTCTCGCCGATGTTTTATTTTTCACGAGCAACTTATTGTTCTCTTTCTTTTTGTCTCTCGTTCTTGTTGATATCGAATCGACAACTTCGTCATCGATCGAGATCACCGATGAAAGATCTGACGGTCTTCGAACCCTGAGACGAGGGAAATTCTCGCCGTTCGTCAAATCTTTCTTGTTATTCGTAATTTTCTTGCCATTGCGCGCATTTTGGGATCGAGTAGATTCTCTTAGTCTATTTCTTTCTCGGAGCTCAGATCCATGCTGCTCGTCTTGTGACGAATCGCCGGAAGGAATTTCTTCCCTCGCGCTCGACTGTTTCTTCGTTCCGCTCGGTCCGGGCTTGTTCCAGTCTTCGTCGTTGGAGGAAGTCTTCGAGCTCGAATTCTCCTTCTCACTGTCGTTCGACAGTACGGACACCACGTTCTCCTTATCCCTCGTGTACGGAACGCGCGTTATTAATATATGGTCCTCATCGCTGTCGTCGGACGTCGACAACATGCAGGCGGCTCTCGATTTTTCGAAATATTTCGATTTTTCGTCGTCTTTCGCCGACGCGGGCTCCGTGCTCGCCGGAGATTTCAAGTTCCGTTGAAAATTTTTGCTAAATGTATTTATGACCATCGAGTCATTCAGTTTTGTCGAAGTCGAGGGATTGCAGGGCGTCGAACAGTTCGAGGGTTTTTCTGAAGGCGGAGGGCTCGCCTCTTGGCTCTCTTTGAGCAACCTTCGCTCGCCGTCGTCGCATCGCATGTACTTTGAGACGGGATGATTGACTTCGTCTCGCTCCTGCCAGTCGTCAGTCGTGATCCAATTGGATTCCGGAGGTGATTCGGTTCCGGCCGTTTCCGAATGCAATCGTTTTCGCGCGGTCGGAGTTATCTGGTCCTCAGAAGTACGCGCCCTTATCGTGGAGGCTTCCGACTTTGCCGGGCTCGAGTGTGCGAATTCCGGTTCTTTCTTGATCTTGTCACCGGCCGTACCTTCGTTTTCGCAGGACGGAGCTGACCTCGTGACTTCCTCGAGAATCGCCGATGTATTTTCGGGCGCCGGGACGACGTTGGACGTGTCGCAGCCATCGGTCAGGGTCGTCGGGGTTCTTTGCTGGCGCTTTTTCGATACCAAACCCAAGGATGACTCCATGTCTTTCTTTCGCTGTGCGACGGTCCGTAACTTCGGCTCGACCTGCGTGTGGTATTCGACGGAGCAGGGACGCTTTTCATTCTCGTCGATAGCTTCCGTCAGCCTGTCGTCGCCGCTCGTTAATTCCGTCGGAGGGCGCGCCCTTGCCGGTTGGGCGACCGCCTGAGACTCATTGATCGTTGAACTATTGGATCCACCGGAGCTCTGATTCGGCGATAAAAGGTTTTTTTCAATATTGACTGTGATTATACAATTAAGCGATATTCGGTCGCCTGATGAACTACGTTCGCGCTTTACCGATCGATTAAGACTTGCAGGGGAGGCGAGCGGATCCTTGGTGGTCCCGGTGGGATTGGCAATGCCCGCTCGGCGCTCGGACAATTCGCTGGTTGCTGTGAAAAAATCTTCTTCGACGACCGAACTCGTCTGCGATTGAGTTGGAACCACTGTCTGCCGGTTCTTTGCAGACGGGGCCGGAACTGCCGTAGCTGAAGCGGTCCCAGGACTGGAAATCAAAGTTTACTTTACAAAAGACGTTTTTTTTTTCATTTTTTGCTTCGTCAAACACACTTTGATGTTGTAAAATAGTAGATTAGAGAATTCAACTACCTACCACAGCACTGGAAATTCCGATACGGCTGTAGTTATCACATTGTGTGTCAAGTAACATTTTCAAATTGACTCTTAATATTTCTCCTCTAAAATTATTCTCTGTGTGTTGCAATTCTTAATACATTTTTTTTTGTGAAAGAGTTGGTCATAGAGTAGAACCTCGATTATTCGAATCTCAGTTATTTAATACGATACCCGATTTTATACGAACTGCGACTTGCTTTATCCAAATTTATGTCATCCGAATCGTCACACAAAATTTTTATGTCGTTTCATTGTCGGGTGCTACTTTGATGCGAGCACGATTAAGCTTCTATCGCGCATCCGTACGTTACACCGTTCACACGACGGTCTTTCGCGGAGTATTCATCAGTTCTTGGCAACGCATGCAGATAATTATAATTATATGCGTGCATGTGAAAAATTATGTGATTAAATAATAGTTTTGTAGTGAAGTGCATTGTAGCTTCGACGGACTATACTTCCACCTTTAAGCAGAAGCATAATGTTCTTATATAATGGTGGAAAAAAAAAATGAAATTTTTTCTAACTAAAACAGTTTCATAATTGGCTCCCTTTTTCATATTTTTTGTATGTTATTTTTTGTCTTCACATTTCCAGTATCCGAAAAATATGTATATAATACTCGATATATAATAAACTTATATAATATTATATACTAATATGTATATAATAATCTGTATATGATACTTTATCTTAGTTTTCTTTTTTTTCCTGTTTCACTTTTGTTTGCTGGATGGGTGAATGATTTGCAAATCTTGCACCGTATGCGCGCACTTATTAATATTTTAATTATGATTAAATTATTGTAAAAATAAATATCATTGTAAAAAGACCTTGTCCCATATATTGCCAAAATAAATTGACAAATAAATAAAGAAATAATTCATAATCCGAGCTAGGCTCAATCGGAGTCTATTTCAATAATCAAAATTCTACCATACAAGTCTCCGATCCGTTGCTACGAGCAGTGAAAACAACAAGTACTGCTTAAATGTAAAAAAATTGAGCTATTCGAAGATATTATATCTACTTACCCAAGACAGTCGCAACCCCCATAAAGGAAGTGGGACATCAGACAGTCGAAGTAGCGAGGCATCTCGCTCAATCTGAAAAATACAAAATTTATGGTAAAATGTATGATAAGGGATTTGTGTTGTTTACGATAAATAAAAATTTGTTAACGTTTTCTTTCTTTAATCAGAGGAACATTTTGTACAAACCTGTATGGCTCGGGATCGACGATCTTACGTTGACGTACACATTCTTTGATGAATTTTATATCGTATATCAACGTCTTATTCTTCTCCGGCCAAATGAGCTTTGAGTAATTGCACGATTGAGTAAATATAATCGGCATTTTCTTGTCGTTGAAACGAAGTGCTCCACCATTTTCCTTAAGCAGAAAAAACAGAAAAAAAAAATCGAAATTTAATCGAACGAAACCGGTGCACGAAGGAGTTTCGAAAGCTTATGTTAGAGTTAATCCTTACGACGATAATTTTTTTCAGTAGCTTCAACTCTTCCTCGTAGACACGCAAGAGAACGAAAATAAGCGGCCCGTTGTTTCGACGAAAGAGCGACATTTCGCCGGAACTCCGTTTCGTACAGTGATTCAAAACTTTTTTTATAACCGTTTGAGGAATGCACGACGGTCGTTATCGGACGTTGAGGTTGTCGGCCCGTACGCTCTCATGATCGTTAACGTTAAAACAGTACTGCGAATTTGGTGGTTACTCACTGAACAGAGGTTATATTGTTTCGGTACTTATAAAAAGCGGCAACGAGAGAGATTCAAACGTTTGTTGTTTTTTGTGTCTACGATCCGAGGAAAATAGGAGTGTGTGTGTGTGCAGGTCGAGACAAGTCGCAACACTCTTTGCGCGGGAGACTGAACCGAGGGCACGCTTTTATATGTTTTATACGCAGGCCTGAAAACTCAACTGGTGGGGTGGGCTTTGTCGTCGAACCGGCTTTTCGTGTTTGACTCTGCGACCACCAGGTGCGCTCTCAGTTACGCGCTGATTTTTTTTTCGAATATACTGAATTCGTTCCGTACATTCATTATACAGCCGATTATCCCGATAGGCTTGTTCGTTTTCAGCGTAAGCTGGAGCAGAGCGCTCTGTTTTACGTGGAAGGTATATCTAAATATAGATGCATTTTCCACGTAAAATGGAGCGCTCGGCTCCAGCTTACTCTGAAAACGAACAGACCCAATGAATACAACGAGCGCACAAATTACCAAATGTTTTCGGTGCAATAAGATCGGCGGGACTTTATTTACAGCGAAAATGCTGTGGATCCATTCGATTCTTCTTCTTCTTAACACAATTTGACTAAATCCTCATTACCACTGGACGACAACCCAGTCTGGCCGCAGGAAAACGGCGCCGACCTAAGTTCCACATAATTTATGTACGTAGCTGGTGCACACCGCTTTATGTTATTTCATTTTATTTACGTTATTTCATTCTATTTTACTTCATTTTTTCAGATTTCCGTTAGGCCCCAACGTATCAATAGGGCACGAACCAAACTAGCTGTTAGCCAATAATAGAAATTAAAAAATTTAGCCCAATGCTGGTTCGTCCCCTGATAGAGAACTGTGCAAACATCATTGGCTGATACTGCGAGTCAGCCAATAACGTTTGTGCGATAGCAGAAGAGGCTTTGTGCCAGCGCCTTCTATACCATCTATACCATCCATACATTTATCTATATATTCTATGCAAACCAACAGTCGTTGGTTTTAATAGAATAGGTGATCGCTATTTACGTTTTTTTTTTTTTTCATATTTCATCGCTATTTACTCGAGGTGGTCGAAGGGAAGCTGGCAAAGTCGCGTACCTCGGAAATTCATTCAATCAGTAAACGATTTTCAAAAAACGCTGCAACACATTCGACAGATGTGGTGACGGGCCAAACCTCTCTGTTCACCGTTACCGACGATAAGGCGTCAACACATGAAACTTGGCCTCTCGCATAAATCCATAGAAAGAAGAAGAACACGTCAGCCTTGTCGACATTTTACTTTCGATACGGCGCATGCGAACATATAAAATCAAAACAATGACGAAAGTGATCGAACTTCGTCCGGACAAAAATTTGATCGATCAGAACTTTGAGAAATATCAATTCTCCTCAGATTTGGTCCCTTTTAGTATGGAGAAGAGCTTGATGAACGGTAACTCCGATGATTTTTTTTTAACCTAACCGAGTTGACGCTCACAGTACTGAAAACCCGAATTATTGTTTTGCGCAGATGTCTATCGTCAGGAACCGGGAAGCGGCCAGGACTCCTGGCTGGAGGTGAGACTCTTCGCGTTTCACAATCATTTGTTCAAAAATCCGTTCGACCGGGCCAGTTGGTTCGTCGACGAGGGGCGAGAAGTTTGGAGAATGAACTGGGATGGCACCTTCTTTCGGATTCACGGGCTTCCCATACCGGAGCTTGAAGAGTCCACGTACAATCCTTCCCTAGCATTCGCTTCGGCGAGAATTGTGGTTTTGTCGAACGGAGGCAAGAGCCTGGAAATTTTTCTAGACAACCTTTGGGAGCAATCTTTCAAATTGGCCGAAGTCGATCCTGGAGTAATACTGGACGCCAGGTACATAGAAGAAAAATCTACCATAATCGTAGCGATGTGCAGCATCGTAGAAGTAAATGGAAAAAAATGCTCTCAGCTGGTGTTCTTGTACTACGTGCACAATCCGGAAAAAGGATCAAAAGAACACGGATGGGAACTCTGCAGAAAACAAATTTTGAATGCGAACGGTCCTATAGAGTACGTGTACATAGAACCGAGCGGCAAGTACTTTCACATGATAAGCCAGGACACGGCGACTTTCGTGTACGATTCTCTGAAGCCGGTGACCGAGAAAAACACTGAAAATTCAGATCCGGAGATAAAGATTCCAAAGTACTGTTGGTCGCAGGACGAAGACTCGTTGACCGTCTGGGTCAAAGTGCCGGAGCGATATGCCGACGATCGAGCAAAAATTAACGTCACCTCGAGTAACATCTCGATCACGATAAAGGACGAAGTTCTGATACAGGGCGATTCGCAGCATCGGTTGGATCCCGATTTGACGACGTGGAAGCGTGAAAAGGACACGGTAGAGTTGGAGCTCGGTAAATTCGAGAGTGGGCTAATGTGGAGCGAGTTGATTAAAGGCGATACGGGCGGAGAGTGTCTTCCTAACGAGGCTCTAGCAGCTGAAATTCACGACAGGTGAAGTACGATGAAGATGCAAAGAATATGAGATGATAAGTTTTAAATAATTTTTTCATGACATTTTGTGTTTCAGGCTTTCGCACTTGTGCACTACCGAGCCGCAAACCCGAGCGGGCGAGGATCAGCCGGTGGTTGGTTTCAACACCGAGCAATTGGAGGAATGCGACTTGCTGGGACGGGACAATTTTCTTCAGAGAATAAATCTCGGCGACCAATCGACGACGCATCTTGTGATGCTGGGCTCGAGCAATCACGTTCTGTTCACTCACAAATTGAAATCGGGACAAGCTTTGTGCCTGAGACACGATCATCACGGCGTCGTTTGGATTCCCGAGGAGGAATCGGATCAGTGGGGAATAAAGCATGTCGGTACATTTCCAGGATTCGGTTACGTAGAGGCTAGCAAAACCAACAAAAAGTTTTGCGTTTCGCCTCCGAGTAAGTATAGTTCCTTTTTTCTATGATCTAAAACAATTAAGAGAACACTAAAAAAATGTTGATCTTAACGAAAAATAAATGCAGATGGATCGTACGTTGCAATCGTGGAGCACACGAGACACGCGTTTCTCTACGAAAAGCCGCAAGCTTCGGAGCCAGTTGCGAAGCAACGCATAGTTGACTTGGGACCGGAAGCTTCGCCCATAATGGGTGCGGTAGCGACGAACAAACACCTAATCCTTCTGACTAAAAACAAGATCTACGAATTAAAGGTATACCGATGATCTGTGAGAATTTATTTTGACCTTGTTACAATCCGTCTTCATACACTGTTTAATACAAAGCAAGCTGTCTTACGAAATTTAATTCGTTCTTATCCATCGTCGGCAATTGCCTCGATTGTTTCGTTATATAAATATAATATATAACAGATCGGATATTGTATAGTGTCATAATCTATACTAGTCAACATCATGATCGTCGGTTGAATCCGAAACGGACTGACGAAACAGCAAATTCACTTAAAAAATAAACGACCGAACTTTTCGCTCTGGCAAAAAGTCATTTTGCATTTTTTTCCTTCGCGCCCAACATAAACGTCCGATCGTAGGTACGTTAACGTACTTTTTTACCGTCAAAACTTTCCACTGATTTTGAATAAATATGTCCATACAAAGAGACAATCTAAGCCTTAGGGATTGGAAGCGAATGAAGGTAAAATATGGCATGGACTTCGACACAGCACAAGAAGGGGAACATTGTCTTATGGGGTAAAAAAAAAGGAAAAATTGTTCACCCTTCGAGTGACACCGTTTTCGACAAACATGAAAAGAAAACAAAAAAATACCTAACAATCTCCATTGTAGTCAACTTGAGTCGCAAACTTTGCAGGCATGAATTAAGGCATTGATTAAATCCTCAGTCATTTGGCTGCTGGTTGAGATATTTTGTTTTTTACTGGCGTCGAAAATAATCAAACTCGACTGTGGCGATAAGGTACCTTCCGTTTGATTCAGCACTTCGTAGTGCTTCGTTAATGGCTATTGGGAGGCGCGCATTGGCTTCCAATGAGTGTAAAAAGGTCCTCTAGCGTCAGCGCAGGATCCGGTGGCCACTGCCAGAGTACACGATTCTCGAAGGACTCTGGGAAACCTGCACTGACGTCGGGTGGTTTGTCCTTGTCGAAGAATCGTCTGTTGTCTTTGCAATTGAAAAAGTAAGTGATGCCCGTTGTGCGACTCATGTGACAAGACCAATTTTGGGTGGTTCCTTTGAGAAAGAGAACGCTGTTCGGCACGATGAAATAAGGCTCGTCACCGTCGTAGTCGTAACTCGTTACGCTGCTCGCAGGTACGTGAGCCAATGTTCTGCTACCGTTTTTCATTACGTAAGCCTTCAGTCGTAATTTTTCCTCGAAATTGTTTGGCAATGAATGTAAGTCTTTGGCACGAACGCGAATGAATTCGCTGTTCGTAGGTTTCCACAGTGCCTCGCAAAACATCTTTGTAAGGACGCGCCTGAAAATTAATTAAACATTTCATTAACGCTGGAAATTCGATGAAGATACATACATATATATATAAATTCTTATCCCAGTGAGATTGAATTTTGCTGTCTTGCAGGTATTTGTCACTAATATCCTCCGTTCCGAGCAGGTAAGAATCCAGAATGTGCAAGGCCGTTATTTTACGTTGCTGTCTGTACTCGCCTCTAAACTCCGATATCATTTCAGCATAGACGAGGGTGTCGGACGGCAATTCGACATTAAGAACTGGAACCCATGAACCTTTCCAGTACCGAAAAGTCTTCGTTCTCCCCAAGCTCATGTAAAAAGTCGCCGCTCTCTCCTCGTCATCGATCTGCTCGCTGGAGCCGCAGGGCATGCAGAACCAGTCGTAAGGTGCCTTGAGCAACAGCGTGTCGACGTTGAGGTCCGTCAGTTTCGTGGATGTGCTGGTCATAAATTTTAGCGTCGAACTTTTGACGATACTCTTCAAACGCTCGTCCGGTCTCATTTTTCTCGGAACGGTTCTCGTCACATCGGGCAATCCCCAGTACCCACTCGGACAAGTGGCACAAAAGCGACGCAGTTGGCGCAATATTTGCGACAATTTGCGACATGCACGGCACATGTCGCAAATATTGCGCCAACTGCGTCGTTTTTGTGCCGTTTGTCCGGCTGGGTAGTCGAGACACAGCATTCTCATCTCCGCTTGTCGGTGCTCGAAGAGCGTCGTGTCGTCGCAGTAAGCCGCTATCTTCAAACGTCCGACGACGAGCTTACTTGCGAGATTGTCGTTGGAATCTTTCAGGTACCGGAAGAACGTGGTGTCTTTCTCGAGGATTTCGTGCGGTACGAGATCCGTAACGTCGAGACACTTGTCCTTCTTCGGTAAAAGGCGATTCGCTCGCGACAAGTACTCTACAGTGTCTTCGACGTCGGCATATTTCCCCTTGCATATCAAGTATCGCTCGGAATTTGCCGGGCTCGAAGTTTTCGGTTTCAATATAGATACCCGCTTGAAGCAGCGATACATAAGGTAAACGAGACCCGCGCTCAATGGCGTTAACAGATCGAAAAATTTCGTCACGAAATATCCGCCCTCCCGAACAGTCATCAGTGCAACCAAGCATTGGCAAAGGTAGAGCTGTTTCAAGAGTATCTCCTGTACGCTCTCCTGTCCCTCCATGGAAAGTTCACCGTCCGCCATCATAAAATGTACCCCTTTGCCCCATGTTTGCCTCATTATCAGTTCCCTGAAGGCATCCTGATTTTCAGGACTGCAGATGGCTCCGTCCCTCTTCGGTCCGTAGTAAGGATGAAAAGTTTCTGGCGGACCGGCGTAACAATCACCGAACTTGAAATTGTTCGATGCCTTCAGTGTGAAGCCGAAACCCTTGGCCCTCCATTTCTTGCGCCAAAGGACGTACTCGCTGAAGCCACCAGGTCCCGCGCATACGTCGGCGAAATACAAAAGTTCGCCGGACTTCAGTGTCTTCGGTTCAGTGAACATGAAGTCGCAGGCTCTGTCCAAATTGGCCATTTTAACTGCCGTTCGGTTCAGAAAAAATGGTTCTCTTATCGTTTCGTATGGATTCGATCTTATTCGAGCGCTTCTCATCTCGTTCTTATAGAGATTGTCGAACACCGATTTTGAGCTGACGACTTGGGTCACGATGCTCGGATCGCAGAACAACGTTTCATCGTCTATGGTCTCTTTTCTTGGTCCTATACCCATCCAGTGCTTCAGGACTGTGGCTGTAACGGGCAGTTGTGAATTTTCCAGCCATTCCATTTCCTCCTGAATGGAGATTACTTCTTTGTCCGGGTCCCATCTAAGATCAGCCTCTTTGAGCTGGGCGTTGTAGTGACCCAAACTCCTTTGACGTTTATGCTCTGAATCTCCTACCAGCTCCAGACGAGCCTGGCCATGCTTTTCCAGAATCCCATCCTCAGAGAATTTGGAGCCTGACTCTAAAAAATTATCAAATGCGTATATATATATTTATATGCACACACACACACACACGCGCGCACGCGCGCGCGCGCGCACACACACACACACACACACACACACATATATGCTTTTACATCGTCACTGGTACTGTGTAACGGAAATGAAATAAAGCATTACCAAACATTGAAGCATAAAAAATAGTTTTTTTAAACGAATTACTAATAATCTTTAACGTTCGAACAGCTTTTGTTCGAAACGTGTGCGAAGAAACGGCGGTTACTCGCTTAAAAAAGGCTTATATTTTCAGTACTTAAACAGGACAGTGAGAGTGATTTAAACGTTTTGTTGTTTTGTATCTACGAGACAAGAAACATACGAGTGTTTGCAGGTCGAAACCAGTCGGGACACGTTTCACGCGGGACACATTATTCTTCTTCTTGTATTGTTTGGGTGTGGCTCCGGTAGGCTGCGCGGGACAGCAAGCCGGAGCACGATTCTATACGCAGGGCTGCGTTCAGAAATCATAGCCGGGTAAGCAGAGCTGCTTTCGATTTGTTGTTGTTGTTGTTGTTGTTGTTGTTGTTGTTGTTGTTGTTGTTTTTGTTGTTTTTGTGGTTGGCCCTCTACAGCGCTCTACAGCGCGTTTACCATACGGCCATTTGCTGAGATTTGTCTGATGCAAAAAGAAGAAGAAAGCGGTGGCGGCAAAGTCGCCGAGGCGACAAAGTCTCCCGCTATGAGTGGGGTGTGATCGGCGCGCGAACACGACCGGTAGTTTAAACGTTGGATAGTGCAGTAGAAAAGTTTTAGAAGATTAGATTGCAATTATTTAAAAATGTTATGATAGGTGAGATAATGCGATAAGATGGATGAGCAATGAGGGATTCGATGTTGTGAGGCGGGAATATTTTTGCAGCAATTTCCTTTCGATTTGCCGTTGTAATGATAGTGCGCATGCGCACGGCCATTTTTGTGGCAAGAATTTGTACAACAGAAAACGACTGTGCGCATGCGCACCATCATTGTAATGGCAGATCGAAAGCACCTCAGCTTCTCTGTCTGACATTCGCACCAACTCAACACTCTCGTTCTATGTTATCCAAAGTAAGTTTCTGAACGGGTCCCGGTCTGGAAAATCAAGTGGTGGGGATGGGCTTTGTAATCGAACCGGCGTTTTGTGGTTGGCCACTGCGAGCACCGGGTGCGGTGATTTGTACAGCATAGAAATTTATTTATCAACATCGATAGATGGAAGTAGTAGGGAGAAGAGAATCGGAGTAAGCTTTAACCTAATTTTCGTGTTCATTGAGAATTGTGGACGTCTCGAAAAATGTACCTACTACGTGAAAGTAGCCTCGACTGTAGCACGTAAAAGTATCCGACACTACGGACCGTTCGGTGTTGGGATCTTGACCGTGCCGTATCGACGTCGATTAGACATTTACGGGCTAAAAATAATGTAATTGATTTGCTGCAGAAGCTACAAGAGCCTAAAACTAAAACGCAACACTGACTGACCCATAAATCAAGGTTTGTCCACATGATTATTGTCATTTTAACTCGCCCTTTTTCGACGTTCTAAAAAGAGTCGTCCCTCGGTACGTATTAAACATCGTACACCAATGTCGCGTTCGGCAACAGGCTCTTGTCCTTTGTTATCCTGTAGATCGCACACCTGAAAGCCATTTCCGAGAGACTGTCCTTTTGTTCCTTGGCAAAAACTGCATCTGTAGCACAATAGAGTCAATGAAATTCATTATAAAAATTTACGGACGTCTTTTATTTGCAAAATGAGAAAAAGAAGTAAGATATTAACTTTGGTACCTTATTCGAAAATAGCAAAATTCTCTTGATGATCCCTCGAAGTCATCGAGTCGATTACGTTTTCTCGCTTCTAGCGAATAAGAGCTGAAAATTTGACGCGCCTCTTTATATGTTCTCCAAAACGATGACAAATTGGGATTTTTTTTGGGGATAAATATGCTCGGCTCGACTACCGGATTAATGAAAAAAAAAAAAAAAAAAAAAATGTCAGCTATACTTCTCATCAACGTACAAAAGCGTCTAAGAGGTCAGAACAGAATGAGAACATTTTTATATAATTGTGTATATATATATTTTTTTTACATGCGTGGCACGTATAGTTTCGTGTTATGGAAGAATAAATACTCATTACCCATTTATAGGATAATGATGGCTTATCACGTGGTAGAAACCCGGGCCACACAACTGTCTTTAACCCGCTCACACGCATAAGGAAATCCTCGCTATGCGATCACGTTCAGAGGTGCCGTCGAGAGACAAACGGACGCCCCTACGTCCGAGACCGTCCGATTCAGAACTTGTAGTGGTGTTTCCACTATTCGGAACTTATCCTCGTCGTGCCGACACCGAAGGCCTGCAATATACACTTGAGTGCTGGCGAGCTCTATAGGAAGCTATGGGTGGGAGCGTCGTAACGCCGACCATGCGATCGCACTGTCATATCTCTAATACTAGTTCAATTCACTAGAAATCAATTTTCGAATTAAATATAATAACGTAATAACGAACGTATTATCGAACGGGGTTTGAAATTGTGCACAATACGATGACGCGATAAAGCAACGACTATTTCTTCTTGCCGCTGTTTATTAGCGACACCTCGCAGACTTGCGTGTATTGTTTATAATGACCTGGCATTATCTCAACGCCATCCGCCACTGTCGGTCATCAACTATGCAAATCGTAGAGTACGACATTATCCTCGGCGTTTAACCTCACCCTACACTGAATTACCCGGTCAAATTATACACCGCTTCAACCTCGTAATTTCTCAATTTCCTTCGTCACGAAGTGTGAATAGCGAATTCGTTTCAACAAATATGAAAATTGTTTTTCGCATGCGCCGTTTCCACAGTGTCGCAGAATATACGAATATCGCGGCGAGTCGTGAAAAACTAAATACAAACGACCATGAGTTCAGAACGTACTGCTTCGAAGCACAGGGATATCTTTGATGAGCCATACGGATTCAATAAACGACTGCTCTGTGCAATCGGCTTGTGGTCCGGACAATCTTTAAAACAACAACGCGTTAGGACTGTTGGTCTACTGGTTGCTAGCTTTATCGTTATGATAGGTAAGGTGAGCTTCGTCACGATTTTCACAGTAACGATTCTTTAACCCTCTGCCGGTCAGAGCAGCCAAAGCTAAATGGGCAATGGGCATACAGGCCAAAGGAGCGGTAATGGCAAACGCTCACTTGGACGTCGGAATAGGATAAACGTCCGACCGGTAGAAGGTCAAAATATAATATTCAGCTAATACCATTGTCTCTGCCGTTCATATATTTTGTACACTTTTTACGATAGCATAAATTTTATGTTGGTCACTTCTCTGAATACTATCTTCAACCTTGGCTGCACTTTGTTACGCACGGAACACTTAGAGGACGTTCGTTCCAGCGTACGAAACAAACAGACCTCACTTTCGCCCCATCGCTCTTGTTATTTGTTGTGTTTTATCATATTCATTGCATTTAGGTGCGGGCAGTTGTGGGAGGATGGGGCCAATTTAATTTGTTTGTCGAGGCTGTTGTATCGATCGATCTGAACATTCTTGGCATCCTCAAGCTAATTAATGGATTGATTCATGGTCAGGAGGTGAGAAAAACGAAATTGTACTATTCGATCTGTGTTGAAACAATCGAAATTCAATGTTATTTTTTTGAAGATAAGAAAACTTTTGGATGAAATGCAAAAATACTGGGGAAACATGCGATCCTTGCCGCATATAAAAATTCTTGAAGAATGCGGAGAGAAAGGAAGAGGCTGGACTTTATTTTATTTGGGTTAGTCAAGTGTATATTATGCTGCAAGGGAGAAAAGTGCGTCTTTTCACCGAGTGTGAAGTTTGATGACCGAGCGAAGCGAGAGCAGAAATCCACACGAGCTGAAAAGTCACTTCGTCCTGAGTGGCATACGCTATTTTTTCCTGACTGTGTTAAAAAGGGGCATATTTCTATGCCTGTAACGGGGATGGAAATTGGCCGAGTGTTGACGAGCGGGAGGAAAAGTGATTTAGCGGGCGGAAAGGTGAACTTTTCCTCCCGCTCGTCGAGAATCGGCCACTTTCCACCCCTGTTGCAGGCATCAAATAGGTCCTTTTTAAGCGTAGTCGGGAAAAAAACAAATATATTCACTTATTATGTTTGAGTAAATGATCTATTAAAATATTGTAAATTATCCATCTCGTTATAGTACTGGTCAACGTGACTGTGTTCTGTTGGATATTAATAGCATTCTCACCGAAAATCATGGATGCTTTAGCACCATTGAACTATTCACGAAGGAGATTTGACCTTTTTCCGGCAGACTTCATGATCGATCCGGATGTCTACTTTTACCCAATCGCCATTGTCATGAGCTTCGGCCTTGCCTATCAACTTTTAATCACCGTGGCGATGGATACACTCTACATGATTGTTGCACAACATGTATGCGCAATGTTCGAAATATTGAGGTGATGCTATTAATATTCATTGCAATATTAACAAATGATACTGCTGCATCTCGAAGCTCTCTACAGCGGGATCACTCAGGTGTTATTTCATACGGAAACAAGTAACCCATTTAAAGGGTCAATCATCTTCGTAAAGTCCTCCCGTTCAGCCATTTCAAGGTGAATACCCACATTTCCTCACAAGATGCCTCGTTAATTGTGAGAAGTTAACATTTGAGATATCCTACTGTATGTTCGTCTTGAGAATGATGTAGTTATAAAAGTGAAGTGAAAATATCCCGAATATCTGCTAAATGGAATGTTTGTGCGGGGAAAAATGATCATATATGATCATATATTATCCGATCAGATTCATATCTGATACAGATATCGACATATATGATCAGATATGATCATTTTTCCCTGAGTACTCAATTGGTTACGGTTGAATACAAACACCTCCATTTGATGCATCTTTCTAAGACCCTGACCAATAGACGAATATAGTGTGCCGTCGATTTGTCGATATGCAGTGGTGACATTACAGTTTATCATTTGATTATTTCATCGTAGTTCCCTTTTTGTATAGATATAATCTGCATAATGTATTACACAATCATGAATCTACTGTTCTAATTCTGAAGCCTAATAACGACGAAGATATGCATTATCATGAAATTATATCTTGTATCAAGGAGCATAAGTTCATCACAAAGTAAGTTGTGGAATCGATGCTGTAGTTGTACATGGTTCAAAAGGTTTGTCCATTTAACAAGCATTTTTTATTTGTTTTACGACTGCTCTCTTTTTTAATTAATTGTACACTTGTACGGTTCGCTGACAAAAAAAAAAAGAAAAAGTGGTAAAACTAGCAAAAAAAAAATATTGCGGCCCATAAGTATGTGTTTGTTAAATGTGCATACTTTTCTTAAATGTACAAACGCCAGGTTATACAGTAGAATCTCTCATATGTTACTCAATACGAAGATATGTAACATCTGTGAATGGCCAATCACTTTCGTGAAGATGGTCTCCACTACTTGCCTTTCTAAACTACGTGTAATGGAACATGTCAGAAATTCCACTGCACATACATTCGATCATTAAAACAATTATGTAAATTTTATCATAACATAAAGTTACATACAGAGGATACAGTCCACGTGTGAGTGGATACTTTTTGCTTTAGTAGGAATGAACTTGCTCGCCCTGACCTTCACTGCTCATTTAGTAGGTAATCGTTCCGCCTTGCGTCACTATTCTTTCGGATAGTTTTTAATCATTTTTGTCCAGGTGATTGTGACGATCGATGATAACGTAACGGTGTACACTGTAAGATACGCATTTTTTAGCATCGCTCAAGTGGTTCATCTTTTTTGTAACACCTTACCCAGTCACTGGATCATGGATTCCAGTTCATGTATTCCGTATTACGCGTACAGTATCCCAAAATATAATTTGCATAAGATATAATAGAACGATCAATAAATAACCTGTTGCATCATGCAGATATAGCTGTGGATGGTATATGATGTCTCGAAGATCAAGAAAGCTAATTCTTCTCCTTATAAGAGCGAGTATCATACCTTGCAACATAACAGCTGCGAAGTTATACGTCATGTCAGTGGAAAACTTTAGCGCCGTGAGTTACACGATATTTATTAACACCGCCGAATTTAACCTGTCGTAGATATCGGGGTGTTCGGTTATTTGCGGGCCCTATACGAGCCGCTCAATCAGTGTTGCCAGATGAGGCCATTTTTTTTTTTTTCGTAAATTTAGGGCTATCCTTCACCCCTCGCGGACCACCCAACCGTAAATAATGGTTGGAATTTGGACGATTTTTCTATAACCAACCACAAACCAACCGGCGATTGGTGCGTCAAACCAACAATTATTCCAACCGCCCCAAGGATTGATTTTTGGTTGGTTTTTGGAAACCAACCATTTTCCGACAGCATAAATAGTTGGTTCATGGTTGGTTTTTATAAAACGACCCTCATCCCGACTTTCGGATGACTACAGTGATGGTCGATTTGTGGTTGGTTTTTTTCGAAACCAACCATAAACCAACTATTTCGGGCAACGACCTAGCCAAACGGTTGGTTTACGGTTGGTTTTGAAAAATCAACCATAAGTCAACCATTACTATTCTCGACTGAAAGTCGAAAATAGAGTTGGTTTATAATATCCAACCGTGAATCAACCTTTACTCTGTCGAAAGAATAGTTGGCTGATGGTCGGATTTGACGAACCAACCCAAAATCAACCTTCGGGAGGTTGGAATAATGGTTGGTTTGGCGCACCAATCGACGGTTGGTTTTTGGGTTGGTTTTTGGCTTGGAGGAACGCGTGGTTTGGAGGAACGCGTGAGCAAATACAGGGTAAATATGGTGAGGGGGAGGGGGGGGGGGGGGGGGTGGGAACACTTATTTTCAGCAAGTTTTCAATATTAGGCATTTTTTTGTAGTTTTTGCGGGCAGACCCGACCAATTTATTTGTCAAGTAGTGACAGGCAATATTGCTTAACCCTTTCGCTGTCAGAAGCCGCTATAGGGGCCCCAACGTAGGGAAATAAAATGTAGGAAAGCCCCACCAATACGGAAATACGATTCTCTGACAGCGAAGGGGATAATAGACGGTGTATTGGTCTGCCTTGTTCTCTAGAGTTTCATGTATACGCGCGTTCTCATTGTCGTCAATTTCATACATACACTTATTCTCGTTTAGATGTCTCTCGAGTTGGAAATTCACGTGCAACCGCGTAATTGATTTTGTGTAACTTGGTTTCTTTGGGATTTTTAGGGGTCACAAAATCAATTTACGGTTACAATCTTCTGGCAACACTGTTTTCATGTGCAAAAAAAAAAAATGAGAACGAGATAAACTTGGAGGTCCCCTGAACCCACGGATCTGCGTCCATAGCCTCGCTAGCCCGACCACCCTGTAAATTTATATTTGTTTATTGACTTACTTCCCAACGAATAGTCGCAATTTATCTGAAAGAGTGATTACATTTATTTAAGGTGCTGAGGATGTCCCTGTCCTATTTGGCGATGCTCAATTCGATCTAGTGTTCAAGAAAAATCTACCGATGAAAAGTCACGGTAGAGTCTCGAGTTCAAGGTAAAAAAAAACAACCTTACCAGGAACGATATTTCATAGTACACTGCACGATATACCGCGATTATCTGTGCGAATGCACAAACTCTCTGAGAAATACTTTTGATAATCGTGATATAATGTTGTGTACTTTAGATAATGTAATATACTTTTGGATTTCCGAATTACGTGACGCACTGTGTTAATCAAAATACGCAGTGCGCCCCGCAATTCGCGTTTTATTTTATAATATCCTTTCGGACAAAAATTGTTTCAATATACTTTGGCCTTCTGTTGATCTTTCAGCATAGCAGCAGGTTTGAAATTCTAGCATTTCACGCTTAGGTGCAACGGACGTGCATAATTTCCTCCACCATTCGAATCAACATTGTGATTCTCCGTTGCAGGCATAGAAGTATAGCCACTTCGTAGCATAGTCGCAAAAAAAAAAAAAAATAGCATATGCCACTCGGTAGGAAGTGCCTTTTCACCTCGTGTGAATTTTTGCCATCGCTTCACTCAGACATCAAACTTTACACTCGATAAAAAGATGCACTTTTCTCCCTTGTAGCATAATATACTATTTCTGTCTACTGTACTATGTCTGGCTACTGTATTAGTATTAATTTTATGATTCGATGCCTGCTATTTTTAGCGCTTGTATTGCCTGGTCCTTAGGGGATTTATCCCAGGACTTAAAAAAAAACTCTATAGGTAAATAAATACATAAACCAGGACACCTCGACTTCCGAGAACGATTCTCTGAAGCCCGTGACAAAGAAAAACGCTGAGAGTTCAGATCCGGAGATAAGGATTCCGAAGTACTGCTGGTCGCAGGACGAAGAGTCGTTGACCGTCTGGCTCAACATGTATCGGAGCGACATTGCGATGATCGAGCAAAACTTAACGTCACCTCGAGTCACGAAAAACATCAAATTCAAAAAATTTCCAGGGTTAAAAAAAAATTCCATGATTCCCCCCCCTGACTTTTCCAGGTCCAACAAATCCCTTGGCTTTTCCCAGTTTTTCAGGTTTTTCAGGTCCGTAGCAACCATGTACGAGTGTATGTGTGTGCATGTGAGAGGGACAGAGTGTCGCACGATTCCAAAGTGGCCGAGGATCGAGTTAGTTGCCCGAGAGTTATGATGCCGATCGAACCGAAACCGAGCCCGAATCAACAAATACGAAGTCCGGTAACGCGTCCGATCGAGCAAGGGCTCGACGTGCTCGCCCGTAGTCCGCTAAATTAAAGAGATTAACGTTAATTGTACTTCGTTCTCAATAAAATAGTTTACTGTCTTCATTCTCAAAGCGCGAGCATTCGTGAAGATGCCATCTTCCGATCCCGAACGCGACCGGCAGGATCGAATAATTAACATAACTGAAAACAAGATCTACGTATTAGTGATATATCTTTGAGAATTTATTTCTATCTCGTTACAATCCGCCTTCATAAACTGTATAATACAAACAAGCTCTTTTACGAAATTCGTTCTTATCCATCGTCGATTAGTGATATATCTTTGAGAATTTATTTCTATCTCGTTACACTCCGCCTTCATAAACTGTATAATGCAAACAAGCCCTTTTACGAAATTATTTCTTATCCATCGTCGACAATCGTCTCGATTGTTTCGTTAGAAAAATATATATATATAACATATCGGATATTGTATAACGTTATACTCTATGCTAATCAATATCCCGATCGTCGGTTGAACCCGAGGCGAACCGACGAAACAGCAAACTCACTGCAAAAATAAACGAACGAGCGAAACGAGCTTTCACTCTGACGAAAGCTCGTTTTGCACTTTTTTTTTTCTTTCTCGAGTTCAACATAAAAGTCCAATGATCGTAGGTCCGTTAACGTACCTTTTAACAGTAAAAACTTTCACTCATTTTAAATAAATATCCCGATAAAAAGAGAAACGCAAATTTGAACCGGATGGATTGGAGGAAAAAAACTATTATAAAACGTTCAATAAATCCAACGGAGCTCTTTAAAATTACGGATTGGAAACGAATGAAGGTAAAACATGGCATGAACATCGACACGGCACGAGAAGGGGAACATTACTTGATGGAAAAAAGAAGAAAATCGTCTCGCCCTTCGAGTGTAGGCGTGTTCAACAAACATGAAAAGACAACAACAAAAAAACGAACAATCTTCATTGCATAGTCAACTTTAGTTGCAAACTTTATAGGCATAAATGCCGCTGTATGTAGATAAACTTCTCCACATTCGTTCAATCCTCAATCATGTTGCTGCTGGTCGGGATATTTTGTATTTTACTGGCGTCGAAAAAAAGAAAATTCCACTGCGACGATAAGGCACCTGTTGTTTGATTCGGCGTTTCTCTGTGCTTCGTTAATGGCTATTGGGAGGTGGACATATGCTTCGGATGCGTGCAAAAAGGCTCTCTAGTGTCAGCGCTGGATCCGGCGGCCACTGCCAGAGCACACGATTCTCAAAGGATTCCGGAAAAGCTGCGCTGACGTCGGGTGGTTTGTGCTGTTCGAAGAATCGTCTGTTGTCTTTGCAATTGAAAAAATAAGTGATGCGCATTGAGCGGCTCATGTGTCTAGACCAATTGTGGGTGGGTCCTTTGAGAAAGAGAACGCTGTTCGGTACGATGAAATAGGGCTCGTCACCGTCGTAGTCGTAACTCGTTACGCTGCTCGCCGGTACGTGAGCCAATGTTCTGCTGCCGTTTTTCATTACGCAAGCCTTCAGTCGCAATTTTTCTTCCAAATTGTTTGGCAAGGAATGTAAGTCTTTGGCACGAACGCGAATGAATTCGCTGTTCGTAGGTTTCCACAGTGCCTCGCAAAACATCTTTGTAAGGTCATGCCTGAAAATTAGTTAAAAATTTCATTAACGCTAGAAATTCGATGGAGTTACATATATATATATAAATTCTCATCGCAGTGAGACTGAATTTACCTGTCTTGCAGGTACTTGTTACTAATATCCTCCGTTCCGAGCAGGTAAGAATCCAGAATATGCAAGGCCGTCATTTTACGTTGTTGTCTGTACTCGCCTCTCAGCTCCGATATCAATTCAGCATAGACGAGTGTGTCGGGCGGCAATTCGAGATTGACGACTCGAACCCACGAACCTCTCGAGTATCGAAAAGTCTTCATTCTCCCCATGCCCATGTAAAAAGTTGCCGCTCTCTCCTGGTCGTTGATCTGCCCGCTGGAGCCGCACGGCATGCAGTACCAGTCGTAGGGTGACTTGAGCAACAACATGTCGACGTTGAGGTTCGTAAGTTTCGTGGCTGTACTGGTCATAAATTTTAGCGTCGAACTTTTGACGATGCTCTTCAGACGCTCCTCGGGTCTCATGTCTCTCGGAGCGGTTCTCGTCATATCGGGCAATCCCCAGTAGTCGAGACACTGTTTTCTCATCTCCGCTTGTCGGTGCTCGAAGAGCGTCGTGTCCTCGCAGTAAGCCGCTATCTTCAAAAGCCCGACGATCTGCTTACTTCCGAGACTGTCGTTGGAATCTTTCAAGTACTGAAAAAACGCGGTGTCCTCCTCGAGGGTTTCGTGCGGCACGAGGTCCATAACGTCGCGCCCCTTGTCCTTCTTCAGTAAGACGCGATTCGCCCGCGACAAATACTCTATAGTGTCCTCGACGTCGGCGTGTTTCCCCTTGCATATCAAGTATCGCTCGGAATTGGCGGGTCTCGAAGTGTTCGGTTTGAATATGGAGACCTGCTCGAAGCATCGATACATGAGGTAAACGAGACCCGCGCTGAACGGCGTGAACAGATCGAACAGTTTCGTCACGAAGTGTCCACCCTCCCGAACGATCATCAGCGCGACCAAGCACTGGCACAGGTAGAGTTGTTTCGAGAGTATCTCCTGTATGCTCTCCTGTCCGTCCACGGAAAATCCGCCGTCCGCCATCATGAAATGTACCCCTTTGCCCCTCGTCTGCCTCATTATCAGTTGCCTGAAGGCGTCCTGATTCTCGGGACTGTAAACGTCCCCGTCCCCCTTAGGTCCGTAGTAAGGATGAAAGGTTTCCGGCGGCCCGGCGTAAAAATCCTCGAGCTTGAAGTCGTTCGATTCCTTCAGCGTGAAACCGAAGCCCTTGGCCCGCCATTTCTTTCGCCACAGGACGTACTCGCTGAAGCCGCCGGGTCCCGCGCATACATCGGCGAAATACAAGAGTTCGTCGTCCTTCAGAGACTTCGGTTTGGTGAACATGAAGTCGCAGGCTTTATCCATATTTGCCATTTTAACGGCCGCCCGGTTCAAGAAAAATGCTCCTCTTATCGTCTCGTATGGATTCGATCTCGTTCGGGCTCTTCTCATCTCGTTCTTGTCGAGATTGTCGAACACCGATTTCGAGCTGACGACTTGCGACACGACGCTCGGATCGCAGAACAACGTTTCGTCATCTATGGTCTCCTTGCTAGGTCCAATGCCCATCCAGTGCTTCAGGTCTTTGGCTGTAACTGGCAATTGCGAATTTTCCAGCCACTCAATTTCCTCCTTGACCTTGACTTCTTCCTTGTTCGGGTCCCATCGGAGATTTGCCTCCTTCAGCTTCGCATTGTAGTGGCCGAGACCCCTTCGACCTTTATGCTTCGCAGCTTCCACCGGTTCCAGACGACCCTGGCCGTGCTTTCCCAAGCCCACGCCTTTCGTGTATCCCATCTTCTCCATCATACGCTGAGCCTTGTCCTGCCCTGCCTCCACATCCTTGCGCGCTTTTTTCACCGAACTCTCGAATGTCTCCTCGTTAGGCGAGGAAGTCGCGAAGGCTCGCTTCTGCGGTCCTGTTTCAAAGCCATGGCGGACCGGCGTGCCGAAACTCGGACGATCGTCCTCGGATGAGCCGGAGCTCGAGTCTGAAAAATTACCAAATGCATATACATTATTTTACATCATAACTGGTACTGTGTAACAGGAACAAAAAAGGTTTTACCAGGCATTGAGGGATAAAAAAAATCACTCGTTTTTTATGAATGACCGATTATCGAAATTTGGTGGATTGTAAATGATCAAATATTAATGATATCTATTATTGTTCAATATTTTTGGGGATACAAACAGCTCGAAAAAAAAATACATAATAGGATCAAAAGTGGATACCGTATAAAATTTTTGTTTAATTAATGGGATAATTAAATCTTACCCACGAGGAGAGAACACGAATGAGGATTTGGAGACATGAGAATTCATAATCAGGTGGAATATTATCAAATGCGTACATGTATACTCTTGTACATCATCAATCAATCAATGTCTAATAAATATCTAACGTTTAATTTTACTGAGGTACCATTTAAAGCGTTTAAGACGAGTAGGAATAGTGAATAGACCTATTAATGTGATGGAATCCATTCGTTCGTTGGTTTTTCTTTTTTCTTATGTATATATATATATTATTTTATTTTTTCCGCAAAAAATGTTTCCATTATGTATTATGTGTACATTCAAATATTCCATGCCTCATCTTTTCAATTCATCAGCAGACATTGAAGGCATAAAAAAATCATTCCTTTTCTCTGGAATACAAATAATTCATCATTGAGTTTCCAATCAGCAGTTCGCAGGATAACCACAGCTACAAATTATGCAGCCATTTAATGTTGCAATTCAAGAATTTAAATTCTCTATGCACAACATTAACTGTCGTTACGAGTAATGAGTTTAGCTGATCATTATTGTGCAAAATGTTATTCTTCCAGATCTATATTATTTATCTATTTATTTATTGAATGTCTACGGACAAGGCCCATTTAGAGTGCAATAGGTAATCTATCGTCCAAGTATACGATACACTTGCGAGAGTCGTGTAATATGCATTTGCACATAGTTTAAAGAAAGAAATAACAAGTGAAAGTCTTGAACAATTCCAGATAAAAATACTAGAATTATATAATGTAGTTATATATTATATAATTCTTATTATATTATAAAAAATTATAGAATATAGCTTTATAGAATATTGTATTTTAAAACGTGTGTACACCAACGTTAAAGTGGCTGACGTCCTTAAACCAAGTACATAAATAAATTGAAATTTGGTGTCTTATAGTCAATTATCAAATATTAATAAATCCATTATTAACGTGCGACATTTTTGGGGGGTTACAAGCCTCTCGAACAAACAATACATACTAGGATAAAAATAGGATCCAATGAAAAAAAAAGGAATAATAAAATCTTAATAGCGTGGAGAGAAAATGAATGAGTATTGGGAGACATGAGAATTAAATATGCGGATACAGATTAGATATAACTTTTATCATCAAACCAACTCACCGCTTAACCTCCTTCTCTGATCCATGTTTACGAGTGACATGAACGACGTGACGTCGTCCGACCAGCGTGTTTATACGAGATACAAAGGGCTTGCCGTCACTTATCTTAAATCCCATAATCCCGAACGCTCCAAATGCCCGAAATTCATTGATCCGATGTAGAGTTTACCCGAAATTGCAATCTACCGAAGGACTAGAATACCGAATGTTCATTTGCCCGAATGTTCAAAATCACGAAATATTATTTTGCCGACATGCCATAATCCCGACGGTTCAATATACCGAAACATCGTTTGCCCGAAATCCATTCACCCGACGTGCTATTTGCCCGAAAATCTGTTTTACCGTCGTAGAGCTCGTGGTTACCGACGTAAGCTACATAGGCGGATGATAAATTAGCATCCTACAATAAAAACCTATAGTCGCCTCGCCAAGAGATCATCCAAACCTTACACTGACAACGAGTTTCTTTTTTACACATATCGTATCATTTTAGGAATACCATGATAATATCAATCGTTCAAAATAAAAACGGCGTACGGCTTATGCACAAATATCATAAATCGCAAGGACGTATCGCATACGTATCCCGATAGACAAAAGACTGTACCAATGGTCGTCGTTATGCTTTTATGAATGAAGGCTGACGGATGCAGGTCGATGGTTCTTTACCAAGGTGTATAATTATGATTAGGAAGAAAACTAGTATAAGAAGATAACTGTATAAATATGCAGCATTGGCAAAATCTCTTTTACTACTACTACTACTGCTAGTTATATAAATGAATATAAGATTAAGTCGAATAGTAAAGATCGATATATTTTCCTTCCAGGCATTTAACAATTGCGAATAACAAGGTTATCTTACAAACGAATTTGTCCGGGTTCTTGATACGGTAGGATCACTACTGTTGAACAGGATTCTAAGTGACCTAATAGAAGTGCAAATAAATATAGGTAAATATAATAAATACATCACAATAAATAATATACATAAGGAAAAGCGGAGAAAAATGGGGCAGAAAATTCGAATATATCGACGGAGCAAAATGAGGTATACAATAATCATTGAAAAATTACATTTGCCTTACTGGTCCGTTTTGCCCCATTTTGTCCCACATGTAGCATAGTAATATAGCAAATTTTTTATATTTACATGCATGATTTGAAAGGCGATTATCACCATGATACAAATGCGGCATCGGACCTGCGCATTTTCTCGGTTGGCTAATTCGACGATCTCCTGAGTGCAGTTCGCACAACCGTACCAGTGCCTACAGGGCAAGCAAACAATATCCGCAATTGAAGCATTGCACATTGGACACCTGATGCGTTGACACCTCGAACTGTAACCAAATATAATTTTTTTTTTTCGACCTGTTTTATTATGTTTATTTATAAGATTTGATAACTTTTTTAGAGGTGGAATTCTGAACGTATGCTAATGCTATCTTAACGTAAGTAATTGAACTTTAGCATAAAGTTCAATTACTTACGTTAAGATAGCAATACCGTACGTTCGGGATCTTCTCGAACAAGGGATCTTTCGGTGAGGCGACTATAGTACACATTTTAGAACTCTAACTTATCGATTATCGGAGTTAGAACTGTCGGCTATCACGAGCTCTACGCTGGTAAAACAGATTTTCGGGCAAATGGGACGTCGGGTGAATGGATTTCGGGCAAGCGATGTTTCGGTATATTGAACCGTCGGGATTATGGCATGTCGGCAAAATAATATTTCGCGATTTTGAACATTCGGGCAAATGAACATTCGGTATTCTAGTCCTTCGGTAGATTGCAATTTCCGGTAAACGCTACATCGGATAAATGAATTTCGGGCGTTTTGAGCGTTCGGGATTATGGGATTTAGGATAAGTGACGGCAAGCCATACAAAGTGTCCTCAGCGTACATCCAATTCAGCGTATCATCGAGGGATAAAATTTTGATACGAGCTCAGTTGAATTCGAAACGATACGTTTCGCCTTGCCGGGTCCGCGGTATGTGCGCAGTTTTACGAGGGCTTCGGTGAAACATCTCGCACACTTTTATATGACCGATGCGAGAGTAAATTTCTTTCGAAACCCACGTAACCGATCCGCGTGAGTATCTACGCGTGATAATCGCGTTGAACGAGGCGAAGATTATTATTTAAGATTCCGATAATAATATTGCGATCACAACCTCCTCGCTCGAGCCCCGGAGGACAGCGACGACGAGCTTCGATAGAGCGCTGTTCTTCAAGAACATGTGACTCGATGCGAAAATTACATTCTTAGGTTTGCTTTTTACACCGCTCACCGCTCCGTCGTTGGATCAGCTGGGCGAGCTTCTTGACCCAGTGAGCGGATGCTGCCTCTTTACGCTCTTTATGTTTTGCTCTCTACGAAAATATTGGCAGCAGCGTTCAGATCCTCGTCATGGCGGTATCCTCGCGCGAGAGCTCTCCGCTTGCTCCGTTCCGATCGTAGAGTGATTTTTTTTTGTATGACATAAAGTGCGTTCCCTCCGTTTTTCACGCGACAACGGGACGGAGACAATTCGTAATCGACGAGGATGTCGAAGGCAAAGGTATCCGCCGAGTGGCGGAAACGCGTTAAATCGGAATACATGAGGCTCAGACAGATGAAAAGGTATAAGCGAGCCGACGAGGTGAAGATCGCTTGGAATCAAAATCGCAGGGTTATGACCGGTCGGTATTCAACAATATTTATCAACTCTATTTGCTTCGTATTTTAGACTCCACGCAATTAATTGTCGATCGATCGATCTGTAGATATTTCATAGACCAATTTCTACTCTCACAAAGGATGTAACACGTTGCCGACTAAAATAAAATAGTTTTTATGTTTCTGTGGGCGCGTTCTTGAATGCAAACCTGCTCAGCTGTGCGTTCTTTTATTTTTGACTTTCTAATGCCAGTGGGTTTTTTAATTTTCCATGGGGTTCCATGGGGTACATTTTGTTCCTCTTGAACAAAAGAACGCATATCAGAGCAGATTTGCATCAAAACTGAACCCTGAACTGAGAGCTGGCCCATATAAGAGTGTTCGTTATAGCTGTTTATATAATAATAATAATTATTATTATTATTATTATTTCGGTTTACAGAATGTAAGTTTACGCCTTATAAGATCTGCATCTAGATAAATAAATTTGCACTTGTCTTCGTGTGAATATCAGTGCGTTCTTGAATGCAGTTCTGCCTTGTTTGGCTAAATCGAGAAATATTCTAGATGTATTCACATGTATACGCAGCTGAAGTATGCGTTCTTACATTACAGTTTGCTCTCAGTTCAGGGTTCAGTTTTGACATAAATGTGCTCCGAAAAGCATTTTTTTGTTACAAAAATGGATAAGATGTATCCTGAGGAAAGAATTGGATGTACCGTTGACAATTTAAAAAATCCACTAGCAGTGGACATTTACAAATACAAGAACGGATCACAGAGCAGATCGACATTCAAGGATGTACCCCATGTGCGCATCTAACATGTGTGACTATACATGTGGATACATCTGGAAGGACTCATTCTTGAATGCAGATTTGCTCAGATATGCGTTCTATTTTTAACTGTCCACTGCTAGTGGATTTTTTAAATTGTCAACAGTACATCCAATTCTTACCACAGGATTCATTTTTTGTTTGTTTTAATAACTCAAGAATGCATATGGAGTAGATTTGTATAAAAACTTTCTTTATTCTATACATAGACATATTTTATTTTACTTTTTTCTTGAAAAATATACATGTGGATACATCCGGAATATTTCTGGATTTAGCTGAACAGAAAAGAATTACATTTAAGAATGCATCTGAATATAACTTCATTTTGCTGAACTGAGCAGAATTGCTTTCAAGAACTTACCCTACACTTCCATACACTTTTCCATGTCATACACTTTAATCATTTCATTTAATTTCGATTGTTTCGTTTTAATCCCTGTCTGCACACAGCATCTCACAAAGTTCCTATTTATTGCAACTTTTTGGAGTGAATTCTCTTTTTCCTTAACCAATCATCCTCGTTCAAATTATACGGCACACATACTTTTTGGAACAGATCTCGTGTTTTTTTGTTTTGTGAATTTTTTGCACAAACTTGAGCAAACTTTGGGAAGATGTTTTAGAGTAAAATATTTTTGCTCCACAGAATTTCTGGTAGGAGAGCAGAGGCGCTGGGCCGACGGCAAGGCGATGTGGCTGGCGATGCAGGAAACTCCAGCCCACGTGTCGTGCATGAAGAAGGCGGAGGCCACCAGCTCCGACGGGGATGTACAGTCGTGTCCGGTGAAGATAATCAACGCCGTAACTCCGATTCCAACCATGTACACGTGGGCTCCGATACAGCAGAATTTCATGGTGGAGGACGAGACGGTGCTGCACAACATTCCCTACATGGGAGACGAGATTCTCGACGAGGATGGAACTTTTATAGAGGAGCTGATAAAGAACTACGACGGGAAGGTACACGAGGTGGTACTGATCGAATTTTTACCCTATTGTGAACGGTAAATGTTGAACTCTGTTGATTTGTCTCAGGTGCACGGCGACCGCGAATCCGGTTTTATGGACGATTCGATATTCGTCGATCTGGTCAACGCCCTGCTCATCTACGACAGGGAGGACAAGGACAAGGAGGCTCCCAAGAAGGGCAAAGATTCGTCAAAGGAGAAAGATTCGCCGAAGGAGGAGAAGGAGAAAAAGGACACGGAGGTCGCGAAGAGTGAAGCGAAGCCGGAAACGTCCGGCGACAGCAAGGACGGCAAAGACAACGGAAAATTTCCTTCCATGCAGATATTTGGCGTGAGTCGAGACGAATCGCCGGAAACAGTTTTTGCTTTCGCGCGAAAACTCGTTCGGATGGCCCCTGAATGATGAATTTAATTTTCAGGCGATATCGTGCATGTTCCCCGACAAGGGGAAACCGGAAGAGCTGAGACAAAAATTCATCGAGCTGACCGAGCGTACCGATCCGAATGTCCTTCCTCCGGAGTGCACGCCGAACATCGACGGCGTTAACGCGAAGAGCGTTCCGCGAGAACAAACGATGCACTCGTTTCACACTTTGTTCTGCAGACGATGCTTCAAATACGACTGCTTTCTTCATCGTGAGTTCTATCGGGAGATACAACGAGTATATCGTTCTTTAAAAGCAATGAAAAGTTGTATCCGATCTTGTCGTCTCGAAGTTCGTAGATACATTATTTTTTCGCGCACGGTTAGAGTCGTGAAATTTTTCGAACGGCTCAACTCGTGTTGCGGAATTTTCGCCCGCGAGCCTCGTAACGATGATATCGTATCAGATACGACGAAACGGTGAATTTATATATATATATAACGTATATACATATATATATAAAAGAAAAATTAAGGAACAAATTCAATAAGTCTGTTCAAAGTCGAACGTTTTATTAATTACAACAATTTATGATTCCTGACTTATCGTAGCAGCCAGGGGGACCTCGCCGCAAGGTAAAGATAAACATTGCATAAAAAAACGATGAAACTTAACGAAATGAAAAATCGCGATTTCTTAATACATAGCTAGAAGCTATTATTTGTCTAGCGCAGAGGCATCAACAGAGGGCTCATACGAAATCATTATTTCATTCACCGTTCATCGCTCTGTCGATTTGTCAATAATAATTGTAGATATTTTAATAACGATATAACCCATTCGGAGTTCCTTTGAGAAAGGTATTGTTCATTTTTAGGGCTTCAAGTGTGCCACCCCGGACCAAATTTGATGAAACGCAAAGGACCGGACTTGAAGCCCTTTTCGGAACCTTGTGGTGCGGAATGTTACATGCATTTGGTGAGAAACGCTTAAAATACGGAAAATCGAAAAAAGACTATTTCCAGTTCGACATAAAAAAATTACAATGAATTCGCAGGAAGGGATGAAAGAAAAATTAGCGGCTCAAGCGGCCGATATAAAGGATGAGGACGGCGACGAGAAGCGCGGTGGACCGCGGAAGGTGCGGAAGCAGGCGAGTGTGGATTCCGGCAACGAGGCCAGCAGCGAGGACAGTAACGACAGCAATAAATACAGTCAGGGCGGAAGTTGTCAAGGTAAATGCCAACTTCTTTAAAATCACAATTACTAGCGGTATTTTCATTATCAACAAAATACTTTATCAATTTTTGCAGATTTCAAACAAAACGTGAACAAAGAATCGAAACAGGAACCAGAGTTGGAGGACCAGACGCAGCCGGAAAATCAGACACCGTTCACGCTTCTGGGTCTGGAGAAGAGAGTAAAGAGTGAATTCTCTTGGACCGGATCCGAGCAGAGTCTCTTCCGTGCTCTTCACAAAGCGTTTCCCGGCAATCCGTGCGCCCTCGCCCAGATAATTCTGACAAAGACGTGTCAGGAAGTTTATCAATTCGCGCAGAAGGAAGCATCGGACATTCCGGCCGTGGAGAGCTTGAAGGACTTCACACCCCCGCGCAAGAAGAAGAAGAAGCACCGTCTATGGTCCATGCATTGCCGGAAGATACAACTCAAGAAAGATTCTGGTAACTATTGCAATTTTTTATTCCGCACTTTATCGCTATCGCACCTCCCCTTTCGCTTTACAATATGCAAAAAACAAAAAAATTATAACATCATTTACAAACAGCAATAATACACAAAAACCGCACGATATATCATAATACGCAAATTATTATTAAGGACTATCAATAGTCGCTACAAGTATAGTAGTCAATGATGATTCCCAGAAATATTATACAATATCCTCACAATTTATTATATTATGCGAATTATTATTAACGATTATCAATAATTGCTACAACTATTGTAGTCAATGGAGATTCACAGCAATATTACATAAAATCCATACAATTTACCATATTATGCCAATTATTATTAACCTCTATCAATAATCGCCACGACTATACTACTCAATGATTATCCACTTATTAAAATTGCCACACACAATATCGTTGATTATTTTGTTCGAGTAAATACCCAACTGTGTCACTTATTGGAGCCCTTGCAGGTGCCAATCACGTTCACAACTTCGCGCCGTGCGACCATCCGGGAAGGCCGTGTGACAACTCCTGTCCTTGCATAAAGGCACAAAATTTCTGCGAGAAGTTTTGTCAGTGCAGCAGCGAGTGCCAGAATCGTTTTCCGGGATGCAGATGCAAGGCTCAGTGCAATACGAAACAGTGCCCATGTTATTTGGCTGTACGGGAGTGCGACCCGGATCTATGTCAGACGTGCGGGGCGGATCAGTTCCACATCACGAGGATCTCCTGCAAGAACGTCAGCGTACAGCGAGGTCTTCGTGAGTATTTTTATTCGTTGAATCGACAAATCGGTTACATCAATGAAACGAACAATTTTCGTCAAGTAATCTTTATAAATTTCGTTTCGCTGCAGACAAACATCTTCTGATGGCGCCGTCCGACGTAGCGGGCTGGGGAATATTCCTCAAAGAATCAGCCGGCAAAAACGAATTCATCTCGGAGTATTGCGGCGAGATAATAAGCCAGGACGAGGCCGATCGTCGTGGCAAAGTCTACGATAAGTACATGTGCAGTTTTCTCTTCAATCTGAATCACGACTTCGTCGTCGACGCCACGAGAAAGGGCAACAAGATAAGATTCGCCAATCACTCGATAAATCCAAATTGTTACGCGAAAGTGATGATGGTAAACGGCGATCACAGAATAGGAATCTTCGCGAAGCGAGCGATACAACCCGGCGAAGAATTGTTCTTCGACTACAGGTGAGAGAAATTTCTGTCTTACCGATCGCTATTCGGTCAACACTTCGCTGCATTAATTCTGCGGTCGGTGTATTAATAACCGTGGTCGTTTCGAAACTGTTTCAGATACGGACCGACCGAGCAACTCAAGTTCGTTGGCATAGAGCGCGAAATGGAGTTCTTGTGATCCTCGGAAAACCACGCGAGTGGATCAACCCGCGTGTCTAACCGCTGATACGAACAGCGACCAGTCGACGATACCGACGATTGATGTGTACAATGTTTTTAGTGAGAACAATATTTGATCCGATCGAGCAATGAGGATCGAATCAGTACCTGATAAACGATCTATCGACAAATGTTCAATGCTCTCTCGTTGAGAAACGAAAACGACAACAAAAAATTGTGTTTCCGCGATGAAACGAACGGAATTTCGTTATTCGTTTACGACCAACGAAAAACACGCAGTTCGCGCGTTAATGAACGCATCGACGCGTACAATATTTTTTAGTGAGAACAACATTTTGCCCGATCTAGCGAAAAAATGTCAACGTTCTCTCGTCGACAAACGAAATCGACAACAAAAAGTCGAGATTGCGCGTCGGTCTGAACAGGATTTTGTTGATCGGCTATGACCAACGAAAAACTCGCAGTTCGCACAAATTCACGAACGCATTTATGTACAACTGTAAAATTAATTACCCGAGTCAACGCGACGGCGTGGTTTTTTTCTCTCGACAATCGTGCCCAGCCAAAATTTCCCGATTCTTTCGGGCCCAAAAGACCCCTGCCGATGAAAGGAAAATTCACTTGCGTTACCTTCGCCGTCGCGCCGACCCGCCATCTAGCGGCAGATTGCCCGTCAATGAATCTATTCATTCGTAATTGTAAAATTAATTATAATCCCCTTGTTAGCGAGTAGCAAAAAAAAAAAAAAAAAAACAGTTCGCAATCTCTACTGTTGTATCCCAATTAGTAAAATAATTTTTTCACACGTAACGCAAGTCCGAAAGGTTTTTCATTGGTTGCATCCACTCCAGCTGCGAGATTGGTTGCCTCTCAGCCCAACCACTTTTTTCTGCACTCTTCAGCTCGTTTGTCGATGATTAAATTATTATCGAAAAATGTTTTTTATGTAAAAAAAAAAAAAAAAACATAACGTTGACGTCAAGTTACGTAGCCAGGTCGATCGATCTCCGTTGCGGAACGTTCGTTATACTCTGCGTAATTATGGTACGCGCGTGCCGTACGCTACAGCGAACACCCACTGAACCTGCGTAACGGCGGCATGGCGAGTACCTCGCGTAAGCGCGTTTATTCTAATAATTAATAAGTTAATTAACCCAGATGGTGCGACAAATAGCCGCGAACGCCGCGGGCTCGGAGCAATTCTTAATGACTATATAGCGGACATTCGGGTCCCCCGTGGAATCGTGAAGAGAAAAACGCGTGGCGAAACGCCGCGCGGGACGCCGAGCGTCCCCGAAGCGTTTCGGCCGTGAGAGTTATTATAGAGATGGAATCGGCCGAAACTAATGGGATTTTAGCGTTGGCACAGTGTTCTCCCGAGTCTCGAGACGACGATGATATACGAAGATTTCACTTTTCTTCTTTTTAATCGAAAAATCTCCGTCTCTCTTTCTCGGGCAGTTTGCGAGTTATACGAGTCATCGGAGAAGGGAGGGGGTTGTATATAGAAAAGCCGTGAAACGCGTGCCCGAGGTGTCCGTTCCGCCGAGTCGAGCCACCAGTTGAGCAGGCGCCGCGGCCGCGAAAGCGGGCGTACGAAAGTCGTCCGCCGGCCTCAGTTACTCGCACGCGATGGTCGTGTCGAGTTCCGAAGATTGAAATACAAAAAAAAAAAAACAAACAAACATACCGTGAACGTTTAAGGAGGAATATTTACAAAGTGACAAATGTCTTGAAAGAAAGTTTACTCTGCGGCGTTTTATTGCTTCGACCAAGAGAAAAAAGTTTTATTTTCGTGTTCAGTCGACCGTACATTATTTTTTTCGACGCCGATTAACCGGTCGGCTTTGACACAAAAATTCTCATCAATCTTGCATTTGTTTTGGTAACGAATACTCGCGGTTAGTCTTGCGCGTTAAACGTGAATCTTGGCCAAAACTTGTTGGTTTGTCCGGGTGCTCTTTTTACCCCCCGAGAGTCTCTATCGTAAGTAAATTGGTGTGACCGGTGTTCAGTAGTGCTACTGTCGGAACTCAATAGCGATAACAACGAAACGCCGCTCGGACCGTTGCTGCCGCCGTGCGACGTGAGATATTTGCCGGAAGCCAACTTCTGGAAAAATAAAAACTCGACAGCGGGTCGACTGATAAATCCTTCTCGATTCATCGGACGTCAGTGAGACTTTTCGCGGCAAATTTGTAGATAGAAAAACGCATCGAAATAGAAAACAAAGAAACTCGAACGCAGCTGACGAAAACGAAGTTTTAACAAAGAGAAGAGGAGAAGGATCAGAATTCGCAGAGTCGTGCGAAAGTTCAAGGGCAAGTCAAATCAACAAATCTTTTCTCGGCACTATGGATGACGAAGGCAAGTACATACACAAAGATTATATCTTCAATAATAATAATAATAATAATAATAATAATAATAATAATAAATGTTGAGGAAATCTTACAATCTATGGCGCAGAGTCACCGATTATTTTACGCAAGAAATTGACGATAATAGAGAGATAACATTCGACTAATCCGGCAGATTCTCTTTCACAATTGGTTGTACTATAGGCGAATAGTAAAGGATTATAGTAGGCAGGTTATTGGTTCGTGTTTCTGGTACTGAAGCGCTCATTCAATTTCACTCGTTCGTTATTCAATTACTCTCACTCGCCTCGCTGAGCGTATTCTCGAATAGAGCACTCGACTTTGAAGCCTCTTCGGCTATAAACATCGAGAGCCCTCGTGGCCCCTCTCCACGAGAAGAGCTATCATTCGCACACTCGACCTCATCTTTCTCGTCGGTCTCGTCGGCGACGAGTGAATAAACAAATAAACCGAGAAATCGTCGCCTCTCGGCGAGAAATCGACATGAAATATTGATCAATCCTTTGATAAACACTAACGATTACAATAACAATAATAAAAACAAAAAGATTGGAAAATTGGCAAAAGGCAGGTAGGCCGATTAGCGATCGTTGTGGATTATATATATATATTTTTTTATGATAGGCAGTTTTCGAAGACCTATTTATTTTCTTTCATGCAATTTAATAGAATTATTTTTATTAGATAATAGAATTTAATAGATAATAGCAATTAAATATTACTGAATAATTCGATGAAGCAGCTTTTGCATTTTTACCAGGACAAAAAATCGCTCATTGTTAAAATTATGTTGTAAACGAGAATGCGAAAAGCTTGTATCCCTGGAAAAAAGCCTCGGGCAATCATCAATATTTCGATGAGAAATTTTGTTATATTGTGGTTTATTCGAAAAATCGTTAAAGCCCTGTACATGTTTGCGGTCAGTTGCTCTTTTAAGTGATTGAAACTTTACAATATTTTTTTCGGTGTGGCTATTCGCACCCTTTCGTGTGTCGTGTGTCGTGTGTCGTGTGTCGTGTGTCGTGTGTCGAGAGTGTTGTGTTTCATAATTTATTAGTTTCAATTGAGCATGACATTATTCGTGTGTCGTGTGTCGTGTGTCGTGTGTCGTGTGTCGTGTGTCGTGTGTCGTGTGTTGAATGAGTTGTGTTTCACCATTTATTAGTTGCAATTGAGCATGGCATTGTTCGTGTATCGTGTGTCGTACATCGTATATCGAACGTGTTGTATTTCACTATTGATCAGTTCCAATTAAGCATAATATTTTTCGTGTGTCGTGTATGGTGCGTCGTGCGGCGTCCGTGTTGTGTCTCACCTTTTATTAGCTCACATTAAGGCAATGGGAAATTAGTACACACGACACACGACACACGACACACGACACACGACACACGACACACGACACACGACACACGAATAATGCCATGCTCAATTGAAACTAATAAATTATGAAACACAACACTCTCGACACGCGACACACGACACACGACACACGACACACGACACACGAATAATGTCATGCTTAATTGAAACTAATAAATTATGAAACACAACACTCTCGACACACGACACACGACACACGACACACGATAAATGCTATGCCACAGTACGACCAGGAAGGCACGACGTACGACGCACGAAAAAGCTTCAACATACGACACACGACACACGACACACGAAAAGCTCACCTGTATAAAAGCTTATATGGCAACACACGACACACGACACACGACACACGACACACGACACACGACACACGAAAGGGTGCGAATAGCCACACCGTATTTTTTTTTTACAGGCAATCCAATTGAAACGAACTGACTGGGTAAAAAAATAGTTTAAGGTAGCTCTGCATGGCACACTGGTCAAATCAATGATAAATGTTTGCAATTGTTTATTCACAATTGTGTGCATTTTTTTTTTACAGTAAAGGAGGTTGATTTGTGTTATTGCATGTGTCCTCGACCAAGAGAAATATTTATCACCATGGTCTTGCAAGAACAGCAGCTGGTAAATGCAGATTTCCATGATAATTACGTGAATTCGTAGAGAGAAACATTTCGGGAACAAAGTGCACTGTGGTGGATTAAAATCGGTTGAAAAATAAGGCTCCCTCTTCGAAGATACTCATCGAAAATTTATCGTCATGGAAATTTGCATAACCAGTTTATGTATTTGCAAAAACAGTTTCCTCGATCGAGGACACATGCAGAAATACAAAACGATTTCCATTACTGTTAATAAACGACCAACATTTTGGTCAAGAATTTTTAAGTTTTAGCACTTGTTTGTCCAAGTCGTTCGTGCAGACTACCTTAATAATCGAACCGAGCAGCGTTTGTTTTTTTTTTTTTTTTTGCCAAACAGATTTCAGCAATGATTTTAATATCGAAGAGGCAAGCTTTTTCGTTCGTGGAAAACTGCCGCGAATATAATCGAATACGTCGAAAGCGCCTTTCATTGTTATAAAATTCATCGGTTGACTAATCAATTTTCGAGTCAGCGTGCGTGACACGTCCGTCGCGTATAACGTAGCGTGCGGTGCCAGGTAGCTCGAAGAGTGGACAATTGGTTGTCGATACCAGACGTCCCGCAGTAAACCATCATCGCCAGTACCGGCGTTCGAGCGCCTCACCCTCATTCTCCGTTCCCGTCCTTATCCTCGGGCTCTTGGGGGGCGCTGCCGCGACTCGTCCGTCCTCCCGCCTCCGTCGCACCAGTCAGCGAAATGCGTGACGTGATCGTAGAAATAGTTTTTTTTTTTGCCCTCTTGCAAAAGCTCCCGGCGCGTAACGCCGGCGAGGGATATCGCGGGACTGTAATGTAACCCATAAATTAAACGCGGTGCCGGCTGTCACTATAAATTCTTTTCGTTCTCGGTTCGTACACCTCTTCTCGCTAGTCCTGGAGCTCCGGTCCGTTCGGTAGCGTGGCGCGCGTGTTGTAACTTCTCGGTCGGCGAGTTAGCAACACTTTGACGATATCCCCAAAGCAAAAGCAGTCCGCTGTGCTTCTTCCTTCTCTACGACGGCATGTTTCTGGTTCGGCGCGACGAGCACATAATAATAAATCGGTGTTATCAAAACGAAACCGCGCAGTGTCACGAGATGTCTTCCCAACGCGTATGATTTATCGCTGAAATTGAGGCGCGAGGCGGAAGACCGCTGAATCGACGGAAGTTGCCGAACGTATCTGCCGCTGCGAGAGGTTATCTTTTTTTTTTCATCTAGGCACCTAATTTTTTTTTACACAACGAGGTGCGAGTGCGCTTGTGTTTGCACACGGGAGTAAAGGACAAACTCCCGTTAACGATTATTGAAGCAAGCTCGAACGAGTCGTCGACATTATTCTTTTTTTTTTTTTTCACAACGTTGAAACAGTAGGAACAAGTCCGATAGCCGTCGGGCAGTGCAGAGAAGAGGAGATTAAACTGGCAAACGTTCCACCGGATTGTCTGCCATTTTGTACTTTTTTACGTCCGGAAGAAAACAATTATAATTTTTTTTTTTTTTTTTTTCAATGCGAAGGGCAGACTCTTCGGAGAACGGAAGGATGAGCGATCTCCTTAAATTCGCAGCGGCCCCGAAGGTTTATCAATGGCGTGGGTTTTTGTTTGGAACGAATGTTTCGATAATCTCGTCCGATCGGAGGTTCGATGGAAACCGACGGTTTCTCTCGCCGCTGGCGAGAGAGGCGCCTTCAAATTTACGGTGTTCAAACCGACACTCGTTGCGAGTTGACATATGAATACAGCACACGACACAATTAATGCACATTAAGCAAGTGTTAGATATTTGCGGCGTATATTTAGACGAAGTTGCGAACACTATAAAAAAAAAAAAAAAAATTGTAACTTTATTGTATCGGATTGGAAGTTTTTATGTGCAAACTGGTACATTAAATTTAATGTACAATTGTCATAAAAAATTAATATACTTTTTCATTGAAATTACACTACTTTTATAGTAAAATATTAAAGTTAATAATTAAAAATAACGTATTTTCAATGTTTTTAATATAGTGAGCAGAGCTGGGCAGTACTTAAAGTACGTACTTAAAGTATCAAAATACTTTTCGGTACTTTGAGTACTATTACTGAGTACTAATACCAAAATTGTAATAAATGAGAAAACCATGTGAAAATTACTTTGCACCTCTTCCGTAACGTAAAAAAAATATCTGTCTCATAAAATTATTTTACTCCCAATCCAAATTTTCCATTTAAATCGCAAAAATACGATTTTTTTATGGATAAAATGGAGACCTTTCTCACTTTCGGACACTGTACTAGATCCATACGGCCTAGATTTTGTTATACATCTAGTCGATCTCCACTCAATTCTCCAAGGTTCAGTCGTCGTTGTCCAGTCGATTAGTTTGTTACCAAGGATTGGAACCGAAGAGTTTCGACGTTTTGAAAAAATGTTGGCCCTGAACAGGTCCGTTTGATTTGAAAATTCCTCTCTAAATTTCGTACTCGTGAAGCTCCGTCTCTCCTGATTAAGAAGAAAAAGTACCTTGTACTGTGTATTTTATAAAAATACTTTAAGTACGGAAACTACTTCGTACTTTGTATTTAAAGTACTTGCGATACTTTGCCCAGCTCTGATACTGAAAAATAAGTTTTCATCACAATCATGCATGAAATTTAATATACCAGTATTTGCATAAAAACTTCCAGTCCGTTACATTAAACTTCATTCGAATTTTTGTTACAATGACCATGTCTACGATTGAACGGTGTACGATTGAACGGTGTACGATTGAACGGTGTACGATTGAACGGTGTACGATTGAACGGTGCACGATTGAACGGTGCACGATTGAACGGTGCACGATTGAACGGTGCACGATTGAACGGTGCACGATTGAACGGTGCACGATTGAACGGTGCACGATTGAACGGCGTACGATTGAACGGCGTACGATTGAACGGTGCACGATTTAATGGTGTACGATTGACCGGTGGACGATTGACCGGTGGACGATTGACCGGTGGACGATTGACCGGTGGACGATTGACCGGTGGACGATTGACCGGTGGACGATTGACCGGTGGACGATTGACCGGTGGACGATTGAACGGTGTACGATTGAACGGTGTACGATTGAACGGTGTACGATTGAACGGTGTACGATTGAACGGTGTACGATTGAACGGTGTACGATTGAACGGTGTACGATTGAACGGTGTACGATTGAACGGTGTACGATTGAACGGTGTACGATTGAACGGTGTACGATTGAACGGTGTACGATTGAACGGTGTACGATTGAACGGTGTACGATTGAACGGTGTACGATTGAACGGTGTACGATTGAACGGTGTACGATTGAACGGTGCACGATCGAACGGTGCACGATCGAACGGTGCACGACTGAACGGTGTACGACTGAACGGTGTACGATTGAAGGCGCCTCCGATCTTCTTGAATTCTCAGGGAAGGCGAAGTTTTACTAATCGTGCGGATTTTTGTTTGGAACAAGTGTTTTAATAAACTCGTCGGCCGATCGGATATTTGACGGAACGACGGTCTCCATCTCACCGCCGGCGAGATCGGCCCGAAGCATCGACCATCGACGGGGGGTTCCGTGGACGAGACGTTTGACGCCGTACGGTATATGCATACAGAGGCAGATGGGATCGCACAGTTGGACAGTAGTGTCGCGAGTGAACTTGAACCACAGTTAGGAACAATTGTCGGTGACCTCCGGCCGTTGGAAACTGCCAGAGCTCGGTCAATTATCGGCGATATTGTCATTAGCGAGAGAAACCTCGTTGCAGAGTGCGCGTACTCGAGAATTCTCGGCGTCCTTCCGAGATATGACGCTACTACAAATACGATCTCTTCCGGAACAGTGACGGAAAGAATGTATCCCTTTCGAAAACTTTCCCACCGTGAGTTTCGGGCCGTTTTCACATTCTGTGCCGGAGATGAACCTACTAAAAATAGTTACCACCGGAACACGCATAAAATTAGTGTATTCCTTCTGCAAACTTTCCCACCGTAACTTCCGGGTGATTTTCATAGTCGGAGTTTCACAGCTCGCAGCGATTTCATTACGAAACGTTATGTAATCGAGTTCTCGCCCTCTTTTGAGAAAGGCTAATTGTGAGGCGAACAAACTGGCTCGTTTTTGGTCATCCGAGAAATCGTATGCGTTGCGAAAACTTCGGTGAAATTTCGCTCCTTGTGTCAACCGGAACTCGGGCATTTATTAGTCATCGAAGAATTGAAAATACGCTATGCTGGCACGAGTCCAGTCGAACTCGGCCCGCCATTGGCTGACGTTGGCGATCGAGCCCAAACATTCTCAACGGTAATGATTTCTCACGACGATCTATATTCGAGATGTGTATCCGGCGGACTGGGAGATCCGCTAACGAGTTCCAGAACCGTAGCGCATCTCCAAATCTTAACGGTGAAATCGAGGCTGAATCATCTGTTTGGATAGATTTGGCAATTACTCACTGTGCACTAAATTTCGCGATTCATGCTTTACCTCGAGCCAGTTTGCAAGGAGATAAAAAAAAAAAAAAAATTATTAAAAAAATACATATCGACGTATGTTTTAATCAAATGATTGATCGATTTATTATTTGGTCAATTATTCTGTTTTGGGCCCCTCGCAAAATGCGCATCTCCAAACGGCAATGGTGAAATCGGTCAAATCACCTGTGTGGACAGATTCGGAAAATATTCACTACGTAGGCCACACCCGGACGCGATGGACCCATCAAGGTAGTCATTGCGATTGTGTTCACTTCACATGAGTTTCAGAGAAACGAGAGGAAACTGTAGACACTTGTCGATGGTATAAAAATCTGAAAAAAAAAAAAAAAAAAATCAAGCGTATCAAAGATGCCGAAAGGATTAATTTTGCATAACAATAATTTCAAAATGTTATTAACAAATTGATGAAAAATAAAATTATTCGACAAATATCCCGGAAACCTAACTTTTTATTTTTGAATGAAAATTATTCGTTCATTTTGTTGAGTACGTATGAATTTTTTTCAGATTTTTAAATAGTACACTTTGATTTTTTTTTTTTTTTTTCTTTGTTATATGCGAAAAACGTATAGAAAGTCAGAAAATTCAAAGTGAATTTAAAAATCTGAAAAAATTCATACGTATTCAGAAAAATAAACGAATAATTTGGATTAACAAAAAAAAAAAAGTTACGTTTCCGCAAGATTTGTTGGACAATTTTATTTTTCATCAATTCGTTAATAATATTTTGGAATTATTGTTATGCAAAATTCATCCTTTCGGCATCTTTAGTACGCTTGATTTTTTTTTTTTCAGATTTTTATATCATCGAGAAGTGTCTACAATTCCCTCTCATTTCATTGAAACTTATGTGATGTGAACACTATTCTCGAGGACTACCTTAAGCAAATAATGCGGCTACAACGTTGCCGAAAGCACAATTTATGGTTTGTCATCCAACAATGATGTTATCACAGTTTTGTACCCAATTCGAAGAGAAAAATTGTCCGGGGCCAGACGCGTTACTCTTAACTTCTTCACTTTTTTTAACCCCTTCCTGTACTATCGATAGATCTTGAGTTTCCCTATTTCTACCTATCAGTAGTGCTCATGCGTCAATAATCCGCCGTGACAGCCTTCTACTTGTCTTGCATAGGCTGGTTCATTACGCCCCGGTCTCCACTACTAAATTATGCAATTCGTGCTTTACTCACATCCAACCTCACTTCAGTCCCCTTCGATCAAGGAGATCAAAAAATAAATGAATAAATATCGATGTATCTCTTTAAATCCAAATAATTGGGGTCGTAGGTCGATTTTTTTATTTGTGCAATTATTTCGTTTTGGGCCCCACGAAAAATGCGTATCTCCAAACCGTAATGGTGACATCGGGTTGAATCATCTGTTTGGATAGATTCGACAGTTATTAACTACGCACTAAATTTCTCGATTCATGCTTTATCTCGAGTCACTTTGCAAGGACATACTAAAAAAAAAAAAAAAAAAAATTCTATGTATTTTTTAAATCTAAACAATTGTGCTAATAAGTCCATTAATGACATGTACAATTGTTAAGTTTTGGGCCGATTGTTTGAGCATATATACATACAACCGATGACATACGCGTAATGTTGTTTTCTCACAATTCATTGGTCTCGCAAGCTCGAAAATACGTTGGACACGAGCTTAGTTTATTTTCGATTCTCCCCGCTCTATTTATAACGGGTGGGAAGGAGAAGTGCGTGTCTCTCGCGCGCTCTCGTGTCTCCCGCGTTACAATGATATAGTCTCGTGCGCATCGATCGTTTTCGAGTCGGTACATTGCTTACTCTACCTCCAAGTCGTATATCACAGTATCTATATAGTATGCGTAGTACAGGTATTTTTTTTGTTTTCTTTCGTGCTGCATGACATTCGACCTCGCCGTTCTGATTGTTATTCCGTGCGTGTTATATATATATATATATATATATATATATATATATATATATATATATATATATATATACACATATATACATATATATTCGGGGGTCGGCCACATCTGGCACGCACTTCGTAGTCAGGGGGGCGGGGGGGAATACTCGGCTACTTGTTATTTCACGTAGTATCGAAAGCCACGTTCTTATCTGAATATTTTTATACGAATATCTACGGTCTTAGACCGAAGAATTTATTTTCATCAATATTTGAATAATAATTACCATATTTGGAATTGCTGCGGTAAAAAAAAAACTCAAGGTATGCGAATATAAAATATAAAATGCCTTATCAAAAATAACAACTAATAAGGTTTTTGCGACACGCGTCCTTAGACAATTGATGAGAACAATGACAATATTTTTGTGAGAAGAAATTGTTAGGCCTTTATCAACGTCTTGGGTAAATTTGATTGAATTGTAATAGTCTATCGATCTACGTCTGTCTGCATCTGGCTACACATGGCGAGCACTTCGTAGTCGTTTCCAGGGGTCGGCTATTCTTTGTTTCACGTTGTATCGGAAGCCGTGTTATTATCCGAATATATTTATACGAATATCTACGGGCTCGAAGAATTTATTTCCATAAAAATTCGAATATTACCATATTTAGAATCGCTACGATAAAAAAAAAGGCAATATCACTATCACTATTTTTGGAATATTGGCTAATAAAGTTGACGTATAAACTTTTTTCGTTAATCGTCATTCCGGAAGGACATTTATTGTATATTTTTTTTGTTTCACGTTAATCATTAATCTGCTGCTTATTTTAGTCACAGATGAATATTGCACGCACACGCACATTTTCAACATTCTGACACAAAAATCTCGAAGTTTTTGTTGTTGTTGCCAGAACAATGTTTCGGATATTTATTATCAGAAGCGAACTAACTGTTTGGTGCGGAGATTAACATTCATCATTAATTTTCGAACGATCAACAAATCTTATTCATCGTCAGATACCTGTAAATATCAGTGTGAATAGTTTGCAGACCACAGTATCTACGAGTCCAGATAAAAAGTGAATTCTATGTCAGCTGAGTCGAGCGAATCCAAGGGCACGATACCGAGAACATCTGCCGGCGCGCCGAATCGCTCGGTAGTTTCAGTTTCGTCTTCATCGAAAGCCTTTTTACCGCCGAGGACGAAACGACAACATTGATCGTTGAACACAACGCTCTGTTCAGTGTTGCGTGTAGAGTAAAGGTCACGCGAAGCAAAGTCAGACGAAATCAATTCAACTATATCGATTAACGAAGCAACTCTTGATTCATCGGTGACTTTCGTTTTACACTCGTGATTTATTGTGTTCTGTTTTTTTATTTTATTTATTTTTTGTTATTTGTTATATTAATAATTTTGAAAATACATCATGAACTGTAGAGTCAAATTGGTTATTCTAACGGAACCAGAGCTGTGTAGATTGTTTTAGCCTCTTCTACCTTCTGTTGAATACAGAGCTTGGTATTTTTCATGATGTTCCGGGACTCGCGGTAGAAAGCGCTAAGGCCACGGGTGGTCGTGCAGAATTTGAGGGAAGGTTTAATGGTGGAGAGCAAGTATTTCATCTTGCCAATGTTTATCGTCAGAGATGGGACGGACTTGGCGACTGTCAACGCTCCCCTGACTCCGGCCTGGTAACACAGTAACAACAATTAAAATCATATAGACAAAATTCAAATGAAACTGTCAAAACAAAGCTATGGACGATGATAAAATTTTCATTTTCATATCGCTTCCTCGTAACTTTCCTTCATTCGCGAGGCTTCCTCAATGTTAAAGCATATTGTTTATTTTTGTGCGTTTTCATAAATAAAGTTTTGTTAACAATGAAAAATCACTTGAAAGCTTTATGAAAATTTCAATTTTCAACTCTTTCGTTTACTTGTGTATCTATTATATATTATTGATGGTTAATTTTTTAATTCATAATCAAACAATAAAAATAAAAGCTACGAATAAAGATAAAAATGATATTTTCATATCGCTTCCCCGTAATTTTCCGTAATTCCCAAAGCTTCTTCAATGAGAAAGCGTCTTCTATATTTTTGGCATCGTCATAAATTAAGTTTTGCGAATAAAGAAAAATTATGTGGAAGTGATATGAAGATTGAAATTTTTATGTTATTCATTCACTTATGTATGTATTATATATCGGTGGTGTTAACATTTATTGTATATTATATGAGATTAAGGGTTCAATGAACCATTGTTTTTGTTGCAAAATCAACGCTATGTTTAACTTTAAGCAAAGATAACTGGCCGATTTTTATTCACAACGAAAAAAAGACTCGAAGATAAGTGGTCGGAACTATTCCTTGGAACTTTCGAATTTTACTCAAGAAATTCAAATGATATCGCTTTATCTAGCTTTTTCAACGCCTCATGTACATCATCTTGTGCGTTTCCTACAAACGAAACATGAGAGACAACGTTCTTTTTCCGCGTTATCTTCGGGAAGCAAACATCGCCGTTTCACAATACACGAATTCTTTGATTTTCAAAATATTTCCGATTAAATGTTTCATACAAACTTTTCTCGTTAGTCGTCATTCCGTTGCTATGTTTAATTTTTTTTTTTTTTTTTTTTTTTTTTTTTTTTTTTTTTTTTACGCTCGTCACGAATGTATTACTTATTTCACTCAGAAATGAATATTTCATGCCGAAACTTTCATCTAAAGTAAAGTACTTATTTTTTCATCGAATCAGAAAAAATTCGAAACAACAAAATTTAAATTGTTTTTACATCTTGAACACGCCGACACAAATATCCTGATTTACGAATACAAAGCTTCCGTCTGTAAGAAAGCAAGAATATGCTGGCATGTTTTTTAACTCAATGAAAGAGAAAAATGATTGTCGACGTGATCGAAAATTGTTTGCCAAAAAAAAAAAAAAAAAAAAATGGTACTTTGAGCATTTATTTACACGATGATTTTGAGGCTTTTGGCCTCGAATCTTGGTGTGCCCTGAATTTGATGACTTCATGCGCAAAAGAATTTCACTTACCATCTTGGTGCAGGCAATAGCCTTGAGAATGGATGCGATACCATCGACGTCGTCAGCGCAGCTGTGAGCTTCGTCTCTGATTGTAGACAAGTTTTCAAGAACCTCGGCGGCCGCCTCATTGAGGTTCTCGATGTATTCCAGTCCCTTTTCTTTTTTATTGGTGATACACTCGGTGATGTTGGCGTTCACACCGTCTAAGATATTGCGCCGAACCTCATTGCTTATATCGCATTCGCTGAGATCGACGCCCTTAGTTTTCTCGATGAGCATCTTAATGTCCTTCGTGAGCTATAAAAAAAAAAAAAAAAACGAAAGAAATTTGTTAAATCGTACATTTATTTTTTCATCGCGGATTGTCATTTATTTTTCGTAAATTCGACGATACACACCTTCACCTCCAGTTTTCTGATATCTTCGGCAATTTTGTCGCCGAAATCATCTGCGGTTTTGTCGAGTTTTTCAGAAAGTTTTTCGATTTTCTTCTTGGTATTTTCATAGATTCTTTCGACATTCTCGATTTTGGCCGCTACGAATGATTCGACCCTTTGTTGGGCGTCCATGAGACGAGTCGTCAAGAAGGTAGCGTCGACTGCCTAAAATTTACAAGAATATTGTGTACTTTAGTTTTTTGAATCAATAAAAATTGTACTTAAAATTTTGTATCTGTTTCAATATATATATATATATATATATATATATATATATATATATATATATATGTTTATCTATATCAGCGGTTCTTAACCGGGGTTCCATGGACCCCCAAAATACACGAGGGACCCCCTATGGACCCCCAACGTTAAGAACCACTGATCTGTATGAAACAACCTTAAAAAGAAATATTTTTAAGGTTGTACATACATAAGTGAACGAATAAAATAAAAAAAAACAACCTTAAAAAGAAATAGTAATTATACTACAAACAATAAGAAAAAAAAATCGAAAATAAATGAAATCACATGAGCCAAGTGTGGTAAACTGATTTGTACAGAAATATTTATTGTACATATTTAGTATAGTGATTTAGTATAGTGACCTTAAAAAAAAAGAAAATCGAAAATAAATGAAATCACATGAGCCAAGTGTGGTAAACCGATTTGTACATAAATATTTATTGTACATATTTAGTACAGTAATCATAATTACTACAAATAAGAAAAAAAAAAAAAAATTAAACATCTCAATATCAATTCAAATATCATCTACTCAGTTTCCACTTCCGGCATATTAGACTGACTACTTGATGGCTCGCTTAAAAAAAAAATCTTTTTTATATACTTGGGGCGTTGAGAAGCTAATCCGTCTCTTGATTATTAGCGTCGAATATTTAAGTATTGTAAACGAAAAAAATATTCAAAATACTTTCTTCGTGTTTGCTTCCAAGAGAGAAAAAGTTAGGTTTCCGAGATAATTTGTGAAGAATTTTATTTTTCATCAATTTGTTAATAACATTTTGAAATTATTATTATGAAAAATTAATCATTTCAACACCTTTAATATGCTTGATTTTTTTTTTTCAGATTTTTATATCATCCAGAAGTGTTTGCAATTTTATCTCATTTCTCTCTGAAACTCATGCGAAGTGTGAACACTGTTCGCAAGGACTACCTTCAAGGTAGCTCTCTCTGTACGCCCGTTTCATAGACATCGGCGTCTATGTGTCATAAAAAAAAATAATGATATGTGGTACTTTGTCTGCATCAATAATATTATTAACAACAATAGAGTGTCTATGAAAATTTTCTTAATTAGATTGAACCGATTATTTGTGAGCGAATTGTCTTGTACAGTGTGAATTTCACTTAATTTTCACGACGATTAGATTAGAAAACGTCATTTGTCCCAAAAAACCGTGCACTTTGATCGCAGTTCCATTGAACATTATTCGGCTAACTTCACTTTTTTTTTTTTTTTTTTTTTTTTTTTTTCCGTTACTCACGAATTCCCGATTGATTCACGAGTCCGCAGTAATTTATATATTTTTTTTCTCTATCTTCGATCCGAGTATGTTGATTCTCGATTTGAAGATCAATTTCACCAGCCCTCCCGTTAGTGGCGTGTAAAAAGACCGATCTTCAAGATCCAATTGTTCATCGAAATGATCGGTGAAAGCCTTCGAGATTGTGCAACAAGTAGAATTTCATAGTCAAATGACGACACTGTCAAAAGTTTATGCAACATGACTTTGGATTGTCTTCGCGACAGAACAACCTCAATGTAAACGTATTCGGAATCTTTCAAATAATCGAAAAATCTCACACAAACAAACAAACGAAAAAATGTCTAGATTCACATGCACGTGTTCGTGCAATTATTAATTTTCAATCGTACAAATATATTTACAGTACTTTGAACATACGATGTAGATGACTTACCGCTGCGAAGAGCACAGCGCATAGGAAGATCGTAATTTTCGACATTGTTGCTGGGTTGCTTGTCGTGGCGCGGATGAGCCAACGATATCGAAACGACGCTTTTATAGGGACAAAAAAAAATGTTCACTGGAACGGCAGTTTTGTGAAAAATGATTAATTGATAGAATCAAATATTGAGGCAATGTTTGACCACTTGTGCCAACAAACCTTGACTACATATTGTTCGACCCGGTAACGCTACTCTTCGTAACATAACTAGCTCATGGAAAAAAATGTTGTTCGACTATTATTTTAGTTCTAATCCAGGAAGCAAATGCGAGAGACACTTTTATTGACTCGCCGTTAGACCATGTTACCATAGACAGTGTTACGGTTAAACGCATTTACAATTCTGTATAGGAAGTCTCTCAGCGTTATGTGATACGGCCCCTCCGTAGAGCGTGTAAATAGACATATCTCACGCGTCTCTGTTATTAGATCAACGATGTGGTAAATTTAACTGGTCAATAAATATTTGTTTGTTATATCTTCACGCTCAATCTCTCTCTCTCTCTCTCTCTCTCTCTCTCTCTCTCTCAATCTTCTACCTTTTGCATTTGTGACTGTTCCATATTTCGAGTTAGTATTTTTATCCCTGAAAACCCGGCTTCAAATATTTTATCTAGACGCGCGTGAATCTTTGTAACGTCTTTGTATCGTGCGAACGCTTAACGCTCTCATGTCTTATCGCTCGTGAGGATACCGTGTCGCGCTCAGCAATAGGCGAGGGCCCTACTTTCGTCAGGCCCTTGCATCAGTTCATCACCGAGTCCCGAAGCGTCGTCACGTCAATTAGCTCACGTCTCATTTTAATAGAACTAATGAAACATTCATTCGAACTTCACTCAATCACCTCTACCACATCGAGACGAGTAACACACGTTCTACCTTTGAGCAGACGAAAAGGCGAAAAATGTGCCAAAATATCGAGTAAATAAATCCTTCATCGAATTTTTTGACGGCTACGTAGCGCCTTAAATCCTCTTTCATATATTTGTAATTAAATAAATACATTGATGAATTTGAATAATTCAATATATGTATGTCTAATACATTTTACATATTTCAGATATAATTTTTCACATATAATAAAAAAAAAAATTGTACAAATACATGACATACGTTTTTTTTTTTTTTTTTTTTTGCGTCCGTGTGCGAGAGACGATAATTATTTTCACGGCAATGAATTGATAATCTATCGCACGTGACATGTTTTTTTCTATTGCTCTTAGGGATGATTAAGAGCGGCAAATTTATCTCGGTCAAATATTGATTTGGCACACTTTTTTTTTTTAAGTTGAAAATTTTAATATTCATATTGCTTCCTCATAAATGTTGAAATTATGAATGAAAAGTGCTACTTTATGCCTGCTGACTGTGGTGCCGAACAGCCAACGTGTAAAGTACGAGAAGCGTGCGTAAAGTACGAGAGGCGTGCGTAAAGTACGAGAGGCGTGCGTAAAGTACGAGAGGCGTGCGTAAAGTACGAGAGGCGTGCGTAAAGTACGAGAGGCGTGCGTAAAGTACGAGAGGCGTGCGTAAAGTACGAGAGGCGTGCGTAAAGTACGAGAAGCGTGCGTAAAGCACGATACGCGTGCGTAAAGCACGATACGCGTGCGTAAAGCACGATACGCGTGCGTAAAGTACGATACGCGTGCGTAAAGTACGATACGCGTGCGTAAAGTACGATACGCGTGCGTAAAGTACGATACGCGTGCCTAAAGCACGATACGCGTGCCTAAAGCACGATACGCGTGCGTAAAGTACGATACGCGTGCCTAAAGCACGATACGCGTGCCTAAAGCACGATACGCGTGCCTAAAGCACGATACGCGTGCGTAAAGTACAAGAAGCGTGCAATAAAGTAAAATCGGCCCGATGTGCGCGTGCGCCGGGTATTTATAGTACACTCGGCTGTAAAGCGTCACTTACGCCACTCTTGGCAGGCACGAAAAGTGTCGCTTTTCATACATGAGTTACATAAATGCGCCTTAAATCTCGGCCCAGAATTTTGAGCCTTCTCGCAACCTCGAATTTTCTTTTCGTCCGGAAGTCAGGCAATCGAATTCGCGCACAAGGATCAATTACCCTCAAAGGACCTTCCCTCCACCAGCATGAATTTGTCGGATTCGGGGACATGATAAACAACAAATTAGTATCCACTAGTTCTCGCATTCACGCGTAGGACAACGAGACCGATTAGCGGGGACAGCCGTTCCGCACCGTTGATCCTGGTCACGCTGAATATACTATGGTGATATTATTATTATTATTATTATTATTATTGTGTATTTGACCGGGCGAGCACGTAGTCGGGCTTTGGGCTCGCGCGTACCGATTCGACAACGTTCTCGTTATCGTGCACCATAGTTATAACCATCGTACAGCGATACGTATTGTCTATGATCTCGGTGTAAATTCTCCGACGGCCATTTCGAACACACCTAATGGCATTCAATCGTTGTTTACGTCGGGTTTGCCAAAGCAAACGCGGTGGTAAAGCGATAGCGATGCATAACGCAGGCAACACGGATTTATCCCTCGCGAGGGTGCGAAAACCTTTATCGAACGATTACTCGCACATTTTAAGTCAGAATTTCACCGCTCGAGGGGAATTTTCGTTTAATGCGGTGTATTGGTGTAATCTGGATGGAAGAGATTGAAGGCTTCTATCAGATTTCGCACCAAAGCGGATCACTCACAAAAAAAAAAACAAAAAAAAAAAACCCAATAATATAGGGAAATCGCTCGTTGACTTTAGCGATTTCCTAAATCGGTTGAATATTGTAATTTCCTTTGGATTTTACGAGATTTTACGAATTTTCGCAAAGCGGGGATGTCTCATGAAATGAAAAAAAATACGAATATAGGAAAATCGTTCCTCGGCTTTATGGAATTAAATCATTGAAATATTTTTACTCCCTATCGATCTATGAATTTATGATATTTTTTATGAATCATTGGGCCGATAAAATTTCGGTGCAGGGAAAGGGGCGTCAACGGGAGCGAATTCTCTTTTCGATGGTAATTAAATTCACGGAAATGGTCGTTATACAATTTTTTCGATTCCCGGAGGTATTCGTTAAACTCGAATTCGTGTTCGGTATCGATAATTATTATTACGGCTTCGTAATTTAACTCCCCTTCGGACTACCGGGCGTTTCACTTCGCGCGGCAGTAACGTCGATTATTACTCAATTAATTGTTTATTGCGTTTCGACTTCGACAGTCGAAATATAATGAACTCTGATCGGGAGTTGCGTGAAAATAGTCATTGCTTCAATGTAAATATCACGCGTTGCGCAACGTCTGTTTACATTTTTTTTTTTTTTTTTTTTTTTTTTTTTTTTTTTTTTTTTTTTTTACAAGATACCCGATGGAAACAAACGAAGTTATCGATCAAACACATATGTGCTCGCGTAGAACGGGATCGAAATCTGAACGATAGTATTCGAGCTAATTATTATCGTGGCAATAAAAAATAAAAAAATTAAAAAAAAAAAAAATTTAAGGCCACAATCGGATTGGAAAATCAAACGTGGCCTTTTACAATTTATCTTAAAGTCAATCGAGTACCCAGATACATAGCTGGCCAAAGTACTCAAAGTACCGAGTACTTAAAGTACATTGTACTTAAAGTCCTATGCACTTTATACATTGTCAAGTACTCAGGACTTTAAGTATTATGTACTTTAAGTACTTGTAGAGTACTTTGAGTTCTTATAAAATACCCAAAAAAAAAAAAATCGTATTTAGTTGTTTATCAAGTAAGGAAAAAAAATATGTTTATGAAAAATCATAAAAATTAAGGTGATGCGACCATAGACCTTATTAGAAAAACAGTAGAATTGCGTGATGCTTTGTAGCCGAGCTGGGCGGTACTCGAACACCATGGTTCGCGATTGGTAATTGAAGTACGGACTTCAAGTACGAGTCTACTTACGCTGAAGCTGTACAAAGTTCCAAAAAATCGTTAAATTACAAAGTACAGAGGAACACCAGTACTCTCTGTACTCGAAGTATTTCTCAGGTACTTTTTCCAGGTATCCCGCACAAAATTAATGTATTTGATAGAGGTCGCTACCGGCTATTTGAAAAATTGAAAACTTTGGAACATCTAAATTTAAAGTAAAAAATCAAAATGAAAATCGACATTTCCTCGGAGATAGCCCGTACATCCAAAATATAACGTATAATTAAACCCTCGGTAGCGACCTCCAAGAAGACTTCGATTTCGTACGGATTTTGCAGAGTTTTTTTTTTTTTTTTTCTTATACGTTATACTTTGAAAGCGCGGGTTGACACCAATGAAATCTCGAATTTTTCACTGTGACTTTAAATTTAAATGTTCCGAAGATTTTAATTTTTCAAATAGCCGATAGTGACCTAGAGGTCACTATCGGCTATTTGAAAAATGCACAAATGCACTGTGCACAAATGCAAATTAATGCACTGTTAGAACAGTGCATTAATTTCGGGCACCCTTGGCACATCATATTTTTATTTGATACCTCACGATAATACGGGGTGGCCCGCAAAAAAATTGAATAATTTTCAATTTAAGAACCACCCTACCCTGCGGCCTCTAGTCGCGCGATATACTGTATATCAGATCAGATGAAAATAATTAAGAGATTCACCTAGAAATATTTTACTTACTTAAATTAAACTCTTGTGACCTTGACATACTTTGGCAAGCTCTGATTTTCACGTTTCACGCAATAGAAAATACTTGATGTAATGGCAAAGAACTTTAGGTGCAGTATACTTCAAGTACTTCCTGTACTTTAAGTACAGTATTTAAAGTACATATGTACTTTGAGTACTTTAAAAAAATGACAGTACTTGAAGTACACCTGTACTTTAAGTATTCGGAATTAAAGTGCCAAATAAGTACAATGTACCTTAAGTATCGCCCAGCTCTGCACAGATATCAAAAATGGTTTTTACGCCTTTCAGAGGGATAATTAGTGCGGACTAATAACTCATCTTAGTAAGTCACAAGGTAAGCACCTGCTAGACCAAAGTGTACAGTGTATATGTAAAACATGTTATATTCTAAAGACGTAAAAGGCAAGAATGGCTAAATAAATAAATAAATAAAAAATAACTCATCTTACGCCAATAAATCCACGGGCACAATTTTCCGGAGCTTTTGTAAAGTCAAATTTGTAGTTTTCCTTCGATTTTAACGAGCGAAAGCTCACTTTGCTTCGCGCTGGGTACTCTACGAATTCACCGGAAAACATTAATGATAATACTCATCGTTTACAAATTGGAGTCATTTGGTTTATGAAAAGAAAAAAAAAAAAAAAACAGAGTTACAACGTTAACTGAACTTTCCTTCTGATTGAGAATCTAAAAGAAACAAATGTCAGTAAGTAAAACATATTTCAACAATAAAATAAGTCACCTGTTAAGATCGGCCTAAAATGACGAATTTGTCTTCACGAAACTCGTGTAAAAATATGCCCGTGGATTTATTGGCCTAAATTGAATTATTTTTCCACAAATTCATCGTTGTAAATTTCTTCTACGTAAAGCAGGAATTTTTAAATCTATGCCACCATAGTTGGCAAAAATTCCCCTTTAAAACTGCAAGCAATTTTTGAAATCCGGTTTTAAGAGAAATGTGGTTAAAAAAAAAAAAAGATTTCTTGAAAATTATTTAATTTAATTATCTTCAAGGTCGAATTTCCAACAGCGGTGAAGTTGAATATTTCGTTCCAATATCCTCTCAATTTTCGTTAAAAATTCCAAATTTCAATAGCGCGAGGAGAGAGTGTTTCGCTCTTTGCACGTTATGTTTCATCGTTCTTTGATCCGCCTCGATGCGAGACGTGTGGAAAGTTAGTTGGAACTATCAACAGTATCATTTATCGATAATGCTCGCGGTGTACCTTCACTGCGAGAGGAAGTTTCACAGGGTTTCTCGCGCAACTTAATGGCGAAAGGGAAAGACACAGTGGCAGTCGTGACTGGGGCAGAATAACGCGGAACAGCTGTCGCTCTGGCCAACGGCCAAGTGAGAAAAGTAGCCGAATAAGAGAACGAGAAGTGGTTCGTGCCAATTCGAGATTCGTCTCTCGAGAGATTTTAGTCTCGCAGCTGTCTCGTCCCACACACGACGATTTGATACAGTCACTAAGCACATTATATAGCCTTTTAATCAAAAAAATTTTTATTAAAAAAAAAAAAAAAAAAAAATCATCGAAAGAAAAATTAATTGGATGAATTAAAAAATAAATATAAAAAAAAACTCTTCATCGGTGTGAAGCCCGATTGGTTTTCGAAAGGACTCAGGGAAAAAAAAAAAAAAAATGCATAAAATCGGTACCGTAGATGCGATCCATAAAATTTTTCATAAGGCACAAGCTTGCCTGTAAAACGGAAAATTTTACAGGAAAAAAAAAAATCATTTGTTTTTACGATCCAGAAGCCCGGTCCCTCTTTCGAGATCAGCGCCGACGAAAAAAAAGATCCTTATGTGTATGTGCCCCTTGTACGAGGAGAGGAATCACGTTACATAGACTGAACTTTGGGGGGGGGGGGGGGGTGAAAGTTATTTGTGTTGGCCCTTCGTTCGAGAGGGTGAGCTGACCCTTAAGACGATGCGAGATTCCGCCGTGTGAGAGAGATACGCGCGCCGACGAGGGGTTTTCACATCGTCTTAAGGGATAAGAAACGATTCTGGATAAAGGAACGAAGGGTGCTCCGTGAGAGGTGACAACGCGTGGAGATATAGCGAGGCTTCCACAGGTTCATGCAGCTGATTTATAGCATTTGTCAGATCAGGTGGTCATAACAAAAAAAAAAAAACACATTCTTTTTAGCGCTATCAAACCCGGGCCGTTCGGGTTCGGGAGTCTGTAACTTTCATGGTTATTTACTACCCGGCATCGATTCAACAGTCATTTTCTTTACACCCTACGAATATCCACATTGGAAAAAATGTATACGTGGCAGGTATAAAAAATATGTATCTTTAATAACGATCATAACGATCGTGAAGGCCATAACGATCGTAACGATCGTAAAGGCCATAACGATCGTAACGATCGTTATGGTCATAACGATCATAACGATCATAACAATCATAACGATCATAACGATCACAACGATCACAACGATCACAACGATCACAACGATCACAACGATCACAACGATCACAACGATCACAACGATCACAACGATCACAACGATCACAACGATCACAACGATCACAACGATCACAACGATCACAACGATCACAACGATCACAACGATCACAACGATCACAACGATCACAACGATCACAACGATCACAACGATCACAACGATCACAACGATCACAACGATCACTACGATCACTACGATCACTACGATCACAACGATCGTAACGATCACAACGATCACAACGATCACAACGATCACAACGATCACAACGATCACAACGATCACAACGATCACAACGATCACAACGATCACAACGATCACAACGATCACAACGATCACAACGATCACAACGATCACAACGATCACAACGATCGTAACGATCCTAACGATTGTAACGATCACAACGATCATAAAGATCGTTATGATCGTAACGATCGACGAGTGTCTGGAGTTCGCTATTTCTCGCATCTACATAAATGCCATTATTTATTCCAATTTGTAGGTGAAAAAATAGATAAAATTTTATATTTGAATTTTGGTAGTAGCGTATCGATGTCTTCGACCTGCAGTCTGTACATTTGATCCCCTCGCGAGACGTATATCCGGAATGAAAACTTGTTCCGGCATAGCTGAGTTTCGCATAAAGGAGCGTTGCGGAAACCGTCGAGCTTTAAACTTCAATAATTTCCTCGTATCCGTTTCCAACTTCGATATACTTTGTACGCTCAGTCGAAGCTGCATAGGCGACTGGCGAGATGATCCACTTAGGGTAGTTCGAGCGGCACAGTCGTAGAGTGTTACTGGGCCTTAGATATATATTGCCCCGAGCGTATACTGCAGCGTTGGTAATAACCCTCTTCCCCCGCGTTATAACATTTCTCTCGTATGCCATCTCTGCCGTGCCGACTCTTCGCGATCGCTGTCGTCCTCGTCGGATCGTCTCGCGGGGCGCTAAAGTTTCGACCCTGCTGCAAACCCGAAGGAATTGAGTGCGAAAGAGTCGGGAAAAGGGACGAAATAATTAACCGAACAAGGAAGGGTGGGCAATTGTGGAAAGTCGGTTAAAATAAAATTTACTTATTTCACGGTTGTCCCACAAACAGATATTTATTTAATTCAAACATTCGTTCGTTTATTTAAAAAATATCTTCACTTATTTGAAATAAATAAAAATTATTATTTTAATACAATTATTAAATATCAAATATTTATTCACTTCCAATGAATCTTTATTAACGGACACCAGTTAAGTAAAGACATTTTTCTGTGTTTAACACTTTGAATTCGAAGCTTCTTTACTGTACAGGAAAATGAAGTATTTCTCAACTGCTCGAGATGATTTTTTTTTTTTTTTTTTTTTCAAATTTTCCGATGACTCTGTGAGACGTGGCAAATGTGCGGGATTGGACATTGCGACGTCGAAATTCGCGTTAATAGTACAGTGAGCGATATCGATAATGAGCGAGAATAATTACACCGACGGTAACAAAATTATGAACGTCGAGAATTAATTTTCGAAATTCACCGCTGAATGACGGTTAATCCATTGTCGCTCTTGTCTACCATCGTTACGAGATCTATTCGGGAAAAAAAAAATAAAATAAAAAAAAAAAAAAAAAGCGTGAAGGACGAAAAGTTTCGAGCGGGCTTTTAACACGTCCCGGTACATAATGTCAAGCACCGTGACCATGCTTTTTGTGATAAAAGCCCCCAACGATACACACTCTGTTATACCACTCGATCAACGTCTCCCGAGATTTCGTCTGATCAGCCGCTGTCGTTATTCACTTCTCGACACTCTTATTCGTTTCGAGAAACATATATTTTTTTTTTACTCATTAATTTTTTAAATAATTTCCCCCGATCTTAAAAAATGTATTTGAATGAAAGATACATGTTTTTTTTTTTTTTTTTTTGTCTACTTTCAAAACGTAAAAGTCAATAGATAGTTAATAGAAAGATAAACCTTTATTTCTGTGCAACCTTTGGGGGTTTTTAAACTTTAAGAGCTTAAGAGTTTTTTATCCTATACATTTTTCTCCTCATACTGATCGCATATCACTTATCTCGTTATTTCTCTTATCCCACTTTCAATTCCTTTCTAAAAGTACTCACTAATCAAAAATACATTATAAACATGTAATTATATAAAAATAATAAAAATGCAAAAATTGTTGACTTCTAAATTGCCTTTCCAACGAGGACATGAGTTACTCCATAATTGCATAACTATTAATAAAGACTCGGGAAATTGCCTAAAATGAATTTTCTCATGGTGGATTACGAGAGTTGCGATGGCGCCGTTTTTTTTTTTTTTTTTTTTTTTTAAATTTTGTTTTTAATTCTCGTATAACAGAGCGGAGAGTTTCTTGAGCCAGTGGAAACTTCAATCGTTAGCGGCGATTAGCCAGGGTATGTACGGGGAACCAATACCGACCAAGCGGCGTTCTCCGAGGTAGACCGGGGCTGTAGCCTGCGGGAATGGGGCATAATGGATCACCCCCCCTCCCCCCAAAATCGACGCGAATTAAAAGATAAAAAATAAATAAAAGTCACTTGTTCTGGTGACCTTCAGGTTGGGTACTCCATTTTGCCCCGCACCCCAATTCTTCTTCGACCCACCGAACGATTATTGCTAATTTAATTTTTCGTTTGTGCCCGCCGAACAGTCTCCGGTCCATTTTGCCCCGTTCCACCTTATATCTCCTCGAAACCGTGTTCTCTCGGTGTTCCTCGCCTAACTACTTGATAGTATTATCCTTCGATTCGCCGTCTCTGTCTTTATCGCCTCCCTCGTCGTCCCGACTTGGTCCTCAACGGGCCCGAGACTCTCCGCAGGATTTCCAATTCTAATTAACTAAACGAGCTCAAGAGCAAAGTTACATTCAAAGTAGAACAAGCTGTATTAAAAAGAAAAGAAAAAAAAAAAAAACTTTCATCCAATCTGCTTTATCCGTTGTGGGTATATACGACGAGAACAAAAAGAAATTCCTATTGCTCCGTTATACGATCTCTGTTATGTTCGTCTCGATCGCCATTGACCTTGTGAGAGTGTGTAATCGTATACGGATAATAATATTAGGGCCCCACCCCAATTTTTCTTCACTTCACCGAACAATTATCACCAATTTAATTTTTCTTGGGTTCACTGAACAATTATTACCAATTCAATTTTTCTTCGACCCTCCGAACAATTAGTACCAATTTAATTTTTCTTTGATTCTCCGGACAATTATTACCAATATAATTTTTCTTCGACCCTCCGAACAATTATTAACAATTTAATTTTTCTTCGATACTCCGAACAATTATTACCAATATAATTTTTCTTCGACCCTCCGAACAATTACTACCAATTTAATATTTCTTTGATCATCCGAACAATTATTACCAATATAATTTTTCTTCGATCCTCCGAACAATTGTTACGAATATAATTTTTCTTCGACCCTCCGAACAATTACTACCAATTTAATATTTCTTTGATCATCCGAACAATTATTACCAATATAATTTTTCTTCGATCCTCCGAACAATTGTTACCAATATAATTTTTCTTCGATCCTCCGAACAATTATTACCAATTTAATATTTCTTTGCTCCTCCGAACAATTATTACCAATATAATTTTTCTTCGACCCTCCGAACAATTATTACCAATTTAATATTCCTTTGATCCTCCAAACAATTATTACCAATATAATTTTTCTTCGATCCTCCGAACAATTATTACAAATTTAATATTTCTTTGATCCTTCGGACAATTATTACCAATTTAATCTTTGTTTGATCCTCCGAACAATTATAACTAACTTAATATTTCTTTGATCCTCCGGACAATTGGTACCAATATAATATTTCTCTGATCCGCCAAACAATTATTCCCAATTTAATTTTTCGTCGCTACCCTGCGAACGGTCTCCGTTCCATTTTGCCCCGCTCCACCTTATATACCTCCTAGAAACCGCCTACTCGGTATTCCTCACCTAAATGCTTGATGGTATTATCCTTCGATTCGCCGTCTCTATCTTCATTGCCTCCTTCGCCGTCCTGACTTTGTCCTCGACGTGCCCGAAACCCTCCGTAGAATTTCCAATTTTCATTAACCAAACGAGTTCAAGAGCAAAGTTACATTCGAAGCCGAATACTCCTTATTAAAAAGACAGAAAAAAAAAATCTTCCATCCACCCCACATTATCGCTTATCTGTAATTGTGACGAAAAAAAAAAACAAATTCTTATTTCCTCCCCTATCCGATCTCTATTATCTTCGGCTCGATCGCCATTGACCTTGTGTGTGTGCGCGTAATCGTGCACGGATACAAATATTATCGGAATTAGCGCCTCGGCTCCACGCCCGTTCACCTCATTATCCACGCTCGCGGTGAGCTCGTCGCAACACAATTCGATTAATTAACTTAATGCACCGAGTGGCACGTTATCCGGGGACAAATTGCCGTACTGGCTCCATCACGCGAGTAAACCCGCCGTCGGGAAATGGGCACTCGGCACGTATATTAAACCTATACCGGATGGCCAATACCACGAGTGGCGCGTGTATCTTGTTTATTCGCTAATTCTAGTTACGCAAAAATTTTGCAGCCACGGGTGTCGTTATAAAAGAGCGTGGAGTTTTATCTATAATCGTTTTTTTTTTTTTTTTTTTTCGCCTTCAGTCTCCTCTGCGTTCGCTCGTGACGCGTTCCTTTCGCCGAAAAGAATTCTGCAAAAGGAATTCAAAATGAGGACTACATTTTTATGGAAGTCGGTACGAGCCTCGAAATTTGCCACCCCATCGGCTCGAACTTTCCGGCGCCAGATGTCGATGGATAATAAATCATGAATAATCGAAGAATCGTTTTTCTTTTTTTTTTACTGCGATGAAATTCGACTGTGTATATTGTAATATTGGAATCAATAAATTATTGACAATCGAACGAAGAATGTCAATTTGTTTTTACTATCTCGGTGAAAATATTCCTGATGTGTCTGAAAATTTCTCTGGAAGTCTCGGAAAATTTATCAGAAATTTCTCTGAAAAGTCCTCGGAATTAATCATAGAATTTCCGAGAAATAAAAGGCTTCCGCTTCCTGATAGAGAAAGCTTCCTTTTTAATGAAAAAAATATACAAGTCGGAAATTGAAATTACCATATCGCTTTCTTATAAAAGTTTAAACTCGAAATTTTCATATGGCTTTCGCAAAATGTTGTTTTATTTGCGAAACTTCCTCTGTGAGGAAGTCACCAAATATAGATAATGCTTTCTCATAGAAGAAGCTTTGCGAATAAAGGAACATTATCAGAAAGCCATATGAAAATGTCGATTTTCACCTTTTATGAAAAAGCGATGTGAAAATTTCAATTTTCAACATAAAAAAAAATGTCTACACTTGGTACGCGTATCATAATGAGAAGGTCTTGGAGACAACTCGCCGAGCACATGGTAGAGATATTTTGCAAATAGCAGAGAAACTCAGATAACAAAATTTCGGAAAGTCTCTTAAAAGCACTGAAACGGTGATATTAGAGTGTTTTAGACAAATTACCAGAGAAATATTTTCACCAGCGTACGCAGAAATTTTATTTATTTATTTATTTATTTATTTATTTATTTATTTATTTATTTATTTATTTATTTATTTATTTATTTATTTATTTATTTATTTATTCATTCATTCATTTATTTACTGTGTTGCAGAGAGTCCCGGAGACGGTGCGTCCGATGATGGCAGTGCCAAGGAGTTGCAGGAACTTCGGGACAGGTACGAGGGAAAGGTGACGGCTTCGCTGTACACTGGGACACTCTTCGTAGCTGCCGCAGCGTCGTTGGGTGCCCTAGTGGCCCTTTGCGTTCTTCACTTCAACGTGAGTATGTTCGGACGATAAAATGCATTAATTATCGGGACGGGGACTACGTACAAATTAGAAGACAAGAGAGGACTTTTCATCGTTAGTGTCGAGTGCCAGTGTCTCGAAATGAAAAAATGGTCCCCTGCAACTAAAAGAAGAAAAACGAAAATTACTAAAGAAAAATTTAATTGCGAATGTAATCATACTCGACTGTTAATCTCGAAGGAAGAAGAGCCAGCTCGAGGTTAATTCCCATACCGTAGAGGCGGAGAACGGAAAAGATAAAAATAATCGTGACACACCCGCGAGCGCGCGTAAATCACCGTCGCGAATCCTTCCGGCACAACCGCGCATGCGCGTGGGCTCCGGATTGGCACGGCTCTTTCATCGCTTTCCCTGAAAACTCGGACTAATTTCCTTTGATTTCATCACATTAATTTCCTTTCCTTTGATTACAGATACGAGAGGAGAACATACGAGAGATCATTTTTGCTTCCTCATTGAGGAAGCTTTGCGAATAAAGGAACATTATGAGAAGGCCATACGAAAAATTGGATTTTCAACTTTTGTGAGGAAGCCATATGAAAATTTCAATTTTTGTTTTTTTCTATGGAAGGAAGGAAGAGGATAATTTACGGGAGATAAATTGTTTACAATCATGCTCGAAGGAGAGAGATAGCAAACTGATAATCGTGAATCTTAGAACTTGACGAACGACATGCCAAATTAATTTAGCTTTCACATTGAAATCGTGTCATTAAAACTGTTATCTCAAAGTCCGGAAGGCTATCGCAACGCGCTCACGCCGGAAGCCAACGAGTTCCGCGCGCGTCTGACCCAATCCTGATTTTTCCACTCGATTAGCCTGCACGCTGGCTCGAAGCACTCTTCCCGCTCTCTTTTCCTTTGTCCGTTAGCGCGTGCCAATTAAATCCCCATTCTTTCCTACGCTGTATCACGAATTTTATTTTCATTGTACTCTGTCTTATAGCGCTGAACAGCTCGGATAAAAATCTAAGAATAGAACTTTGATCGACCAATTAAACAAGTGGAAAAATGTAAAATATAGGTCAAGAACATTTTTCGATTAATTGGCACTTTGAGGATGATAAGATTGTGCTTTTGCATCGACGAATTAAACAATTGAACAATTTTTCAATGAATTTGCATTTGATAAAAAGATTGTGCTTTTTTATAGTTGTGACCAATAAAAAAATTATAGTTTTTCCCGAAAAAAAAATTAATTATTACCACGTTGGAAAGTGATTTAGACAATTAATTTGCGTAAGACCCGGACGAGACAGCACACTCGTGCGTATCGACGAGTCGACGAAGAAGGCTAATGTAAAATAACTTAGCCCGCAGAAATTGGAGCAGTCCAATTATGTGGAAGAGCTTTAGCGAGAGTGAATGATTTGAGGAGGTAGAGAGCCGGAAGGAAACTATACCCCTCTCTCCCTTTGACCGTTTCCGATTTCCTGCCTACTGGTTCAGTACGAGATATCCCTTTGCGAACTCCATCGACAATTTCCTACAGTGATCGTTATAGGCAGCACGTGCATCAGCGTACTCGCGCCACTCATGGGACGATGAAAATACGATTCATTGCTCAATTTCGAGTTCCCTTTGCCATATAAGCCATCGATTTTATTGCCTACGAGGATAGGACCAATTCGCCTTCTGGGAATCCGACTGTCTTAAGAAAATTGTATGTTTGAATAAAACTGTGCGATTGACTGCCGCCCGAGACCGAAGGCCGCATATGCATACGGAACATTAATGGGAAATTGAAAAAAAAAGATGTATACTTGCTGGTTATAGTTTTGCCAAGATAAAATTTCACGTCCCTTGTAAAAATATTTTTAACGAAAGTCGACTCTCAACGTTCTTCGTTAATTTTATATTTCGAGGATATAACGAAGATAAAAATCCCCTTGGAAGAGCGCAGTAAAAAAAAAAATCTATCCCGTTACCATGAAAGATTCTTATGATCCCGAAAACGAGTCTCGAGTAATTTCGCTCTTCATCGTGAAAGAGTCGGAGACTGCTTCGTAGTCGCAAAAAAAAAAACAAAGCTTACTCTATGGGGAAGCAAAACTACATAAAAAATAAATAAAATAATAAATTTAATGAATGTCCGTTTGTTTTTTTGCAGGATCTGACGAACGTCCTCTTGGCGACATCGAGTCTCACGGTTATGCTTGTCTCGTCATTGAGCCTGTTGGTCATCACCCAGTTTCCGTCTACCCTGACGTCGACGAGAGCGAGATTCACCGTTGGGTTGACCTCCTCGGTGATCCTCGGAGTCGCAATTCTCGTCCTCGGCGGTCCGCTGCCGTTATTCGCCTGCATCATCGCCGTTATCGCGGCATTACCAAGGATAAGAAAACAACGACCGAGCATCCTCGCTTTCGTTCTTGCGATATTGTACCTGGCGAGGAGCATCGTCATGTATAACATCGATGACGACGCTGTTTATTATCAGGTGAAGGAAATTTCATAAAATTTGTACCGAGAACTCGAGTTTGGATATTTGCAAAAAAATAATAATAAAAAATTAAAACGGTGAAAAGTTATGCAAAATTGATTGTAGAAAGTCGCTGACTGAAATTTGCATAATTCCTCGTTTTGAAGTCGTGCACAATATTATATTTATAAATATTTTAACGTTAATATCTTGAGTTAAAACAAATTAAAGCGCAGCTTCCTCTATGAAGAAGAAAAATCTAAAAAAAAAAAATTAAGAAAAATGTAATCCAATATATATTTTTAAAAACTTGAATCACATGCCTGTCGGAGGTGAGAAAAAGACACAGATATTGTAAATGTTTTACGCTCTGAAATTCCAGGTCGCTGGTGACGGGGTGTTACTCTTCGCGGCTATCCTCGCGGGTATTTATTATAGAAATCTAACAGCGCGAGCACACCGACGAACCTTCGCTGGAACGAAGACCGTCATAGAGTCGAGGATAAAGCTCGAGTGCGAGAGGGAACAGCAGGAACAACTGTTGCTCAGCGTCATTCCGGCTTACATAGCTGCCGAGGTGAGTTTCCTATTCGTATAAAAAAAACAAATTTTTTTTTAATCTTCGGGATATGAGAATCGGGATATTATTCGGAGAGAACAAAAAACTCATTCAATGCAGAGGATCATATCGACTTTTCGTGGAATTGCGAAATCGCCAGGGACAGAGGGGGAAAAAAATCTGGATTTCTCGATGGAATAGCTCGAGATTGGAGAAGTGCCCTATTCTTTTTTGTCATGTATATGGAAATTTTCTTTAACGGAATTATAATTTTTTTTTTCAGTTCTATATATCCATACCTTTCTACTTTTTCTCGCGAACATGCCAATATTCGTCGTCAATCGACGTCGTCACCGAGGGCGAAGTCATATTCATCCGTTCAGCTTCGCCATGGAACTTTCGACGAGCTTTAACTCCAATGCGATATATACGACGGATCCGTCAAACCGCCGGGCGAATTGCGTTCTCTCGCCGGTTTGTCAGGAGTGCCCGTTCATCTCTATTTTTCTCCCTTCAATCTTCTCTATACGCCGTAACCGCGTCGAGAACGAACGATGGCGTTTCCCACCATTTCACGTACGTGACCGCACGGTGTGTTCCACCGCATCGTATATCATTTTTCACTTTAACCCTCCGAGCCGAGATAAAAAAATCCTGCGAACACATCTTCCGGAACTCGGTTCTTCGAGAAGTCTCCGATCGCTAAATTTTATCCGAAATTTACGTGGAACCTCCATCGATAAAATTACGTGAACGCCACGACTTTTAACGCGACGATTGAACTATTTTTTTTTCATTGCTATAACTAACTTTATTTGCGAGATGATAATAACATGCAAATAAAGACCTCGGTCTAATTGAAATTTTGATTCCCGACACTATTACCGTTATGTTGAAAACAGAAAGATCACGAAAGGGTTGGTTTGGAACAATAAGTCAAAGTTCTGGAACAGACCACGCTCGATTGTGTAAAAAATATTGAATAATTGAGAAAGCTTATCTTATATTTTATTTTTGGCTTCCTCATACATGAAGCTTTGCGAATGAAGCAACATTATGAGAAAGCGATATGAGAATTTAGATTTTCAACTTTTATGCGGAAGTCGTATGAAAATTTCAATTTTGCACTTAAAAAAAAAATATTATCTTAAAAGAACATTGCACTTCACTTTGTCGGATCTGCGCTTGGCACGAACGAAAAAGATCTCGAAAGGGTTGATTTGGAACAATAATCAGAGTTCTGCTGCAGGACACTCTTGATTGTGTAAAATTTAATGAAAACCCCGTGGTTAGCTGAATTGTTTTCCGATGCGGTACCGGACACGAAATAAAAGTAGTAGTCGAGGGGTTGGTTATCGCCTCGAGCGCCTCCTGCAGGGTCTGTCTCAACTGTCAACAGGTTAATTGGTGCCTCTCGGGACTTCCTGAGAGACGTATCCGACGAGAACAATGATTGTCAGGCACTTAGAGCCGCGCACAACATTGGAATTGAACAGGGTGTACGGTTACTCTTCGCTCCCCGTGGCCGGAACTCCACCTTAGAATGGAGATAACTAAACACACACTGTTAAAAAAAATTGTAAATTGAATGCCCTGGACGGGACATTTTTATGCAAGCTGGTACATCAAATTGAATGTACAATTATGATGAAAAGTTAATGGAATTTTACAGTGAAATCAAAGTAATTTATTGGATTTAAAGTACTCTTGTAATAAAATGAAAGTGAATTATTAAAAGTAAAGCATTTCTAAAGTTTTTAATATACTCTACGTTAATTTTTCATCTCAATCGTACATGAAATTTAATAAACCAGTTTATGCATAAAAACTTCAAGTACCAGTTCGTTAAATTTCATACGAATTTTTTGTTATTCCATTGCAGATCTCCGGGCTTTCGTCAGACATGTTTCTACCCAAATTAAAATCGAGTTTATCACACAAGTTCGACTTGCTCGAAAATACCAACATTTCGTTGGTTGGTTGAAATGTGTTTTCAATACTCTAATCGCTTTCGGATTAATATTCCAGGTGAAGAGGAGTATCATGCTGAAGATGGCAGACGCGTGCCAGGAAGTGAGCAAGCACAAGCAGACGAGATTTCACGAGATGTACGTGCAGCGTCACAACAACGTTAGGTGGGTATTATATTCGGTCGTCCGCGCGTATCTCTGCGTATCTCCCCGTTTCCCGTGCTAATTGTAAACCGCTTTATCGACAAGGTGCATCGAGCGCATCAGGTGCATCGAGCGATAAGTACAGGCGTGTATACAGAGTGGCACGACGATGATGACGCCCGGCATGGCGTGAATTCATTTGATATGAAAGCTCGAAATGTGTGCGCCTCTCCAAATTACATCGCATTGTTCCTGTCTTGTTTATATGGAACGGCCCGCTCCGCCGGAGGCTTCGTATCGTGAACGAATCGTGTTTTCATGTTTCGCGTGACGCGATAGTATTATGCGAGCTCATAGAGATCCTAAATCAGTTCGATATTCGAGTACACGTATCGAGCTCTGGTGCAGTTATTAGCGACGGGACTGCAGCTGCTCGTCGTAGAGCTTCGATAAAATCGAGCTCAACGGAAATACAAACTATCATCGTTCTCCCATAAATATACGTGCAGAGGTCACAGATAACGAGGGAAGCGGAGAGGGATATAAATGGCGTTTTTCATGTAACGAGAGAAGGTTTCCCTTTTTTTCCTTTTTTCTCGACAATGATTTACGATTAAGCTTCGATGCGCATACTAAGATGATATCCTCATTTTTGTGCTCTTTTATTTCGCAGTATACTGTATGCCGACATCGTCAACTTCACGCCGCTATCCGAACAGCTATCGGCCTCGGATCTCGTGAAAACCCTCAATGAATTATTCGGGAGATTCGATCAGATCGCACAGGTGAGTCCTCGTACACGGTATAAAATATTTGAAGATTTAAGAAACTTTTTTGTCCACAAACGTCCACAATCATTTTGTTGTTAATTTTACAAAAAAATGTTTATTAAATTAACAGAAATTTCTGAAAATGGAAAATACTTTTTTGTAAAAAGAGGAGATTTTTTTGTAAAATTAACATGGAAAGAATTATTGGGGTTTGTGGAATGGAAACGTTGGTAGCTATTTTAATGTACAGTATCGCTTTATTTTATTCGCCTTCAAGCTATAAAGAAACGTATGATTTTTCCTGGAAGCATTAATGTTTAATTTCTTTTTCATTAGTCTTATTAGTAAGACGATAATTAATGAAAAATATGATTAGCCCCCTCGTAGTAGGCATAAATGGAAGATAATCTGATCGTCGATAGTAGGAAATTTCACTTTGATGAAACATATCGTATCTGGGATGTGGTTACTCGACGTGTGAGCCTCGGAGAATCGAGTTGTCCCTCGGGCGAGCTAAGACGTCTTTGGGTCGACGGTTGCCTGCATCTAAGAGCCTTGACCGTACATTAAATTCCTAATAGTATGTAATACGAGACTATAGCTACAACCGAGCGCGAGAAGTGGCATGTCTCGTTTCCTCGAGTATATCGATTTTCGAACGATGATTCCCTTGTCCTGCATCTACACCCACGTATACAGCTTATTTTCCTTTCTCTGCCTTTTTTCTACCTCCTCTACTTTTTCCTCTTCTTCTTCTTCTTTTACCTTTTTCTTCAGCCACTCACCGAATTGCTGTATCATGAGAACCCTTTCGCTCATAGTGGTATGAGAACGCTCATACCAATATCCTTCTCGAGAAAAATCCTCCGGAGACTTCGATATCTGTTACATACACTTTCAAGCTTCCGGATTCTTCGGCATCGAATTGAATTTTCGCGGTAGCTTACGCTCGCGAAAGTATTTCACATCGCAGATATCGAAAGGGCCCACCAGTAGTGACGAGATGAAGTCGGATTTTTCGGCTTACGTGAATTACAACTCTATCGCTAATAAAAAAAATATATATCTACCTTTGGCAATAGAATTTGACACAGTAATCGCAATTCGAGTACTTAGTGACTGATCAATATTGCAAAAATATTATTTTTCATTAACAAAATTATCATTTTGGATATAAAATATCCGAGATATATTGTGTATTAATGTGTAAGAATGACTCTCACCTCTTGGGATTCGTGTCTGCAGGTATATGTTTTTCGTAGTCAGTTGATTTTCGATCAGTTCCTGTGACAGTTCTGACAGTCTGTTTTAAGAATGTGCGGAATTGGGTCACCTGAAGCCAATGACGGTGGCAAAAATTCGTTATCCCGAAAAAAACATGTTGCCATTTTGAAAGTGGAAAAATGAGACGAAAATGGTTTTTCAAAAAAAATGTTATATTTTTTTCGTTACTGAAGTCGGTTGGGAAATTGGCGACTTGAAAACAATGACGAACGTTTTAATTCGATATCTCGACATTTTTTGAAAAAAAGTGGCGTTTCACAAAATTTAACATAGGATTCCCTATGCTGAATATGGTCGATTTGTATAATTTCGAAAAAAAAAAAAATCAATTGCATTACCCTTCTGCAGATTTCGGCCGCTGCAGATTTTTGCTGTTGCAGATTTCTTCAGCAAGGTCGATAAATACTCGAAAAGTAAACACCGCACAACCATATTCCGAAGAAATTTTCGCTCCATTTCCAGGATCATCTTCTTCGAGATCCCGAACGATCAGAGAAGTTAACTTTTTCATTCGACCCGTTCGTAAATATTTGAGGGTGAAAGACGACGAGAATTTTCCGTCCGTGAGTTCGTCCCGAATGTCGATTCTGTCGTACATACAACCGAGTCGATTTCGCGCCGAGCATTTGCAACGTTTGTCGCCGATTACCGAGGCACACTTCAGTCGCGAACACCTCTGGTCCTGTCTCGTCCCGCCTGGTACCGTATAGACGTAGGGGAAGAGCGGGGCAAAATGGAACAATGGGGCAAAACGGGATATTGGGGTAAAACACAATTTTCCAATAACTTCTGGATGGGGACTTGAAAATTCGGATGTGCAGTTGGGACAAAATCGGAGATTAAACAATTATTGGAGAATCGACTTTTGCCCCACTGTCCCGTTTTGCCCCACTGTCCCATTTTGCCCCGCTCTCCCCTACATGATTCGTACACGATATAAATGTAACGTCCTCGAGGCCAGGCAATTCGCGTTATCGACTCGTCCTTACAGCTGTTCTGCTTCGAATTCGCCACTACAATTTCCTCTCACTTACTTTCCCTCGGGCATCGAATCTCCCGTGCCTTCGGTCTCGAGGGACAAAGAGTGTCGTAAATAATGAAGCTCCGCTACCTCTGGACGATCAACGCCTGCCAACGGAAAGTATCATCGCCGTGTGCTTACACGTTGACCGTTCGGAATTCACGGCACGAAGGACCAATTTTTTTGTTTTTTATTTCTCACACCCACAACAGTAGGTCGATACGTTCAACTTTCATCCAAATCGAGCCAAGAAAGAAAAAAATCGCTGCCGAATTATTAGCAGCTCGTGCAGTAAAAAAATAAGATGAAAGAGAAAATAACTGAAAAATTCAAAGAAGGACCTGAAATTGCTTTTTCAATGGCAGAGGAAAAAATGGATTAATTTACCTTTTTTAATAAAAAAAAAGTCGACGCGCTTCGCTCGAAATGAAACCCCCCCCCACGCGCGACGATTTAATATTTCTGTTTGTGTTCAAGGTATGAATGTTCACCTGACGAGGTATGAATAATGAATGATACACGTTTTTATACAGAGGCAGAAGACGGAGTTGTGTATTAATAAGAGCGTGAGGAGAATCGGCCGTAATCGCTTAAATTCGCTTAGACGTCGCGCGAAATTGGCTGCGCTCTCGCGAACCGTCCGCCGGATGACAACAGCTTATTGCGAGAAGAGCACACTCCCGAATCCCGATTTGCCTGGAGGCAAAGCGGCTCGGAGAACACCGGATGGAAGAATGAAACGATGGAGAACCGCGACGTTTCTCGGGAACTGGAAATCAGTTTCGAGTGGGAAACCCGGCAATAAAGTCGTGTTGTTTGCTGCACAGTGATTCGCATTCGACGTGACTGCAGATAAAAGTACAAGCATCTCCGAGTGGTTCGGAGTTGAGCGGGTCAAGGATAGACGAATGAAAAAGCTCGTACACGAATCTCCCGAGAAATCGACCGTTCGTCGTCGCTCAAAGATATAAAAACGAAACAAAACATTTTTTTTTTTTTTTTAGGTTTCCGAAGAATCCGACATATAAATAAGTGACATTACGCTTTCGCGTGGAGAATCCGGATGAAACGTCCGAGGAGACGACCGTAGACTGCTCGAGCGAAGCGCCGAGAAATACCAAGGGCAAATTCCACAGCTGTCCCGTGAAACATTCCGAGACGAGGAAGAGAGTGGGATAACAAATGGCAATAATTATTGGCATAGCCGTTGACGCTCTGTTTGTACGCTCGCGTACACACAACCCTCGTCGTCTCGCACCGAGTACCTCGAATTATTTGTTTATTGCTCGAATAATAATGAAATCTAAAGAGGACACTTTTTCGTCGAGTGATCCGATTTTAGAAAACAATTGACAGTCAACTATCAATAGAGGCTCAAAGTTGGAAAAATATTAACTATGACGCGATCCATTTTTTTTTTTTTTTACAATTAAATGAGCCAAGTTGCTTCACAAAAAGACCTTAAGAAGCGGAAGTTAAGGGTTCCATTATTTTCGTGATGGAGTTTTTTAGCTGACAAAAAGGGTGTCAACCGATTGCAATAAAATAGGCTTGGAACGGTCGCTTTTAATTATGCACCTGGCATTTTGATGTCCAGCGTAGCTGTGGGATAGTCGTAACCCTGCCGGTGCACTGTCGACTATACTTCGGTCAACGAGGATGGTTACTTCCGGCGAGCCGCTCCAAGTCGGAGTAACCCAGAGGCAACGTGCCCACCGTAAGCGGATTATCGCTTCTCGTAAATCTTGACGAAGCTGCTTTACCGCTGCTGCCGGCACTTCTGCCTCCTCGCAAGCATCTCGTCCGAGAAACATTTACGTCCGGTAGTTTCCCATGTACCCGAAACCAATTTCCCAGCCGGCTCACGTGTCTCGGCCTTACGGAGAGGAACGAGACGTTTTTCCTTTCCTATCAACACAAGTGCAGGATCGAGCGGTCTAAAGAATTTTTAAAAATCATATTGCCGCTAAGGCGTTTTAATTTTTATTTTAAGTTTATTAAATTTAGTGGTAGTGACAGTGGATTTATTGAAAATATACCAGATGTAACAATTTTTCGAACATAGCGACAACGACAACGTAGATTATAGTGAGAACATATACAGGGTGAACCGGCCAATGAGTGGAAAGTCAAGCAAACGAAAAAGCCAGTGAATAGACTTTTTTATGCACGTGCTCTTATCGAAAGTGTCCATTCATTGGGCCCGTCCATTCATTGGCTGGTTTACCCTGTATTGCCAATTGGCCATCGAAGTCCTTCAGCCATATAACATTTGATTGTTACACTCGGCGCGAAAATTTGGTACGATAATCGTGCGAAAAACTATTTCTGAACTCGTGTGATCGCAGGACTCGCCTTCGGCTCGTGTTGCAAAGTCCCACTCGTCAGAAAAAAGTTTAATCGCACTAGTATCGTAAATTACTATTCTTTAATTTATTTGATTTCTGTATTCGCATTTTTACATTTTTTTTTCTTTACTTGGAAAATTGATGTCGCATACTTTGTTTTGAACGATTAAAAGTTCGTGTTTCGAGCCATTCCAAGATTATGCAAGCCGCTCCGAACCCTTTATGCAATAACGAGTTTCCTTGAGATAAATTAAGAGGCGAAACCAGAACAACCGTAACGACGATGTTCCATCGTTTTTATTTTCCACTTCGATACCCTTCCCAAGAAATGTTCCGTTTCGTTGCGTCGGGATGAGACTCTGGGGGATGGCGGTTATAGGCAATAGCAGCGATATGGCCCGGGGAGGTTGTTGGTCGGAAAAACGAAATGAGAAAGCGCAAGGTGGAAGTACGTTCGAGTTACACGGGAGCTCACGCTCTCTCTCTCTCGCGGTACCTACCGTGATTTTACGGTTTCAAGCGGCGTAGAGCGAAGCTAAAAAAAGGAACGACGAACAAGAGTAAAAAAAAAATGAACCACTAGGCTCAACCCTGGGGAACTGTGAATCTTATAAAGATAAGGGTTCGAAACAAGATAAAGCGTGGGGTGAGATTGTCGCGAGCCTCCTCTCGAAACTCATACAAACCGAATGTCTTTAGCTTTATCGTAAAAAAAAAAACCCGATCGTAACTTTCGTTAAGAATACGTTTACAGCTGTTGCTCTCGATCCTTTCGCATTTTTATTCGGGGAACGAAACCCGCCCGAAGGCTCTTCGTAAGCCTCCGTGTCGTCTTCACAAAGTCACCAAACATCTCCGCTGTCCCAAACGCTTTTTTCACTACAGATAAAGAACGATGGAATAAGTTTTCGGGCGATAAGATTGATAAGAGCGAGACGTCCCCGGGCGGGATAACGGAAGTAAATTGTACCGAAGGATAACAAAAGAGAATTGCAAAATAGGGTAAAAGCGGTGAATATGGGACACAAAAAAGTGTGGGCCCGTATCTCGTGCTCTCGAAGGTAAATCTCGCTTCGATAGAGGAAATAGAAGAAAAATCCAGGGATAGGAACAAGCTTTGATAGAGGTTTTATTTTTAAATTCACGAGGCTCTTCGACCATCAGCAAGTCAATCAGCATTCGCTGTGGGTAATGCAATCGGTTATCACCTAAATGGCCGACCCACGCAATGCGATACCGAGGGTTCTGTCGGTGATTACTGATTGCCGGTCGATCGACAAAGATAGAGGTGCATTTAACTTCCTTCCGTCTCCTGATGCACCTTGTCTCAGAGTGATGTAGCGGTTACATTGCGGAGTAGGAAATACCTTCGCATATATTTTACGGCGTTACATAAGGATCCTTTTAAAGCCTAAGAAGCCTTTTAAATGCCTCATCAGGCACCGATTTAACGCTCCAAAAATGTATAGTGCATACATAACTGCAAGTCCACGATTGTGACATTGCAGTATTTTCACTATAGCTCGTAGACTACTGTAAGGTCACCATAGTGTCGTTACCGCTTTTTCAGTATACTGAATACACTACTGAAAGGTCACTATAGTGGCGTTATAGCATTTTCACTATACTGCATACACTACTGTACTGTAAGGTTACTGTAGTGGCGTTACAGTATTTTCACTATACTGCATACAAATGTCCGCATAACTCTTGTTCACCGAGCATCAATGTATGCATATCCCAGGATCACCGAGCAACAATATGTCCGAATTATTGTAAACGAGTCCTCGGGCGTACATCGATGGTTTAAAATCGATTTTCGATGTATACGGCTGTGCAGGTTCCTTCGCAAATTCAACCCCCAGCGGGCTTGTATTTAGCGTACATACGCTTGGGAAAATTAATTAAGCGTCGTCGAGCAGTGAAGGGGGTGAGCGCCAGGATACGACCCGGATCTTTCGCTGTCAATTTCCTGTTTGTAGCGTAAGGGAGAGCGAGCCGTCGGTAGGTGTTCTCGCGAGGATTTCGAAAGGGGCTTAGCGGGACGGGAAGAGCGGATATCGCGTTAATTAATGCGACGTCGAAGATGTACCGGCGGCGTCCAGTGGAGTACAATCTCACGTTGTGTACGCAAAGTGCGTTGGGAAACTATTCGCTCACTAGATGCCCCGGCATCTCCGAAGCTCCCGCAGCTCGGCAACTTGTGCGTATGTCGAGCACGTCCCGTCGATCCGGCATAATGAGGCTCTCTCGACTCCCTCGCTCTCGACGGGATGCGTTATCATCAGAGGTCGCCCTACATTTTTGCGAATAGATTGATTTCAGTTAATACTATGGCTCTGACTAATTATTCGGTACTCTAAATTTTGGACATTTTTTTACACTCGACGTACAGTGATTATTCTCAAAATTGCACAATTTTTTTTAGTTATCCGTACGATTCATTGTGAAAATTAGGAATTTTTAAAGTACTTATTAAGTAATAATAATAATATATTATCATTGGTTATTAAATTTCTTTAATCATTTTTTTGTTTTTTGGTAACAAGATAGAGTCTGCGAAACTCACGCTGGACCAACGCTGGACCTCAAGATTGATCGTTTTCCGCACGACCGAATTACAATGAAATCTGACGTGGAATTTCCGGTCAATGATCAAATTTTCACCGTAGTTTACCGCACGTTTACGGTTATCAGATCCGCGTCATTTATCCGACGGAGTGTGTTAAATCCCGGATGCTGACGGGTCGATCTATACGCCCTCGAACATGATTTCCCGAGCGTCGAAGGCATCGCCTTTAATTCACACGACTTGCGGAATAATGCAACGGGACACGGAACGAGGAGATTGCTCGTATCAAGGACACCGTGTAAAGGAGAACTTCGAGACATCCTTCGGTGAGATCGCAAAGGAAGACTATCAGCGCAAGAGATACTCTAAAACCTGATACGGATACTTCTACAAACTTCTCCGCTCCGTCGGAAGCTCCGGCTCATAAACGGGAATGAAAAAGCGCACATAAGAGACGTCTTCCATAGCCCTTTGAAAAGCTCGATAGTCGGCTTTCTCGCCAGGGTGGAATTTATCACTCTCCGATGGAATTAATACATCCAATCGTCCGAGTGACACGCTGACTTACGCACACATGGCCATGCTGCGTGGACCACGAAGAAGCAAGAAAGAGGGATGAAGTAACTTAATGGAGCGCATGAAAAAAAAAAAAAACAGAATATGAAAGAGCGATATAAAAACATCGATTTCCAACTTTTCTTTTTAATTGTTTTATTTAAGTTAAATATCGAAAAAACATGTGCAAATTACTGTGTACATTTTTTCGTAACATAAAAAAACGTGTGCATCTCTTAAAATCAAAACCGTCAAAATTTACGCTAGAATTTATTATAGGAAATTGCAAACTGATATTTTGCGGATTTCGTCGCTTTAAGGCAATTTTTAATATATTCTTCACCGCTGATTACAAAACTATAACTCATTTTACTTTTTGCGTGATATTTGATTCAGAAACTCGTGTCAGACATAGGCAGCAAGTTTTTAAAAAATTAAAATTTTTCAAAATCTCATAAAATCTGACCGCTTGCATAAATGTTGACCAAGTCCAAGGTCTTTGATAAAAATATTATATTCGTGTGCAGTTTTAGGACGATAGTTCAAAATTCACGCAAGTTGGAGATGCAGATATGTTTCAAAAAATTCGTAATCGCGTAAAATCTCCAATCCGGGCTGAACATGCATACAAATTGCACTAAATAAAGAGAAGTGAATCTACTAGTGTGCCAATTTTTAACTGAGTATCTCCAACCGTTTCCGAGTTATAATCGTTTTAAATGCTGTCTCACACACGCTCATTCGTACAAACCCACACATACATCCGGACGCCAGCTATAAATCACATGTCTCGACGTTTTAGAATACTTTAAGTACTCTAATACTAAATTCCAATTTTTTTTTCCGCAAACAGCTTCCTCTACGAGGAAGCAATAGATTGCCCCATAACGAGTTGTTCTCGGGGGCTTCGAAAAAAATTCGGCTCACGATTCGCGGAATAATGCAACGAGACACGGAACGAGGAGATTGCGGGTGTCGAGGACACTGTGGAAAGGCGAATTTCAAGACACCCCTCCGTGACATCGCAAAGCTTGACGAAGGAAGACCATCAGCGCATGAGATATTCAACGGCCTGATACGGATACTTCTACAAACGTCTCCGGTCCGCTGAAAGCTCCGGCTCACGTGCAGGAATGGAAAAACGCACATAGGAGAAACGTGTTCCATGGCCCTTTCAAAAGCTCGACAGTCGGCTCTCTCGCTAGGGTGGAATTTATTACTCTCTGGTGAAATTGATGCATGCAATCGTCCGAGTGACGCGTTGTCAGCCCTAGCGTACACGGCCAGCGTGTAGACCACGATGAAGCGAGCAGGAGGGATGAAGAAACTGAATGGAGTACATGAAAAACAAATATTGTCCCATCACGCATTGTTCTCGGGGGTTTCGAAAAATTCCCGGGAGTATCTCATTTCTTGCCCTTCTCTTTTTCCCATCTCGGCTTAGCGCATTCTTCGTTCGCGGAGGGATAAAAAGTCACGTATGAAACAGCAGAGAAGAATTTCGAGACTGTTTCACCCCTTTTTTTGACATCAGCTGAAGCGAGAGGAAAACACTTGGGCTTCACGCGACGATTGATCGAAAGCGATTTACGAGAATGGCACATCTTTCCCGACGCGGATACAACGCTGTTGTACTATTTCTTGTCAACCCTTTTCTTATCTTTTTTGTCATTCGCATTTTTCTCACTGGTGCGAAACGTGCAAAATTGTATAGGCAATTTTTACCACGGCGAAAAGGGGGAAAGCCGAGTTATGGGGGGTTTTACATCAATTTTTTTTTTTATCGCTGCAATAACTAGATGTTACGAGAGCACGTACATTCTGGGGACGGTGATCGATGGAGATTCGAGATCGCTACTCGTAAAATCGTCCCTCTCGAGATATCGATTGTTCCTATTTCTCTCATAGCTTGAGAAGTCAAAAAAATACTTTCAGATAGATTTTTTTCTTAAATATTGCATTATTTCAACGACATTTTTACTGATAAAGAGCATGAATAGTTTAATGTCTATAAACTGACAAGCGTGAAAGATCATATAATTCTATGAAAGTGATTAAAGTTCTGATTACATTTTTTCAGGACAATCAATGCATGAGGATCAAGATTCTCGGCGACTGTTACTACTGCGTCTCTGGACTGCCGGTATCTCGTCCCAATCACGCCTACAACTGCGTGAACATGGGTCTTCAAATGATCGAGGCGATAAGGTGCGGATTTTAAAGTTAAATCGACGAAAAAAATAGAGCACAAACTATCGGGAAAGAAATAAAACGGAATATGAAAGTATTTCCCAAGATATTCTTACGAGATATGAGAAGGTCGGTTAAGGCGCGCCGGCTCGTCTGCCCCTCACGTAGCTAGACTCCGGGTGCGCGTGACACGTAATCGTGAAAAGTATGGAGAGTATCTTGCTGACTATATTAATTCGCTATCGTAACTTTTTTTTATTTTTATTTTATTTAAATAAAAATTATTTTCATTCTTTTCAGAATTTACGTAAAATCTCGCAGCTTGTGAATCCATTTTGGGATGCAATTAACAACGCAGAAATAAAATTCGCCATTAAATAATACAAAGGCAGAAGACGCAGCATCCCGAAATTGACGGAGAACCGTGAAGAAAACGAGGCGTCGCGGAGGGGAAAATCCACGAAAGTAGCAACGGGGATGACAAAACGTTTGAGTAGTTTTCGTTGCTGAATTATTCAGCCTCGGGGCACGGCTGGGATTCCCCTATATCATCATGTTCGTTTCCAGCTTGATAATTTCATTCACCCGGAGACCCTTGTAGTATCCGCGAAAGCTCATCGGAACCGCACAGGCAAATAAGACGAATCCCACACTTCGTAGCGTCGCTCGAACGGCATTCATTACTCTCGAAGGACGTGCTTTGCATAAACGTAAATCGTAAACATAGTCGAAACTGTACCGGAAATTTCTCGTGAAATTTATTTACTGTTTCCGTGAAAAAAAAAAACAAAAAAAAAATCATCCAAAACCTTCTGAATGATTGCCCCACATTCCGATGAGACCGTAAGATAAATTGATACCTGAACGAGGGGAAAAGAAAAATAACATTAAAATGTTGGAGAAAAAAGAATTGCGGGACGTAACGAATAGGTAGTTCGAAAAAGTTTTTTTTTTTATCACGTCACAGATTTGCTCGATGAACGTGCTTTGCATAAACGTAAATTGTAAACATAGGCAAAACTGTCTCGGAAGTTTCACGTGAAAGTTTTCTTTTCCACAAAAAAAAAAAAAAAAAAAAAAAAAAAAAAAAAAATGGTTAAAAATCTTCTGAATCGTATCCTGACATATTGAGAGACCGAAGCAGTGACCGTTGTTTTGTGTAAAAAATTACCGCCAAAGCGACCGCTCCGGCGACTCATTTTTTGCCGCGTTTCGAGAATGAAGTCGTTTATTTGATTGGCGACCGAACAAGCGACCGTAAAAGCAACCGTCCAGAAAAGCCCCTCCCGGTCGTCAAAAAGCTTATATCTGGCCGGTTGCTTTTACGATCGTCTGTTCGGTCGCCAATCAAGGAATGTCGCCAACGTGGTCGTTTCGGTCGTCGTTAGTGTGGTTAATTTTTGGCACAAAACCACCGTCGCTTTTAGGGTCGTTTCTTCAGTCGCTCTTTACGGTCGCTCGGGTTGCTAGGGTAGCCTCGCATTTCCAAGAGATCCTAAGACAAATTGGTAATTTGACTACGAGGAAAAAAAAAAATTAATTAAAGTCTCGGAGAAAAAAATGAATTGCGGGACGTAACGGACAGGCGGGTAGTTCGATAAACTCTTTTTTTTTTTTATCACGTTGCAGATTCGTTCGGGAAGCTACGGGCTTCAACGTCGACATGAGGATCGGTATTCACACCGGTAACGTTCTGTGCGGAGTGCTGGGTCTCCGTAAGTGGCAATTCGACGTGTGGAGCGACGATGTCACTCTGGCGAATCACATGGAAAGTGGAGGACTACCCGGGTGAGTTTTAATCTCGTTTGTATATCCATCTCGTCGTTGCTCGTCTCGTTGCACGATCCTGTCGACATCCTAGCGCCGTGTGCAATTTTTTTTTGTTTTTTCTTCATACCGTCTGCAGCTTGCGATACGAAAACGCTTTTACTAAACTAAATTCAATGTTAAAAATAACAAAAATAAAATAGAAGTAGCTGTGGAACAATCAATTTTTTTTTTCTATCTTGTACATATTTCAGGATCTTGTGGGTTTTTCGTTTGTTTGTTAATTTGTTGGTTTGCATGCTTTTCCCACCCCCCCTTTCGGCGAAATTAACCTTATTATTAACAACGTAATCTGTTGTATATTTTGAAAAGTTGTTTATTCGTTTGTTGGATGTGTTCCAATTTTCAATATCCCAAAATCCCGATTATTGAAATACGTCACTTCCGATCGAATTATGAGATTTTCAAATCGGTAGTGGCGTACTTCCGATTTCTAAATTCCATGGTCTATGGGTGAGGGCGTGAAGTGCCCGAGCCGCGATAATCTGCTAGTATTGTACTAGTATAGGCCTAGTGCCAATATTTGGATTTTATGGGAAGTGTATAAACAAAACGACTCAAATTTTGTGGGAGCTGTAAAAGGCGGCCAAGGCCACACATGGAATCATAAAATCTATCTACTAGCGCCAGTATTTATCCAGGCCTTATTTTTGCCTCCTCTTATTTATTTATCTCTTGACGGTTTGATAACAAAGTCTTCGCCTGACGCGGTCTCGGCTCCGAATTAGTCAGTTTCATGAAAACTGATAAGCCTGTAGTTGTATGTTGAATATAACTTCACTTTGTCGACTAACTCGATTGACAACGGGACGATCGCATCGTCGGTAGTTTAAGGGTCCAAGGAAGTGAAATTCCAAATTCAGTAGAAAGTACAAGAAGTGTCTGAGGAAAAGATATATAAGTTTATTGTAATGTTGGCTTACGATATGAATTGCGATATAATTATTATGATTTGACGTTATGGTATTTTCTCTATAGCGCTAGAGGAGTCGAAACGAGCGATGATGTCGAGGAAGGAGTATCCGTATTTAAGTTTCCTGCCGCAATATATTAACTACACTGTTAAAAAAAATTGTAAATTTAATATACAATTGTGATGAAAAATTAATATACTTTTTCATTGAAATATAAGTAAATTATTAAAAATAAAGGATTCTCAATCTTTTCAATACACTGAATATTAATTTTTCATGCAAATTGTATGTGAATTTTAGTACCAGTTTTTCCATAAAAACTTCCCATCCGGCACATTAAATTTTATACTTATTTTTTTAGAGTGTAGCGGCTTTTGTGGTAAATTGACACTAATCGTTGAATAAATTCCATCCCATGAGTTAAAAGTCAACCATTAGAAAATCTAGCCCAGTGCGATGTTCCGAAAACAAAACTATTTCGGAAATGCAAATTCGAACTCGCTGCCGCGTCAAATGTATTATCCTGAAAACGCAGCAGGGTCATAAACTTTTTCGATCGGCACTCCTCACGTAGCATCGCGTCGAATCTCCGAGCAATTACTTTTTCTTCAATCTCATTCTACCCTCGGGCTGTAATTAAAACTATTAATCCCTCTCCGCGCTATCTTCCGAGCGGCACTCTGTACAATGAGTCGAGAAACGAAATACACCCGCTGTGTAATGGAAATAGAAGCGGAAAAAAAAGGTGCGCGAGTTGGCCGATTAAAAATTCTTCCGCCCATCCAAGGTTCCGTAGTATGAACCTTCGGGACTTCTACAAAAAATCGCTTTACTCTAAGTTTAATTTCATTCATGTTTTTGTTCCTAGTTTTAAAAGACACTGCCGGGTTGTGTGAATGGATTAATATTCGCTAAACGATTTTTCCAGGAGGGTGCACGTAACGAAGGCAACTCTCGAACAGCTGGGGGATCGCTTCGAGGTCGAACCCGGCGAGGGTGGCTCGCGGGAAACTTACCTCGCCGATCACAAGGTCGAGACTTTTCTCATAATACCGCCAAAGGTGAGACTCACCGATCGTTTAATAAAATATATATTTTTCTGTAACATAAAATTTCTGTGACATAAAATAAAAGACAGGAGAAATTCTCGTCGCCTCGAAGTTTACGGTAGCTGGAAACATGGAACGAGTTAAAAAAAAATAGGACAAAATTCTTTCGAGCGTAAATCTTTATTTGCAAGCCGGCTACTTTTATTTCCGCTCAAAGTTCATTCGAAATAACTCTTTCGCATCTCCCCGGCGTATCGTTGCGTTTTCCACGAAGTTCAGAACTGTCCGCGACTAAGATAAAATAAGGAGAGTTGAGCAAATATTTAGCGAGCTTCTGTGGTAGAGTTAAAATTATGGGGCTCTTTTTTTTCAGAAAGCTATAGAAGAGAATGGACTGGAGAACGGAAGGACTCACGGACCCGGACCCGTTCCCTCGAGGTAAAACAACTTTTTTTTTCCTCCACCCAACTCTGCAATCGGTGAGATAATTATTGTCGATTGAAGATCGAGGCCCAGCAGCAAGATGACAAAATACGTCGAGTGCTGGGGAGCCGACAAGCCGTTTGCCAACATCACCGAATCGACTCTAGCCAAAAATATAGGACTGACCGTGAGTTAAATTAAAAATTAAAATACAAAAAAATTGTTTAATTCTTCGACAAATGGAATTAATATTTGCAACGAATAGGCAATAAAGTTGATATGTTTAGAGCATCGCTATGATCGAGTCGAATCTACTGGCGAACAACACCAATTGCTTCGACATCAAGTGAGTTTATCTGGAGATAAATTAATTAAGGCAATTAATCTCGATACCGAATTATTAATTCTCCTCCCTTGTTTTCTTTTTTCTATGTATTTGACGATCAGACATTGGTGCTCCGGTAACGAAGGAATGTCGCCGGTGACCTACTGGTTCAAAGACAAAAATCAGGAGAATCAGTACAGAGATCGAAAGGACGAGCAGTATCCGTTGTACGTCCTGGCATCGAACGTTCTCTACACGACGATGTTTATCGTTCAGGTCATTTATCTGCCAAGGTAATCGACAAATCGGTCCGGTGAAATAGCGCGTTAACGTTCGTAAAAAAACAAATTGCTATCATTCACCAAACCCTCGAAAAAGGCCCCATCTAAATAGTTTGTCGCTTCGAAAACAACGTTTTCAGGAGTATCACGGTATACGGTTGCTTCTCCGCTGGTCTCGCCTCTCTAGCGATATTCGCCGGAATTTCCTGGTACGCCGACAGAACCGGAAGTGCGAACGAAGACTCCAGCCAGACGGCCATGAGTCGGGGGATCAGAATTGCCGTTTACCTCATCACTGCGGTTTTGGCTACGGCGTCAGCGCTGATCAGTCTCGTCGACATCGATGAATCGAAAAATCGAATCGTACCGGTGAGATTAATCAATATATCCGATCGTATTTTAGACCAATAAAAAATTATTATCATGTACAAATCGCGTATTTTATAATGTGTTTCAGGCCTATGTCCAATCCGCAGCTATAGCTCTCGTGGTGGGCTGGACCCATCTCAGGATCGGTTTTCTTCTCAAACTCGGCGTTATGATTCTGTCGATCCTCGCGATTCTCGTCGCGCTTTCTCAGGCACCGGCGGTCGCGATTTACTACAGTCAGTACACATCTCACGAGTGAGTAAAAAATGGAGAGTAAAAAAAACACATTAAAACGATAATCTACACAATAAAGTTCATGTCGATTGGATACCCACAGATACTTACAGATACTCACAACTACTCAAACGGATACTCATAGACACTCGGAGATACTCACACACATACTGAGCGCGCGAGCCAACATAATCGCTAAAATTATAATTTTCATGACAATTTCGGTTGCATTCATTTTGTCAGATTTCACCGAATGCACTACCTCGTCCAAATCGGCTATCTGCTGTTCCTGATCGCTATGGTGCTACACGTGCTCGACAGACAAGTCGAGTTTACCTCGAGAACTGATTTCATGTGGAAAAACAAGCTCAGGTTCGAGCAGGACGAGGTGGAGACTATGAGGGGTATAAACAAGATTTTGTTGGAGAACATACTTCCGGCTCACGTTGCGGATCACTTCCTGGCAACGAGAGCCGATCAGGCAAGTCTGTAGTTACAACGTTGCCTGGAGCTAAAACATGATCTAATAACGGTACGTGGAGAAAATTGTATTACCGACAACCTACTTTCTCGCAGGACCTCTATCACGAGAGATACAACAGCATAGCCGTGATGTTCGCGTCGATACCGAACTATAAAGAATTCTACGACGAGACCGACATCAACAAGCAGGGCCTCGAGTGTCTCAGATTGCTAAACGAAATAATATGCGACTTTGACAAACTGCTGCTGAAGCCGAAATTTTCGGGCATCGAAAAAATCAAGACTATCGGCAGCACGTACATGCTCGCTTCCGGTCTGAGCCCGGGAAAGGAAGACCTCGATGGGAAGGTACACTTAAATTCTACCGAAACTATAATTCACTATCGGAAGAATAATTCTAACGTTTAATAATGCACGACGTTAATGCTTTTTATTAAAAAAAAGGATCGAACTAAACAACAGGACCACAACGTGATTGTCCTCGTCGAATTCGCGATCGCTTTGATGACGATTCTGGATCAGATCAACAGGGAATCTTTCCAAAGATTTAAACTTAGAATGGGTAAGATATATATATTTTTCATAACTTTTATAGTAGACTTTTATAGTAGTTAGCATTTTTGTGATGATAATTCTATAACTTTTTTTAGGACTCAATCACGGGCCGGTTATAGCTGGCGTAGTCGGAGCCCAGAAGCCTCAATACGATATTTGGGGCAACACGGTAAATGTGGCATCGAGGATGGATAGTTGCGGTGAAATGGGAAGGCTCCAGGTCACCGAGGAGACAGCGAAGATCCTGAAGAACGCAGGCTACGAGCTCGTCTGTCGAGGTCCGACCTACGTAAAGGGCAAGGGAACTCTGACGACATATTTCGTAAAAACTCCCTTCGACGGCAAGGAGGATAGTTATTGAATGGCGTGTTCGTAGTTGATCGATAATCAACCGAAGTATCGGAAAGAACTCGTCGTCGTCTGTACGAACGTTCCAAAAAATCGTTATATCAGAATGAAGAATAAATGTAATTCGATAGAGGAACTACAACGTTCTTGCACTGATCTCGTAATAAAAATTTTATTGTATCGAGGCAGAGGGTTCTCGCACAAAAACAAAAAACAAAGAAAAGTATAAGTAAGAAACTTTGAATTAAAATAAATGATGAATCGCGCTGCTGTAATATAATAACGAATTTAATCGCAAATCAGCAATATGTATGTTGAATGGGCCTATAATATACTGTTGTACGACACTGTATAAATAATATGTCGCGTGTTTAAATTCGAAACTTCCCCCACGGCGATATTTCACCACAGAGGCGCGTTCAAAAAATTCACTTCGGGTAAGATGGTAAGGGTGCGTGCTTGAATGTAGTTCCGCGCTGTTAATCGTTAAAGCGCTGCTAAATCGTTAAATATTCGAGATGTATTCACATGTATACCTAGACTAGAAATAGGCGTTCTTATATTTCAGTCTGCTCTCAGTTCAGGCTTTACCATCGCGTTCTGATCACCCTGAAACCAATCAGAAAACCAACCAGTCGATTGTTGCACGAAACTAACTCTGATTTCTACGTTTCACGTTCATTTTTCGGCTATATTAAAAAAAATAACCGTTATCGGATAGAAGTTTGGTTTATGCTTGGATCTTCCTAAAAGAACCCGATTTTCAATCATAGAGTCGGAAATTGGGATGTTTTGGGAAAGTCCAACTATAAACTAACTTTATATCCGACACATATAACGCTTCACATATAGCTGAGCAGCTCTGCATTTAAGCGCATCCAAAGAGAGAGAGAGAGAGAGAGAGAGAGAGAGAGCGTTCCGTCGATGCGGATATCCGAGAGAGACGGGCAGCCACTTGGGTAGAGTCCTGAACGCGGCACAGTTCAATGCGGTGTTCGAAGAATGTGGTGCCCCCACTCCAGCCAGATTCAGCGCAGCTGTTCCGGCGTGCGCTCGTGCGAGTCCCGCTTCGAGATGTGAATAAACAAAGTGCATTGTTTATTGCCCTAAACAACTGACCGATCGTAACAATATCATTTTCCAACAAAACGATCATCAACCTCACGTTCCCGGAAAACGGGGCGGCGTGTCGGAACGATAAATAGCCTAAGGTTTGTACCCTAACCTAAAAGATTTGTTGTTTTCGAACGAAAAAGCGTGTTGTCCACCCACGACTGTGACAGACTATCTTAAAGTTGCATTTAATTGCTATTTTCTCAGAGTTGTCACTCAATCATGGACGAGATGATGAAAGACGGGCGTTTCGCGCACATCGCCAAAGATCCGAAATTTCGGCGAATGCCGAAAAACGAGCGGAAAGTAAAGATCGACAAGAGATTCGAGTCCATGTTCAAGGACAAACAATTCGCGGTTAAATACACCATAGACAAACGGGGCAGGCCCATCAATCAAACGTCTTCCGAGAATCTGCGCAAGTACTACGATCTCTCCAGCAGCGAGGAGGACGACGACAATGAAGTTACGGCCAAGTCTGAAGCATCCAAAATAAAGCGGAATAAAAAATCTACACCAAAAGGGGACGCTACAAAGAAGTTGGTCTCGAAGACTGCGAAGGGCAGGAGCAAGAACAAAGAGGAAACCGAGGATTCTGAATCCAAGGCGGATTCGGGCGATGCATCGTCTGATGAGGAATCGGACGCGGGCTCTGGCGGTGAAGCAGACGAGCTGGATGAAAATGAGAAGCAACTCGTCAAGGGCAAATTCGAAAAAAATAAAATAACTAAGGATGTGAAGAAAAAATTGAGGGACTTGACTGTTGACTATGCCAGGGGAGAAGGAGTGTTGCTCACGGATAGTTCCTCGGAGAATGAAAGCTCTGAGCAAGAGGATGGTAATGTTCTTACAATAGTTGCAATACGACCTTCAAGTTTATTTATTTATTGATTTATGGGACCAGCCCTTTTAAGTGATGAGAAAGAAGTAATAAAATATTAAAAAATTAATGACAACCAATAATAATAGTACTAATAATAACTATGAACTTATAACCATATTCAACTGTCTGTTATGGCAATAATTTGATTGGAGAATTTAATAGAGCTTTAAAAACTTTTTCAGACAAAGAGATTGAAATGGAGCATGAATGAATTTACATGATGAAAAACAAGTAACAAAAATATTAAAAAATTGATGACCGTATCTAATAATATAGTACTAATAATAACTATGAGGTTTTAATAATGTTAAACTTTCCGTTATGGCATATGTTAATTAGATAATTTACCAGAGCTTGATAAATGTTTTCCAGATGAAGAGAATGAAATAGAGCACGATTGGGGTGAGTTGGATAAAGAAGCGGGAACAACGGACGAAGTAACAAGACGTTTGGCTGCGTGCAACATGGACTGGGATAGAATAAGAGCCGTGGATCTTCTAGTCCTCTTCAACTCGTTCCTTCCGCCCGGAGGTCTCATACATTCAGTAACGGTAAACGATAATTTCGCCCCGTGCAAATAACTCTCCACTCGCCGTCAACGAAAAACGTGTAGCGCGTTTTAACATTTTTAACGATGTTTCGGTTTATCGAAAGAACGACAATTGTATATTGAATATCCGCGCAGATCTATCCGTCGGACTTCGGACTGCAAAGAATGAAAGAGGAGGAAATCAAAGGCCCAACGGAGTTGGTAGAAGGAGACAAGAATCGAAAGGAAGTCGAAACGGACGATGAGGTACGTGCTAGTTTTCACAAGCGCGTTATGATTATAGCGGAATGTTCGGGACTTTGAATTGTTTTTTTAATTTGCAGAACGAAGAAGGATCGCAGTATAACATGGAAAAGATGCGGCAGTATCAGCTGAACAGATTGAAATATTATTACGCTGTTGTCGACTGCGATTCACCGGAAACGGCGAACAAGATTTACACAGAGTGCGACGGTATCGAGTACGAGTCAACTTCGACGAAACTCGATCTCCGATTCATTCCCGACGATATGGAGTTCGATCATGTACGGTCGAAGCGAATTGCCACGGTCCATTAACCATGGTGTCCAGCAGTCCTTGAAGTCCTTGAAGTCCTGAGATTGCCCTTGTATTTTGCCTGTCCTTGAAAAAGTTGGGGGCCTAAAGCTGGAATGTCCTAAACATTTTTTATTTCCCCAAAAATTTGAGCTTGGTACAAAATGTATATTACTAGCGACCATCCTAAAAAGAATGCGTATCTCAGTTTCGCTGAGATACATATATATATATGTGTATATTCGTCCATAGTGAGCAGGTTTTTCTGTACCGATTCCAACGTAAACAAAAATTGTCCTTAAATGTCTTTGAATTTTATACGAATTTTTTTACTGGACACCATGTTAACGAAGGACGATACCCGAAATGATGAAATTGCTCTAACGAACGTACTGCTTTAGGAACCGAAGGAAATTTGCGACAAGCTACCCGAACTCGCGAAGTATCAGCCGAGACAATTCACGACAACGGCCTTGCAGCAGGTCAAGGTCGAACTAACGTGGGATGAGACGAATCCGGAGCGTCGGGAGATAACGCAAAAAATAAACTCCGGAAAGCTTAACGAGATTGACGAGGGCGATATACAAGCGTATTTGGCCAGCGGATCGAGCGACGAGGAACCAGGTTTCTACTTTACCGACCATTATCGTTTTAATCATTTTTTTTTTTTTGTAATTCTTGCTATTTTACTTTTTTTTCTTAAATCGTAACTTCGATTATCTGCAGAAAACGACAAGCAGGAGGCAGCCGACTCCGAGAGCGAAGTGGCGGCAATAAAGAATCCGATAGACAAGTACAAGTCGCTGTTGAAATCGATCGAGGAACAGGAGGAGGCGAAAAAGCGGCAGGAAGTCGAACTCGAATTCACGTGGGGATTGGGCGCGAAGGAGAAGACGGAAAAGTTGTTGAAGGAAAGAATGGGCAAGACCAAGACTCTGACGCCGTTCGAGCAGTACCTGGAGAAACGAAAAGCCAAGAAGAAGGCGAAAAAGGAAGAGCGGAAGAAATTGAGCCAGAAGGAAGATGGCTCGGCAGCTTCGGATAGCGACGATTCCGTGCCATCCGACGTAGACATGAACGATCCGTACTTTGCGGAGGAGATGAAAAATATGAAGGCCTCGGTTAAGAAGGGCAAGAAAAAGAAGCAAGCGGCGAATTCCTCGGACGACGAGGAAGAAGCTCAGAGAAAGGCCGAGCTGGAATTGCTTTTACTGGACAAGGGCGACGAGGAGGGAAAGCAACATTTCAACATAAAGAAAATCGAGGAGGAAGCCACGTTGTCGAAGTCTAAGAGAAAACGTCTCAGCAAGAAGAACAAGAAAGATGACAAAGAACCGGCCGCTCAGGACGAGTTCGAAGTCGATGTGGCGGATCCGAGATTCGCGGCGCTCTACTCTTCGCACCATTACAATATCGATCCTGCCGATCCTCATTACAGAAAGACCAAGGGAACAGAAGCTCTCGTGAAGGAAAAATTGAAACGGCGAGCGGATCCGAGCGTTAAAGAGGTATACATTTTCTTAACACCTTCACACCTTGTGAAGTAAAATTTGGCACGATACTCGTGCGTAAAACTTTCTCTTACCTCGTGTGATTGCAACACTGGCCTTCGGATCGTGCTGCAAACTCACACTCGTCACATAATGTTTTATTGCACTATATCGTAAATTACGTACTATTACGTAATATACGATTTTATCGGCTCGACTTTAATCAGAGTAATTCAATATTAATTCGATATGGTACTTTCAGGAAACGGTGGTAAAACAGCCGAAGCGCGTTGGAAAAATGAGCGCCGATTTGGCGGCCCTCGTGAAGTCGGTGAAAAGAAACACCAAGAATATTTCGAAGCCGATTAAATGATTAGACACGATATGTACGACTATTTTATTCTGGCATTTATATTGTTACAATGTAAATAATAATTCGAATTCGCAATCGACGAAGTTTTCGTTGCGTTCATGCACGATTTGTCAGACGAGCGCAGCCGCGCTTGACTGCCCCTTTTATGAGTACTTTTATCAAATACAAAGTACACAGTTCTTTGTATTTGATAAAGATACTTAATCGGAAGAGGCGGAGTTCCACGAGTACCAAATTTGGGGATGAATTTTCAAATCAAACGGCCCTGTTCAGGATCAACAATTTTCCAAAACGACCAAACTCTTCGTTTCCAATGCTTGCTAACAGATTAATCGAATGGACTACAACGACTGGACCTTGGAGTAGTGAGTGGGAGTCGACTGGATATATAACAACTAAATCTGAAACGTATGGATCTAGTACAGTGGCCGAAAGTAAGAGAGGTCTCAATTTTATGCATCAAAAATCGTATTTTTGGGATTTAAATGGAAAATATTGGGCTGGGAGTAAAATAATTTTATGAGACAGACATTTTTTTACGTTACGAAAGCGTGCAAAGTAACTTGCACATGGTTTCCTTATTTATTACAATTTTGAGCAGAGCTTCCTCAAGGAGGAAGCTATGCTTAAAATCGTACAAGTATTTTGGTCTTAGTACTCAGTGATAGTACTTAAAGTACCGAAAAGTACTTTGATACTTTAAGTACCAAATAAGTACTCATGTGCTTTAGGTACTGCCCAGCTCTGAACGCCAGGTAAAAATCACATTTCTCGACGTCTCAGACTATTTTAAGGGGAGTCTAAACCCCTTTTCACGCGCTCTCCCAGGAAGCCATGGCGCTATCTCTCTCACACTCGGCCGCTCACCGCACGGGTGTAGACTCCCCTACGCTAAAACCTCCATTTTTTTTTTACCAAACCTGCGGTCTTCATGAGGAAGCAATCATACAGAATAAAATATTTCCATATCATCTGATTGTCTATAAAATCCGCAAAGTATTATTCAATTGGTTACATCTTCATAGTCCCATACGCAAAAAACGAAATGCAATAATGAGTTAATCAACAATCGAAACATGCCTCGAAGGAGAGAAATCTCGAACGACAATCGATTGTCGAACAATCGAGCGGCGTGAGCGCGCATATATTGCGCGCGCGCCCACATCTCTTTGGCGTTAGTTATCCAAAAAATATCACGATTACGAGAACAAGTTTCGATACGCCGATGGTATTGGTAAAAGGCCGCGATAAAGTGAATTTACACAGAAGAACAACATAAAAAGAAATAACCACGAAGACTATCGACGGTGCGTGACAATTCGCGCGGCCGTGCTGGTCGTTCCTCTAGTGAAAAAAAATCAATAGGTTCGTGGAAAGGATAAAAAAAAAAAGTTCTCTTGGTTATGTTTTCTTAACGTACGTAAACGGGGGGGTGGGCAGTGAAAACAAATGTGATCGTTGGGTGTAGTCGAAGTCGTCGATCGTCGCGAATTGTTTCGCGTCGATGAGCGAACGGTGAAGAACACGAAGCGGTTCGCGGGCGGAGAACGTTCGAGCGCGCGCGAAGATATCGAAACGGCGATGCTGCGATCGAGAGATTTGTTGATTCGCCATTGAACGACAAAAGTTTTGACGCGAACTCCGGCTGGCAGTGACAAAGGATGTCCGAGAGCTCCAAGATGGGCCTGTTCGGCTCCAAGGACGACAACACGGGAGCCGGATCGAACGCCGACGAGAACGAGTCGACGAAGCCGAAGGAAAATTCATCGGAGCGTTACAACGCTCCTTACAACATAGACAGCGACTCGGAGACTTACGACACCGAAGCACTGAGTATCATGGATATAAACGATATCATAGGAGTTCAGGCAGAGTCGGCCGGCGATTCGACGCTGGAGAGCGAATTTGCCGCTCTGTCCGAAGTCATTACAGACTGCAAAGGTGAATTCTCGTCGAAGATCGACGGAGCTCCCGGCGGCGAGGACAAAGCCGTAGGCAAGTCTGATAGAAAATGGAAAATTTTTGGCGGATTGGCGAGAGAGTCGATAGGAGAGGATTAAAGCTGAATGAGTAGAGTACGAGACTTAGGAAATTAGAGACGTATAGAGAGAAAAGTCAATTCGATTATTTGACATTAATTCGGTACTATTTTCGCTTGTTGGATGAGATAGCATAAATATATTTATCTAAAATGGAATTATTGTTGAGGGAGTTGGTAAAATCGTAAGAGGGAGGCTTTAGATTGTCAATATGGATAGTTAAAGATATTGACCTCAAATATCATGGAAATGCATAATAATTGTAGCTGCAAATATGATTTATGCTATTTTTACGCTGAGAAACAAGAACAGTTTTAATTCATCCAACGATGTGCTAGCACACAGTAGAAAAAACGTGGGCACTGAACAAACATTTCTTATCCGCAAAACGAGCGAAATTTTCTTTTCTTGTGAATTTTACAGTTTTTTTTTATTTTAATTTTATGATTTGTAATTCCTTTTTTATTGATTTGCGTTTATTGACAAAAGGCAGCGTGAAACTTACATTCAAACAATAAAAAATTATCCACCCTTATAGAGAAAAAAAATGTTTGTGAAATGTGCGAACCTGATTTATTGTGCAGAAAAGACGCAAAGATTTAATTTGTTGCTTCCTTGTTACAGATAGTAGTAAAGACGGCCAAGCGGATGACAAGAAGCCGCACAATTCCGCCGGTATGGCGAGCATGAGCAAGAGTCTTCAGTTGATCGGAGAAACGTATATTTCCGAGGATTCACAGGAGACGGATACGGAAGAAACGCCCGAAATATCGCCGAAGGCAGCGAATCTCACCGAGTGTCTCGGAGGATCGAAGAGCAACGCCGAGGTTGCCAAAATCGTGAATAAAAGCAGCTCCGACGAAATCGTTGGAAGTTCCAGCGAACAAACGGCAGCGGCGAAAGAAACTGCCGCAGCTCCATGTACAGCGGATCTCAGGGAAGATTCCGTCACGGACGGACCGGAAAAAAATACCGAGGAGGCTCCGAAGAGTCCTCGGATCGACAAAGTGGCGGATTCGACGGATTCAGCTGTCGTGGATAACTCAACGTACAAGCCCGATGAAGAAGACGAAACGGAGAGCATGGAGGTGGATCGTTCGCCTCCGGAAAATATCGGCGAAGCGGCGGTTACGGAAAGTCAGTCGAAGAGCAACATAGAAACAGAAGCGAGCAAGAAACATGAAGTTTTGGATGGCCCGCAGGTAGAGTTAGTCGCAGTCGTAGAAACGGAAGAGCCTATGGAAGTGGATCAAGCGAGCGACGACATTTCTGCGAAAGTCGAGCCTGCAAGTGTCGATTCCGCAAACGCGGAAGGAGCAGCCAGTAAACCCGAGGAAACGTCGGATTCTCTTGCGCCGGAAGAATCGAAGGTTTCGAGCGAAAGCGACGCAGTCCGATCGGACGAAGCTAATAAATGCATTGACGAAATCTCGGCCGATGTTTCTACTTGTCCGCAGCACGAGGACATCGAGGAATCCGTCGTTGCAGTCGTCCAAAAAGACGAATCGATCGAAGTCTCAAAAGTTGTCGACGAAGAACCCGTGGGTTCGGTCGAAATCTCCAAAAGTGACGAGAGCGATGCGGAAAAACTGGAGATGAAAATCGTCGACGAGCAAAACGAGAAATCAGCTGGGAAAAATGTGGAATCCCAAAAGTCTGGAGCGGAGATTGTCGAAGCACAAAACGAGAAATCAGTCGATGAAGATGTTGAATCTGAAAAGTCTGGAACGGAGATTGTTGACGCACAAAACGAGAAATCAGTCGATGAAAATGTTGAATCTGAAAAGTCTGGAACGGAGATTGTCAACGCGCAAAGCGAGAAATCTGTCGGGGAAATCGTTGAATCCGAAAGGTCTGAAACGCAGATTGTCGACGCGCAAAACGAGAAGTCAGTTGAGAAAAATGTCGAATCCGAAAAGTCGGAATCGAAGATCGGAGCATCGATCGCGGAGGAGCCCTCAGCGGTAGAAAACATTATAGGTGAAACTTCGCCGGAAAAAGATGAAGAACCGGAGGAGAGACCGGAGAGTCCGCAGAAAGTAGCCAGCGACCTCGAGAGAGAAGCTTCGTCTCCCATGCGAGAAGTAGCGGAAAATGAACCTATGGAAGTTGACGATAATTTAACGAACGAAGAGCCGGAATCGCGGAGCGACGAGCCTGCGGCAGCTGCGTCAGACTTGTCCGTAAATTGTGCAGACATCGTCGAGTCGGTCTCGGATATTTCCTTGAAAGAAAGCACTGAGCCTGAAAGAAAGGCTGGGCCAGAAACATTCGAGGATGCTGCGAAGGTCGCTGGGAGCGTCGAAGATGAATCTGCGCCGAATACGATGTCGATAGACGGAGCTGCGGACGAGCCGATCGTAACTGCGATACCGGAAAAATCTTCGACGTCTGTCGAGGTCGACGAACCGGAATCGAAGCCGGCCGCAAAATTGGAAGAAATAGCGAACGAGGAATCTGTCGCGTCTGCGTCAGGTTTATCCGAAAAATCTCCAGCCACGACGGTCGATTCGACACCGCGAGTTGGGTCGGCGGAAGCTGCAAGTGAAGAATCGCTCGCCACGACAGCCGAGACGTCTCAAGCTGAGACGGCGCAAGTTGATTCGACTAAGGAAGTCGAATCGATGGAAATCGGAAGCGAGTCGCTCGACACTGCTATCGAATCGGGCGAGAAATCTCCGAGCGAGACGGTGCGAGTTGATTCGACTCCGGAAGTCGGGTCGAACGAATCTGCGCTCGAAGAGTCGCTTGGCACTGCGGAAGAATTATCCGACAAATCTTCGCCTATCGTCGAGAGCTCGCGAGTCGAGGCAGCCGCCGATACGTCAGACGAATTTATCGTGGAAGCTTCAACGAAATTTGCAGCCGAGGACGAGAAAATGGAGGTTGATGGCGGAAAGATTGAAAAACGAGAGGAGGAAGAGAATAGCACGGACCAACCGGAAACGGCGTTGCGGCAACCCGAAAAATCTCTAGCGATTGTCGTGCCGGAAGTCGGCAGTGTGGAAAAAGAATCGACCGCCAGCAAAGCTGCCGAATGCGATGTTCAGGAAACTTCGGTCGGTTCCTCACGAGCAGCTTCACCGGACGTCGCTGAGACTGACAAGATCGTCGAGACAAATGTAGAAGTTCCCGTCGAGGCTTCCAGCGCAACAATTTGCGAAAACGAAAGTACGGAAATTCGCGCTGTCGACACCGTGGATGAAGTCCCGAAAGATGACGAAAATGACGACAAAAAGGATTCGGATGCAGAAAAGGAGTCGAATGCAGAAAAGGATTCGAATGCAGAAAAGGAGTCGAATGCAGAAAAGGATTCGAATGCAGAAAAGGAGTCGAATGCAGAAAAGGAGTCGAATGCAGAAAAGGAGTCGAATGCAGAAAAGGAGTCGAATGCAGAAAAGGATTCGAATGCAGAAAAGGATTTGAATGCAGAAGAGGATTCGAATACAGAAGAGGATTCGAATACAGAAAAGGATTCGAATGCAGAAAAGTATTCGAATGCAGAAAAGGATTCAAGTGCAGAAAAGGATTCGAATGCAGAACAGGATTCGAATGCAGAAAAGGATTTGGATACAGAAAAGTATTCGGATGCAGAAAAGGATTCGAATGCAGAAAAGGAGTCGAATGCAGAAAAGGATTCGAATGCAGAAACGGATTCGAATGCAGAAAAGGATTCGAATGCAGAAAAGGAGTCGAATGCAGAAAAGGAATCGAATGCAGAAAAGGAGTCAAATGCAGAAAAGGATTCGAATGCAGAAAAGGCTTCACTTATCGACACGGAAACGGCGGAGTCGACGGAGAAATTTCACGAAGTCGAAACCACGGAAAGACCCAACGAAGCTGCAAAGGAAACCCAGGAAGATGAGTCTGAACCAGAAGCGAAAGAAAAGACTCCCGAAACTTCGATATCAATTGACGACGAGAAAACCTTCGCGGATGCCGCAGCTGATGCGAAAAATGAGGAAACCGAGACGAGGAAAGACCCTCCGCTTGCCGCGGAAACGGCGGTCCGTGAGTCAATTTCCATCGAGGAAACTATCCAAGACGAGACTACAGCTGCGTCCGATATCGAAGAAAAAAACCCGGAAGATCCCGGACTGAAAGTTACCGCGGATGAAGCGGAATCGGAGGTCAAATTTTCGAAGTCGAATACCTCGCGCGAAGCTGTTTCCAGCTTCGCGATTACTCCGAACGAGGCCGAGGAAGAACCCGTGGAGGAAATGAATTTGAGTCTCGACCCAGAGAACGGCGAGTCGCGCGAGGAAGTTCAGGCGGTCGCTCGATCGTTGCTTCCCGAAGAAATGGTCACCGATCCGGAGGAAGAGATCGAAGATCGCGAGATGAATCTTTCGCCGGACCCGGAAGAAAAAATGATCGGATCGCCAAACTTCACTACCGACGAGGCGGACAAAACGAACGTCGCCGATTGCGTCGAAGAATCGTCGATGACCTCGACGACGGACAAGCCCGAGGAATGTCGCGCGGAGTTGAATCCGTTTTCCGAGCCCGAAGAGAAGACCAACGAATTACCGAGGATTCTCACGGAAGAGGCGGTGAAAACGAGCGTCGAGGATTGCATGGAAGAATCGATGACGTCGACAGCGGACAAGGTCGAGGAGGTCGAGGAGCGCAACGAGAAAGCCTGCGAGGACATCGACGAGTATTCCAAAGACATCGAACCGACCAGCCTCAGCGTACCCGAGATGTTCCACGACGAACAATCGCAGACAACTCAGGAAATGATGGAGAGTATTCTGGAGACTGACACGGGCAACCTGAACAAGATTCTCGACGACGAGGAAGCTGAGGGCGAGGCGCTGGCGCGCTCGAACGCGCTGGGAGCGGAGGAGATCGACGAGCTCTCCGACAAATTGCCATCGGAGTCGGACGAGCTTCTGAACAAAGAATTGGACGATCCGATGTCATCGCAGAACATCGATTCGCTCGAGGGACTGCTCGATCTCGATCTGATGCCGGAGACCGACGAGTCACCGTTGAAGGCCGTCGAACCGATTGGCGAGAAGGTAATTTACGTACGTATGTAGAGTAGAACCTCGATTATCCGAACCAATCGAGAGCGGACCTCGCTCGGATTAACGAAAATTCGAATAACAGAACAGTGAAGCTCTGTTAAGCGATATAGCGCGATGAATATCGAAAATAATTACAGTACTCCTATATTTTTAATGATTATGATATATGGCTGAGGAATAACGTGATACATTTATTTTTATCACAAAATGCACAATTTTCGTTTGACGAAGAGTGCTGTACGTTTTTTAGCATCCAAATTTTTTTTAATGCCCGAGATCGTTGACCTGCAAACATCATACGATCGCGCTATACAATGTGCCGGTCTCTCCCTTATCGAGTTTCGATAAGGGTTTCTAATTTTTGTTTTTCGACCGTAAGTACATCATGCTTACTCTTAGAGGTCGAAGGACTGGACGTTGAATCCATAACGTACTAAACTACGAGACCAGTAGATTGAAATAGAGACCAGTAGATGAAAATAAATTTTGAATACGTGTGCATTTGCTAGGCTGAGAAACTAGAAAGTACTGTGCATACGACTGACGTGCATTTACAGCAGTGCTGTGCAAGTTGATGCGGGCTCGAGCGTTCTTGAATTGGCTTGTTGTTTGTAGCGCGCAACAATGTAAGAATACGAGAATTTCGCGCAATAATTCAGATAGCAGAAAATTTATCCGAACCAGCGGTGGTTTGAATAACAGAGGGTTCTATCTTCGGATAATCGAGGTTCTACTGTATGTATGTAAGTATTTATTGTTTCATGGACTTTCGTCCCATTACAATGTTTAAGATCCAGGCGATTAAATTATCTTATATTCAATAATCATTTCTTTTCTTAATTCTAATTGCGGGGGCTTTTACCATATATAGCGCGCTTAATTGCTGCATTTAACTTGTTGAGCTATTAAGCGGTTGGTTATCTTGTTTCGCTGGTCTCCATTGCATTTCTTATTCCTTTAGTGAAAAAGCTCTTAATTTAAGGGCATTAATTACGAAGTAGTACAGCACATTCGCTTGATTGATGTCGCTTATCGTTAACGGTTTTGCTATATTTCTTTCTGCAGTCACCATTCATTGACAAATTGTAATAGCCTTGAGCGATGTAGTCTATATAGAGGACACTGCAGCATGAAATGAGTGAGGGTTCCGTTTACCTTATCGTTACATTGCATGCACAGCTCGTCGTTTTTTACGACGTGTTTCTTTCCCTGAACGATTATTTGAGTACTCATACTATTTGCTAAGTAGTCTAAGTTGACTCACGACTCTCGTCTTGTCTAGTGCTATTCGATAACTTATATATTCTTCTGGAGAAGGTGATGACCGAGTCAGGTGAGGACATCGAGACTATTGGTAAGGACGTCGACGTTTCGCTTTTGCTGGACGAAACGGAGCAGACCGACGATTACACCGAAGACGTTCCGAAAGTCGTGGAGGAAATTACGGAAGCCGTCGACATCGTAGCGAAATCGGTACTGGAGGGAAGGAACGAATCGCTGCTGATAGCGCCGCAACTGGCGTCCGCTGCCGCGGAATTGATCGACAACGACATCGAGGCGGCTTTCGCTCTGTCGAGCGTCGTGAGCGATCCTTTGGAGGTCGTTCCGCTGGTGAGCGAGGAGACGAAGATGGACCTGGCCGAGGATCTGCTGCGCGAGATCGCGGTCGAGGAGGAGCGAAAAATGAAACTGGCCGAACAGCTCTTCCTCGAGAGCGCTGTGAGGGAGGAGACAAAAATCGATCTGGCCGATGATCTTTTGCTTCGTGGGGTGGTTCAAGGCTCGAGCAAGATCGACCTTGCCGATGAGGTCGACGCCGATCAGGACATCGTCTTGGCCGATCCGGTCCTGATGCAGAGCGCCGTCGAGACCGATAAAGATATCGTCCTGGACGACCCGATTTTGCTCCAGGCTGTCGTGCCGGAGGACTCGAAGATCGAACTCTCCGAGGACATGGATTTGGAGAGCGCCGTTCAGGATCAGGTTCTGAGCGACGTCGCGACGGAGATCGAGGACTTCGCTCCGACGGCGGAGATCTCCGAGCTCGAGTCGGCGGTTAAATTCCTGCAGGAATCGGTCGAGCAGGACATAGACTCGCCGCTGGTTCTCTCTCCGAAGTTGGTCGACAGCGTCGTCGAGGACATCGCTCAAGAGGCCGACGTGGGCATCTTCGTCGCCGACGCGGACATCTGCGACGATCCTTCGGAGCTCGTCGCCGAACTGGAGAACATCATTCCCGATCCCATCGCGATATCCGAAGCGGAGATAATATCGGAAGCCGCCAAGCTCGAGAGCGAGAGGAAAACTAAGGAGGAGGCAAAACTCCAATCCCCGATCGTCGTTGTTCGATCGCCGGCGGAGATCGAGGCCAAGATCGAGTCGCCGATCTCGAACGCGGTCGAGAAAGAGCAGGAACTATGCGTGAAGTCTCCTCCACTTCCGGTCGCTGAAGAAGGCCTTGTGAGCATTCCGTCGCGACCGGAAACGCCGAAAGCTCACGGAGAGTCACGAGAAGCTCCGATCGCTGAAATTCCCCTTCCGGAGAAAATAGAGCGCGAACCGCTTTTGAAAAAATCCGCACCGATACCCAAGATGTTGATTCTCGAGGAGCGCCTGAAAGTCCCACCGAAGATCGAGATCCCGGTTGGCGAAGTGCCCCGCATATGCGAAATGCCGACGACTCCGAAGACGAGCCTCCTCATTCAGAGGGACGCGAAAATCGCGGGTTATCAAAAGATGCTCGAGTCGCCGAAGAGCTCGGAGAAGACGGAGTTAAAGATCGTCGACACACCGCGCAAAGACTCCGAGAAACATGACTTCGAGAACGTCGGCTCGCCGAGGATAATACTGAAGATCGCCAAGTCCGCCATAGCGGATTGCGGCGAGCCGAGATCGCCCAAGAGTCCGAAGATAAGATCGGCGACGAACTCGCCCAATCCGGAGGACAGCCCGGGCCAAAAGCTCGGCAAGATAAAGCTCAAGCTCTCGAAGGGCGGACATCCGTCGATCATCCCGAACGACAACGTCGAGGAGGTTTGGGGTCAGTGGCACACCGAGGGAACGTCGTCGCTCTCGCCGCTGGGGATGAAAATCAAGTTTTCCAAGAGCGGCGACGCCTCGATCGTGCAGACGGAAAAGCACGAGCCAAGCGACGAGACGAAGGAGCAGCCTAAGCACAAGTTCGAGGAGGCAAAGCGCACCGAATCGCCGATCGGGATGAAGATCAAACTCTCGAAAACCGGCGATCCATCGATCGTCCAGCAGGACGCCAAGGAATCGAGTTCGAAGCACAAGGACAAGATAGAGATGATGCAAGGCTCGCCGAAGAGAACCGAGTCGCCGATCGGGATGAAGATCAAACTCTTCAAGACGGGCGACGCTTCGATCGTGCAACCGGAAAGCCTCGACGATTCTCCGCAGGACCTCAAGAGAACTGACTCGCCTTTGGGGATGAAAATCAAACTCTCGAAAACGCGGGGAGGAGCGTCGATCGTGCCTGCGGAGGGCGGCGAGGACGTCAAGGAAAAGCTCGAGGTGCCGGACGCGCCGAGAAGAACGGAATCGCCGCTCGGTATGAAGTTCAAACTTTCGAAGAGCGGCGACGCGTCCATTATTCACTCGGAGGACTCGAAGGAGAGCTCGAAGCACAAAGAGAGACCGGAAGCGTCTCAGGACTCGATAGCGGAAGCCGCGCCGGGCGCGAAGATCAAAGTAACGAAGTACGGCGAGGCCGCCGTTCAACCGGAAACCGTTGTTCCCAGCGATTTGGAAGTTCGGACCTCCTCCATTGGAATGAAGATCAAACTGTCGAAAAGCGGCGACGCCTCGATCGTGCACTCGGACTCTCAGGAACAGCCCGAGGACTCGCGAGACAAGGAGAGAGCCGAAAAAGTTGATTCCTCGATTGGCATAAAGATAAAACTCTCGAAAACTGGCGACGCGTCGATAATTCACAATCCCAAAAAATCGGACGAGTCGTCGAGCGCCGAGATTTCTGAGACGGAACACAAGAAAAACGCCGACGCGGCTCTCGGTGTGAAGATAAAATTGCAGAAGAGCGGCGACGCCTCCATCGTGGAAACCGAGAAAAAGGAACAATCTTCGAGGCGAAAGGAGAGCGACCTGCCGTTGGAGATGAAGATAAAATTGTCGAAGACCGGACATCCGACGATAGTCGCTTGCGAAAATTACGGCGAACCCTCGCAACGCCCGAAGGAATCGGCACCGGAAGCGAGCGCGCACGCCCACGCGCATAGGCCCAAGGAAAATCCCGGAATGAAGATGCTCAAGAGCATGCACTCGGCGAATCTGCACGGTGGACGGTCGGAATTGACCATTGAGCCGATTCAGCTGCAGAACAGAAAAAATGAGAGCAGCGGCGAAGCGTCGCCGAAGCGAAAGGACGTGACGATCTCGCCGATCGAGTCGAAGAAGGCGAAGCTCGAAGCTAAATTGTCGCAGATGCTGCCGGAAGTGACGATACAGCCGATCATGCCGCGCGACCCTAAGAAAATGATGTTCGACGCGAAAGCCAGCTCGATAAGTCGCCAGCAGATAAACGTTATCAGCCAGGAGATAAGCATCACTCAGGTGAGACTAGAGATATGGAAATACCGGTATCTTAATATTTCGAAAAATTACCGTAAAAATACCCTATTTTTACCGTATTATCTCGTCATTTTTTTCTCAACATCTTGTGTTGTGAAAATACGATCACAAAAATTTCTCCTAATTTACCGTAGCAAGTGGTAAAAATCATCTATCTAGACATGGAATTACCGGTCATCAAATTTTTGATAAATTTACCGTTAAAGCGTATAAAATCTACCTATTTAAATATGAAATCACCGGTTGAAAAATGATACACTTTACCTTTATAGTTGTGAAATTACGAATAACACATTTTTTGCAACATTACCGTAACATTATTTGAAAATTCACGATGTGTTGGTGGTATTTTAAATCACTAATCATTGGATTTTATTACCAATGTGGTAATATTCAACGCGGTCACGTACCGTATTTTTACGCTAAAAATAGGGTAAAATGACCGGTAACATTTATCGCTCACATTTCTAGGTGAGACTGACGAACAAGCCAATGGATCTCTCGATGACCGATAAGTTGAAAAGCATGCTGGCGAAGAACGTTAACGCGAACGTGAACTCGGACTGCGAGATAATCGAGCGACATCCGGAATTGATAATCGTCAATGAGAACTCGAATTCGAGCCAGGAGGTCATGATCATCGAGGAGGTACCGGCGTTGCGCGGTCCAGACGCGAAAATTCCGAAGAAACGCGGCAGACCGCGAAGAAATCCTATGCCTCTGCTCCTCGCGAAACCACTGCCGCAGAGCTTGATCCCCGCCGAGCCGGTGCTCATGAGAGATCCACTCGCGCTGGACGACGTTACGCCCCCTGTCCCCGAATTACCACCGCAGAATTGTCCGCCTAAAGAAAACGAGAGACCGAAGAGAACTTGTAGCAGGCAGAAGAGTTACGCACCGCCGCGACGGGGAAGGAGACGAGGAGGAGGCGGAGGTGGTAGGTTTCACTCAATTTTGTTTTCGATTGGACATTTAAAAATAATCACTATTGATCATTTTTTTTTTTTAGCTACGAAGTGGAGCCACATTATTTTGCCGAAACTTCAGTCGGCCGCAACGAAGCATGGCCGAAAATTTTGTGTGCGAACGCGTTATTTCCGAATCGTTAATCTTCTGAGACTTTATTTATCCGAATATTCAATTCAGCGAACGTTACTCTTCGGATGTGGTAATTGGCCGAACGTTATTCTTCCAAATCGCTATTCAACTGAATGTCACTTTTTCCGACTAATAATTTCACCGAAAGTTATTTCTCCGAATCGTTAAGCTTCCGAATGTCAAGTCGCCGAATTGTCAATCTTGTGGATCACGAAAATAAATAACATGAGTGAATAGTCTGACCATTTGCAGTTATATATGTTCGTACAAATCTCACGCTCAGTACGAATCGATTCGGATAAATATTATTCGGAAGAATAGTGATTTGGCGACTTGATGTTTGGAGGCTTAACGATTCAGGGAAATGAAATCCGGTTAAATGATTCGAAAAACTAACATTTAGTTAAATGACGATTCGAACGAATAACGTTCTGGCAATTACCGTTTTCAAAGAATAACGTTCATTTAAATGAAGATGCTGAAAAATTAAGGTCTTGAAAATTTGACGATTCGGTATAATAAAGTTTTGGAAATTTGACGACACGAAAGAAGTGCGTTCGGCCCCATGATTTTCGGCGATACGACGATTCGCCCGATTGAAGATTCCGCAAAATAATGCAGCTCCTTGCAAAGTATAAATAACGGCGTATGTATTTTCTTCAGGTCGTGGAAAACGAAAAATGGAAATGAGTATGGATCTAGTTAAAAAGCCTAGAATAGAGCAAGACCTGGACATAATCGAGCGCTCGACGACTGCTCTGATAACGATAGACGAAACCCCATCGCAGCCGGACATGTCTCACAATACTTCCGAACTCTACAAGGCCCTGAGGCAACCGCCGATGGACTCGAAAATGGCAACCGCCATGGCGCGAGTCGAGGCTGAACAGGCGGTGAACGACGCAAATCTGATGACGAAGAGTCAAATGGAATCGCTGATGGACTCGAGGCTAATGTCTCATCTAGGCGGAGTCATGGAAACGACGATGAACACCTCCACTCCGGTTCAGCCTTTCGCGAGCGACAGAAAAATTAGCCTCGGTAATCTGTGCGGATCCGAGGGTCAAGTCGACATGGCAACTGATCACATGGACAAGAGCGAAATGCTCACCGGTGACGAGAAATTAATGGACAAAGTAGCAGACGACGCTAAAGACGGCAAAGACGCTTCGAGCGCCGCGGACCATCAGAATTGGTTGACTCCGTCGTCGAAGAGACAACTCGACGGAAGAAACGAGGGTAACATCTCGAACGTCCAAGTAATCGACGAGGAGACGAGAATGAGCGCCGAATCCGTATCGAGATCGCAGACGCCGGCCAGAAATATGTCGGCTCAAGGTAAGAAATAATCGAATTATCTTCCCGAGTCAAATTATTACTCTCACGTCGATTAATACGTGCAATAAATTATCGCATCCGAAGCGGTGAAACGTAATACCATAAAAATTTCGAACATGTTGACGAAGTTTCGTTCGAGTGAAAAAAAAAGAACGGAAAGTAAGATTTCTAGACGGTATTGTTAAAATTAAATTTCGAGCTTTTTGCCCAAGTTTCCTTCGAGTAAAAAAAAAAAAGAAGGGGAAGTAAGATTGTTGAACGGTATTGTTAATGCGAGATAACATAAGGAAAGACACGTTTGAATCATTGCTACCGGCCAGACTAAATCGGAACATAAAGCGTATTGGTAGACCTCCAACCAAGCTATCTAAAAATAGAAGCTTTTCCGACGTTCTAAGGTCTCAAAGTTTCCAAGTGTATAACACAGTTGTCATGGTGTATTCGTCGGAAGTACATGGCCGAGTCTCGCGCCCGGCTAGACAACTGTAACTCGTTCATCGGACGAAACGCGACGTACTGTGTTAAATAATATACTAGCTTCGATTGGTCAGCGATGGGTTAACAACAGTTTTCTTCCGGTAAAAATCCATTCGATTCTGCTTTGAGCACAATTCGAAGCCATTTTTTCTGTGTCACACGGCATTGATTTCACTAGTGAAGTACAGTAAATTCGAATTGCAAGTGAATTATGGAATACCGACCATATTCTTTCAGCCTCGGAGACGATCGTGAATGAAGAATCTCAGGGCAGCGTCTTGAGCACCGCGACGACAGAGTCCGAGAAGGTCAAAGTGAAAAATCGCAGAATGGAAATAAACTTTGATCCTGACGAAGGACCCTTCACCGTCGACAAGATAGCGGAGTACGAGTGGCCACCGGATCCGGCCAGAAAGAGCGAGACATTCATGATCCAAGAACAAATATCTCAGTACCTCGGTGTTAAATCGTTCAAGAGAAAATATCCCGAACTCAAGCGACGAATGGTTGATATGGAAGAGAGAAATTTTCTTCGGGAGAACGCCTTGGTCAGCGAATCTATGTGCGACATGGGTGAGTGTAAATAAACAAAAAAAATCTAATAATCATTCGATTAACGAGAAAATCGCTGTTTCGATCACAAGAAAATCACGAACGGTTAACTTTTTCAGGCCTCACCGCAGTCTCCAGTTCCGAAGTTCTGGACGTAATGTGCAACGATTTTCCGGACCAGTACGAGGAGTATCGAAAGTACATACGCGAGAAACAGATGAAAGAGCATTCCAAGAAGCAGAAAGAGCTGACGGCGGCTGCGAACGCGGAGAGGAACAGAATTGATCTCGCTGAAATGGCCGTTCAGTCGGCTCTGTCATGGAACGTCGGACTCAACAAGGCGCGACGAGAGTCGCGAAAGTGCAGCTTGGACCTTCAAACTTTTACTATCCACGTCCCTAAAAAGCAGCAGAAGGTCGAGGAGGAGAGCAAAGTCAGTCACTACCCGGTGGCGCTGATACCCGGACAATACACCGACTATTATCGCGAGTACACACCCGCTGAATTGAGATACTACCCGTTGAACACCGTTCTCTACGGACCGATGAAGCCGAACGAGAGAAAATTCGACAGCCAGTCGGAGGGTTCGCAGAGCGACAGTAACAGCGATTCGTCGTCCGACGACTCGAGGTAACGACACCGTTGCCCGAAAAATTCCCTTGGGAGATCGAAAAAAAGTTTGAGACTTGCGTTTTACCTTGCTGCAGTTCGTCGTCCAGCGACGGTACTCAAGATACCGAGGAGTCCCAATCGACGATGGACGAAGTCGATGTGGAGCTATCGAGGCAGAAGGAAGATATCAAAACTATCAAATGCAAAATGTGCCTGAAGCACTTGAACAAATTCAGTAGGATCGAAGTGCTGATTCAATGCGGGACGTGCAATGGATATGGTATGTTTCACGACGAATTACGGAACAATTTATTTATTTGCATTTTACCCCGTTCTCAGGTATCGTTTCGCGCGTATAGAGGGTCGGCTCGGATCAGTGGCCAGTCTCGCCTTTGCGGCCGCATCCGACTTTTCCATCTGTATGGCATTTGTCGTGACATTTCTGTCATGGGCATTCGGAATGTGTCAAAAACCTAGGCCGATACAGCCGGTCTCAGGTTCGGTTCCTCGCATCGGAGCTTTGTCGCGTTTCACCGAGAATGTAAACATGGACTACAGCTATATAAAGCATTCCATCCGGATTCGAACGGTCAAACAGTCAACTCCTAAAACTAATCAAAACTCCATCACAATTCATCATTGTTTAGAAAGGATTTATGTACATTTTCAGTAGGAGATAAAATTACATAAATACTTTCTAAATTATGATGAATCCTGATGAAGTTTCGTTTTTTTATAATGGTTCAACTTTTTGGCCTTTTGAATCAGGATAGAATACTTCGTATACATCGGACACTCTCACATACACTTACTGCGTGTGAGTGATCGATGTATATATGTAAAGCTTCATCCTGCCCATATTTTTATTCTCGCCGAATCGACGAAACCGGGCATCGAATTGTGGAATAATTAAAATACAGTGGAACTTCTATTATCTGAATCAACTAGGGTCGAGCCCAGTTCGAATGAATGATTATTGGGATAATGGAAATTGGACTTGCGTAAAACAATGAAAGGAAGCTAACAATGTGCTTACCGCGCCTCAAAAAATTTAATACTGCTCGCCAACGTGCGAGCAGTATAACGTATAAAGGCGCAATAAAAGGTAGTCGCGCTTGACGATGAAATAACATCGAAATTGTGCGCCATGGTTCGAATAAAGCAATTCGCGGTTCAAATAATTCACGTTCTACTGTATTCATAACGATTCAACAGTTCGATCGAACTACAGCGGGTTTTAGGCTACATGAGCTTGCTGCAATTTTCTATAAGGCGATAAGGAAGCACAGAAGGAGTAATAAAATTCGAATACCGTTTTCAGTGCATCCATCGTGTATAGATCTGACTCTGGATATGGTTCCGCACATCCAGGCCTACGCGTGGCAATGCACGGACTGCAAAACGTGCGCCCAGTGTCACGATCCTGCGGACGAGGACAAGATGCTCTTTTGTGACATGTGCGATCGAGGGTAAAGATCTAAAAATGATGTTACATTTTTTTTTTAAATTATGTAATAATTGTTAAAAAATGATGTTATAATTTTTCAAAAATGATAACACTCGGTATGAAAAGACCGCTATAGTAAATGTTATTTCCACAATGCTCTTGCAGGTACCACATTTACTGTGTCGGTCTCAGAAGAGTTCCTCAAGGAAGATGGCATTGTCAAGAGTGCGCGGTGTGCGCGAGTTGCGGTTCCCGGGAAGCCGGCGGTGCAAATTCCGACAGGAACAGCGTTGCCCAATGGCAACACGAGTACAAGAAAGGCGACAAAAACACTCGGGTCTACGTTTCCACCCTCTGCGTTCCTTGTTCCAAGTAAGTCCCAGAAAAAAAAAGAAAAACACATACGAACTGTACAGCCTTTTTGTTCTCTCGAGAGTGGCTTATGAAAAAAAAGAAAACGAACGGAAACGATCGATACACGATCCAGAAAACCAAAACCGCTCACGTTATCACTCACCATTGACTCGCTCGTCACTACTTACCATAATGTTTGATTAATGATTTGGGGCTTCGTTTTGGCTTTCTGGGCACTCGCTGACAAATAATCGATAAGACTGGATTTAAGTGTTCACCAACCATTCATAATTGCACCACATGACGGGGAAACGCTCCCTCACCGAGCTAACCGACCCTTCTGATGTACAGATTTTTTCCTCTAACACCATACTTAACAATTTTCCTAATCAATCTTTAACTCGAAATGAGCATCGACACCCCTTGGTTTCCGTGTGTTCTTTAAATCATTCGTTTCTGCCGTTGGCTACATTCGAGATGAATTCTAAGTACATTTGAGATGTATCACACATGCTGTTTTACCTCCCTTCATTGGTTCCTTAATTCACACATTTCGGCCACTGGCTGCATTCGAAATACTTTCCGGGAGAAATAAAAAATGTCCTCTGTAACGTCACTTTCAACTTGAAAATCTCACTTTTAAACCGGGAGTGACGATGAGAAGAAAAATTTGAGAAATTTCGTTGCGACGTCACTTCTGGTTTGAAAATCGCAGTTTTCGAGCGGAAGTAACGTCGTATCGAAAATATGTCACTTCCGGTTTGAAAAGTGAGATTTTGAAACTGGGAGGGACGATAGAGAGAACATTTTTAAGTTCTCTCTGAAATGCATGTCGAATGCAGTCAGTGACCTAAATGTGTGAATTAAGGAAGAACGGAAAGGAGGTAAAAGAGCATGCGTGATACGTCTCAAATATACTTGAAATTCATCTCGAATATAGCCAATGACATAAACAGATGAACTTAAGGAACAAACGGATTGTGTTTCCTGACAATTAAGAAATGAAGCAAAAAAAAAGTCAATCGTGTATTATCGGATGCTTCGTTTCACTAACTTTATCGTTTATATCGTTAACAAGGCTGTGGCGAAAGGGTCGTTATTGCCCGCATTGCAGTCGCTGTCATACTGTCCCACGACTCGACCTGGAAGCGAATCTAGTGCATTGCAGCGCATGCGACAAGTATCTGCACTTAGGTACTGATAACAGTCATCATTAATCTTCATCCTATCTTTTTTTTTACCTTACTCTTTTTTTTCTATCCAGTATTTGCTTTCTTTTGTTGCATGTTTTCTGTAGTTTGCACGATCGACTTTCGCTTCGACAATGGGGAGGTAGGCTCTAGAATAATTATAACAGATTTTTTTTAATAACTTTCTCGGCTGAGTAACATATGTCTCATTCTTCTTAGTTCCTATTGGACAAAACTATTTATTGCTCAACCGTGCGTAGTCATCGGACAGTGATCGTATATTTCTTCGTACAAAAAAAACGTAATTAATTTTGCATCCCAATATAATTGTGTAGACGAGATATGAAGTTTCGTTTTTTTTTATCTCGACTCCCCGAGTCTCATGAAGGATGTGTTTTTCGCAGGCTGTGTGGAGACCAAGGATCTGACAATCGACAGGAAAAATTACCTGTGTGACTTCTGCCAACCGAGTCGACAGCAGATGGTAAAACCTTTGGTATCCAAAGTCTTTAGAACGTAATTTGAGACGAGCGCGGATTATGTGTACGATATGTACCATCTGTGAGTCAAAGGCTGTTTGTATGTTAAAAAAATCAGTTACTCGCGTGTAATTTCGATCACACGTTCGACTAAAGAATGTGGTTGTGCGTGTATTTTTCTTTCTCTTTGGAATTGTTAAATCCGACGAATGAACGAATTGTATGCCAGGCGGATAGAAAATTTGTTAGCTTTATGCCCCTGGGGAAAAAAAACTAATTGTTACGATTGAATTTTTTTCCAATCTGACTAGCACGGAAAGCGTTGCTTATTCAGTATTATCATCGTTGATCTTCGATGAACAATCCCACTAAATGTCATCAGAGTTCTTCTTGTTTTGTACATTATCGCAGTTGTCTCTGCGTGAAAAAAAAAAAATTCGCGACGATATATCAACGTATCAATCATTATTGTTAAATGCTTCTGAGAGTCGCAGATAGATACGAGGGTATGAATTATTATATCGTGAACTCCAGTAGACGTGTCTCCTTTTTTACTCCGTAAGGAACTTTATCTGTAAGTCTACCTGGAAAATAATTACTATAAATAAGAATAGACAACTAAAAAAAAAGAAGAAAAAATGCTAATATGAACAGAGGTGTGAAATTGACGAAGACGTTTCTTAAAAATATATACCGTTTTATTTATTTCTCTTTTGCAATAATTCTTGGATCAGTGTTTTGTTTTCCGAGTGTAGTTAGATCGCGCTCGAATACTTGTCAACACTTTTTTGTTTTCTTTTTATACTTCAATATTTCCAGTTCATTGCCCTGCCGATTTGTGTTTGCGATATTTTTTTTTTTTTTATTAAGCCCTTGGCTGTAAATAGAACTTGCGTGCACTCGAGTGACACGCACATTCGAGCTAGAGTATTATTCGTTACTGGAATAACTTTCGAGTTTCGTTATTTCTTTTCGTATATTCGTCGCCTAACAATGATTTAGCAGTATAGATTACGATTTCGCGTTCTTCTATGACGATTTTTTTTTTCTTTTAGAGAGTACGCAATAATCTCGTTAACGAAGAGTTCGGCTTTTATCGAAGCGTGAACAACATTGAGTGTGTGTCGTTTCGGTTTTTTTTTTTTTTTTTTTTTTTTTTTTTTTTTTTTTTTGTAGTTTTCAGTTTGATATCCATGCTCCGTCTTGACACTTTCTTATCGACCGATAGTGTGTGTGGTTTTTTTTTTAGTAAGCGTACTCGCTTCGTCGATAGCCGATTTATCTTACGCCCTTCCTCGATAAAACATCAGCAAAAAAAAAAATTAAATTGAAAAGAGTCTTGCGGTTTACATCTAAAATCTCGACATCGTATATCTGCATAACAGGTTCAATAATCCCACCCATCTGACGATTTACAATTCGAGCGCTATTATGGGATAATAAAAACAATTTCATCGAGAGCAGCGTTCACTCGAAAAAATCTTTCCTCCAGATAAATAGTAGTTCGCACACATTCTCAACACTATGTGTCTGTGTTTGTGTGTGTGTGTGTGTGTGTGTGTGTGTGTGTGTGTGTGTGTGTGTGTGTGTGTGTGTGTGTGTGTGTGTGTGTGTGTGTGTGTGTTAACTCGCGCGAAACACCGAGGCATATATATATATATATATATATATATATATATATATATATATATATATATATATATATATATATATATATATATATATATATACAAGTATATATAATAGAAAATAAGAAACACCTTGAGCAAAGGAACGAGGCATCGACGACGAGTTTAGTTACGAACAAGATACAAATTTACACGTAGGGTTTATCCACCGCGGCCTTAATCCATCGTAAGAGTACTCTTAACACTAGAAAAAATACGGGGCAAGTTCGAGCGATTACGAAAAAAAAAAAACAACAAAAATTATTGTAATTTCTCGAGCCCGCTTGACTAGCCGAAAACGTAACGTAGCCAAAGTAACATTTGTATTTTTTTTTTTTTTTTTTACTTGGAAACATCACGACATTCTTATTTCGTATGAAAAAAAATCCACCGTACACGAGCCGGGCAGCCAATTGAGTGAGATAGATTGTGTGACGGGGGGCGAGTTTAGAGCAGCGGGAGGATGCAGGAACAAAATTGCAACATTGACGCGACCGGAAGCCGGACGTCGGCGGTTCCGTCGTGAGTTTGTTGGCTCGGCACTCGAACGAGCTGCAGTTACAAGCTTATTGCACAAAGCACCGGGGTTTTTGTGACTTTAGTTGAGTTTCCTTTCTTTCTCTGGCGATAGGTGAATTTGTTCGCGAATTCGCTGCGACAATGAAGCCGTGATTTTTTTTTTTTTAAGATAGGTCGTTCGCGATCGTTCCTGTTATCGCCGTTCCGCACTCTTCCAGTGCAGTCGCGAACGTTTTATTATGATTTATATAGTTATGTTTTGCTTTTGTTTTTCAACGTTTTCGCCTTATTTTATTCCTCTACCTTAATTATAGTGTTTTCATTAGTTTGTTTTTTTTTCTTATCTTTCTCTCTCTCTCTCTCTCTCTCTTTTCCTCTCTCGTTTCGTTCATATGTAATTGACCCCTGTGCGATTTAATCCGCGCTAGTGCGGTAATCGCAGGCGCGATTTACTCGTGCCTGATCCCACAAACCGACAAAAATGTACTGAAATTATGCAGATGCGTCGTCGGTATGATAGTCGTTACAAGATTACGAGTGGAGAAGCTGTCGAGTACATCCTGGATGAAACTCGGACTCGGTGAACTACCGACTTTGTAAAAAATTTTCAAGCTACATGTCGGATTCGCTGTACGCGATTCCTTCGTTAGTTTTGCTATCAGGTACTCGAAGGCCTCGGTCAGTTCGGCAGCCGTCAGCTCCGCAGGCGTCAGCGTCGTCTCGCTCGCCAAATTCCCAGTTGAATTCGACGAACCTGCTTGTAATTGAAAAAAAAAGCATGAAACAAAAACAAAAAATCATTAACGGATCTGAGAAGAAAACAAAAATTATAATTCTATGATTAATTTATAACTCACCCGTCGATAAATAACACACGATTGCCGAGACGTCGTTCTCGTAGTTCCATCTCCTCCTTATAGCCACTTTGAAGTTACCGACGCATTTTCCAGTCTCTTCGTCTTTATAAAGAAAAAAAAAACAAATAAATAAAAAAAACCGTCGTAGTGTTTTTTTCACATCGTAAGCGTTTTTTTTAATTACTCACATTCAAACCTATTGTTGTCGCGGTGCGCCCAGACGCACCATTCGACCTGAGCTCCGCGGGGAAGACCCGGCACGCACACATAATCGACGATAGCGTTGTTCGTGCGTTTCTCCCATTCTTTACGAGCTTCCGGTATGTAACTCGGATGCGTTAGGAAACATATACCCTGGACAATATCCCTGAGCTGAGTGTTCGAGTCCATGGCGTTGACGACGCGGTTTATGTGTCGCAGCGTTAAACGACATTGCCTCTTGATGTTCAGATCCAGAAGCGTCATATTGCCGGGAACGAAGGGTATCTGCCCGGCGACCGCGATTATGTGGCCGACCTGGTTGAAAAATCAAATCGGATGTAAATGACGATTTTCATTATCTTTAAATTTTATGCCAGAAAACTCGTAGAAATTTTTCTACCCGAACAGCCTGGGAGTAAGGACCGATGCTCGCCGGCGACCAGTTGCTTATGCTCTGCACGTGCATCGTGTGCCTCTTGAGTACTTTGACACCCTCACCGGCGCTGATCTCCTTGTACGCCACAGCGTCGAGGACAACGTGAACGTTGAGCGGACACTCGATGCACATTCGCACCGGAGGATTCGGATGTCCCAGCCTTGACACGTAAACCTCGTTTATCGACGCGTATTTCGACAAGTCTTTCACGTACATCGTCATCCCGACGAGGTTCGACATCTGGAGATTTTCCTTCTTAACGAGATCTGTAGAGGATGAAAAATTGAAATAAAAATAAAAGTTTTAGGTGTTGACCGTCGTGTCGTAGATCGGGATTAAAGCTTGCGACGCGAAGAACCGAGACACCTATGTAAATCAAGTAAATAACGAAGCAAATTTTACCTACTGCTTAATTTATCGAGAGCCTCCTCCATGGCGAGCTTCGAGTCCGGATTGTGGCCGGCTATGCCGCCGAACCAGTACCAGCCAGACTTGTTCTTATTCGACATGGGAACGTCCGGATAGTCCGCATCGTCGTACTTGACCTCCATGGGACTCGGAGGATTGAAGGGACCTTGAATAAAAAATTTGTGCGTTATTCAAGAAGAGAAAAGCCAACTATTTCATTTTCGTGGTAATTGTTTGCTTCCTCATAAAGGAAGCTGTTTTTGTCACAAAAAAAAATTGCGATTTTAATGTCAGAATACTTGAAATAGTCAGAGTACTTGAACTCATCTCTCGAACGTGAGATTTTTAGTCGATTTTTAAAAAATGTCTGTAGTATCTCTAACTTGTATAAATGTTGGCTGCGTCGTAAAACTGCACACGAATACAATATTTTGATCAAAGGCCTGTAATGTTGAATTTGAAAATCTATCCAAGCGAGCAGATTTTCTTTTTTCTTTTATCGAACTTAAATTTGACACAAATTGATCGAACCGTTTGAATTTTATGGGATTTTGAAAAATTTGTTTTTAACGCCTGACACGAGTTTCTGAATCAAATGTCACGCAAAGAGTATGAGTTACAGTTTCGTAATCAGCGGTGAAGAATAGATTACAAATTGCCTTAAAACGACAAATTCCGCAATTTCGGTATGCGTTTCTTATAATAAATTCTGCTGTAAATTTTGACGGTATTAATTTTATGAGAGGCAGACATTTTTTCATGCTACGAAAAAAGATGCAAAATAATTTGCACATGGTTTTTCGATGCTTAACTCCAAAATACAATTTCAAAAAGTCGAAAATTGAAATTTTCCTACCGCTTTCTCATAATGTTCCTGTATTTTTTTTGTGAAAATTGTATTTTAATTTAAACGAAAATCTAAGAACGAATATTATTGCAGAGGAAGTTATGCGCAAAACATTTTTTGAATTACCGGAATTCGATGTTTTCAAGCTTTTATTGGCGCTCTCACGATCGTCATTATCGTCGTCCGAGAGATTACAGCCGTCCTGGAGTTCCGGATCGACGATTTCGGAGATATAATCGTACGGGCCCTTTATCGGTACGGACTTGAGTCGCTCTTGAAGAGATAATTTCTCTATACCATTCTGTAAACACAGATTTCGATGTACGATAAATCATGAGCTTTGTATTCGTTATCGTACCAGCGGCCTCTGATCGGAACTCCGTAAAACTTACGTTCTTGTCTTGCAAATGTATCTTCTTGAAATTGAGGTATCCTACCGGCGCAATCTTATCGTTCGACACGACGCTCTCGTACTCGTCACTAACAAAACGATGACAATAACATAAAAATCAATAAAACAACTGCGCATCTCATTGAGCATCAGATACGTGTGTTTGCTGTAGGATTCGTCACATAATAAATACTCGAATTATTATCGTACAAACTCGTAGAACTTACATTATGATGCTTTTAGCGAAGAGCGGGCAGTCTAAAGTAAAAGTTTCATACTCCCCTCCCTCTCCGCACACGTTCACCCCGTACATGTCGCTCTGCAGATAAAACGAATGACCCGGTGATAACCCCCTGGCAATCTCGGACTTTGTCGAACCGTCCGAGTCACGTTAATCACAATACGGATCTTATTTTTTGACCTACTCGTGACTGGTGTATACATTTTTTTTTTCATTTATCACGCGCTCTCACGATGGGATTTTGTAATATGCCAACTTCCCGATAAACTTTTAATTTTTGTATAAAAAAATAAAACAAGTAAAAAAATGTATGTGTATAATTTTTTTTTTTACTATCGAGTCGATCGAACTAAACGAGCCTCGACTCCCGAGGATATCTCTCTCGTTTATACGTCATCGATGCTTCCAAAAATATCATTCGGTTTTCGTGTACTTCTACAAACGACGATGTTAAATGTTTTTTAACAAGAGCATCGCTGATAGCGCATCTCCCAAAATAACCGCGCGAAAATTTGGATACAAGCGACCGAAACTCGTGGGCTTAAGTTATTGGATGGAATCCAATTGAGGTGCGCGCAAACGTTTTCTTCCCGGTTTACACCGGCGGTCTGCGGGGTCGGAGAGGACGTACTAGTATCGTATTATTAATCACACTGACGTTTTTACTCACTATAATGCCGAGGTGATGTTGCATTTCGGAAATGGATTTACCCAAGTGCTTGTGCTCCAAGCCTTGAGCGGCCACTTTAATCAAAACTGCGTTTACGGAACAGTCGATCATTTCCTTCAACAATTCGTCTTGATCTCGTCGCCAGAGATACGCCAGAGACACAAGGCCTAGCCTGCTGCATCTGCAATTAATTATTGTCCTCGGTACCTCCCGTTTCCAATTTCATTTCATTTCAATTTTTTTTTTTTTTTTTTCTCTTTAACTAATTTACTAATCGGCATTGACGATTAATTTTTTTTTGCAATTACACATTTTCGACGCGAATTCGCTGATAGTCGCTGAGAATAGCACCCGACGCGACCGCATCTATGTTCTCTTTTTCCTAAAACAATTGCATAAGTAAGTCAAAAATACAATGTGAATGTTGACAAATGTAAATCGATTTTTTTTTTAATTTATTACCTTGACTTTTGCCAGGAGTCTATAAAGATCTTCGACTTCGTCATCTGCTGTGGGCAAATAGTTTTTTTCTCTCATACTGGATCTACCGAATGTGGGCTCTCTGTACAATGGCAATCCCATTGCTTTGCCAATGTATTCGACGCCCATGTGGCCCACAGTCTGGTACATGAACGAGTCCAGCTCATCTGTAATGGTATTATAAAAAGATTGAATATTACACAAAAACAGGACAAATGTTTTTCTAGAGGAAAACAAAAATAGATCTATGTAAAAAGTTACAGTTAGATGAGAGACTGATGTTTTCTTTACCCTTCCCAACGGGGTACAAATTTGCCAGGGCCACGATTTCGTGACCGGCGGCTACGCATTGCATCATGTTGAAACAAGAGTCCTTGCCACCACTGACCAATGCCACAACCCTCCGCATTTTTTTTTTCTAATGATGTTTGATTGAGCTTTTTTTTTTGTTTTTTTTTTTATGTATTGAAGGATGGTCTATTGGATGCCTATGGCCAAGGTAGATCCGAGTCAAAACTATTATTGTTCACACGATCATCTATCATGATAGGAAAATATATAATTAGTTACGTAGACAGCTTTATGATAACACTAGTAACAAAAGACTATTCTAAAAATAAAAATAAAAAAACAATGTTCTTCCACTCTCGCTTCCGCCGCTGAGTTATCGGATTTATCATCTAATCGTCATGCAAAAAAAGAAAAGAAAAAAAAAAGTGAAGCGTGCTCATGAAAATTTTAATTTATATAAAAATATTAAAATAGATCCATAAAAACGGCAAAATATCTGCCGAGACGTTTCGCCGCTCGTTAAATTGCGTTTCCGAATGTTTTTCTATTGCTCCGAAAATCGGCGAATTCGCAGATAAGTTTATCACGCGTGATTATCACCGCGCGTCGAATAAAAATGCAGCTGCGACAGCGGATTTATAAATTCATATGTTAGTCGGTCCGTCGAACGTATGAAGGCGAGGAGAGACGAATTACACTGGCGGAAGACAAATTTTCCGCGAGTGTCTATTATTAAACCGAACGAAATTCGCACAACAATACACGTGTAAGCAAAAATGTACGAATTACGAACTGCACGTACGCGTTCCTGAACGAACGGGTATAAATAATTCGTGTTGTTTTATATGAACAAAAAATTAATATCGATGGACGAAATTTTATTTCCCAATTGGTATGCGCTCGCTTTATCTCAGCCGAGAGAATCGAACACTCGTCACGCCGAAACGATCAGTGACACTGCCGCGTCTCGTGAAATGTACTTATCCGCACTTTGACGAGATATCATTGAGGAGAGAGAGAGAGAGAGAGAGAGAGAGAGAGAGGGAGGGAGAGGGGGACAAAAAAGAAAAAAGAAATCGGGATCAGTGATATCTCGAGGAACAAAATAGTACGTGCAGCGGAAAGGGGGGTTTTTTTTTTTTGTTGGTTATTACCGAACAAGGAAACGAGCGTAAAATACGCTCTGTCGACCGAAAAATACACTACCGACGAGTCGAATAAATTTTTATTATTATTTTCACATTATTTATTGTCGGCGTAATAGCGAATGATTATTGATATTTACATTAAAACCGATGACGAAAGTCCCTGCCACGACAAAGTCCATCAGCGACTGCCATTACCGTACAGTGTCGCCGTTTGGCGGTCGAACGAAAAAGCATGATGATTGAGGTTATTACGAATATCCCAAATTGTTCGATAAATAATATTATCGATTTGTCTCTATGCACTCTGTGCGATTAATTGCAAGATAATTTTTTTTTTTTTGTAAATCGCTAGAATTTTAATAGTTATATTCAGTATAATAATTTCCGTGCGATATTATTCGAGAGATTCTCGAGTAAACTTCGTGCGACCGTAGCTTGTGACGTCACCGAAATATCAGCGTATCGGGTGTCTAGCAATGATAGATCTATCGAGACTTCTTCTCAGTATTAACTACGAAAATTATTTACTTCTGTAGACTCGTATTTTTCCCTCTTTTTCTTCATTTTTCCTCGATGTTCATTGAGAACAAACTATAATTTTTATAACGATTATCGTTTACGCATTTCCTAGGGGAAAAAAAATGGTTTAAGGGTCGAGACTTCGGAATTTAATAAATCACGTGACTCTCGTAATTAACCAATCGTAAATTGTACTACTTATTATCATTACTTTTATTACATTGTATTGCAAATACGCCATTAATAAACTATCACCGCATAATGCGTACGATTGAACATGTATATTGCATACATATTATGTCTAACTATAATACGATGCTTTCGATGAACTGCGATTCACCCTAGGTTCATCGATTTTACGAGTATCTGTACAATTTTCTCTTATCACAGTATATAATACGCGTCGCAATCCATCCGCCAATGTTTAAAGCCAGATGGATTCTCGACCGACGCAGCTGGCCGACACGCCGAGCCGATAAACTTTCGCCTCTGCAATTAAAGAAATTTCGTGCGCTAAAACAGACGACCGTAGAATTTTATCCGGCAGCTTAACGCAGAGGGGCATGCACAGCTTCTACGTTAATCCCTAAATACTTGCAGCCAGGTAAACGGCGAAATCTCAGAGATCCGCGATCGTCGCGAGATCGAAAATTTCGAAATCGATCGAAGCTATCCGCTAAGAAATAGAATGTCGATGCCTCCGTGAACGAGGAAACGTTGCAGTACTCCAAGAGGGTCCGAATATTAATGAAACGATAGTAATAGCATCATTTTCGAATGTACACAAAAAATGATATTAGGAATGGCCATTTTTACTGAATCGTCGCTCTCGGCCAATCGCAGCGCCCGTAAATTTCGGCCATCTTTACTTTCGCTACGGTCGCACGAAGCACGAAGCGCATCGCCAGAGTCTGCGGGACAGTTCGTACGCTACACAAGGTGCGGTTTGTATTAACAATTTTTCAGCGTGTCGTAGCTCCCGAGTATCGTTGAATTAGTGCTTGTCCGGCACGTTAAGTGTCTGGCAATCGTGAAAAAAATGGTTTTGGCCGAGAGAAATTCGGAGAACGTTAGAAACGGTCGTAGATCGAGAGGCCCCAGCCCCAATGGACAGACGGAGTCCTCCAGCGAGGAAGACGGTGGTGAGTGTTGTTTCGAAAAATTCATTGAAAATTCTTAACAAACGTCGCCGCATTAACAATGTTACGCTGTTCACGTAAATCGCCTGTTCTTGATCGGCGCATCACTTTGCTCTCTATCGACTTTTCGGTTTAACGATCGATCGTAAAAATACCATTCGCACCTTCAAACCGCGCGCCCCGATTTTTTTTCTTTCAAAACCGAAATACACATATAACGCGTATGGTTTTTTTTTTTTGCCCTCGAGTCCTTGGATTAGTCGATTATTCATCGAGACCAATGTTTTAAACATTGAAAGACAATCCAATAAAATATCACGCTTCTCTCCTCTTATGCGAAAAAAAAAATCAAAAAATATATATATGGAAACATTTTTTTTAATTAATACTCGTTTAGGCATAAAAATTAATAGAGCAAATATTTTCATAGTTCCAGCGGAAAAAATTCGTGTCGGACGCGATTATCAGGTACTCGTGCCCGATCTGATCCCCGTCGGCGGTAAGTTTACGCTCCAGCTTCGCTTTCCGACGAGAACAGCTCTCGTTAAAAAAAAAATTAAAAAAAAATGCCTATACCATATCTATATATATATTTTTTTTTTCAGAACGTCGAATGGACCAGGTAGCAGACAGAGCTCTCTTGGTATGGTCGCCGACCGTTGACATACCCGATCAAAAATGTAATATCCCGAGACAACTAGTGCCGTGTCGAGTTTGAGGACGGAATAGATTTTACGACTGTTTATATTGCAGTGGACGAATACATTATACTAGCCAAGGAGAAATATGGTTACAACGGCGAGCAGGCACTGGGTATGCTCTTCTGGCACAAGCACAATTTGGAGCGAGCCGTACTGGACTTGGCCAACTTCACACCCTTTCCCGACGAGTGGACGGTCGAGGATAAGGTTCTCTTTGAGCAGGCGTTCCAATTTCACGGTAAAAGTTTTCACAGAATACGACAAATGGTAAGTTCCAAAAGTTCGCCCCCTAAGTAATTACTAAATAATTACTACCAGTGCCGATGCCAATTACTAATATTGAATGGTAATTAATATTAGCTATTGACTGTTAGTAATTGCTAATTTCTGCCTAACAGTAGTTAATTACAATCAGTAATTAACAATTCCTGTCAGTAATTACTAATTACTGTCATTTTAATTACTATTACTTCCAGTAATTACTAATTACTGTTAGTAATTATTGATTTCTATTAATTCTTTTTCGTATAAAAAAAATTGCAGCTACAATGTTTTTTTTTTTTTTTTCAATTCTTTTATCCAGTTGCCGGACAAGTCGATCGCGAGTCTCGTAAAATATTACTACAGTTGGAAGAAAACGAGAACCCGGACGTCGCTTATGGACAGACAAGCGAGAAAGCTTACGAGCGGCGGCAAGGAGGGCGAAAACGGAAGCGAGAACGGCAGCGAGTTAGGTTCCAACACCGATAGCGAGTCGGAAGAAAAAGTAAGCCAATATTCGCATAAATGAAAATTTATACATTGTTTCTTTGCCATCGACTCTATTCGTCAATCGATGCATGCACTTTTTTTATCGCGTTGGTTCTAATCCAAACGCCTGTGAGTCAATTTATTCTACGAGATTCGTTTACGACTAGCCTTCGTTGGAGCGTCGGCTCAGATGCCCTTCGCCTGCGACGATAAATATAATCGTCGATCATAAAATTGGAAACAAAAAAAAATTAATTAAATCGCGTATCTGAGCCGATCGTTGCACGATTATTTTCTCTCTTTCCGATAACTCATTTGCATCGTGGAATAATTATCTTATGTATAAACATGTATCCACACGTTAACGATCGTCAAGTGAAGAGTGTTGAGAAAAAAAAAAAAAAAACGAAAGGACCAAGCGAAATTCAAATTTAAGTAACGTTGAGCATAATGCGAGTTTGCATATCCGTGCGTCGTTCGGAGTCCCGAGAAATCCGCGGCCGAGTCTTTGATCGCTGAATAGAGACGAGCGAATGGTCGGATTAATAAAAAAGAAAGCAACGACGATCCGATAAGTTTAAGGAAATTAGTACACCGAGAGTGTGCGGGGTGAGAGATTGTATATGAACGTGGATGTGGAACGTTCCAGAAATGGACGATCCATCGCGGAATACGTCGTGGAAAAAACCAAGCTGTACCAGGAAACCAAGGCACCGACGCCAAAGCCTCGTCCGACTCGGAAAACGTCCCCCAGGTTCAGGTACTCAGCCTAAACCTTACCCCACATATGCAAAGCTAGATTGCTTGCCACTTTTATTGTTTTTTTCTTTTTTTTTTTTTTTTTTGCTACATGTACTTTGTTTTTTTATCGATCGCACCATTTCGCCCTGATAGATATCTTATCCCTTGAATTCTACGAACTGGGTGTTATGATTTTTCTTCCAAATACTTCTCTCCCCTAGCTGTTCAATCGTGTAATTGAAACTATAAATGTTCATGATCCATTCAATCAATTTCTCATCTCAAGTTGTTACGAAAAAAAAAAACAAACTAAAATCCTCTGTTTGGTGTCGAAAATTAATCTAGAGTATGTAGAATATTATATTGCCCACAAAATAAAAATCGTAAAACATTGAGCGATTCATCTAGTTAGTTTTAACGTGTAGTAAGGGAAAAGGGTTGTAGTTGACGAAAGATTTTCCTATTATCTAAAAAGGGCATTGTGTGTTGTAGGGGTCTTGTAGCAACTGCGGCGTTGCTTGTCATAGTGTTCGTGCGACGCCGAAAGGACACGCGTGTCATAGCTGCTATCTGCACTGGAGGTCAGTGGATTCAAGTGAAAAATAATTAATTACGAATTTCTTTTACCTTTACTTTCTTTTTTTTTATTCTTAAAAATTTTTCGTCATCAAAACTTTCGTTCGGACGTTCGATTGATGAAAGACAAACGAAACAGGTGTTTCCGAGGATGTTCATACAGGCGATAGATATTCTCGTGCCTATCGAAAATTTCAAATTTACACGGGATTATCGTAGCTCGCATCTACGTAGGAAATAATAGTATGGGAATTCGCATCGCGAAGTCTGAAAATATTCAATAGAAACGTTTTTTTTTTCTTTCTATTTGTCGTTCTGTACGAACACTCGCGAGATAAAAAAAAAGAAGAAACAACGAATGAAAAGATGAACATGTGATTATCGAAGAGATTGAGAGAGTATAAAGTGTATCAATGGTTTAGGCGTACGGGCGTCGCTAGGCCACTCAGTTCGATGCCCGGTCGTTCGAACAAACGAAAACCGCCGCGTGGACTGGTAGTAAATCACGACGATCTGGCGGCGTTGGCTGGCCAGCCGAGCCAGGTGAACAACAGCCTCCAAGCTATCGACACCGAAATTGTTAGCCTCAAGCGACAAGTACGTTATTGAACTGAATATACCCACAGAGAAAAAAAAAAATAAGCGAAGTACAATAATAATCGTGTGGATACATTTTTATATGCTTAATGTAAAGTTCGTGCCGAACTTGGATGCGACACAATGCAAAGCATCAAGAATGTTCATCGCGATAACAATATGCACGTTTCTTTATTTACTACCAATTTAAATTACAACGCAAATACGACTCACTGACGAATGGTTAATGTTAACAAAAAAAAAAAAAAATAGATACAGTCGAACAAGCAACAAGTGAGCGCGCTCAAGCGAAAAACAGTCGATGGAATCGACGATTTGCGTCCACCGGAAGTGTCCAGCCGCATAAACGCCCGCTGGACCAGCGACGAGCTCCTCCTGGCGGTTCAGGGCGTTCGAAAGTACGGCAAAGACTTTTCCGCCATCGCTGACGTTATCGGCACGAAAACCGAGGCTCACCTACGTTCGTTTTTCGTTAATTATCGAAGAAGGTACAATCTTGACGCGGTTCTCAAAGAATATGAGGCTGAGAACGGTCCCATTCTAGTCGACGACGAGAAGGAAGAAAAAGTAAGCATCGAATTTATTTCAACATTTATTAACAATGGTTTTTTTTTTTTTTTAATCGCATCGCTGACACTTTTTTTTACATATTTTTAGATGGACGTTGATCCTCCGGCGAACAACGAGAACGCGGAAACGTCGCAGAGAACGACAAAATCGTCAGTCGGCGTCGGTCAAGCGGCAAAATAACAGACAAGCACAGTCTTGATAAGCGCGAAACACTAAAAAAGTTAGGCCGTCGAGATAAAAAGAATTTTTACCGTAAATTAAATTAATGTTTATAGTAACTAGGGAGATAATATTATTGTGAGATAGGAGAGAAATCAGGAGGATCGAGACGCCGAGATTTTTCAATCGTGACTCGTCGATCAACGGTGTCGTTGACGAACGGAGTCGTGCAAACATTTTTTTTTTTTGTTGTTTTGTTTCAATACAATTGGATAGTCGGGATGTACAAAAAGGAAGTAACGAGAAGAGCAATCAGTAGGGGAGAAATTAATCGACTCGCAAAGAGATCGAACAGTCGCCAAGATATAATATTTCAATAATAGTATTATACTCTATCATCGAAAAAAAAAAAAAAAAAATTAAGATTGCACGCTACTATGATTGTTACGTTTTTCTGCACGTATGAGACAATTGCAGAAACAAGCCCGCTCGAATATTCAAGCGGCAAATGTCGCATCTAATAGATTTTTACGCTATCGGACAATGAGAAAAGTAATACCGGTTGAGATTTTTTCTAAGAGCCGTACACCTCATATTTCATAATTTCTTATATTTTCGTATTAAACAAAAAAAAAATCACCAATGCATAGAAACCCCTTTCGATCGACTGAAATTTCTAAGTCGTCGCTCGATTACGATAATCCGTGACAGTGAACTCAAACTCTTTTTTGTTCCAAGTTCAAAGAAAATATCAGCATTTTTTCCTTACGTTAAAATTGCGTGTGTGTACGAGTTGTGTGCCGTCGAATCGAAGTATATATTGTTTAAATCGACCCGTGTCAGTCCTGAATGAACGATGAGAGAGAGAGAGAGAGAGAGATGTTCTAACCGAAAGTGTTATAAATTCGAGCTTTTCCATAGTTCGTAATGAAACTTAATGAAGAATAAATCTAAAGAGTAATACAACAGTAACGTTCGATCGGCTGAGTATAAATTTTTCCCTATCATATCCGAAAGTTGCAGGTTATTGAATTACTTTCTTTCCGCGAGATGCTGCGATTTATATAGTATATATTATATATATGTAGACATAAACTGAATACATATAAATTAACGAGAAGAAGACATATATATTTATATATAGATGTACGATTTTTAGGTTTAATTCGCGTGTACATGTTGTCTGTGTAGACTTTATCGATTATAAAGCCACTAGTTATAGGAACAAGCATACATTCGCGGCTGAAGTATGAAAAAAAAGAAAAAAAACTGAGTTTCCGAGGTACGCCTCTCTTTCATATCGAAAAATAATGCAATACAATGAAAATTTTTAAAAATGGATTTTATGTGTTATGGTGTTATATTGAGCAAAAGGACTGATCGTATTACGCGCGTTTTCTGCAAACAGTCGTAATGTATTTTTTTTTTCTTCGAGTAAGCGAAGAAAAAAAAAATCGATATCGAAACTCAGACATTTCATTCGCCGTACAATAATGTAATCTATTCGATTGATCTTGTATTAGATATTTAGTACTATATCATTTATTTTTTTATTATTTATTCTCATGGAGGATGCTTCCGTTAATTTGCACATAGAAGAAGGTGAAGACTCGGAATCGTGTTGAGACATTAAAAAAAATTAAATTATAATAATAATAAAAAAACGATGATACACGACGATAAAGAAAAAATATCGAAACAGACTAAGTAGGTAAATTTATTCGATAATAGCAAAGTAAATTAGTACTACATTGATTAAAAAAAAAAAAAGATCTATAGAATAATTTTGCTTGCAGGCAAAACATCTTCTAACTTTACTGATAATCGATTGCCAAGCTTGCCCCTTGGCTGTACACACACACACCCACCCACAAGAAATATAGTTGTAAATATGAAATTTTAAGCTGTAGTGCCTGCGAGACACGCATGTCGTATTCGATGGTTCTGTACAAATGTACATGTCTGGGGAAGAGTCGTGAGAATTTGAACGTTCATCACCGTTGCGATTATACGTAGAAAACCAAAAAAAAAAGAAACCTTTGTATTTTTTCTAATCAAAGCTGATATAGATTGTCAAAAAAACAAAAAATGAACATAATAATCGCACCGGAGAGTACGAACGATTATCGCTCATGTGTGTGTCTCATTAACTGTATAAATGAATCATTTTTTTTTTTAATAATAGAACTCTTAGTCTAAGTTCGTTCGAAGCAATTTACTCAGTTAATTAAAAAAAAAAAATAAAAAAAAAATTACTTGTAAGTAATATATAATTAAGCCGAATTGCTGTCTCCGATTAGTTTGAGATCTCTCGCGGATCGATACTCGTCGATCGTCCTCATTAAAGAAAATTTCTTATTCGATAGATAATCCCACGTACTTAATTGTAGGAAACATTTCAAATCTGTCAAATCGGGCCCGACTGCATCGCAGTCGATTCTGTTCGCGTAAATTATACCATTGATCTGTTGCGCCTCGATACAGTCGACGCTGCCACTGCCCGTTGGCGATCTTCTTTCTATCAACGTTCTAACGCAATAAAACAGGATATTGAGCAGTGAAGCGTAGTCTCGATGAAAACTTTCATCCTGATTGAACGGACTCTTGAGGCCCTCCGTTGCCTCGCTTATTTTTATCGCATTAGTCAAACGCCAAAAGATTTCCAGGACACTGTCGATCATCGCCTCCGAAGGGTCTTCGATCCACATTAGCGACAGTTTGTTCAAGATCTTGTGACAAATCGCTCTGGCGCAAAGAGGCCGGTCGGATCCACCGACGATATTGCGCGTTAAGGGATGCAACGTCTTTGCCATGGACTCTCTGACTTCCGGATCGTCGTCCGTCAACATTGCGATTATCACTTCGATCCACAGCTTCGAGTATTCGGACCGAGGATCGAAGACAAATCGACGATCGCTTCCGGAAATCGAGTCCTCGACGAGACGCGGAATGGAATCGATAACCGATTCTCTCGCGTCTACGTCGTCAGCGTGCAACTTCTCTGATACCTCGCGTATCCTCGAGAGCAACGAGCTATCATCCTCTCGTTTTGTTGAATCGTTCTTGCCGCTGCGAGCTTCGAGTTCGAGCGCCGCGCTGCTCGATCGATCGCGAAATGTTTCTAAATTTTTTACGAATTCCGCGACCCCCGGCTGAGTTGGAGAGCCAGTAAAATTTTCTACTAGGAGATTATCTACTTTGAGCCCCAGGTCGAAGGAAGAGAGGAAAGCGCGACTTTCCATCAACGTCGAGTGGACCGTGTAGCAAAAGCGTCGCTCTTTGCAGTCGAGGCGATGCGCCAGAATGAAGTTGAATCTTCGCAACTGCACTTCGAGACCTCTCTTCAGTTCGGCTTCGTGAATTTTGTGGCTGCGGACGAGGAACGTTTCGCTCGTGCATTGCGTCTCGTGCTCCAACTTCCGGCCAAGATATATCTGCGAGCACGATTGGCCGTGCTGGTAATTGTTGCTTTTGTCGTCGACGATCTCGAGCTTCATCGTCGCGAGGACTCGTGGAATATCTGGCAGAGCGACGAAAGCCGCGAAGGCTTTGCTGGCTAATACTCGAACGTGGAAAACCGGATGCCCGAAGAAGATGACGAATACGCGCTTGGCTCTCGAAATGTAGTTCTTCGACGAGTAATCGACGAGTTCGCAACCACCCGTCGACATTTTCGTGAAGAGCGTAAGGATCGACACGACGTTGTTGACGACGTGCAAATCTTCGCAGGGCCGATTGTTCTTTTCATCGATCGAGGAAGCCAACAACTCCAATTGCGTTAGGACGCTGTTGGCGAGAATCGGAAAATGCGTCACGAAGTGATCGACGGAATTTCCTATTCCGTAATCCAATTCCCTCGCGCTGCACTGACCGACGAGCCTCGGGACTATCGCGCCGAACAATTGGAGACTCGCGTTTCTGAAACAGATAGGAAAAAACCGTTAAATTGCTACTTTTAATCTATTTCTCACGCTTTTCGTCATTCAAAAAAAAATTTCATAATAAAAACGGAGAAGGTTCATTCTTGTACTTTCTCGTTTTCTTATGGAATAAAAAAAATATCATTAAAATGACTCTTATTGAAAAGTTTAGACAGATAATCATATATTAATAGAAACAGAACGTCATGCTGCTCATCGAGTCTCCGTAATGCGAGCGTATACTCAGAAACTACTTGTACTTGGTTCTTAAAACCGCAAAAAAGTACTTCAAGTACTTTTGAGCCATGGTTAGGATAATGGAAATTCGGATAAAACAGGTTGCAGTTCGGATAAGCGAGGTGCTACTGTAGGGAACTTACCGTACGATCCACTCGGGCGATCGCAGGTACTCGAAGCATACCAAGCATATATCTTCCATGTACGCGACTAACTGTGCCTGCAACGACTTGTCAGCCACTATAGAGCGCAAAAAGTGCAAGTGCCTGGCTCTTGATGAATCCGTGACACAATTTCCCTCCTGTTGATTCGATCTGTCTTCAGTTTGTCGTTTCAACGAATCCAGCAACGTTTTCACGGAGAAGTGCAACATCGGACGATTCTTTCTCTCGTCGCTCGACACTATACGGTGAAACATTATTGACAAACCTGCGCCTCTTCGAGTCACGTTTATGTTATCCTTGTCATCGACTTTAAGCAAATCCGATAGATGTTCTTCTATCAGGTAAACGTACCACTTTGTACTGACCGCTCTGAAATCAGTAGTTTTAAGGAATTTAGAAACCGAACATTTTCATGTCCGGAGATTTTACAGAAATATTTCACTTCCGGTTGGGAAATTTCATTTTTCAACCGGAAGTGACGTCATACAGAAAATGCATCACTTCCGGTTTGAAAACCTCATTTTGTCGACCGGAACGAAGTCAATTCTGGTTTGATTCAAATTTTTTTCGACCGGAAGTAACGTTTTTCCGAATGGCGTTACTTCCCGATCGAAAAATGTGAAATAGATTATTAGATTTACTGAAGGATGCATTGTAAAAGTTGTATACGCATTTTCATTTTTCGGCGTCTTACCTCGTTAATTTTGCAAGTGCCAAACCCGCGGCTTCAATCGCGCCTTTATGACGACATTTCAGCAGAACTGAAACTATCAGAGCGGCAGCGCATTTCACGATTTTTTCTCCCTTTTCTTCATCATCCGCAGACGCTCCTATCACTGCAGCTGCTTCACAACATACCTGCGGAAAACGAGAATGTAGAATGTAAAAAAAAGAAGCAACGAAATGTAATAAAAAATTTAACGACGTTATTCGTACCTTGAGAGACATCCAGATGCAGGAAACAACGAGTTGATGAGACGATGACAATATGCATTCTTCAGCGTCCTCATTGACTTCACTGTTTCTGATCGATTCCTCAATCGCCAGGCCCATTTCCTCGAACGACGAGGAATATTCTGATACGACAATAATAATAATCTCTTGTTATTATTATTATTACTAAACCAGGTCGAATATTGTTTTTGTTTACACTGACAAGCTTACCGAACTGAGCTGCCTTGGAAGATATGACCGATAAGAAAAAATCCGTAGCTTCCACCACATAATGAAGCAAGAAATCGGCTTCATAGGACGCAACTACCGGAGATACGTCCCGTGAAGGGAGTTCTAAAATGGACATCACTGACCCAAAGAATGGTGAACCGTTAACAGCACAGTTTAGAATATCTCGCGATTGTTGCATTTTCTTTAGCTGCTTCTCCATTTCGCCAAAAACGGTAAAGAACAAAAAATATCGCATCGACTCCTTTGGTTCATCTTTATCTTCCCGAGTCAATGACAGCAGCACCCTTCTCATCGTAGAGCCGCTCGCCGCCTCGTAGAATTTCGAAGAGTTAGAATATCTGGTAGCCAAGTCGTTCAGAAACTAGAATGAAAATTACCATGAAATATATATGATGAAGCGCTCATTTAATTGGTACGTCATGCGATCCTAAAAGCTCACCTCGAGTTCCTCGGAAATTCCCATCCGATCAAAAAATTTTTTTGTGAGAATATCAGCCGATTTGCTCCTGATGTCGGTCATTTGATCGAGAAGGAGCCTGAGTAAGACAGTCAAACTGCTTTCATCGAGAAAGTTCCATTTCCAATGGGTACTCGTACCACATTTCGTGGGCATCGTCAAGTATTCAAATAAGTTTTTTCGACTGAAGTCGGGGTTCGACATTAGCTTTTTCAGCTCCGCTAGGGTCGCACGGTTCGCAAACTCCAATACAATTTTGTACAAGTTCAATGCGAGAATTTTTCTCTGATAACCCGAACCGATATCCATACAATCCAATAAAAAATCGTGCAACCAGTCATGAAAATCGGATTTTACGTTGAACCCATCGTCCGCAGCGCGACGCTTGACCTCAAACTTTTGTACATTTCCGAGTAAAATCTCGAAATTCTTGATTATTCCTTTTCTCATCGTTGCCGAACTCGTGTCTACGTTGAAGTACAAAAAACGCTTTACAACAGCGAACGGTTCGTCTTCGGTCGCCGCGTACTTCCAATTTTTATTCTGGCACACGATTGCGAAAGCGTTCAAACGCACGTCCTGCGAAAAATCTTCGACTCGACGATTTAGAACGTCCCGGATGTTCGTGCCATCGTAAATCAACTCGAAACCCAGTCGATCGCCTATTCTTTCCAGATACGTTATCCCCACTTCTAACTGCTTCGTGGAATCGTTATTCCACAGGTATTGGAATACTCGGGGAAATTTTTCCATCGTCGGTTTCATCCACTGTTCCCACAGGAATTGAATCGCGGCCGATTGTTGTCTAAGGAAAAAAAAACGAAAACGTGAAAGACACAAGAAATTCTAACGGAAATTAGCGGTTGCAAATTGTTTCTCGGTAACTCACTCCTCTTCCCATTTTGCGCTAATACGAAAAAAGCATTCGCCGAAAATTTTTTCCCACTCGTTCCCCTTCAACATCTTCAAGATCGTCAAGTAGAGCTTCGTGCCTGCGTGTTTGAGATGGTTCTTCGTCAGGCTCGTGAAGATACAGGCGGGCAAATCGGAGCTCACGATTTTCGGCACATCCTTAAAAAATGTGCAGACTTCCGCCAATATCGTGTACTTGTTCACGTTCTGCCAGGACAAATTCTGAACGCACTTGTCGAAAATCAGCTCCGAAAAACCCTCGTACTTTTCGGTCATTATTCTCAAGTAAGCAGGAAAAACGTCGGTCGCATTTCTGCGAGCGATTTCGCAAACGCAGCTGTCCCAGTTTGAGAATATAACTGCCTCGAGCTCGTTCTCCGTTCGACTCGCATCGTTCTCGTGCCACAAATTCGTTCTCGCACTCTTCTCCAGCCAGGACTGCAGAGTCTTGTAAGCGAAGTACGAGTAATTCGTGTAACCCAGACAGTTTCTTCGTATGACTTCGAACGGCAGAATAATAATATCGGAAGCGTAGATCGTCTCGATGTTGACTTTCAGATATCCGTGGGCTATCACGAGTTTGAACCACTCGCGATCGCGTATTTCAAAATCTTCTCCAAACGCCGACAGAAGAGGATCTTCCAGGCTCCAGTACGCTCGCAGATGGTCCTTGAAATCTTCGAAGTTGCAATTCGCGAACAGTGCGGTGACGAACGCGAGAGATCCTAGTAAAACTCGCTCCTCACCGACTTCCTTGCTGGACGCGAGTATTCGGAGTAATTCGACGATAACAGGCTTCCATCTCGTCGCCCTCTCTGCATCTCCTCCGTCCGGTAATCGAGACTTGATGTTTATCAATTTCTGAAATCAATACATGAATTTATTTAATTCACGTTTATCAGTCTGCATCAATTTTTTTAAAGTAAAAAATAACTTCCAGAAATATACGAAATTTTCGAGGTGACAAATATAACGAAGACTGACTCTGAAGATTTCGAGATTCTTGCAATATTTGCTCAGTTCCAATTGCCGCACAATGTAAACCAGTTGGAGGGACGACGGTTCTTCTCCCATTTCCCATTTTTCCGGCGATCGATCCATCGTTGTTTCCTCGTCAACGCAGTCAGTCGTAATTGCGACCTCTCATCGGGAAAGGTCTCTGTGGAGTCGTCCGAACAGAAACCTCGGATCTATTTGTATAGGCGGTGCTCACGTTCGCGTCTTGACTTCTGAAACGAACAGGAATCGATAAGCGGATCAGCTCGCGAAGATTTTCATAAAGGTCGTCCACAAATTGTTTAATAACGATCGATTTTCATTAACAAAGCACAGTTACACACATGTAAGGGGATTTTGCTCGGACTTGGCCTAGCGGCATAAAACTAGGCCGAGGAAGAACGGGATTTTTGTTTTACTTTTTGTTCGTTACTGGAGAACTCTGAATACATCGGAGAGGATCGATAAATAATAAGCGTACCCATAATTCGTCACCGAAGCCTTTTATTAACGATTTGAAAACAAAACAGCGTATTAACAGTAATCACAAGTAACACGTTAGTGTATTATGTATCAATTGGACTAGGCGGCTTTCGTCTGTTTTGGGAGTTCCTGAACGTACCCTCCCTCATTCTCTATCTGTTCCTTGAACTTGAGATACTCGCGTTTCCGGTCAAAATGCTTGACCTGCAAAACAGAAAGACAAAAAAGTGTCATATTAAAGATTTTTTTTTTTCAAACGGAATAATCAGTGTGCAACGACGAGAGATTACCGACCCACTGGGCGGGACAAAACTTTTCGTACTGTTTCCTGAACTCCTTACAATCCGAATCCGATTTTGCTTCGTCGAGACACTTCCAATACTCGTCCCGATGACCCCAGCAGTTTACGCGATCCTCTTTGTTTGGAAACGACATTCTGCAATCCAATAAACAAAAATAAACTTTTGTAGAATCAGAAGACACAAAAAAATGCAGCGATAATCTGTCGAATAAATTACCCGAGAATGATCCTGGCAGTAACGCGAAAAATTCGCGAACGAAATTATATATCTCTCAACAAAACTTACCTATGAAAAAAAAAAAAAAAATCGGAATAAAAATTACACGATTATACGCGAAAAAAAAATTAAACGAATACACTCTGGGACACGAATTTTAAAGTCGAAAATAAAACATGATTGCAACGCTGATGCGATTTTCCGACCAATGATAAAATTAATAACGACTTTAGGAAATGAACGATGTCCGAATATTAATGCAGTGAAAATTGTGTCCGATTAAAAATGAAAAAAAAAAAATGCTCAAAGCCACATCGTTCGAAGGTAGACTAAAAACTGGAAGAAGTTTTCAGAATGAATGGTGCGAAGACACGACCGGAGGAGGACCGGCGGCCAATGGGCACCCAATTTATAACAGTTTGGCCAATAGAAAATATACGACAACACGTGGACAACCTTGGCGATCTAAGAATAGTTGAGAAATTTGTTACCAGACGATAATAACATTCGGCATTAACTTATCGAGTGGACATCTCCCACGCTCGCTCGATGTATTTCAAGAATACATCCCATGCACGCATATATCTTGAAACTTTCAAAAAATGCTGAGTCTCGCGATGTCAATGTCGTAGCTGGCTCGGCTGGGCAATTCCGACATGGTCTCTGTGCATTAATTTAATAAATAATGGATAAGTTGTTAAAAAAAGGAAAATTTTAAGTGATAATCAAAAAAGTGATAAACGGATGGATGAGTTTGCCAACAAAATATAATTGGCCGCCGGTCCAGTTTCTAAATATACCGAGCCAAAAATAGTTTTTAACATAAAAAATATCAGCTGATTGGCAATTATTACATAATAAATGGAATTTTTGGAAGCATTTTTATGGTGAACTTTGTAAGACGATTTTTCGTCGTATTGAAGGGCAGTTGCGTTTTTATCATCGGGCATTCGGGATGGATCGAGTTCGAAGGGATTTAGGAAAATCGAAGCGTGGAAAGATGTAAAACGACTTTGTTTGTAACTTTAGAGGTTAGGTGAGGTTAGCTCCGGAGATTTTGATGGATGAGATTGTTTTTGGTGAGTTGTTGGTTTCCCATTTTCCGACCGACACGAGAGGACGAAAAAACATCGACGATTTGACGATTCATTTTGTTCTCGTACCTTCTTTCGACGATAGTTTTTATTTACCTGTTTGCTACGGTTGCCTCGCCGGTTTGGAGTACGTCGTATGTGCGGTTCGATTCAATTAACTCAAGTACGATCGAGTTAAATACGATTGTCCGTTATCGTCACGTTCGTGCATAAGCGAAAAAGTTTTTCTTACAAGCCGAATTTGGTTGTCAGTTCGGCGGTAACAACAGTGACTGTGATGAATCTGTGCAATACTGTAAATGCTGGAAGCGTGCGTACGAACCTTTCATTGTCGGGTCGATACGGCGCAGCAAGTGTCGATTGGTCTCTTCTTTTACTATCATGTTTTTAATTAAGTAGGCAAAAAGTTTCCCATATCTTCGCCGTGACAAGTGTTACATTAAATACATGAATTACCAAAAGGTGTAATGACGGTCCAGCATTTTCGTATGAAAATCGTATTATTTCCTATTATTTAAGTGGAAACTAAAATTCTGTAAACATTAATAATAATAATCATAATAATTTTCTATTTATGCTATTCTCTATTTTTTCTAATAGTATTCTGCTTATGTTCCTGACGTTGTTCTGTTTGTTGTGTTGTCATGCACGGTGTTCTCAGAGGGCTTAGGCCTCAGAACAAGAAATAACCGAATCTTTTTATCTATGTGCATCCGTTTGTGGATCTTATGTGCATTAACAATCGTTGAGCTTCGCAATTTCCAAAATTATCGGCGCCCGCATGCAGACCTGCCTTAATGCAATATCCAACAAAAAAAAAATGAATATTGCCGAAGACCGATACCGAACCATTGTCCATCCCTTCTTCTTTCTCCTTTTTCATGGATTTATGCCGCCTGGCCAAGTTCCATCGTTGTCTGTCATTGGGTTCGGTGGACTACGATCAAGTGAGGCATTTTCGCCGTTCTTAAATCTCCCCACTCTCGATCAGCTGTTCGGACTAGTCCCTTAAATACAAGAGGCGTCAACTAAAAAAAAAGGAGAAAGAAGGCCGTCCTATCGCGACCCTCGAGCGCATTCTGGGCCATCACGCGAGTCAGCACGAGTGAGTATGAACTGTGAACGGAAGCGGTAGTGTAAAGGCGATACACTGGTTGCCGTGGCAACGAGTCAAGTAAGACGAGCAGGGCTGAAACACGTTTGAGTTAAGTAAAGAGGGATCCTACTGTACTTGCCCCAGCGGGAACAAACGCTGTTAGGGGGATGCCCCGTACCTGTTACCGGGGAAAAAGCCGGGAATTCCGTTTGTTTATTTTCGATATATGTACACGCGAAGGGGAAGTGCGGGCTTGACCTACAGCCATCGACAGGCCTCGACCTGTCCAACGAACAAGCACCACGTAATCCGTTCCGGGAATAATATTCGCTTCGGCACCGTACAGTACACAACGCGGGTGAGGAGCGAGACTACGAAGTGTCGATCAAAACATTATCGTCGCTCCTTCTGTTGATGTACTCTCCGTCCGGCGCCGTACTCACAATCGCGTTAAGTCACTCACTGTTAGCAACTAAATTTCATCATCCAATTTTTCGGAAGTTCGACGAAAAGTAGGCGCTGGCGTCTCGACGTCTCTCACTCACTTCAAACAAAGCAAAACGACTTACACTGATTCATTTGTTTTATTTTACTTTGTTGCCCAATTACAAGTGTTCGATTTTGCCCAACGAAAAGTGCGAGTGTCGCGTAATACGAGACATCGTGTCGCGCGAACGAGCCTGAAGCGCGCGTAGAAAAAAAAAGCACCCGTTCTTCCTTTCATATATTTCGTAAGTTATGACGGGAAAGAAAAAAAATTGTTTCATCAGAAAATTTATCGTTTCGAAGATTATTGTTGAAAATTGATGTTTTCCTGTTTTTAGATCATGAGCAAAACTCCGGTATCTACTCTTCAGGAGTACATGGCAAAGAATGTGCTGGGTCTTCCGGTGTACGACTTAGTGGCCGAGACGACTGGAACTCACAATCCCAGTTTCACTTACAGAGTGAAGTGCGGCGAGCAAAGCGCAATCGGCACAGCTTCCAACAAGAAAGAGGCAAAGCACAATGCGGCCAGAGAATTGTTGACCAACCTTGACCTGTACAATAAAGATCTTCAGACGGTCGATAAGGCTGTCACGCGGAGCACAGTTACTACGCTCAACTCGTACTACGGACCCGGATCGGAAGCAATCACGGGAAATGAAATTTTTGTCAATTCCATTGGAAAACTCAGTGTAAGTGAGAAACCAGTAAATCCTGATGCGTTTTTTTGTTCATTTTTAGTTTGATTTATTTCATTTTCAATTGTAACCCTACATCACTGTGTTACATCAGAGTGTGGACTGCCGACACGCCTGCAGGTGTGTCGGCAGTCAACACTTGCGCAGGAACAACATTTCATTTTACCTGACAAAAGCAATAATTATTAGTTAACTTGTAATTACTGACAAAATTATAATTATTAAATTATAATTAATAAAAGAAATAATTTTATTTAAACTTCCAGCAAAAGTAATGGAGAACAAAATTTTTTAAATAAATGTTTTTATATTTTTTACTTAGTTTAGTCATTCTTGTCTTTTATGGCTTCGGAATATAACACACGTCTTACATATAAACTGTACAAGCTTTAGTTTTGTTGGTGATTAACGCGACTTATATATTTTTATATATAAATATTTAAGTAGTAGTAGTAAACAAGGAACAGTTTTTGATACGTAACAGACTTAAATTACATATATGCTGCCACTTGGTCATCGAGAAAAGTTCATAGCAGCTTTTAATTTTTTTTACAAAACAAAATGTTTAATATTATTTTATAAATCTTTCATTTTTTTTTCTCTTTTATCATAACAAAAAAACTCGATATCCTTTTTTGAAATATCAAATGTAACATTGAAGTCTGAAAGAGAGAAGAGAAAAATAAAATAAAATACGATAGGGCATGTAAAAGGCGATATCAACAGAGCTATAAATTCAACTTTTTGTTCCCTTTTTTTATCAGGAACACTGCATCCAGCACAAGCTGCTGAACCCGCAATACGAAGTGAGAAATATCAGCGGACCTCCCCACAACACGAGTTTCACGATGATCTGTACGATTGGCACGCTGACCGCCCAAGCAACCGCGGCAACGAAGAAGCAGGCGAAGCACGACGCAGCACAGAGCATGCTGCGCATTCTCATGGGACGCGTGGGAAAAACACGCGAGATTTCAAAGTACACCGACATCGACGATAAGCTCGTGCTGCCGCAATTCAAGTTGCTCGATTTGCAGATAGAAGAGCCGAAGAAACCACTCGTGCAGTCGTCGGAATTGGCGAAGGACTTGTATCCCCAATTGCGTCTCAGAGGTTCGGTAAAGGTCATAAAAAATATCGAGGTTAGCGAGTATCATCGGGCCCTAGGCGAGTCCATTGATCCGGATAAACGGGAAACTCTCCGCAGAGAATTCGCAAAAAAATCGTTGCATTTCTCAGAGCGTGACATACTAGTCCAGATTTCCAAAATAATGAATACCAAGGTACAAATAACGACCTTGGTTAATAACGTGAACGGTTGTGCTGTAGATTGTAAGTTGGATTCGATTCCCGTGCTGACCGAGATCGGGATCGGTTCAACCTTTAATGAAGCCGAGACGAAAGCTGTATCGAATCTGTTGAGTACCATAAATAAGTTGTTGATCTAGATTCAGTATATATATAAATATATATAAGAGCTGGGCAAATACTGTAAGTACTTGAAGAAGTATCAAGTACTGCGTCAGTGCCCACGAGCTGAGCGCTACTGAGCGTATTTCGAGTACTTAGGATATTTGGCCGGCTCTGACATATATACGTGTTTTGTCGCAAGATAATTTCCATGCCGCAGAATTGACGTTTCCCATGGCAGTGGTCACGAATTGATTTGCACTTGTTGGTATCTTGTGATTTCCACGTTTTCCCTCCTTATAAAGAAAGCTATTTTTGCAAGAGTATTTATGAGTGACCGTCACGCTGTCGATTGTTCCACAACCGATCGAACGACGAATTACATTTTTTTCTTCCTTTTTCTCCGCGATTCCATTAGATCTGTTCTAGTGTACTTACAGAGAGTATCGTTAATAATTCTTTAAATACTATATTAGCAAACTATTTTATCGTTGTATATGACATTTTGATCGTTGACTGAAACATTATTACAATCATATTTTTTTTCTTCTTTTTCCAACGAGATTTTTGCGATTCCTTACATACTCTATAATTATTAAATTTGTTAACATTTCACGAATATTTTTCGAGTGCTGAGTATCACGGAGGTTTCGTTCGAAAGTCTAAGACTACTCAAAGGAAAGTTGTGTCGCACGAACTCGGAGAATTGGTATTTCTGTGCAAAGTTTGAGATGTTTGAAACTGAAATATTTTGATGCAGGCTCATACGTGTGTTTGATATCAGAGTTGGTATTTGCCCAGCTCTGGTTGATATCGATTGGCAACAGGGATCAGTAAGCTTACGCGAAGCGTTACTAATCATAAAATTATAAGTATAAGAGAGGCCTATGTAACTGAATTCGGCCTCCGGCAAAATACAAAAGAAATGAGACTGAAGTAATATCCAATTGACGAAATAGTGAATCGTCATGGTAATAGGAATAAATATTCCAATTAAGATGGAGCTAAAGATCAACGTAACTTCAAAATATTTTAAATCCATTTTTCTCCGAAACGGTTTTATAAAATAAAAAAGGAATTGCGGGGCGCACTGCATATTCGATTAACGCAGTGCGCCCCGCAATTTCTTTTTCATTTTATGAAACCGTTTCGGAGAAAAATGGATTCAAAATGTTAACTCTATCTCTCGCACTCATGCGTTTTTAGCCTCCCCCTTAACTCAGGTTCATGAGTACCTGCGATGCAAATCTTTGATATCTTGTATTTTGCCCTGAGCTGCGACTTAATGTTCATGGGTACGCAATCGACGACGCCTCCACCGTACGTATGTTAACGCCTTACAAGTATCAGGACAATTCTTACTCGACGGCCTTCTACATACCAAAGCGTTATACCGCGTATCGCGCTCTTAATCTCATTTCGGAATTCTTTATGCGAGCATAATTGACAAGGCCGATGGTCATCTCAACTTTGTTCACGGATAAAAATGAATTGACTTGAAAAATTCCGCTATCGAGAACGGTGGAGTGGTTGTCATTGTACGTTAGACTTTTCACTCTCGGTTGTTTGTTCGAGATTATCGTGTCACTTCCGATTTGAAATATAAAAGCATTCTATTACGATATTTTTAATTTTGATATGTATGATATGGGATTCGTTACGAAATTTAATAGTTTAATATTTTTTTAACTACTCAGTGGTTAAGTAATGAATTATTTCCCGTTGCGGAGATTCCTTAACTTGGGATATAATTCTCTATTTCCTGAGTATTTTTCATGATATACAGATTATATGTGGCTATAGATATGTGTGTATGAAGAAATTTCTGTAACTTTCGTTTCAGACTTCGTTAAGGTGATCCAAAATACCGTCGTCGGCATCAAAAACTGTACTGAATGCCGTTTTGAGACCGCAGTCCGCTGACGAAAAAGAAAATTGTCTTTCGCAAGGGAATAATCAAATACAGGGAAAGACAATTTTCTTTTTCGTCGGCGGACTGCGGTCTCAAAACGGCATTCAGTACAGTTTTTGTTATCAAGTGCCGCGGGACAGGTGGGTGGGAATTTGTATCACGTCACCTTAAGAGCATGTGAAACACTGTGGAGTGCGAGAGAGATAGCATCAGTGGCGCTAACGGCGGAGCGAGAGAGACACACTCGGAAAGGTGTTTCACATGCTCTTAAGACATCTCAGTGTGTTTCTCTCACCCCGCTGTGAGCTCCATTAATAACTGTGTATATATCCTCGATGCAATATTGTAATTACTTTATGAACAAAAAAAAAAGATTCCATGATGTGATAAGCGCATTTTTATTTGCCGATCTCGACCTTCCCCGATTTTGCCGACCACATAAAAAAACAATCGATTCATAGTCACTTTACTATGCACGAACGTGTGAGGGATGTGTAATATTGAAGTGGTGTGATCATGGCACGCGAGAACGATCCGGAGTAGGAAAATGAATGGGCTTCAGCCGTACTCCAAAGTAGAACAAGGAAAAGAAAATCAATAAAATACCAATCTATTGGACACTCCAGTCAATATAAGTATTGCATTGTCACGTCATGTTGCAAAATATCATTCTCCGACCGGAAGTGCTATCATACCGGGAATACGTCGTTTCCGGTTCGAGAATCTAATTTTTCGACCAATAGTGATGTCACTTCCAGTCGGAAAATAAGTTTTTTCAAGCCGGACGTGACGTATTTCCGGTCTGGCGTCACTTTCCGTTTGAAACATCACATTTTTCGACCGGAAGTGTCGTATTTCCGGTATGGCGTCACTGCCGGTCGGAAAATAAGATTTTTCAAATCGGACGTGGCGAGTTTCCGGTATGGCGTCACTTCCGGACGAAAAATGAGATTTTCAAACCGGAAGTGACGTATTTTCGGTGTTTATTTAGCATACTGCTACAATTGTCGGAAAATGAGATTTTCAAACCGGAAGTGACGTATTTTTGGTGTTTATTTAGCATACTGCTACAATTGTCCGCGTTTTCATGTGTTTGTCGAATGGAAAAATCGCCTTCGTATCATCGCGCGATAATGCAGTTTCCGACTGAATTGCCGACAATCCTGAATTCTCCACACGAGATGCCGTTCGAAACAGCTGATTCCGCTCGCAGCCCCGCGCCTCATTCTGCTCGCTGCATGCGTTCTGTCAAAAATACCTTTGCTCCGAAACGATGAATAGATTGTAAATCATTAAATATTTTTTAATCAACAGTACCCAATAGTTTTTATTTACCGTCCCGTAGTATAACAAAAATGAATAGAACTTACGAGGGAATACGATACGTCGCGGACAAGCAAGTGGTCGTCCTCGATATCGGAACGGCTTACACCAAGTAAGAGCATTGTTGTTGTCGAGCCTCAAACAAACAAACGAAAATCGTATTCGGATAATTATTGTTCCACTCGCAGGTTCGGCTACGCCGGCGAGGCTACACCACGTGGAGTGATAAGGACCGAAGTCAAATGCTCCGTGACCAAAGAGATAAGGCCAATCTTCGAGTACAACGATATCGAAGATTTGTACCAATTGCTCGTAGAGTTTCTTCATCTGCTTTTCTTTAGGTAATGTTCCCCTAAAAAGTATTCGTTTTCTCTGAAGAACGAGAAGAAAAATCCTCAATCTTTACCTGGCTTTGTTTCAGACACGTCACAATAAGTCCCAAAGATGTGAGAGTGATTGTCCTCGAATCTCTGCTGACACCTACACAGTTCAGAGAAACACTGGCCAAAGTTATGTTCAGACATTTCGAAATTGGATCGTTGATGCTGTTGCCGACGCATTTGGTGACCATAAGCACCCTTGGATGCGACACGGCTCTCGTGCTCGACGTCGGCTACGCGGAGGCTACGCTCATTCCCGTTTTCGAGGGTGTAGCTGTTCTGAAGGCGTGGCAAGCTCTGCCTCTGGCCGCTCAGGCTGTACACAAGTTAGTCGCCGTTCCATCAAGGATATCCTTAGCGAAACTCGTTTCCGCTCGATCGCGATGAAACTCCTTTAATTCGTCGAGAAAAAATACGCTAAATGATTCATTTGTTTTTTTTTTTTTTTTTTTTACTGGGTCGGTAAAGTATTTGATCGTTTATTTGCCAACGGCAAGCTCTGCCTCTGGCTGGTCAGGCTGTACACAAATTAATCGCCGTGCCATGAAGGATATCATTACCGACACTCGTTTCCGGTCGATCGCGAATGAAACTTCGCTAATTGGTCGAGAAAAAATACGCTAAAGGATTAATTTTTTTTTTTCTTGGGTCGTTTATTTTCCACGAATTTGACTCCAGGTGCCTGAAAAACGATCTGAAGGAAGCGTTGCCGCATTTGGAATTGTCGGAAAAGCTTGTGGAAGATATAAAAGTAAGAACGTGCTTCGTAACGACGATGGAGCGGTCAAAAAAGCTCGGAACTGAGGAAGCTCCGCCTCCACCACCGGCGGTGAAATATCCGGGCATGAAAACATTCAACATTCCTGGAGAAGTTAGGGAGAAAGCTTTCGAACTCTTGTGGGAACGTGACAACGATAATTTGAGTTTACCGACGATGATACTCGACGCTATTGTCAAGGTAAATTTTTTGCCGGATGGAAGATTCTGTCGGGGTCGATTTCAAGAGATGCGCCTGAAAGTATATGGGGAGCATTCCCTACCATTTCGACCTGAGTCTCTCCTTTCACATTTTGGATTGGGCCTGCGATTTTTTGTATGACTGAACTAACTCTCAAAAGCACTCCGATTTTTTTATTAGATTTTTAAAAAATGTGTACAATTATTTATTATTAAAAAAATGAACTTTGACACAAGACTTTTCAGAATTTTTTCAGATGATTAAATTACGACGATCAATAAGTTCATTTTTTTTTAACATAAATAATTATAAACCATTTTTATTTATTTAATAAAAAATCTGAGTGCTTTCGAGAGTTAGTTCAGTAATTGAAAAAATTGCGGGTACAACCCAAGATGTTAAGAGTCAGACCCAGGTCGAAATGGTTAGGGCACGACCCAAATATTTATTTCTTTGATGATATCCAATTTTATGGTAACTTTCGTTGCAGTGTCCCATAGACACGAGACGTCCGCTGGCGGAGAACATCGTTCTGATTGGTGGAACAACAATGGCCAAAGGATTCGCTAGCCGCTTAAAATCCGAACTTCTGACTCTCTTGAAGAGCGACTTGTATTCGGAAAAATTGAAGCTCGAAAAATTCAAATTTCACACCGCGCCGTGCAAAGCCAATTACACGGCTTGGCTCGGCGGTGCGATATTCGGTATAGCCCATTTGCCTTCGAGGTGCTTGACCAAGGAGACTTACTTGCAAAGCAATCGCGTACCCGACTGGGCCTGTCTGATCGATAACAACGAGTGAATGAAAAGAAAAAGAACTTTCTTATCTCTTATCCCGAAAAAAAGGAATTATTGTAATAATTACTAAATATTAAAAAACATTATTTATCGCAGTCGGTATGTTATTTTTCTGTGAAACCAGATTTATTGTGGTCGACCACGCGTTGCATCGTGTCGCATTTTCGAGCGTTCGATGGTCTCGCTCCCCGCCGTCTCGGTGCTTTTTCGCAACAGGGAACGTGCGAGGAAACTCAGAGTTCTGTTTGGCTGAAGCTGGAATTGAAGAGCTGCAACGACAATCAAGAGATCCTTCGCGTTGCTATCGAGCATCTCGTCGAACTGGTCGGTATACGAAGAGACGCGTTAGCGTCTCGCCGTCAAGTACTTAATAGAAACGATTTTTTAAAGAGATTCGATATGGTCTACAAGATGCTTGACCAAGGAAACTTACTTACAAAGCAATCGCGTACTATCTAATTGATAATAACGAGTGAATGAAAGGAAATAGTGTATTATGCTATAACGGAGGGAAGGGCGAGATTTTCACCGAATGTAAAGTTTGCTGCGCGAGCGAAATGAGGGCAGAAATTATGCGAGCAAACGATACTTTTTTCCAACTTCGTTAAAGTAATCACATTTGTAGCGTCGCAAAATCGTCATCTGCCAATGACCATTACTCCCCTGGAGGTAATAGGGCTTCCAGACGAAATAATTAGCTCTATTACTTCGTATGGAGTAATGAAACAGTACTGTGCATGCGCACGGGTTAATAATGATCATTGGTCAATAATAGGCGATTTTTCGCCAGTGTTGAACTTTTTTAGCTCTTATCTCGAACGTAATGAATTTTTGTAAAAGTGACTAAATTTAAAAAAAGAAGTGAACTATTTATCGCAATTGGCATGTTATTTGTCTGTAAAACCAGATATTCGTGGTTGAACACGCGTTACATCGTGTCGAATATTCGTGCATTCGATGGTCTCGTTCCTCACTGTCTCGGCGCTTCTCCGCAACGGCGAACGTCCTCTGGCTCAGAGGGTCGTCAGCAGGGTGAGTTTCTCGTTGAGCTGAAGCTGGGTCTTGGTGAGTTGCGACAGTGCAACGACCATCAAGAGATCCTTCACGTTGCTGTTGAACATCTCATCGAACTGATCGCCGTTCATTTTCGGCACCGAATGAACCATATCGAGAAGGGCTCTGCCCACTTGATTGTCGGGCGGTTGTTTGCCCGCGAGGACGTCGTCAACGTAGCTCAGCACTTGCTCCAACATCGAGGATAGCTTGGTGCTCGCCGCGGCGATTTGCGCGAGATCCATCATCGGCTCGACGCCACCGCTCGGCTTCGCTACCGTCGTCGTGGTGTTCGGTAACTGAGTCTTCTCGCACAGCTGCAGAGCGACGATTTCTGGCTCGTAACAAGTCACCTGTGAAAATAGTTGATCAGCCAGAGAGCCATCGAGTGCAATATATAATTCCAATTTTGGGCAATAACTCAAAACCTGCGCATGTTAAAGCACCACAGAAAATTTTCCAAAAAATCCTAAATTCCGGAAAATCTCGATTAGACTTTTAGACTTTTTACAATGTTTTAGATTTTTTTAACTACTCTGACATTACAAAAGCAGGTTTTTTTTGTAGAAAAACATAGCTTCTTCAATGAGGAAGCAAAAACATTAATTAACTTTTTAGCATGCACTACAAACTGAAAATTTGTCTCTACTGTAATAATAACTATAATTATTGATCTGATAGATTTCTTCCTTTACATTTCATAAAAAAAAAACAGGGTGACCGGTAAGGAAATAAAAAAAAATGGTTCTAGAATACAGGTATCAATTATTAGCAATATTCAATTAATGCGATTTCCAATAAGTGGTGATGCCCTATAAAAAAAAATTGCAATAGAAAAAAAAATGTTAAAGGAAGTATTTACAATATTTCGTTTCATCGCCGGCTTACCTCAACTTTAGCGGGTGTGAACATACAGCCCTGCTTTCCATTGGGAACGCCGAGCTGTACGCAAACATACGCCTTGATCGCCATCCTCGTCGTGTACGCCAGAGTCGTGTCTACGGTCAAATGTACAGGATTGTTGCACTCTCTGGCATAATACTCGTGAATTACTGAGGAATGATTGGTGACGTCCTTGCCCGTGGCCCACCATCCGACAATATTCTCCAGGGCGTTTACTCTGTGGTTAAGGTCGTACAGATCCATCGCATAGTTGAGTTCGGCTTCGACTTGATCATCGTACTCTTTGTGAGGTACGCAGAAGCAGTTCGTCACTTCGACAACTCCCTTCTCTACGGTTCCTGTTCGCCGAACATAATCGAAGATTGAGGTTAGGAAGATCGTGACCGGCTCGGAGAGTCGTCGCATTAAGCGGAGCAAGTGCAAGAATCGCGGGTCTTCGATATCGCTACGGAGACTCAGCACGATTAAGTCGACTGTCAGGAGAACAATGTGTTCGATCGTTCGAATAAGGCCGACAGTCTCTAACCACGCGACTACGGCAACGCGCTCGACAAACTATCGTTCAAAGTTCACCTTAAACAATTTATTCGTCGGAACGATAACTCACCCAGCAGTGTTCCAATTACACGAACGGATTCCGAATTTCTACGCTCGTAAGCGTCAACGATCTGAAACAAAACTACGGGATGCACCTTGACAGTGAGATCGAGCGCCATGTTTACAAAGAGTGCTTTGCCTTCGAGATTTCTGCTGCCACTCCGCGACCGGAAGCGAGCGCGGACGTGCCTCCATTTTCCGCGTGTCTGCGCAGCTGCGTTCCTCCGCGGGCGGCGCTGGTGTCGCCGGTGTTGAGAGACGTGCTTTCGGCGCGCAAACCGGAGAACGTCAAGTTCGAAAGGTCGAGAAAAAACAGTTGGGAAAACACTGCGGAAAGTATTGTCAAGTAACTATCAAGGATCGAGCGGCATTTCCGGAGAATTCGCCGCGATAACCGATCGGGAAAAACGGTTAAACGAATTGGTAATTGGTCAAACAGGAGTTGGTAGCGCAACGTTCATCTGCAACAGGTGTTCTCGATCGTCGAACACATCGCCGTTCTTTAAGTTTTATTTCTTTTCAGCCAAGTCGATTTATCATGGATCCACCGAGAGACTTTCCATTCCCGTTCACTCCGTATCCGATACAAGAAAATTTCATGCGAAATCTTTACTCGTGCTTGGAGAACGGCAATCTCGGGATATTCGAGAGTCCGACGGGGACCGGAAAGTCTCTTTCCATTATTTGCGGAGCTCTCAAATGGCTCGTGGACGCGGAAAATCATGCAAAGGAGAGTCTGTTATCGCGGATCGCTGAGTTCGATGCGAAACTCAATGAGATCGCGGAGAAGAATGCAGGAAACTGGTTTACGGAGCAAACGGAACAGATACAGTTGAACGGAGAGAAGAGAGTATTTATGACAAAGCTGGAGGCCATAGAGAGACGTACGGAGAGAAGGAATAAGTTCAAAGAGCTAGCCAAACAGGGGGACGACACTAGGAAGAAGCACAGATTTAAATCCAAGCCTGCCAAGGGGGGAGACAACAAATCTATCAATTTGCATGAAGCGGAGTCTCCGGCAGGGAAAGATAATATCGACGAAGACTTACTGCTGGAAGATCTTCGACTAAGTTCGGATGGCTCGGACGAGGAAGGAACTGAAGATGAGCCGGCAAAGTACACTCAGATCTTCTTCTGCTCCAGAACTCACTCGCAGTTGTCGCAATTTGTGGGAGAATTGAAAAGAAGTCCGTACTCCGAGGATGTTTCACTTGTTCCTATTGCGTCAAGGTATTTTTTTTTCATACCTATACAGCATTTATACAATGTATATAATATTTTCAATATACAATATTTTCAATACTCAATATTTTCAATATTCAATATCTTCAATGTTCAATATTTTCAATATTCAATATTTTCAATATTCAATGTTTTCAATATTCAATATTTTCAATATTCAATATTTTCAATACTTAATATTTTCAATATTCAATATTTTCAATACTTAATATTTTCAATACTCAATATTTTCAATATTCAACATTCAATACTTTCAATATTTCTTACTTTTTTAAATTTCATTCACTAGGCAAAACTACTGCATCAACAGAGACGTAAAGAGGCTGAAGCACGTTAATTTGATAAACGAGCGTTGTCTACAGTTGCAGAGAAAAAAGAAGAGTACTTCGAAAAAGGAGAAGGATCTGAAGCGTTCGAAGATCGCGACGAGTTGTCCGTTCATGCCTGGTAATCAGTCATTGATGATAGCGGAAATAGTCACTAGTGTGCAAGACGTCGAAGAAGTCGCCAAAATAGGCACGGAGTACGAGACTTGCCCCTATTACGCGTCGAGAAAATCGCTCCAAGACGGCCAGGTCGTTCTCGTGCCATACAACTCGATCTTGCATAAAAACACGAGAATCAGCTCGGGAATAGATCTGAGAGGTAACATCCTGATTATCGACGAAGCGCACAATCTTCTCGAGGCCATCGAGCGGATGCATAGCTCTACGGTTACCGGGAGAAATATTCTTCACTGTTACAGTCAACTCACACAGTATCAAAAAAGGTTTGCCACAGATCGTATAAACACGATAATTCTCTTCGACTTTCCATTCTCAAAAGTATTTCGAATTGTTGCAGGTTCGAATCTCTCTTCTCGGCCAAGAACGTTCTTTACCTGAGCCAGCTGAGTTTCTGCCTGAAGAAACTCATCAAAGTCCTCGGTGGAACAGCGAGATCGCACGCGACGGACAAATCTCCGTCGCAAGCGGAACCCAAGGTCTACAAGATCGAGAATTTCGAGGCCTTCGCCGAAATTGATACCGTAAATGTGTTCGACTTGTTGGAGTTCGTAAAGAATTCAAAATTGATTCACAAACTTCAAGGCTACTTGGAGAAGTACATCGGCGATTTGAAAGTGCGTCCGGTCAGCGTCGTGAAGACCGGTGTCTCGGCTTTTCTGAACGTACTTCAAGGCAAGGAGGAGAGCCAGCCCAAGGAAATCGAGGAAAAAGAGAATTTGGAGGAGGAAACATCGAATAATCCTCTGATGTTCGTCGTAAGTTTTTTGGAGTCTCTCAAGAGCGGAACCGCCGATGGAAGGATCTTCGTCATACCCGGCGCGACTATTGGTCAGGGAACTCTAAAATTTTTGCTGATGAATCCTGCGGCTCACTTTCACGACATCGGTGAGTTAATACTAATTATCTTCCTCGCTCGAGTGTGTAACCGATACAATGGAATTTGTGTCTCGACAGTAAAAGATGCGAGGTCGATCGTCCTGGCGGGCGGAACTATGGAACCGATATCCGAATTCGTCGATCAACTCTTTCTGAGTGCTGGCGCCGAGCCCGAGAGAATTGTAACATTCTCGTGCGATCACGTTATACCGAAAGAAAATATTATGACGAGAATCGTAACGCGAGGACCTACGGGCGTTTCGCTGGAATTCAACTATCAAAATCGTCAAAATCCTGAGCTTGTAATTATCGATCTATGCAATCTATATAGCAATACAGTAGAACCATGATTATCCGAACCCGTCCGGACCGGCTCTACTTCGGATAATCGAAAGGAAACATCTTTTCGGCATTAGGTGATTCATCCGAGCGCTCAGATGAACGAAGTCATCGTCCCGATAATCGAGGATTCGGGCAATCGAGGATCTACTGTAATGCATTATAATTTACCACGATTATAATTTAACTCATACCTTTTAGTTGAACGAATTGGGTAGGACGTTGCAAAACCTCTGCAACATCGTGCCAGGAGGAATCGTAGTTTTCCTACCCTCCTACGGCTACGAAGAAACACTGTACAAGCATCTCGACAAAGCCGGCGTCATCGCGAAGATTCGCTGCAAGAAGCAAGTCTATCGGGAACCCAAGCTCGCGTCTCAGGTCAATTCGATTCTGGAAAACTATGCTCGGGATGTGAAGAATCCGAAGAGCCCGCAGAACGGATCGTTGCTCTTCAGCGTAGTGGGCAAGTTTTTTTTTCTCTCACTGCGGTTTACAAGTTTCACAAGAATTGATAAAACTTTTTTGAATTTATTATTCAGGGGGCAAATTGAGCGAGGGTTTGAACTTCTCCGACGATCTTGGAAGATGCGTCGTAGTCGTGGGAATGCCGTATCCCAACATAAAATCGCCGGAGCTCCAGGAGAAAATGAAATATCTGAACGAGAATGTGGTCAGTAAAACTTTGCTATTTTCTTTTATCTCCTGTCAATTCGGTGTCATCATACAAGTATTATCTCGAGTTTCTAGATCAAGTGTTTTCGAATATAATTTCAAGTGTTTTATAATTCCATTATAATTCAGTATTCGGTGCTCTAAATTTAGGATTTATTGTACACTGATCGTAAAAGGAGACAATCGTAAAAAAAAAGAAATAAATAAATGAATTCCAGAGACCTGGAGCTGGGACCGCGTATTACGAGAATTCGTGTATGAAGGCCGTTAATCAGTGCATCGGCAGAGCGGTGAGGCACATAAATGATTATTCGACCGTCGTTTTGCTGGACAAACGTTACACGAACAAGAAGCAGTCGCTTCCTGGATGGATTCAACGTACTCTCATGGTCAACGACACGTTCCGAACTACAATAAGCGACGTGGCCAAATTCTTTGCGGCTAGGCGGAAAAGAACTACGGACAGTACGTAATCGGAGTAGAAGTGAGTTTCTGTATTTTTTTGTCTACACATAATTTCCGAGCTGTACGCCAAATTTGTAGGTGAGATCGTGGTAGTAAACCTGGCCGGGGCGCAGAACAGGACATGGAAAGTGCGACTGCGGGGTGAAGGGCAAAATATTAAATTTACGTCGATGAACCGTAAAGTTATTGGACTCACGAAGTTAATGGCGTTGGGATAATTTTGTGGTTGCATGCTGAAAGCACAGAACTTCTCGTATCTCGCTCCACTCTTTCCCGGTATATATCGCAGATATTCTTTCGTATTCGTGTCGTCGGAATATTCTTCGAACTCTCCGACTGCGCTCATTTCTTCGAAGCTTCGATCGCTGGCAAAGTTACTTGGAGCTTCTCCCTCCGGCAGCTGTGCATTTAATTATTTATTGCCTGAAGAGTTCTACCTATTGACAATTTTCGTCTTACTTCGGATATTTTTTTATGAATATCCTCGGAGAAGTCCAGCGGGTTCGATTCTGACGGCAAGCGGCCGCCGGTGTAAAACTGAACGCCTGGCTGATCCGAGTACACCTCAAGAATTCTGAGGACAAGTTAAACTCGTACATTCACAATTTTGAGGTCAAGTTAGGACTTGTAAATTCAGAATACCGAGGATAAGTTAAACTCGAGAATTCATAATTCTGAGATCAGGTTAAACCGTAAATTCAGAGCTCTGTTCACAAGTTAAACTCATAAATTGATGAGTTTGATTTTGAGGCAATAATACCTTCCGCTTTCGGCGTGCAGGGCGCGTCCAACAAAACTGACTCCGGGCTGCAAGCATCTTATCACACAAAAATTGTGATCGAAGCCTTCTCCCGGTGGTACCTGTGGATTAAATACATCTTCATGCGAATTAATTCACTCGTTGGTTTTGTAGGTGATAGCAATGAGAAATTACGGCCTGGAGAGCATCACCCAAGATTCTGGGTATCCGGAGATCCATGACTGTTCCTCCGACGCCGCGAATCGCTCCGGTCGGCACAGGATCGGCGAGATCGGTAAAAGTCCAGCGGTCGCAGTTCAGGGATACCCTGTGCTTCCTCAGCTCCGATTCTCCGGCATCCTTTCAAAAAAATATACAGTGAACTACAGTCGTGCGGATTGTTCACAGCTTCGTCGCGGTACTAACGTGACCGGCGAGATTGAACAGGGATCCGTGCGACAAGTTCACGATCGTCGACTTGGACGTGGTAGCTCTCATGCCGATTTCGAGTTTATTATCCGGAGTCAGCTTGAATCTGATGGTCGCTAAAACGGCGCCCGGATATCCCTCTTGGTCGTCCTCACTCATGTGGCTCATAACTACCGTACATCCGTCCACGCAAGGCTCCCAAATTTGACGCCCGAATCCGTTATGCTGCAGCGATTAAATGAATAAAACATTGTTTTCAATGAAACGACACGGATATTTTTTCCATCGCGGGTATTGAAGGATACGATTTATGAACGTGAAGATATCTGCATGGGACTAAATTTCATCAAGTTATAAACGCCGTGTTTTGCATTCGGCAAACTTTGATCGGGGAAGTTCACTTAGAGAATAAAATTCTACAAGTGAACAATTCTTTTTTCTTCTTAAAGTCGCGCATCGATAAAAATTCATCGAAGATGAAATTTCATGTCATGCAGATACGTTCAGGGCATTTTCGATTTGATATACGCACTCCGCCGTGCAAGTGATGCTTGTAATTTTCGTTCAGGGACAACTGATAGTCCTTGTCTTTGATACTAAAAGTGCCGTTTCTTATACGATTCGCACATCTGCCGAGTACGCAGCCGAAAAATTGATTCAACTGGGGATTCATGTAGCCTGAAAAAAATATATAGAAAAAAGATTCTAGTCGATAAAACTTGGCACCACTCACTTTTTAGATCTTCAAAGCCAAGAACTATATCCGCGGTGCGTCCATATTTGTCGGGACACTTCAGAGACACTATAGTCGCTCCCCAAGTGATAACGACGACTTCCATTCGATTGGAATTGCTCAGAGTGAAAGATTTTATCACGGTGGAAGATGTTTCTCCGTCGCCAGCCGATAATGACTGAAAATCTCCCGAACTCGGTCCATTATCGACGGCGTGTATTTCACCGAATATTCCCTCGACTATCGTGGAGTCCTTGCAACTGCAATTTTTTGATGCCATTTAGGCTCGTGCCTCGTTAATGTCCACGGTAATTTTGGATGGTGCAGTTTAGCTCGCGAAGTTTGAAGGTTCTGCTGTCACGTTCTTCATCAATGAAAAAAAAACCGTGCGAACCTTAGTTCATCCATTCCTATCGCTGACTACATTCGAGATGAATGCCTTTGAGACGCATCACTCACGTTTATTACGCTCTTTCCTGTATTCTTTAATTCACACTTTTCTGTCACCGGCTGCATTCCAGATAAGATCCAGAGAAAATTTTTAAACATTATTTGTAACGTCACCTCCAGTTCGAAAATCTCACGCTTGTATCGGAAGTGACGTCATACCAAAAATACGTAACTTCTTTTTTAAAAATCTCATTTTTATAGCGGAAGTGATGTCGCACTGGAACCGTACTTCCGGTTAAAAACTGAGATTTTCAAACGTTACTTCCAACGTTATAGCCACTGTTTTCTCTGGAATTAATTTCGCATGCAATCAGTAACAGAAAATTGTATGCGTAAAAGAACGTGTATGATACGTCTCAAATGTATTTGAAATTCATCTTAGAGGTAGCCAACGACAGGAACGGATGAATAAAGGAAGACACATAAAGTAAAAAATCGTTTCCGCACATTATTCGAAATTGTTTATTAATAATAATCGCATCGCTTACATCTCGCGACACTTCATAATATTACAATAATAATATTAATCATATATTCAATATATATATATATATATATATATATATATTTATATATATATAATTCAATCGCTATTTATAATTTGTATAATCAATATGTATAATGTACAATACTTGAAAAAATACATGAATTTTTAGTGCAGGTCAGACAGCGTAGTAAGACTTTCGTTTACTTCCGCGAACACCCGATCTCGAATATTAGCTGTCGTTTTTTAAGAAATTCAAATACTAAAATTAAACACGTGGATAAGGGGGGTGGAAGGTGGAATATTCTGTCGTTATTGCATTTTCGCATTAATTATTATTCATTGACTAATTAACAATTTATATTCAAAACTTTCGCTTTCGTCGACTTTTTTTTCTCGCAAAAGTAATAAAAAAAACGTAATGCCACGCTCGTTTGTTTGCCTTTGATTTAATCTCATCGTCTCGAGTTCAATAACAGAGAAAGCTCGTGCCCAATGTCTCCACAGACAACGTTGGCCGACGGCTCAGCGCTCCCCTTCGACTCTAAAAATTTATCTCTAAACGCCAAATTTTAAAAAGCGCTCCGCATCCCTCGGCATAGCTTTGTACGCGCGTAGCCCAAAGCTTTCGTTTCTCTTATCTCGGCTTAAATACACGGAACACATTGCACTCAGCAGCTTAACAATATTACTCTTACGCCTAGTGAGTCTTTACGAATTTAATGACTTACGAAGAAACAAAAAAAAAAAACCAAATCGTTGTCTGTGAACACGAGCACAGAGCAATAATTGCGGCGAGTCTATGGTAATTTTTTTTCTTTCTCTTTCGTTCTACAGCCTACATTTATTTTTTACAAAAAATACTGACGCTGAATTACATTCCCGTTCAATAATACAAGTTCTACGAAAAAAAGAAAATGCGTCCGACAAAACATTTCTTTTTTTTTTAGTTTTCCATACATCTTTTTCTCCACTTAGCTAATCAGGGCACGAATATTGTACACGCTATCGAGAAACGTTATTTTTCATTTATTTTCTTCGTTTCTTTATTTTACTCGTAATTATAATCTGCTTGGTCGGGTACGAAATATTCTGTACTTTAAACGCGTATTCGGTACAATTGTCTGGATCTCTAATATAGGATACGGCAACGATGCAATGTGTTTCATTTTTTTTTTTTTTTTTCGTGGTGATGACTTTTAGCGTATATCGTTATTGAAGGCTTTTACCGGTACAGCAATACGTTAACTAAAGACTGAGTAGTGTCAGGGTGTTGACCGGTGTCTCTACGAATATTAACACTGAACGATTAAAAAAGACTTTTTTTTTTGCACGTTAAAGTTTCGACCGCAGTGATACCGAGTACGCGAGTCGTGGATAACAATCACAAGGATTTAAAGTATGTCGTGTCGTTTATTTAATTTTATTATTAAAAAATTTTGTTCTCTAAGATTGCTTTTTCACGTTCAAATCAAGCGACGGGGGTGGGGGGAATGGGATAGTCGTCGACTCGTTAAATTAATCTAGACAAACACGACTGTAATGGTATAAAAAAATAAATATAGCTTAGACTAGCACTTTTGGCGAGCTTCGCGCCATTACACAATCTTATGTCTTTAGCTGCCGAGTATTAGATTATTATGTAAGTGTTTTTTTTGTTTCTGCCGTTCTTTTATTTTCATCGTTTAAATTAACTCGTTAATACTATCACCGATTAGTGATGATTAGCATTTTAATACGTGATCTTTTTTTCGTTCACATTTTTTTTTATCTCGACAATACGCGATTATTTCGTGGAAGCATTTCGAATGATTTTCTTATTTCTCTTTTTGTTTGTTTTTTTTTGTTTTTGTTTTTTTTTTTTTTTTTCATCGCCCTTTCACCTTTTCCCTCGTCATACTTAAGATTTATTTTAAGTACGTGATAACTAGCACCGCGGAATATCTTTGTACAGCACAGACGGGCAAACCTGCTGAATACGATGCCTAATTTGTCGAATGAAAAAAAAATTCTCTAACTTTCGATCCGCTCGATCGTAGAAAAAGGAATAATATAATTGTGCTAACCGTTTCGACATATCGTCGTTTTTCATTATTTCGTTTTCACTGTCCACCGGAGTAATTTCACACGCGTACTCGATCCGGCGCAGAAAACTAATTGGAACTCGCGGTCGAGTCGCGAATCAGTCGAATTCTACTCTCGAAAAAAATTACCTCTGCGTAACACGATCGAGTTTTTTCAGCTCAAATAAAAACGATTCTCCGCAGACTGGGGGGAGGGGGATATCGCAATAATTACTCTCCTTTAAATATATCCTATTTACATTCCGGTTGTGTGTATCCTAAAATACTGATGATCGTCGTTTAGAGAATTGTGAGAGGGTCGAGGATCTGTCGTAGTAAGAGTCAAAGAGTCGAACAAGAAAATTGAATAATAATAATAGTAATAATGTAATCGCGATTGCTCGATGGATTTTGATTTGCCACTAGCATTTAAAAAATTAATAAAAAAAGAAATCACTCGGTTCTAAGGCGATTCAATAATATTTTCTCTCGGGATATCCGTCCTTCGTAAGGTACATATTCTCTTAAAAATCTAGTTTTGGGGGAGGGGGAGGGGGGGGGGCGGTCGGGAATGTTGAAGGATTGCTGCTCAGTTACGTTCTAAATGGTAAATTACGTAGAGTGTTGCTCGAGTGCCTCTGATATATGTACAACATCGATTGGGTATAAACTTCCTAAATTCGAGTAAGTCGTTCGAATCAATCCTAGTTCCTCTAAATAGTTACACGATCGCTTTTCCAATTCGCGAACTCTAAACGATTTTTCTTTTGCGTGCTTATTTCCCCACAGTGGTGTAATTCGCGAGCGCGCATGCGCCGAACGCCTAACGCCACAAAACAAGCATGCAAACACGTTCAAAGGCGTACTAGACTGTGCAGCGAGAACCCTTAATCGACGGGTTTCTCGTTGCTTCGGTAATTCTTTTCATTCCTCAACCCCCCGAGTAAACATCTACTGTACACTTTCCGAGTTATTTTCTTTTTTTTTCTTTCTCATACAAGTGCTACAAAAAATTCCGTCTAAGCTAATTCACCTCGCTCATCGCTCACGCACAAATATCGTTCGATATAGAAAAAAAAAAACGATCTCTTCGTCGTTCAATCAAACATGCGATCGATAATTTTTCGAAGAGACTTTTAAAATGAAAAAAAAACAGTCACCGATACGCGCGTTTTATACAAAGAATCTGGAATCTTTAGGAATGTCGTTACGTGTTTCGACGAAGAACAAAATGCGGAATTGAATTCTGTGTGAAAACTCTCGTCCAGCCGAGTTAGGGCCAAAGGAATGTAGATAAGTGTCTCGAGTAAGTTTCTCGATCGTTTCCCGACGCGAGGAATGTGAGCAACTTTGCACTCGAGGAAGAGTAAAAAAAAAAGAAACAAGAAGAAAAAGTTCTGCACTCATTCATCATACACTTAGATATCGAGAAAAATGTTTCGTTCTCGTACGAGAGGCAGTGCTTGGAGAAAATCGCGTGCGCGATAATTCACCGAATGATGGTGTTGTCGTTTATTTTTGTTCTTTTTAAATAGATTTTGTTTGTTTTTTTTTTTTCGTAACCTGTACCGCGAACGAGATTCTGTTTACTCACGTTGTCAAAGTGAGTAATCAGCGTCCCCTTAAATGAGCCAGTGCTATGACAAGAAATCTCGTTCCAGTTCGGAAATGCTGGGTTTGCGATTTCTGCTGAGGCGTCGATTCGCTTGTATAGGCACAGTTATATCCTGAGTCTGTCCGTGTACGGGGATGTCCAAGAGAGCCTCGCGGTGATCTCTCGATATGTTGTCCCTGTCGAAGGTTACAGGTGAAAATCTTACCCGACCCATGGATATCTGACTGTCCTTCGCCGAGACGTAACTCGAGTCCTCGGAGGTCAGCGAGTCAGGCGGGGTCGGATTCGTCGGGGTTCCCGAGCCCGAATTGTTTTTACTCGTGCTCGTCGTCTTGTTGGGCGAATTGTACGAGTAATTCGATCTCTTGAGGCTCGATCGCAGCCTCGTGACGACCTCGAGATTGCTGGGCCTCTCGCCCGAGCTCGAGTTAGGATTAGATTCGTGGGAATTCTGCCGGCTCAGGTACTGCGAGCCGTACTCGTGATTCGCTATACTTGTCCCGTAGTTTCCGATGCTCACGACGACGTTCGGTGATCGTTGATAGTAATGATTGGGCGAGTAGAGAGCGTAGTCCGATTCGTCCTCCAGTCTGAAGGTGGGATTGACGTTGCTCTGACTGGACGTACTCGTGTTCGAGACGTTCGACGACGTTCGATGATGCGTGTACGCCGGAAGTCGAGGCGTCGGTCTCGCCGGGCTATTGACGCTGCTCGGATTGTCGTAGGCGTGAGGAAAATCCGGACACTCGAGCATTCGATCGCTGAATTTTTTGTTGGAAAAACATTGTGATTATTTTATGTATTTTTTTTTTTAACTATTATAAAATCGTGAAATTTATTTTGTTGACATTTACTCACTGGTAGTCGGCGGTAACGAAGTAGCCCGATTCGGGCGGCCTGTAGTAATCGGGAGGCGCGATCGCGTAAACCGGAGGGCCGTAGTCCGGATACGGAGCGACGTTGCCCATGTAGATCGTCGGTACTCTCTCGATCCTGTCGATCCTACCGGTTTCCGGCGAATATGCGTCCTCGTTACTCGTGCTTGAACTCTTCCGCCGAGGACTCGGCGTTGGTACGTTCGAGCCCGTGTTGCTGACGTAGTGCTGCGGTGAATCGGTGAAGCGCAGTGGCTTGTCCGGCATAACGTTCGACGGTAGACCGGGCGGTATGCCTCCCATGTTGCTCAGGAACGGCCTGATACAAATATAAAATAATTAGCAGCTTGTCGCGGCTCGGGCGTTTAAGATGAAATTTAAAAAACAGAAATTTAGATTTCTGAAGATTTAACGGAAGTGCGTCACTTTCGGTTTGAAAATTTAATTTTTCAACCGGAAGGACCTAACTTCCGGTTTAGAAATCTCATTTTTCGACCGGAAAGACCTAACTTCCAGTTTAGAAATCTCATATTTCGACCGGAAAGACCTAACTTCCGATTTAGAAATCTCACTTTTCGAATGGAAGTAACGTCATATCGGAATTACGTGACTTCAGGTTTGAAAAATTTAATTTTTGACCCGAAGTTACGTCATACCAGAAATACGTGACTTCAGGTTTGAAAATCTCATTTTTCGACCGTAAGTGATATCTTATCAGAAAAACCTTACTTCCGATCGAAAAATAAGATTTCCGGATCGGAAGTGATGTATTCCCGATATGACTTCACTTCCCGTCGAAAAATGAGTTTTCTAGTCGAAAAAAACAAAAATGATTTAATATCAAATTAATAATAAATGAATAATCATAAAATAATCTTTATTTTTTATAGAATGGAGCAACGTTTTTATTGCGTACCTGTAATGTCTCGCCGGGCCGTGATAGGTATTGTGAGGATACCCGCTGCTCGAACTGAACTCATACTCCGGTCCAAGATATCCGGAATTTCTGTTGGATCCAGTATCAGCCTGAAACCACCATCTCGGTGGCTCGTCCTCTCCCTCCGCAGATCTCGGCTGCAGTCTCGGATGGATGGGCGACACGTTCGACATCCTCACGTCGTAGCCGGTGGCCACACCGGCGAGCATCGAGGCAATGTTGTACAGCACCAGCTCGATTATGCCTAACTTTGGTTTCTTAGCTTCCCCGTTGTAAAGCGTTGGCATCGGTACCGGCATCGGCATTATGTACGGACCGGTCAGTCCTGGCTTTACCGGGTAATCGGTCGTCATCCAATCCGAGGATATTTCCGTCGGCAGAGCTGTGTAATCTACAAAGGAAATAATTTTGTTTTTGCAAGGGCAAAAGCGAGATGCGTATTATCATAGAGCATTTTTTTTCACTGGTTTTTTTTTTCTATCTTTTTTTTTTACGGTAGACATCGCGATATAAGCAGCATTTTTAAATACGAGGTAGATTTTCTTTCATTAGAACATTCGCATATAGAAGCTCCGACTCGACCCCGATCAGGTCCATTATTTATTCTTCTTACCTTCCGGTATACACGAACCCATTTGCTCCGTTAGTCAGTTTACAGACGTATTTTTAAGCGTATATTAATTTCATCAGCCAATGCAGTAAAGCATGCGTTTTGCATTTTTAAAAATTATTTCTCTTTCGATTATCCTTCGATGCTCTTGCAGAATGCAAAAAATTTCAAATCTATCCGTGACTACGTTTAGAAGACAATATTACCGAAGAGATTCGAGGCTGACGATAAACAGGTCAGAGGATACAACAAGTTCTCGTCCGATAAATAAATCTTCAACGGTCTCTGGGCATGCACTGGAAGAGATATTTGTGTGCATTCTACGATAGATTAATCAACTAACAGAAAGAAAAAAATATACTTTATAGAAAACAATAATATTAGAGTACTTGTTATACTGAGAGGCAAGTTATCTTGATCCAAGAAGAAACCGTTCTTGTTTTTTTCTCGGGGACACAAGTAAATCGATCGATTAATTTTTTTTTTTTTCGCTCTGGTTTCGCAGCGTGACGAACGATCGAGGAAACTTCGTCCGAAGTTTTGCAAGTTCGAAGTGAGGATTTCCAACGTGAGCGAAGAAGGACCATAGCCATACGGAGTTAAACAGTTCGGATCGCTACGGGATGCATGCAAGGTATATGTTCTTTTACGCTCGGCTTTCGACCGTAAAATCATAGACGCGACTTAAATCGCGCGTATTAAATTTTTTTTTAATAGATATGCGTTACCAATCACATTGCGGGTGATCAATTTTTTTTTACGATTAAGGACTGTTACGTGGTCAGTTGAAGCGTTTGGATTTTCGTAAGATCCTTCGATTCCCACCATTCAAGAATATCACGTTATTATTTTATCATTTATTTCATCCAATTATTATTTCTTCCTGACAGAGGAAGCTTTTTTGGCTCTGCAAGTCACAAGCGCGTTTCGAGATCGATGACAAAAAAGCTCACGGGCTTGATAAATCACTCTCAACTCCAAAGGGGAAAAAAAAACTTCCGGGCCGAGCGTAAAATTTGATATATAAATCGGCAAAAACTAGAAAAACAAAATTCAACGTGTACAACTGAAAAGCTTTTATTGAAAAAAGTTCTATGTCTAAATACAGGTGTGTGTGTGCGTGTTGACTTCGTCTATGAACTTGTAGTGTGCGCATAATTCTTCTTTTCTTTTTATCTTTCTCTCTCTCTCTCTCTCTCTCTCTCTCTCTCTCTCTCTCTCTCTCTCTCTCTCTCCCCATCTTTTCTCATTTAATTTGGCTTCTGCAACTTTAAAAAAAAAAAAATCTTTTTTTCTGTCGTCTCTGAACAATAATTCAATTTATTTCGCTCATTTTTCGATTGCAAAGTAATTTTACGTTGGGCTTGGATATCGTTCGATCCGAGGTAATAGTTTAAAAAATAATAATAATAACAACTCCCACAGTATACCGGAACGATTCGATGAACTAGATTAATCGTCTCGGAACATTATAGTAATGAAACTGTTAGCTCTGCTTGTTAGACTGTTAACGGTACTTCCAAGTAATTAAACGAGATAGAACCAACACCAGAAAGATTGCGCGCTTCTCTGCATATCGGCTGCTTTGCTTGCTTTTCAGGGCTGAACGTGAGATTGAACAGTATGTTATTATAATAGCAATAATAATAATAATAATTGATAAAAAAAATATTACGGCATTGGATCGAGCTTGATACGGTAGCTGAAGGGGGGGGGGGGGGGGGATTGAAGAAAAATCACAGATACGTGTCCTTGCGATTCCTTTTTTTTAGCCTTTACCACCGCAACACCACACTTTTAGTTCTTTTCATTGTTTCGTTTTAAATGTTGTTGTTTGTTTTGTTATTTTTTTCTGTTCGTCGTCGTCGTCGCTATTTCTTTTTTATCGTCAATTTTTTGTCTCTCGACACACACCGCTTCATCTTCAGCCTGAACAGGCCCTCCACCAGCCAGGGCTTGACTCTTAAAATAAACTTAGATTTAAAAACTGGTCCCTCACCAAATTTTAATTGCTTGCGATATCGACAAGGTGTGGATTGCATCACGTGCTACAACGCTTTTACGTGCACCAATGGATCGTTTTCTTTTCATATTTTCTTTTCAATGTTTTTTTTTCTCTTTAAACGTTGCATAACTAATTTTCAATGTCGTTCGATAATAATGATTAAAAAAAAATGTAGGTGGACAAGAAGGCGATTGGCATAAATGATAGTGTCGAACGATTAAACATCAACAACGGAGGGGGGAAATGGCTTGGAGTGCAACTTCTCTTCTCAGGGGATATCTCGTGATCGACTCCGGCGAATAAAACAAAGATCGACGTGTATCAGCGACTTTGAGGAAGAACCAGACGGTAGCGGATTTTTTTTTTTTTTTGCATGCATTATTTAAAACATTTGCTAAATTCTCTCCACATGGCTAATGTGACTTGTTTTTCTATAGGACAATTAAAAAAAAATGTATCAAATTCGTAAAACAATTTCTGACAAGCGAGCAGGGATAAATAAAGAAAAAAATCTCGAACAGAGGATTGCGAAACTACTATCGAAGGTACAAGGTGCGAGACAAGAACACGTGAGGATAGTACAGAAAAATAAAATAAAAGAGAGATGAATAAAGTCAGATGGACAAATAAACATATCTACGAGAGGGGGGGGGGGGGGGGGGGTCGTGGGTGACAGTGAAAGAGTGATAGAGATAGGCGAAACTTACGAGTGGAGTGGATGTTCTCCTCGGAAAGGCCTGCGATCAAGAGAACGTTTGCTCGTTAATCGTTCCGGTAGGAACAATCGACAAATAATTTTTTTTTTTATTGCGAGTAAGTATCGAAATTTGTGAGAAGAAAAAAATATTTAAAAAAAAAATGCTTTATCGTCTCAGTGTTGTTTGACAACTACGCTTGGACCACATTGGAGGACAGCCTAAACGCCAGTACCATGTCGCCAAGTATCCTACACTTTTTATATATATATATATATATATAATATATACTATAAAATATTAATCATATAACTCTCTAGCTAATCACTCTTTCTGAAAAATTTCTCAGTCGCAAGAATATTCGAGGATACGGAGCTCGCCGAGCTCGCGCCCTCGGAGCTTCTCCTAGAAAGACTAACCATTCTCAGCGACTCGGTGAGACGCTCGTTGAAGCTCTCGATGGCATCGGAATTATTATCCTTCTCAGTCTCGTCGCCGAGATACTCATTACTCTTTGATTTTTGATCCAAAGACTCGTTAATATCGAATTCCTGATCGGAATAACGTCCGCTCTGTTTCGACGCTGCGCTAGATTTACTTCTCGTACTGTCGAGGGAGGATCTCGGTCCTATCTGCTCGAATTCTTCGAGAAACCTCATCGAGCTCTTCGACTTTGAACTGTCGTTAGAGTGCTCGGAATCGAGATTGCACAAGTCGCACTCGATATTCTCGAAGTCTATACCCTCTCGCGAATTCGCGGCTAAAAATCTCGGTGTGTAATCTCTCGGTTCGTTGCTCGAGTATTCCAATTTCGGAACTGTTACGGAGTCCTCGAGGACGCTGTACTCGACTTTCGCCGGTGTACTTTTGCAATCGAGAGCGTCCCGGCTACCCCATGCGCGTATTTTTTCCAAAACCCTCAGAGGACTCTTCGAGCTACGGGACTTGTGACGCGACGGTTTTATTATAGAATTTTCGGGACTCGACTCCAGGCCGTCCGCGTCGTTTATCTTTATCGTAACGCTGTTCTTGCGCTCGGAGCTTCGCGCCGAATTTAACGAACCCTTTCGCGAACCCGAGGGCGAACGAAAAAAATCTGCGAGCGCGTTCAATCGGCTCTCGGAACTATCCCGGCGCTTCGACGATTCCTTCGACTTGCTACGCTCGCGCTTTTTGTTTCTAACGCGTTTCGCCGTACCGACGAGGCTCGAGGCAACGCTATGTACAAAATTTGAGGAGGACGAGGACGGATAATCGTTCGTAGGTTCCGGCAATATCGGCTGCTTCTGTGACTTGATCATCGGCGAGGATTTCGAGGAGAATTCTCCGGATGTAGGCGGAACGTTGGATTTAGAATATCCGTGCGATACTAAAGAAAGTTCCTCGGAGAAGTGCGTTCTCAGACTTGGCTTGGCACGACGTCCCGCATCTTTGAAATCGTAAGACTCGTATGTCTCGTTGAAACTCGTGTCTCTGAGGTTCGTGACGCGGGACGTAACGGGCTCGTTATCGTTGCCATCCTCTCGGCACTCGGAATCGACGCTCGGTATTCGTAGTAACTCGTAATCCGCGCTACGAGCCGCCTGATCGTCGATCAGATTATTCGCCGAGGAGTACAACTTTCTGGATGTTGGGTTACCTATTTCCTGTAGAAGAGGGGAGCGTTGCGCGCTCGCCAGCAGTGCGGTACGCAGCGGGGTCTTTTCGAGATCCGGTGCCGAGCGCGACCAGCGTTTACCACCGGGCGATGCGGGATTCGGCGGCTGCGTGATTATCGCCCCGCGCTCGCGCTGGTGCAGCGTTGACGGACCCCACGTCTTACCCTTTACTCCGTCTGCCGGTACTAGACGGGAAAGAAACAAAAAAACAAAACTTCTACTCGCTACTTCGTTCTAGCTACTCAGCTACTCTACGATAACGCCTCGCGATCTTTCTACTTCAAACATTTTCTACTTTCTTTTCTCTTTTTTGATCTGTGAAATCACGAGGCTGCTCAATGGAGACCGAAAGAATTCGCGAGGCGACAGCGTGAGTAGTTGAAAAAATTGTACTTGGAAAAAACTCGACAGTCGGTGGTAACGAAGATTGAAAGAAACAAAAAAAATAAAAATAATCAAAAAAACAAATGGTAAAGCGACACTGCTCGTTGCGGAGCTCAGATAAATAGTAGGCGTCGACAACGAGATTACTTGGTTTCTCACACACCATGCCGTTATTTTAGATATAATAAATATCTATTGAAAAAAGATGCTTCTTATACGAAACGAAAAAAAAAACGATAATTCGTCAAACGATTCTACTACTAAAGCACAAACTTTCATAGTCAAGGTGTCTCAAGATGATCCTGCGACGGATCGGCAATAACTATGAGCACACTTTCGACTGCGTAAATGGCTAATTTTTTATAAGTTTTTTTTTGGTTTACTTTGTTTATGTTTTGATCTTTATAGGTACAAACGACTAAGTAATAGTTACGAAGCTGCTGGCTTACAGGCAATCGCACGGAGACGGGGTATGCTCGGTGAGCCAGGCGGGCTGTTCGGCCTCGATGGATTCCGCGTCTTCCCTCGATCCAGTGCCGTGTGCTGGACCGTTATCGTGTGCCGAAAATCTTTGGAGGAATAAAAATTTCACCAATTGATCATCGACGTCGTCCCTCGATCAAATACACTTTTATTTAATTGCCGAATAAAAATAATCGAGCACTCACCCGACGGAGCGCTTATGTTACTTCCAGGCTCTTTCTTGTTAAGTTTCAACCTCGACTTCTTGAACTTTCCCCGTCTCTTATTGGGCGTAGGCGTATTCTGCTGTTGTATTATCATCACAGTGAGCTCTCGCTCCAGCAGATCGATCTCGCGCGCTGCTAATTCCTGCTCTCTCTGCCTCAGCAACTCCTCGTTTTGTCTCTGTTGTACTTGTGCCTTTGTCAATTCCTCTTCTCTACAGCGCAGTTCCTGCGATAAAACGATGGATTAACCGTTAAAGAGGAGTCGATCAATTATCTTTCTTTTTTTTCCAATCAATTCTATAAATAGAATGGAAGTACGATTAGTTTCAAGCGCGGCTTACCTCCTCGAGCGATCGGCATGCCTTTGCAAAGCATTTGTCAGAAAAATTGTACATTACTGGATCGAACTTAAGTCTATGTAGTCGTCAGTCTAAATCTTTGGCAGTGATTTTGTAAATTTTGGATTTTTTTAAATAACCTTTTCCTTCATGCGCAATCCATGAAGAACTTGTTCGATCTCGAGCCTCCAGTCGTCCTGCATAGTATGAAACGATTCGTGTGGCGTGGCCGCGAACGCGCTTCTCACCTCGTCGAGAGCCACGAGAATTTCGGCAAATCCAGGCCGCCCGTGACTGTCCGACGACCAGCAAGCTGTGCGAAGGTTCAATAAACGATAGTTAATCTTTTTTAAATTGTAAACGGCGCAATGATGTATAAACGTTGAGTAGCAAGTTATTTTTTTTACGTCGATCAATTTTCTTACCTTCCATTAGATATCTCCAGGGCTGCGGACACGTCGTAGGAATCGGCAGAGTGAGCTTGTTCACGGCAACACCGTAAGCGACTGCAAGAGCATCGATGCCTTTGTAAGGCGTCTCACCGGTCAAGAGCTCCCAGAGGAGCACGCCGTAGCTGCGTTAGCACGAATTGTCAGATAAATCGATAAAGAAGAATCGATGAGCAGATAAGAAAAGGCGAAAACTCACCTCCAGACGTCGCTGGCCTTGCTAAAAGTACTTTTCTTTATGACTTCCGGTGCCATCCACGCGTAAGTTCCGGCAGCCGACATCCGAGTCGTTTTGTACACTTCCCTGGCCAAACCGAAGTCCGTGATCTTCAGGGTCTTATACTGAAGATCGTCGTTCTCTATCGGCTCGCTGAGTAAAACTGAAAAACAATCGCACGATTAATTGTCATTATTGAAAAGCAGATTTTTTTTTTGTGAACGGAGCAGTGTTCGAGCGTACCGTTCGAGCTCTTCAGGTCCCTGTGTATGAGACTGATCGGAGCTTTATTGTGAAGATAGTCCATCCCTCGCGCTATCTGTATCGCCCAATCGACCAGTACGTCCGGTCGAATTTTTCGGCCGCTGAGAACCCTGTTCAGACTTCCGCCCCGGGCGTACTCCATGACCAGACACATGTTCGGCATTTTCAGGCAAACACCTTCGAGCTGAACGATATTTTCGTGCTTCAGAAGCCAAAAGAGCTTCGCCTCCTGCTGCACATTTTCTAATATTACGCTCGGCTCCTCGTCCGGATCCTGACGAGCGGCTTTCACCGCGACCTCGTGCTTTTGCCAGAATCCTCTGTGCGAAATAATTCATTGATCCAATTAACACATCGATCAAGGCGGAGCGAGTTAAATATAAACGATTAATTGCCAATTGGTGGCATTGGAAAATAGCGATCGAGAGTTTTACCGTTCGATCGAGATTTACGGCAGTTCGCTCCGAAAAAATAAAATTGGATTAAAACACGTACCTGTAAACTTTGCCGAAACCACCTACGCCTATTACTTCTTCTAACTGCAACTCTTGAAAATCTATCTCGATAGGCTGAACCTTGTCTATGACCGACGATACCCTGTCGATGCTTTCGGACTCCGCGACGAAGTTTGCAGGAAATATACCGACTTTGCCGTGTATCTTTCCCGTCCACCAACCCTCGTCGCCCGAGATCTTCATATCTTTGGATAAAACCTGCACGACAACGGTAGGTTTAGCAAAGCCTAGATTATCGACGTTTTTTCTTGCATTCAAAAAAAAATTGCTTTTGCTATCCGAAGGGAAAACTCTACCTCCACAGTTTCTCCTCTCTTCAGCTCGAGTTCGTCCTCGCCCTGGGCGATGTAGTCGAAAAGAGCGGTAAAAATCGTCGAGCTGGTGTTCTGCCTGGAGTGGGAGGACGACGTCGCGTGAGAAGGACTCGTCTGCTGGGACACAGTCCTGGCCGTGTCTCCGCTGTGCGTGTCCGACACGCTGCTGTCCGACATGTTGTTACTCGAAGTACGCGCGTACATATATCCGTAGCTGAAAAATAAACGAGAATCGTTTCATTAGGTATTTCATCAAATATTGATTGACGATTAATCGATAAAATAACTCGTAAAGTAATTCATAAAACAATTCATAAGATAATTCATAAAGTAATTCGTAAAATAATTAATAAAATAATTTATACGATAATTAATAAAATAATTCGTAAAATCGTAAAAGATAATTCGTCAACAAAATAGAAAAATTGAAAAATAACTAAACAAATAAATATATTATGATTTTATTAGGTTTACAGATGCTTTATCTTGGTCAATATTTTCATAATCATCTGAACCGTAAAAATTGCAAATGTAAAACGGTTTGTCCCATAAAATAAATAAATAAATAAAATAATTCACAAATTGTATTGCTGACAAATACTCAATAAAATTGTACCACAAAAAGTGCATTCCTTTTTGCTTTAAATATTAAATAAGAACAAAAAAAATAAAATTATGGAGAAAAATATAGAGAAGAGACAAATCACCTGGCGGAGTAGCTGTTTCCTCTGGATGAATTCTGATACCTTGGCGAAGAAGCTGCAGTACTTGGAGTTTGGGGGTGTGACGAGCCATTCTCCGGATAAAGTAGGAACCGCTCGCTCCGATGACGAGCATCCGGTTGTCCGTGGTCCATCAAGGTAGACAAGCCTCTAGCCGATAGCCCGGCAGGCGGCATAAGGCTAGACACTCACCTTCGCTTTTCGATTTCGTACAAAAAAAAAACTTGTGTCCCTACCGGCTACTCGTCGTTCTCCGCTCGCCCCGCTCGATCTTCATATAAATAGCTGTGTTTAAACTTTTTTCTTTCGTCCACTCACTTGTTCTCCAGAGTCGAAGAAATGAATTTTTTTTTTTTTTAATCAAAATCACTCTAACGAAGTAACTCTAGGGTCAACATCTCGAGAGACATGACCCCGCATTAATGCCTCTTCTCTTGGCTCCCATTGTTGCAAAAATTTGTCTAACGATTATTTCGGAGCACGATGAAGGAATAAAAAAAAAAAACCAAAAAGAAAAAAAAACCAAAAAAAAAATAACAACGATAAACAATTTATCCCGAGCAAAGCATAAACAGCATATCTCTCGCTATAAATCGTGTTACCTTCCAGCGAGAGTATTCGTGGGCCGTTCACCTCGCGAGACGTGCACTTCTCTTTTTATAATTTAATTAAAAAAGAAAAAAAAAAACAAATTTTTTTTATTACACTTGCGATTGCACAAAATTTAAAGGGCCGTGTGTGTACGTGTATGAGTCGGGACGTGCGAGAAAAATAAGTGGGGTGAAATTGTTACACCTTCGCGCTACCCCGTCGTCGCGATCACTTTCCCCGTAGCCGGCATTGCGTCGAGGATTGTTATCGCAGGTGTCCCCGCGCGCTGCGAAAACGTCTCGTCCGTGGCTCGCCGAGGTACTCTCGTCCGATTGAAATTGGCCGGAGGTGGCGAGAAATCGCCGCGAAAACACGTCGGGGCCCTCGCGTCAGGGTGTGTATACCCACAAGCCACTGTTTACGCGAATCTTCTCACCCCGCTTTTGGCCCCTTTAATCTCGCGCATCAACGTTTTTATCGCGATATTCAGAGCGGCGGGGACCCCTCCCCGGGGACGCGGAGCTCCGCGTCGGGCCGCATAAAATCCGAATATACCGCATCAACAGACGACAATTTTCGTTGCGAGCAGAACTCACGGCGATAACCTAACGGACGCCATGTTCGATTTTGACGGCCCCACCGTTGACGTGCTGCTCGACGGCTATTCGCGAGGACGGCCACCCCGCAGACCGGGATCCCACTCAAGCCTGATCTTCATTGCCCCTTCTCTGCTCCGCAACCCTCCCCCTCCCGGCGGCCACCTCGATAACCTGTCAGCGTTTATATTCGTGTATGCCGTCGGAGCTGCCGAAATTTTATTATTTTCGGCCGCTTCTACGAAAGCTATTTGGTATCGATGTGCGTTTCTGATAAGACTATGATATTGGAAGTGGCAATCGTATCTTTCGGGATTTAGGACACTTTCGAACGAGTTCCCCCTCCACCACCGGCTCTCGATCGCACGGTGACATTATCTCGAACTTATCTCGAATCTACGTTACCGAGAAATTATCTTAATTCGCCGTAGCCGCTGCTCCGGACTTTTATTTCAAGCGCTACTCTCTGGTACGATCTTATATCAATCCGACGCTTGGTTTATTCGATCTTAAATTAGATAAAAATACATTGTGTAAACGGCGAGTGGGGAGGCTAAATTTTATTTAAAAAAAAAAAAAAGAAAGAAAACCTAGATCGTTAGACGATCATTTCGAGTTCTCTAGCGTAGTCTATCGCGAGAGTTGCCAGATCGCCGCTGGGTATGGGATCCTCGGCTTTCTTCTCGTTCGGCGCGGTGAAGTAGAAATTCCCGTCTTTGGTCAGAGTCCAATTTTTCTTCGTTGCAAAGGCCATTGTGTCCTTCTCGGAACTGAGATTGAGCATGCGGGAGGCATCCTTTATCGAGACTTTGTCGTAGGCGCTCTCCATACAAGCGCCGATTTCGTCCCTCACGGTGTTCAACAGAATATCTATGAAAAAGTTGTACGACGCCGCCGGCACGTTTCCTTTTGCCAGAAATATTTTGTTGTAGGATCCCTCCATCAGGCATTGCTCCAGACTCAGGGGATGTCGAATGTAGACATTGGACTGTATCTGATCGGATGGGAGAAGCTCCAGCTCTGTGTGGAATTCCGCTACTCTGTTTTGTGAGAGCAGGAACAGCAGGTTGAGGCCCAACAGTTGGTACTTGTAGGCTGACTCAGGTAGGCCAGACTTGTAGTCGAAGTAGTAACACTTCAACTGCGCCATGTAACGCTCGAACGATGGTATATCCTCGGAAGCTATGCTCCACTGTGCTCCTATCTCGAGTATGTCACCTGAAACATTCGCAGTTATTGCTATTATGTCTATTATTATTATTATTGTTAAATTCATTGACTAACTCCTTTAGACAGAGCTCCAAAGCAGTGAATCGAAAAACAGGAGGCTTATAAAATTTCAATACATATAATGCATAATATAGACAAAACATTCTCTGTAAAAAACAACATTAAATATATATAAATGTGAAAGAAAAACCTAACGAACTGATGAACTGTACCGAGTTTGTAAAGGCTGTTTTCACTATTTCTACTCGTATCGGCGACGTAAAAGCTTCAAATGATACCCTAGTAAAATTTGGCGTGTCATACTGCTTTCCAATCCTAGCGATTCGGAAGATTTTTATGATTACTTTGAGATTATTATTATTATTGCTGTTGTTTACAGAACTTTTTACTTATTGATGTGCTTCTATACAATGTAGTGTTAAATAGAAATATATGTATCAATTTTGCTGTTTTATAGTCACTATGTTTTCATACAACAATATTTACAGTTATTAGATAATGTGTTTTGCATATATTTTGTCTGATATTATTATTGGATGAATTTTTGCAGCCCGAGTTCAATTATATTTTGTATTTCGCGTATTAGTATTAAGCGAATAAAAATAATATTAATTTGTATCGATTTATTTAATTTTTTTTTTCCAACGTCGACGACGAAATACGTACGAGCAATGAGCAATTCCTTCTGGGATGCTACGCTGCTGGAAGTCGGCAGAAACATGAGATGGGTGAGTCCGAGCTGCGGAAAAATATTAGCGGAGTTCGATTAAATTGAAGAGAGACTCGAGATGTCGAGCGATGTCGAACGGAGATCAAAGAAAGTCGGATAAAGGAATGATGACAATCCACTTTGACAGAAAAGGATGTGAGGTTAAGTGAAATTATCATCGGAGATAATAATCGCGAGTGGTACGGAGTTGTTCTACCTTGAGCTGATCGAGAATCTCGCCGCATTTTTTCAAATTGCACGGTGTCTTAGTCCATTCGCGTTTCAAATTTTGATAAACTGGAACGATATCTTTGAGCGCGGCCATGTCTGTGGTAGCTGCTTGAACCATCGTACACGAATGTCGGCGAGAATTTTTGGCGATGCAAAGGAGAGCCGCGAGAGATAACTCGAGCCTCGTTTCCACGGAGTCGTCGACGAACGAGCAAGGAAAAAATACCGGCGCGCTATTGGCCCGTAATAGTTTGGCCCGTAACGATCCAATGGTCCAAGCGACCAATCAGGAAAGCGAACCGCTATCGAGCATCGAGTGCACCCGACTTTTTGCGCATTATTGATCAAAGTAAATAAATAGCCGGGTGAGAGAGTGTTAAAAGCCGATTAATCGACAAAAGTTTAATATCAAAGTTGGGCGACGAGCGTGCGAATCGAGTGTATCGGAAGAGCCGATCGAAGAAAAGAGAAAATTTAACACACTCGCACTCGCGCACTCCAGGGGCGCACTTGAATGGTTGGATCCAGTGTCATCTTTGCCGGCCTTCAACTTCCTCTTCCCGTGACACGATACAATGGCGTCCGGAGTAAGTGTTATCCATGCGACGTTTTCACCCGTAAACATCGGCGCGATTATACACCGATAGATTAATCTTAATACACGAAATCAAAGCCTCGATCACCATTTATCTAATAACGGTACGATTTTTTTCAGACTCTTTACACGTATCCTGAAAATTTCAGGGCTTACAAAGCCCTGATCGCGGCCAAGTATTCCGGGGCTCAGGTAAAGATCGACAAGGATTTCGTTTTCGGCGAGACCAACAAGAGCGATGCCTTTCTCAAAAAGTTTCCGCTCGGCAAGGTACGTGACACGCGAATTTTCAATTAAAACGAAAAGACCCAAAACTCCTATCTTACGTTTTTTCTCGCTCACGAATGTTTCGTGACAAATGGAGGAAAAAAAAATGAAAATTCGTCAATCACGAAAATAACCTGGCCCTCGCGAATTTCTGACATATGTCCCTGACCGTATTCGAGATTTTCGACGATAACAAGCAGAGAGATTTAATAAACGGTGTAAAAAAATTTGAGGGTTCGTTGATTTAGAAGAAAAAAAAAAATTCGTTTCCAGCTGTTTTTTGTTTTTTTAAAAGGTACCAGCCTTCGAGACTGCGGATGGCAAGTACCTCACAGAGAGCAACGCCATTGCTTATTACGGTGAGTAATATATCACCAGAGTCCCTTACCTTTGATCAATTACCAGTGATTGATTATAATAATAATTATTATTATAATAATGATTATAATGATAATTATTATTATTATAATTATGATATTGATGATAGAATTGATTATTAATGATGACAATGAGTAAGGTGAAATTTATGAAAATACCTTGATTTCGATCGACAGTGGCTAACGAACAGCTGAGAGGCAAGTCTGACATCGAAAAAGCACAGGTCATTCAATGGCTGAGCTTTGCGGATTCCGAGATCATCCCGGCGAGTTGCACCTGGGTGTTTCCTCTCCTGGGAATCATGGCGTACGACAAGCAGGTGAGACCGCTCGCGAATAAAAATCTATCACAAATCGAATAAGGATACTCCTTGAAAAGGCGATGATCGAATTAATTCTTTTGATTTTCGTAACGAAAGGAGATACATTAAGGATGCGTCGAGTGGAAGCTTATCAACATTCGCGTACGCAGCAATGTTTGTTCTGCCGGTGCATACAATTTGCAATTTATTATTTGATTTAGTAAAAATAATTGTTGAAATTAGTTAAATCGATTAAATTGTTTTATTAATAGTCAAAAAAAGTATGTCTTTTTTTAACGAAATTGAACGGTCGTTTGTACGTGAAAAATCGATGAATTTCCAGACTGTCGAAAGCGCCAAGGAGGACGTCGCGAAATTCATGACGTCGTTGAACGCTCATTTGCTGACGAGAACTTATCTGGTTGGCGAGTGTATGACTCTCGCGGACATAAGCGTCGCCATGACGCTCCTTCATCTTTACCAGTACGTGCTCGAGCCGACTCTTCGCGCTCCGTACAAGAATGTAAACAGATGGTTCCAAACTGTGATCAATCAACCGGAGTCTATCGCCGTTATCGGCAACTTCAAATTGGCCGACAAGACCCTCGAGTACGATCCGAAGAAGGTCGTCGATCATCCCCATGGAAAGGGCTCGAAGAAGGACAAAGAGTCGAAGAAGGAATCCAAGAAGGAACCTAAGAAGGCTGCGCCAGCCGCGCCCGCCGAGGAACTCGACGCGGCTGAAGCTGCTCTCGCCGCTGAGCCCAAGTCTTCGAACCCCTTCGATGCAATGCCCAAAGGCACCTTCGACATGGACGACTTCAAGCGCTACTACTCCAACCAGGATGTCGACAAGTCTGTGCCGTACTTCTGGAAGCAGTTCGATGCTGAGAACTACAGCATCTGGCTTGGAGAGTACAAGTACAACGACGAGTTGTCGAAGGTGATTATTCCCTCACGGAATCGTCGAGACACGTCGTTCCATCGTTATTGTTATTATTATTATTATTACTACTAGCAAATTCTTGTGACTCGGGCGGTTCGTGCCCGAGCCATGCACTAATTGAATTTTGAAAACATAAATTTACATTTTCGGAGAGCTCGAAAATACGTCACATCCGGTTCGAAAATCTCATTTTTTCGATCAGAAGTAACGTACTTCCGGTATGATGTCATTTCCGGTAGAAAAATGACGTTTTCAGACCGGAAGTGATGTATTTCCGGCATGACGTCACATCCGGTCGAACAGTGAGATTTTCAGACCGGCGATCGTGCGCTGACGCAGTTATTTTTGTCTGTTTCAGGTATTCATGTCCTGCAATCTCATTGGGGGAATGTTCCAGCGCTTGGACAAGATGCGAAAGGCCGCTTTCGCTAGTGCCTGCCTCTTTGGTGGGGACGACGACAGTACCATCAGTGCTATATGGATTTGGCGTGGACAAGATCTCGCTTTCCCTGTAAGTTTCAGCTGTCGATGGATACAACGCGATTGGTCTGTTGAACAATAATCGAATGTCTTTTTTTTTAATACTTGCAGTTGAGCCCCGACTGGCAAATCGATTACGAATCGTACAACTGGACGAAGCTCAATCCCTCTGAAGAGAAAACAAAACAATTGGTCGAACAATACTTGAGCTGGACTGGTGAAGACAAGAATGGACGTAAATTCAACCAGGGCAAGATTTTCAAGTAAAATCCGTCGTAACGCTTTATGATAAGAGAACAACAAATCCCTATTCACACGAAATAAAACTTAAAAAGTGACCTTTCGCACGAATTAAACAAAAGAGAAAACCCAACCTTGTCCATCCACGCATCTTCCCGTGATCTTAAGGAATCTCCGAGAAACTTCGTTAACTATGTTGTAATACATCGATCTCAATATTCGTTATCTCATCAACGTTCTACGTCTGCGTTCTACGATCGTTATTCCGTGTTCGTTTTTTTTATTCTCATTGTAACAATCAGCGTCTCCCACGATTCCTGTAAAACTTAGTCTATCTTCTGTTTCAAAGTTTTTTTTTTCTTTTCTGTTAATCGATTTATAGTCCTTTCGTCGCAACGTGAAACAGAATGTCGATAGGGTGATGAGGATGCGAGTGAAATTGAGCGGAGCAATCGTTAATAATTATGATTTATTTCAACGTGTATTGGCGGTCTGCTATTTATTATTTCCTTCAGAAGCCTTTGTCGTCCAAGAACCTTCGGCAAGGCGAAACGTGGTCCCCGCGAAATTTGATCAAGCCAGCCGGTTCGTTGATCTGCGTTCCAACAACGTGTCCGGCTCTCGACTGCACGTACTTTTTCATTTCTTTCTCCAACTGGAAGATATCGCCCTGAATGTTTTTCACGAGCGTTACTTTTCTCAGGCCTCTCTTGCATACGCGAAGGTAAACAGGCACCATGTGATTCTTGGTTCGCTCAACAATGTAAGGAAGCTGCTTCGCAGCGGCTGAAATTTTTTTTTTTTTTCTAATCAGGGCATGACAAAAATTTTGCAAAAGGAACGAGAAATGGGTAGAGGAATATTTACGATTCTGAGGCTTCCATCCTGACGGTAAATCGTAGATATTCTTAGGAGCTTGCGGGATGATTTTTTCCTTCAAGCACTGTTCCACGTAAGCCCATTCCTTCGGGTCACTGGAAACCTCGAACTCAGGTAATTTGAACGTTCTGTTTCCTATAGTGGCTTTCCGACTTGCCCATCTCTTCTGCGTCTGCGACAAAAAAAAACAAAGACAAAAATAACGATTAGAAAAAATAGGCATTCCCACAAGGATACGAGGGTTTTTAGGTTATGACAAAATTTAGTCAGACAGGATCGAGCTTTACTACTTGCATAATACAACAAAAAAAAAAAATGTAATAGTTCGATCCGACACGCGATTATTGTACTACAATGTACGTATCGCTATGACGACTGCGACGACACGAATAGGACGTTCGATTGCCGACGATAATCGCGATACCACGTAATGTTTTATACGCCCTGACGGCGTTCAGTTTCATATCATCGACGGTAATTTCGACGTCGATGCAACATGTGGTCACGTTTCACAAAGATACGTGTAAACGTGATATTCACGATTTGTGACACGCGAAAGTGACGCGGTTAGGTCGGCCTCGATGATCGAGGAGCGTGGACTTGGCTAAAAATACAAAACGTACAATATAAAAAAAAAGACGAAAAAAAAAATAGATAAGGGTTCACCGTGAGGCCCTTCTCCTCGGAACGTTTTCTGATCGGCTAACCGGAGCACCGCGATCGCGACGATGTTTCCTCGTAGTGGATAAAGTCGATTACGGATGAGGAAGCAACGAAGGTCCTACCTGTTCGCTGATTGGAAAAGGGATTTTCCAACTGTCGCGGCAGACCGGCGACGGGCGAGAGGCGGAAAGTGCGGACCGTGCGAAAAACCGAAGGGCCGCCATTTTGACTTCGGTAAATAAGGGTCGGTGGCCGCCATTGGTGCGCACGGGCGCGTCTTCCTTCTAGTTTCTCGGGTGTACGTATCACCCGACTTTTCCGGGTCGGCGTGCACGCCTTTTTTTTTTGTCACCGATTTTCCGACCGAAAATCTAAGGCGACATCGCGAAAGTGCGGTTCGTCGTTCATGAGTGAAGCCGAGATCGACGTTTAACCGAGGGCGTGAAATTTTACTCTCTCGTCCGAGAGATATTCGCTCGAGTGTTAGCTCGAAGGTACAAAACGGTGTTCGGGACTACGGGGAAAAGTGCCGCGTTGTTCAGCATTTCGCAAGAATTTTTTTTTGTTTCAACGTCAAACGACGACGATAAATAATGTTTTTCGAGTGTCGCGAGTGAGCTCGTTGAACGGGAATTAACCGAACGTTTTTGCCTACCCGCCGCGTCACTGTCAAAGCTCGTTTATTGCCCCTCGAAGAAAATAATAAATAGTCGGTGTCGAGCGTGAGTTATCGCGAACGGGCTATGGGACACGGGAAAGGTCGTTTTCACGTCCGTCAGATGGCGATAGAGTGAAAACAGTGGACACAGCGCATAGACACCCTGCAACGGGACTGTGTTTTTCACGGGGATATTATTCCCGTATTTAACGTTAAAACGTCGATCATTCGGGAGGATTTTCGGCCTCAGAGGTGAGTACCAGGGGGTTGGCGACTTTTCGGAACAAAATTTTTAACCCCCAATCGTTCCTTATAGACGAAATAAGCCTCCGAACTTTTCGTCTCGGGCTCGACCTTTTGTTTATTCGTGGCGATTTTTTCGCGACCTTTACACGGAACATTTACCATACACCCCGTACGTTAAATTCACGAATTTATGTCACGTTAGTTAAGAGACCCCCCCATCTACCTAACGGGACAAAAATTTCGCCGATCGGACCGGCCGATCGTCGGATATCGCTCGAAATATCACGAAGCCTTTTTCCACGGCCCCGAACCCAGAGAGGCTCACGGTACATCCGTGTAAATGCACAGTTTGTCACGTAATTTTTCTCGTCGGCCAGGGCCGCATCGGACCACCCCACCACCCGTTCTTCTCGCGCTGCGAGACTCTTCCGTCCTCTTTTTATTTTTTTTTCTCTTTTCTTTCTCTCGCTCAATCTCGGGCCTGACTCAATATACTTCTCAATCACTGTCTGTCCACGCCGTTTTTCACCGTAAATAAGATCTTTGTTCCTCGTTGTTTCCTCCCTTCGCCACGATCTCGGAAATGGAGTCGTTTTATCGCCGCTACCTCGGCTCCCTTCTCTCCGCTCATTCGCGATGATAAATTTGCTCTGCGAAATTACACGCCGATCCCGTGCGTCGCGTCACCTGGTCGCGCACCAACTTTCATTAAAGCGAGGGGAACGAAAAATTGAAGAAAAAAAAAAGAAAAAAAAACGACCGTCAATCCCCTTCCCGGAAGGGAAGGGGATTGACGGTCGTTTTTTTTCGACGGAAGTCGACGCTCGCTCGAGCGCAAACCACCCCCCCCCCCCCCCCCCCCCCTCCACTCTGCCTACCTGTAGATGGAACAGCGAGGGTTGTATATTTTTGCGAAAACTTTTTTTTTTTTCTGTAGACTCATCGAGCGCTCAAAAATCTGACCTCGATGGCTGCTCAATTCGCAATCCGGTTAATTCGCTTAATACGGTTTACTATTTTAGTGGACGATCGACGACTCTTGAAGACTGACAAATTTTTGACGGAGACGATAGAGACAGAAAAAATAAAAATTCTTCCCCCTCGTCGCGCTTCGCTCTCAGTCGAATGGCGTTTGATTGGAGCGTCGGGGAGAGAATAAATAAAAATAAGAAAAAAAAAAATTTCAAACAAGCCAATGTTACAAAAATGATGGAATTAAAATTTTCAGGAGCCCAATGTGGGTTGAAGTGAGATGGCATCCAGGGATAAAAGACCCTTAGCGCCTTCAAAATCAAAGCAGAAGGCGAGCAATGACTCTGGTTTGCCGTCGCCTTCGACCAATCGAAAAAGGGTGCCGCCTCCGGCGACGGTGAGGCAGCAGCAGTTGGCGCGAGACTTTCTTGACGCGGTTGCATCGGGCAGTCAGCTATCGCCAAAGTTGGATCCGGCGTTGCCGCGTAAGAATGTTCTGAGGCTGAGGAGGAAGCAGAAGCTGCGAAACGCAAAGGCGAATCTGATAAAGGTGAAGGTGACGAAGAAGGTGCCGATAAAGAACTTGCCGTTCAAGAAGAAGGGTCTGAAGTTGAAGAAGGTGAAGCGTCTTGTGGATGCGGATAGAAAGCCGAGCGTCGATCAGAAGCAGCGTTCGGACGATACGGAGAACGATTCGAGCGGCCGAAGTTCGAAGAACAATCTCCGAGCGAAGAAAAAATCGTCGCCGCGCGTCGGCGTCGAGGAGAGCGAGAGCGCGCCCGCGTCGGAGACGCGAGAGGCGAGCGTCGAGTCGAGCGTCGCGATAAACCCGAAGGGTAGTCCGAAGACGACGAGAAAGCTAAAAGTCGCGGAGGTGCCGGACTCGCCGGCGAGGAGTGCCAAAGGCTCGAAGGCGATACCGGCGACGAAGAGGAACGCGAGCAAGGAGCGCGAGAGCGGGACGAAGCAGACGAGAAGCCTCGTCGTGAGGGAGGTGGAGAATCCGTCGAGTTCGAAGAGCGCGAGCTCGTCGCCGGAGTCGAAGAGTTCGAAGAGGAGCCAGGCGAACAGCTCGGTGGACCTGACGATAGAGGCGGTGGTAGCGTCGATGGTGAGCGACAACGAGCACGAGGATTGCCAGGTGGTGGGCGGGAAGATAACGCGCAGTCGAAGGATGCTCGTCGACGGAAAGCTCTTCAGCGAGATCGAGATAAAGAAGGAGGCGCTCGAGGAGGAGGCGAGATCGGCCTCGGAGGACGACGGAGCGGAGGCGGCGCAGGAGTCGCAAAATTCTATACAGCTGCGAAATCGTTCGGGCAACTCGTTCGGTCAGCGGAGCTTGCGAAACGGCAAGTTGCGACAATTGTCGGACTCGTCGATAGCCAGCGATTTGGAACTGAAGAAGAGGCGGTGGCTCGCGATGGAGGAATCGAACGCGACGGAATCGGGCGGTGAGATGAGCGTCGAGAACGTCTCCGACGGAAACACCGAGGCCGATTACTCCTTCGCTGAATCGGGCGGTGCGGAAAATCCGAGCAACGCGCCCTCCGGCAAGGAGGAGGCTTCGCCTACGAAGCCCCAATCGCCGACGGATTTCGACGGTGCCATCGAGTCGGGTATGGAACTCGAGAACAACAACAACAGCGAGAGGATCGACAGGGCGACGGACGAGGTCGGTCCGATACTGCGCTCGAAGACGAAAGCGAAGAGCACGGAGATGGAGATAAAGATCGACGAGGTCGAGCCCGAGGAGCCGAGGCCGCTGGGACGAAGTCTCGCCGGTCAGCTCGAGCCGAGGAAGAGCGGAAGTTTGGACCAACTGCGCAAGGAGAGCCTGCCGAAGCTCGTGGACAAACCGCCCAAGAGCCGGCGCAGCAGTCTCAACATCGACGTGAAGAAAACTATGAACTCCTTCTACGGCAACGAGAAGAGCGAGAACGCCTCCAAGTCCCACATCGACCTCATGATCGAGACGATAAAGCTCGGCATAGCAAAATCTATCGAGAGCAAAATTTCACGCTCCGAGAAGAGCCTCGTGATGAACAAAAATTTCGAGATACCGAAGATCGAGGAGATCGTCGCGCCGCTCAGCGCCGAGTCGCAGAAGCTCGGCCTCGACGAACTGACGGAGGAGGAGAAAACGCCGAACGTATCGAAGAGCGACGGAGCGTCGAACAGCTCCGACAATTCAGTGCCTAAAGTAGCCGACACTGCCAAAGAGATTGAGAAGCTAGTCATGGGTGACACGGAGCTCGTCGACACGCAGAACAGCGAGTCGGCGAGCGTCGAGATATCCAGAGATGAGCAACAGGTTTTCGAGCGGCAGACGGAGTCTTCGGAGGGCAGCGAGGAGGGAATATCGAGGACTCGCGAGAAGGCGGAAAGGAGCGGCGATGAGGATTGCGGGAGAGGCGAGGCCGTTCCGACGGAGAGGATCGACGAGACGGAGAGCGGATCCGAGCAAAGGGACTCAAAGAAATCGGTCGTAACGCGGAAATCTTTGCGTATCAAAAGTTCGAACGAGAGCGTCGCCGAGCTCGAGAGCAGCGGCAAATCGACCGGAAGCGCCGAGGAAGGCGAGACGTCGAGGGAGGAGCTCAAGACGGCTTCCTGTTCGGAAAGTTTCAAGGAGAAAATCGTCGAGGCTGAGTCAGCGAGCGCGGAGGTTCCGGCGTTTTCCGAGCTGGTCGCGCGACCCGAGGAGAAAACCGCCGAGAAGAGCGACGTCCAATCGAGTGTCTCTCTTCTCTCCGAGGATTCCGAAACGCTGGAGAGTATTTCGAAGGAAGTCGAGCGGCTTGTGGGCGAAGCATCGACGACCAACGCCGCAAAGACGGAAACGACCGAAGCTTTGGAGACACCCGAGACTTCGGAGCCGGCTCAAGAATCAACGGAAACTTCCGTCGCGGAGGAAGCTTCCGAGCCGGAGAAAGTCGAAGCTCCGGAAGAGGCCCAAGAGGAAACGACTTGCCCGATGCGAGCGTCGCCCGAAACGTGCGCAGCGACGAACGAGCCAGCGAGCGAGGAACTGGAAGTCACGGAAGAGACTTCGACGCACAAAACGGACTGCCAGAGCGAAGAAGAGGCGAACGCGGAGAGTCCGCCGAAGAGTCCCGCGAAGGAGAGTTCCGATCGCGCGCAGGAGAGCGCGGAGTCGCAAGTAGAAAGCGGCAAAACTCGGGCGGACAAGAGCGCCGAGGAGCAAAAATCGGCGGCCGAGGAGAATCGGAGAGTTCTGAGGGCGAGGGACAAGATGAAGAAGGCGGAAACGAAGCCGGCTGCTCGAGTCAGCGAAACCCCCGAACCTACGGTAAAAATTGAGTCGGAAGTACAGAACGACGTCGAGGAGACTCAGGAGGGTGCGTCGGAGGAACAAGTCACGCCGGAAGCAAAGCCGGACAAAGCTTCGGAGAATTCCGAGGCAGCTCAAGTAACGAAGACGGAGGAACCGGAACCGCCGGCGCGGACACGACGGAGCCGCGAGGTGAAGAGGCGGAAGGAGGAACCGCCGTCGCAGTCGCAGAACAACCTCAAGAACAAACGCAGCCGCAGAGACGTGAGGAAGTCCGATCAGCAGAACAAGGAGGAGACTCTTCTCGACGACGAGGTTGCGACGATAAACGAGAACAATCGATCGCTCGCCGACAAGTACGGAAAGTCTCACGGTGGATCGGAGGGTCTTCGGGGTTTCTCCGAGGGCGGAAGGGGACACATCGACAAACTGCAGAATAGCACCGAGAGCAATCGCAGCAAGTCCGAGAACGATCTCGAGAACGTCAAGAGCAAATCGGAGTGCAGCGGAAGATTGTCCGACGACAGAACTGAGAGCGACACGCTAAAGGAGAGCGAGAACGTCGACGGCAGGTCGGACAGCGAGTGCAAGATCGCGAAGACACCGGAAATACCGCAGAAGGACTCGGACGAGGCGTCGACTTCCGGCGAATCCTCGATTAGCAGCACGGTCAATTCGATCATTCACGAAACTGCCGAGGACAAGGCCGAGAAGGAGAAGATTCTTCGTCTGTTGGGTCTCGAGTCCCTCGAGAAAGCCGCGCAGCGATTGAATCATCAGAAAGCCAAGAAGGAACAGTACACGGGAACGCTCAAGACGGTCATCCGAGTGCAGAAGAACAAGGACAAGAAGCGGTCGAGATCGCCGCTAAAAATGGTGCTGAAACAGGGGCGCGGCGACGGCGAAGGGGACTCGCCGGAATTCTATACCATTCAGAAGGAGGTACGAATACCATTTCGAACTATGCTGTTTTTTTACTCGGCCTCATTGGCTCGATTTTTTTTTTTCACTTTTTTTAAATCTTTACTAATATATTGTTTTTTTTTGTTCTCTCTTTTATTGCAGTTTGGGACCAGTGGTGTAGGAGATAGCAGCTCTGGTGCGAATCGAAAGTTCTCTACTAACCACAGATACTCTTGCGGTAATCCTGGTTGCGGGCATAACTACATTATTAATCGTACCCCGATCCCCACGTTAACTCGCTTTCGTTCAAGACTCATTTTCGTGCACGCACCCAATCACCTGCATCTCCATACTCGCGTCACGTTTGCGTGTAATGTTTCCTGTTAAAGAAACGAGGGGCACGATGATCGTTCTTCGTTCCTTTCCTCGATCCACGCTAACGGACGATTCCGGTTCGTTCGTTTCTGACGCTGGATACATTCGAGATGAACTCCAAGTACATTTGAGACGTATCACAGGCGCTTTTTTTGCCAACTTTCCCCTGTTCCTTAATTCACGTTTTTCCGTCACCAACTGCGATCGAGATACATTTCAGAGAAAGAAAATAAAAATTCTCGATAACTTCACTTCCGGTTTGAAAAATCTCATATTTCGATCGGAAGTGACGTCATTTCCGGCCGAAAAATTGGATTCTTAAACCGGATATCACATATTTCTGTTATGACGTCATTTCCGGTCGAAAAAATTAGATTGCTAAACTAGACGTGACACATTTCCGGCGTGACGCCACTCCCTCTATGCACCGCAAATACGTTCCTTCCGGTCGAAAAATGAGATTTTTCAAAGCGGAAGTGACGTATTTCCGAAATTACATAATTTCCGGTTGATTTCCTAGAAGTAAAGTTACAGAGGATTTTTAATTTATTTTTTGAATGTATCTGGAATGCAACTAGTGACGGAAATGTGTAAATCGAGGAAGAGACGAAAGGCGACTAAAGAATGAGTGTGATACGTCTCGAATGTACTTGCAATTCACCTCGAATGCAGCAATCGACGGAATCGGATATACCAACGAACACACGGTTCTCGTTTCTTCTTCCCTCGATCCACGCCACCGGACGATTTTATTTTTCGTTCCATGAATAATCTTGATGACAAAAAAAAAACAAAAAAAGCATGGCCGCCGCAATAACGACTTCCACTCATTTCACCGCCGATTCTTCGTGCTTCCGTAACTGATTCGTGAATCCCAAGGAGCACACGCAGGAATATCCAACATCACGTTTTGCACGCTAACCCGTTATTGCCAGAGAGTCATTCACTCGTTTTAGTTTGAGAAACTACGAGGATTCTTTCTGATCGGGGAAAAAAAAAAAATTTGTAATCGCAGACGAGAACAACGAAGAGGCACCGCCGAAGGATCGTCAGTCGCTCGTTATACCCGAGAAGTCGTCGTCCTTTTCGATACATCCGGGACGATGTTGCGCCGACGTTTGTTGTCACTGCGGTGGAAAATTCGGTACTCTCGATACACCGATGCATCTAGCGCAAATGAAGTCCGACGAGAGACGACAAAAGATACTCACGATGCAGAAACTTCTCAACGAGGATTCTTGCATATGCGACGCTTGCTATCGTTGCGTGGACAGAAAGGTAATTTTTTTCAGGAATAAAAAAAAACAAAAAATAAGTCCTCCGACTTCGGGGGAAGATATTTATGGTGATATTTTGTTTGTCTTCGCTCAAAATCAAAGGCCAATACCAGTCCGACGAATATGCAAACAAAACCGCATCGGCAGTTGATGGTACTGAAATGCTCGGCAAGGGAATGCAGAGAACCGGCAAGGCATAGCGTAAAACGGCGATGGCTGCAGAGAATCAAAGCTCGCCTTCACAATCAGGTAAACCGGAAAATAATTTCAATAGTACGATAGAACCCTCGCTTATCAGACCTTCGATCAAACGACCCTCCGCGTTAAAGACTTGCACCACAGTGAATGGGTAAAATGCATGCATATTTCGTGATTTTTTTTCTTGGTAAATATATGCTTTGTCAATTTAATATTTTTAGGGTGGTCGATGAATATATTAGTGAACTGTTAGGAATTTTTTTCATTCAATTTTTTTGTTACGTAGTTTTTTTTTTTAGCGGTCGGCATAAAGAATTTTTTTTAAGATCGCATTTTTACCCACTTTTCAACACTGAGTCATTTGAAAATCGTATTTTTGGGATTGAAATGGAAAATATTGGGTTGGGAGTAAAATAATTGTTATATTCGCGATCAGCGGGAAACAATACGTCGATTACAGCCATGAGACAAAAAAAATCGATTGAACAACGATTTTTCAACTTTTGAGCCACTTTTGAAAAACGTCGATTTTCGTGATTTTCAAAGGTTGATATCTCGGCTCCCAATGGAGCTAGGAAAAATCCGAGGTGCTCGTCGTGTTCTACGGGAAAAAATACACAAGATAGGGCCTTGTCCGAAGTTTTGGAATGGTTTTTTTATCGTGCCGTTTAAAGACGTTGAAAAACGTGAAAAATGGACTCGAAAGGGGCAGCCTTGGAATTTTTGGGAGATTTTTTTTTCTTTTTTTAATATTATCTGCAACGTATTCCGAAGTATTTTTGCCCGCTGAACACGAATCCGCCGGTCTTTTTGGCCTTTACAATGCGACATTAACGGACCCGATTTTATGCACGAAAATAAATTTTTTGTTATATGAGATCGTCAAGGACTAAAGAATCTGTTCAAGTACATCGGTACGTCGGTACATCGGTACAAATTTTCATGAAAATCCATAGAGCAAAAATCCATAAATTTTTAATAGAGATATCAGGCATACTGATCTCGAAAATTACGTTTTGAGATAAATGCGTTCAAAGTCTTCAATTTTCGTAATTCCTTGAATTTCGACACAAAAATTTAACAGAATATTCTTGACATTATAAACTACCAGAAAACAATCGAAATTTTACTGTGGCGTAAGTCCTTAAGCTGGCTCTAGGCTCGGATAATTCGAAAAACTCGGATAAAACGGATAAAGCAGCCAAACGCAATTTTTCAATAATTTTTGGGCGCCCTATTTTGCCCTATCAATACATCTGAATTGTCTGCCCCGTTTTGTCCCACTGCACCATCTAAAAATTATTGTAAAATTGCGTTTTGCCCCGCTCTTCACTACGTTATCCGTCTTATCGAATATTTCACTTATCCGACGTGCGCTCTCCCCACATTACCGCGGATAAACGGGGTTCTGCTGTAATTGAATGAATGATGAATTATATGTTCAACCATCTTCTCGTTACTGACGCATGATTTTTTACGATACCCGAATGCAGGTGGACATAAACTGGGAATCGAGTCAGCACACTTCCATGCCCTTCTGCGTTCATCATTACTCGAAGATCGAGCGTTTCCTGACGTGCGCATTGTGCACCCGTCGTCTCGCCAAAAATCACACTCACAGACTGGCGCCGACGGAGACCGAGGAGCTCAACGAGCGTTTGCGTCGCCAGGGGATTCCCGTTCATCTCGTCGGCGGTACATTCGTTTGCAAACTTTGCCGATACTTTACGCAGCTTCAGCTCAAGTACAAGTACGTTCAGAACATGAACGCGAGTTCGCGAAGTTTCTTCAAGGACTATCGCATCAGGTGAGCAATTATTTTGTTCTGTCAACGCAACTTATCGGCACTTTCTCATTGCGATCGGAAAATCCTATATAAAAAACTCGAACTATTGAGGAATAAAACAAAAATGGTCAGAATAAATTTGGGAAATTTCTCCTCTTATTTCAGTCGTCACAATACTTTTTTCTGTGTCTATGCAACTTATCGGAACTTTCTCATTGCGATAGGAAAATCCTATATAAAAAATTCGAACTATTAAGGAATAAAACAAAAATAGTCAGAGTAAATTTGGGAAATTTCTCTCCTCCCACTTTAGTGGTCACAATTTTCTTTTTTTTACTCACATTGGATTAAAATCTTTCTTAAATCCCGCAGGATGTTGAAGCGTTACGACATCGAGGTCTTCGATTGCGAGGAGGACGACTCGTTGCCGGGCACGTCCCGGGACGAGTCATTGCCGGGCACCTCGAAGGACAAGGACAAGGACAAGCGTAGCAAAAAGGTAAAGTGCACTCCGAGCAAGGGAGCGGGCAGTTCGAAGTCGCCGGACGGTATGACGAGCTCGACCCCGGACAAATTGACGATCGAGCCAACGGCGAAGAGTTCCGAGGGTGCCAATTCGGAGCCGGACGACAACCGCGTCGCGAAGTTGTCGGTGCCGGGCGACGACGCGATGGCGCGCGAGGTTCAGCTCATGGATCTCGAGAGCACGGTGGAGAAGCTGAAGAAACGAAAGGCCCTCGAGCAGCACGTCTATCCCAGCGAGACGTCGATAACGTGCGAGACGCGCGGAAGCGACGTCGTGGAGATTCTCGCGATGGACAAGGAGGTGACGCTGACGAGGCTGCCGAAGAGGCCGCGGGTGAGCAGCGACATAACACCGGCGGTCCAGCGGCTCGGTGCGAATCCCTCGATAAGCGTCCGCACGCTCTTCCCCGGCGAGGAGGAGATGAATCTCCACGCTAACGTCGAATTTGCGAACGTCCGCGAGATAACGCCGCAGGGCTGGGAGAAGTGTGCGACGATGATACAGTACGATCGTGACACGAAGATCCTCTGGCAGGAGTTGCAGAGGCCCTACGGCAATCAGAGTTCCTTCCTCCGACACTTGATACTTCTCGAGAAGTATTACAGATCCGGCGATCTGGTATTGGCGCCGAACGCCTCGCGAAACGCTATAAACTATTCGACCTCTGTGCAGAATCGTCTGATATCGTACGAGGGCCCGGAGAAGATGGACGAGCCGATAATGGAGCCGATATCCTCGGAGTACAGCAGCTCGAGACGACTGAGCGGCGGTTACATGATGGAGAGAGACAGACTTTCGTTGCCGAGCACGAGTTCGTTGCTAAGTTCGGCAGCGACTAAGAGTACGACGAGCGGCGGCGTCGTCGGCGCTTGCACGATGACGACGACGACGACGACGAACGTGATCAACGCCGTCGCGGCGGTCGCGGCCGCCCAGCAAACGGCCAAGTCCAGCCCGCCGCGCATTCTGAAGCTCACTTCCGGCGTTTCGATAATAAAGAAGCCACCGCCGAGCCTCCAACGGCTCAGCCTGCCGTCGGGCAGCTCGACGAACGGCGGCGTGGCGAAGCGCAAAGACGCCGGCTATCAGAACAAGATTCCCGTCACTTCCGGCGGGAAAGTCTATCAGCTCAGCGAGGCCGAGTTCAAGCGTCTGCAAAATTTGAAGAAGCAGAAACTCAGCGAGCAACAGAAACAGTCGTCAAGCCTCGGTCGACCTGGCGGCGGAAATCCCAGCGGAAATTCCACCGGCAAGGCCAACACCCTCGCGTCGCAGTATCAGAAAGCACAAATCGCCGCTCAAACGGAATTTCAGAAACACCTGCGGATGCAACAGGAGATGCTCAATCGTCAGAGTCGCGGGGCATTCGAGCCACTAATATGCGACGTACGATCGCTCACAAACGAGAACACACCGACACAAAATTTATTGAACAATCTGAATCTACCAAAGTCCATTCAGGTTACGACCAAACCCTCAAATCCGATTCCAATATTGCCAAAAATTCCAAAATCTCTGACGGTTATACCGCAGACGGTGTCGAGACAGTTGGACAAGTGACAGGCGGGGGACGCCGACGATGGGAGGAGCGTCGACATCATCGCGGTCTGACGAAAGGCAGCAAAGTCCGGACGAACCGCTCACGATGGCCTCGCCGACTCTCCTGTCGGGCCACTGACTAACGTCGTAACTTATCTCTCGTTTATAATTATAATTATTATTAATATTTTATTATTATTATTATTATTATTGTTATTATTATTATTATTATTATTATTGTCGCAACGTAAGCGAAAGAGTTGCGCAAACACTCGCCACGACAATGGGAATCGCTCGGCCATTGCTTCGCGACTTCGATGACGAAGGAGCGGAGGAGATGTGTGAGAGAAAACAAGAAGAAAAAAAACGATATTTACGATGACTGTGAAAAAAAACGTGAAACTATCGTGAAGATCGAACAAACACGAACGCGTTAACGTTAAAAAAAAAGTTTTAAAAAAATTGAAAATTGCAGCGGCGGTGAAGATGGACAGACAGACCCGCGCGTCGATGAGGCTCTTACCGGCGAATATTATACGGGTGCACGCTCGAATCTCGACGATTATGCCAATCGTGCCTCGTCGAAATTAAAAAAAAAAAAAAAAAAAAAAAAAAATTAAATGGAACAAGGAAAATTAAACGAAATAGGTGTGTGCGGGTCCGCCCAACCGAGAAAAAAAAAACAAATAAAAAATAAAGCTAACACAAAAAAGTGCCTAATCGTCACAAATAATGAAGTGAGATTGAGAGAGACGAGAGACATAGGGAAGCGTTAATTTTTAATATACCTTACGGGGAAAAAAAAAAAACACAATACGATAAATGATGAAGAATGACCTAGGACGGTATACATATTATTATTAATTATTATTATCATTAATATCATTATTATTAGGAAATATCGTTCAAAAGGAACCACATCAGTCACCTTTATCTAGGCACCTCTCTTATCTACATTTTTTTCTTCTGTCTTTCCTTCTTCGCGTTTCTATCGTATCAGTCTTATTGTATTGAAATTCAGAGAGTGAGAAAAGAGAAAAGCAAAAAATAACGTTCGAGTCCCGAAAGTCGGTAGCGCGAATTTTTTTCGATCTCCGTTCGACCCGGCTCTTTTTACCGATGACAATTGTAAGGATTTTTTTCTTTTAACTTGCTTGCTTCCTTTCTATTTTATCATTGTAAAAAAAAAAAAAAAAATAACGAAAAACAAAAAACAAAAAAAACACACAAGAACAGAAAACGGCTAAAGTTCGCGATCCAAAGCGCACGTAAAACGGATAACTTCGCATCGATTAAACGAACTTCGAAACTTGTTCACGATTCATTCGACGCTGTTTCTTTCTATCGGTGACCCACGAATCAATCACTCGCAAACGTTAAACACGAAAGCCACACATGCTGCCCCGAATCGCGTGGAGTGTTGAAAACGTTGAGAAGAAAAAAAAAGAAAATGAGACAAAAAAAAAAACAATCGATCTATATTTGTATTTATACGATACACCGACGAGACCACGTACACATTTTTACACGTTACACAATGTTTAGGGCACGAACGACAAGTAATTTTAGTTTTAGATGAGACGCGTTGAGCTTATTTATTACGTTATTACGACATAATCACATTGTACATATATAGACGAAGCGAGCGCTTTGTCGTCATTGATTAATTAAACCCTTTCGCGAGCGTCCAACGCGTTCGCCGTGGGGGGGGGGGGGCTTTTTAACGATGACGACGAGGCGATCGCTTCGCGACACACACGCATGTCCCGTGCAAAAGACTCTCCTCCCACTTGCACCGCGATATAAAAAGGGCCGCAAGGAGAAAGAACCCGATAAATTAACTTCGAAGGCTCATGAGATCGACGTAACGCCGTGTTGACGCGATTCTATCTTTCTCTCCTTTTTTTTTTTTTTTTTTTTACTATTACGAACAACATTCGACGGATCGCGAAAAACGATGTTCATCGAACGTGAAACTTTAGTAGATTGACCGAAAAAAAAAAAGAAAAAAAGAAATTAAACGAAGCAACTTAAAAGTTAAAGTGGAGGAGACGATCGCAGGTCGCAGGAAGGATTATATATATTTGTCAATTGCTTAGCGGCGAAATCACGTTTATACTATTATTTACGTAAACGATAAGGAAGTGGTGTGCGTGTGTGTGTGTGGTGGGGTGGAGGACGATGACAAAAAAAAAACACGTTTGTGACGAAAAATCGATTACGAATGGAGAGGAAGATAATAGAATCGCTGCCTCGCGAGTGATAGTAAGGGATGTAAATAATAATTTAGCATCGTAAGTTATACAGGGAAGGCTCGAGTATACGCGAGAATAAAACGATGTAGCCTTTTTGGATACGAAAAAAAAAAACAAAAAAAAAACAAGCGATCTTATATGCGAATTTTTTTTTTTTTTTTTTTTTTTTTTTTTTTTTGTCAAAGTGACGAATCCGGCGAAGTTGGGAGAACGTGAGATTGTTAGAGATTCTGATTCCTCTGTAACACGCGAGTAAACTTAAGACCGAACGGGAAACTGGAATGAGCTATCACTGTTGCAGGTTGCAGGCCCATCAAAATTTGTTCTCTTCTTCAATTTACGCACGTGAGACTAGATTGTGAACAAACGAGGGGAACCAGTCGAGGCTTCGGTGAGCGAGAATGAACGACCGAATGGTGAAACGAAGTGTGCGAAAGGAGCGGAGATGAAACAGCGGAGAAAGCTTTGGAAACAGGAAGAAACCGTGAGGAGGTTCGAGTCGAAAAGAAACTCAACGGAGCTCAATCGAAACTCGCTGGAAGCTTGACCCATCGTGATTGAAACGCTCGTTGGAGTGGCTGGGATCGAGAACTCGCTTCACCGCAAGTTACGGCAGCCCAACTACGGATATAAAAAAAAAAAAAAAAAAAAAAAAAAAGAAAAAAAAATGAACTAAAATAGAAAGGTACTTGACCGGTACACATTATATATATAAATGCTCTATTTTACTAAGGATATTTTTGATATATCTCTATATATATATATATATATATATAAATATATGTATATCGAACTAAAAAAAAAAAGAAACGAACAAAAAAAAAAAAAAATAATGAATTATTGCAGTCGCTTGATAATCAATTGTTATTGGACACGGTTTGCCAGTGGCTCGAGATCAGTTCGGTGTTCTCGGGAGACGATTTTTTGTTTGTTTGTTTGTTTTTTGCAATGCGACGATTCGATTCACAGCTTCGCGGATACGTATCGAGCTGAAAGAGCGTGAGGGGTAAAAAAAAACGTAAAATAAATGTAAAAAACAAATGTACTTTCTTTTTCTTTTTTTTTTTTTTTTTAATGGAATTTAGAAACTTGTAAAGAAATCGTCGACGAGGACTTTTCACGTCTCGAGGCCGCTCACCCTATTTACTATCTGCATGTAAGGCTGGCAAGTCTGTGTGAAACTTAAACGGCGCGAGATGTATGCGATGTGTGGTGGTATTAGCGAACGCGAACTGAGTTTAAGTTTTAAGAATTCTATTTTTCTGGTGGCAGAGGGTATAATTATTGTGAGATTGAGAGAATTAAAAGAACGAAAAAAATAAATAAATAAATAAAAATAAAAATGAAATCTTGTTGAGTGAGAGAGTGTTAAAAGGGGGAGCGTGGCGCTGATTGTCGGAAGTTTCAATTCTCTTAAATCGTAGACTCTGTCGCGAATCGACACTCTGTAAAGCGCGACGGCTACTCGGCGTGGGGAAAAAAAAAAAAAAAAAAAAACACTTTCCGACGATCGGCGCTCCGCGATAATTAGCGCGAAATTTTGTACCAATTAACGCGACAGGAGTTTGAGCCGAAATGTAAAAACGACGATGAAATGTTGAGAGAGATTATACAAGCGGTTTTGTGGAGAGCAACGGGAGAATGTAAGATTGAGAAGTTCTTTTTTTTTTCTTTCGAAATAAGAAACATGTTGTGCCGTTGATGGAAAAAGATTGTGAGAAGAGAAATGAAAAAAAAAAAAAAAGAGAAAAGAATAACGAGCGAAGATATTTTACAAGCAATAATTTGACCGATTTATAACGAAACGCGACGAGAGCGAGAGACAGAGAAAGTACGAAAGAAATTATGCGTCTGCCTTTGGATGAATTTTAAAAAGTTTTTTTTTTTTTTTTTTTTTTTTTTTTTTTTTTAATTTTTTTTTTAGTAATACACGCGATGATCGTCGATCTGCGATTCGCGTTTGTCGTTCATCTGTGAGTCTCGTCGTTCCGAGCTATGGAAAAGGGTTTTTTCCATTTGGTGGGTAAGAGGGGGGGGGGGGGGAGGTGGAAGGGGGAGGGAATTTTTATGCTCTCGGATAGAGTGCCGAAACGTTGACCTTTTTACCCAATATATCGATCGTCGACTGGGCCGAGTTTTTTTTTTTTTTTCGGGGGGCTCTCGACGATATTTCGCATGGTGAACGATAAAACGCGGAACGTGTAACGAGATCTCGAACGGTCTCTCTCGGGCGCGTTGTCACCGAGCGATAAACATAGAGGCGGTCGAGGACGTTCACTGGAGACGTGTGTTTACCGACCCCGACGGTCGATCGTTATAATTAGGTTGCAGCGGGCACGAGCCAGCGCGGTTTATTATATTATGTTATTTAAATTAATATTAACAAGTTATTACTATTATAACGAACCTTTGTTTATTTAGTTATAAAAGTGTAATAGTTATTTAGGTTCTCCATCCTTTGTATATATTCGCAACACTCAATAAAAATACAACAAAAAAAAAAATATATATATATATATATATGTATATATATATATATATATGCCGAAAAATATTACATAGCGCGTGTTCCTTGATTCAGCGATTTATGTCGATCGCTAAATTCGAGATGAGTTTCAGATACATTTGTCAACTTTCCTTTTCTCTTTTATCCACTTTCCTTTGTTCATTAATTCTCACGTTTTTCTGTTGCCAGCTGCATCGGATATTCATTCCAGAGAAATATATATATATATTTTTTTTTATGTCACTCACTTTGAAAATGTCGCTTTCGAACCGGAAGCGGCGTCACGCTGAAAAATTTTACAAAATTAAGTTGTGATGTCACTTTCGGTGAAAAAAAATCTGAATCTTCGACCGGAAGTGATGTCACAGAAGAAATACGTCACTGTCGATTTAAAAATCTCAATTTTCGACCGGAAGTGATGTTATAATTTCACACAAGAAATACGTCACTTCAGGTTTAAAAATCTTATTTTTCGACCACATGTGACGTAATAATTTCATTTTTCGACCACATGTGACGTTTTACCGGAAGTACGTCATTTCCGGTTTACAAATTTGATTTTTCGACCGGAAGTGACGTCGTACCGGAAATACGTCACTTCAGGTTTAAAAATCTTATTTTTCAACCGGAAATACATAATTTCGCGTTTGATAATCTCATTTTTCGACGACATGTGACGTTATACCCGAAGTACGTCACTTCCGGTTTACAAATTTCATTTTTCGACCGAAAGTGACGTCGTACCGGAAATACGTCACTTCAGGTTTAAAAATCTTATTTTTCGACCACATGTGACGTAATAATTTCATTTTTCGACCACATGTGACGTTTTACCGGAAGTACGTTATTTCCGGTTTGCAAATTTCATTTTTCGACCGGAAGTGACGTCGTACCGGAAATACGTCACTTCAGGTTTAAAAATCTTATTTTTCGACCGGAAGTGACTTTGTACCGCAAATATGTCACTGCCAGCTTAAAAATCTCAGTTTTCGACCGGAAGTGATGTCGCACCGGAAAGTACTTCACTTCGGATGGAAAAATGGGCATTTCAACCTGGAAGTGACGTCACCGAGAAAATTGTTAATTTTTCTCTGAAATGTATCTCGAATGAAGCGAGCGATAGAATCATGTGAAGGAAGTGAGGAAAAGTAGGTAAAAGAACGTGTGTGATGCGTCACGAATGAATTTGTAATCCATATCGAATGTAACCAGCGACAGAAACGCGTCATTTAAGAAGTCACGCACGGATACCTTGCGTACTAGATCGTTGCCGGTGGCGTCGAACCTCTCGGCGGACTCAAGCAGCCTATTACTACTTAGACTCGAACCACTGGACGCGTCGGCTCGGCGCTGCATCGTATCACTGGCGCCACGGGGGATAAAGGAACTTTCTCTATACGGAAGAAATAACGTGTCACAGTTTGGTAATTTTTTTTTTTTTTTTTTTTTAAGTTTATTTGCAATTTTTCTCGTATAATTGGTAACTGATTTTGGATAACTAGTATACTAAAAATCTAAACAATGTACGAAACTTTATACATAGCTATTTGTTGTTGTTGTTGTTTTTTTTTTTTTTTTTTTTTTTTTCTTAAGGATGTTTTTTCTTGTCTGTTTACGGTAGCTATATACAAAAATGTTGGATCACGCCGATCATCACGAGCAGAGTGCCCAATGCGAGTTTTTTTTTTGTGTGATTTTTCATTTTTCTTTTTTTTTATGTTCGTATCCACGAAGGACTTGCCCACAGGTGCGAATCGAGCGTGATCCGGGCACTCTACGGAAGATTAGATTTGTGTGTATCTCTTCCCCCGCGCGACCATCCGACTGCCTGTTCGCCTGTGCTTGGAATGTCCGATATCCAGCGCGCACGGAAATACATTATCAAGTACAGTGTCTTAAGTACAGAGACTTGGCGTATAATAATTTTCATATTTTGTACGGCGTTTGTATATATATATATATTTTTTTTTTTTTCCTTCATTTTTATGTTATTTTAATTTCATTTTTTTTTTTTTTTTTTTGGTGTAAACTTTTCATTGTGCGATTAGTAAGATCTCTAGGCGACTGGATTCGGTAAAAAATAAATACCCATCGAGTTCTCCGTGCGACAATAGCTCATGGGATGAAATTTATATGAAAGACGCGACAGAAAACCGTGGCTTTCTTCTCGGCGCGCTCCGTGCGAATTAAATCTCTTCGGATACCCGAGCGCTCCGGACATTGTATAAATTTCTTATCCCGCGAGAGACTGTCGCCGAGAGAACACACAATCGTCCAATTGAAATTGAACTCTGATCTCGCGCATTCCAGACTTCGCGATGACCGATAGGAGATTCTCCCGTCTCGCAAGGGCGAGTCACACGCGAGGCTGCAACGGCGGCCAATCGAGAGTCGAGACGCGATGCGAAATCATATTTAGTACTCGGTAGTGGTAAGTATTATCATTGTGTAAAATCGCGACGAACAAGGTGCGTAGCCTTGAGCGAGAGAAAAACAAAAAAAAAAAGCTGCGACAATATTCGTAAACGAATTTCACGGACGTCTCGCCGACGGCTACGCCCGATGCTCATTTTCATGCCTTGTAAGTTTATTATAAATAGTAATATCGTGCGGGGGAATAGCGAGAATACGTTTTCGCTCTAAAATCTACGGCGGTTGTTCTGGTTTTGTTTTTTGTTTTGTTTTTCTTCTTTTTTTGTTTTCGTTTAAAAAATAATGGAACATCATTACGAGTAACAGAAATATTATTATAAATGTAAATTAACTAAGGCCCTGTCGCTGCGCGAAAGACGCGCGCGACAACGATAATCCATGTTTGTTTTTTTTTTCTTTTTTTTCTTCTTTTTCACGAAAAATCAATGCGCTCCACCGCGCTTTGCATTTTTTTTTCTTTTTTCCTCTTACTTTTCTTTATAATTTCGAATTCTTTATGTACATAGGAGCGCGTTCTCGGCGGCTGGTGAACGTCGTAGTCGACGATTTTTTTCTTCTTTTTTTTGTTTTCTCTCTAAAATTCTTTCAACGTTTGCGTGCTCACATATTCGCAGCGACGACGACGTTGTGGCCCAGCGGGAGCCGAAAATCGCGCTCTTAAAATAGTATCTCTATATATACAAACAGTATGTGTACAGTGTATATATAATCAATATATTAGAACATTCGTAAACGACGGATGGTCCATAGCTTCCAGGCTCGTTAAACGGATTTTATTTATTTTTTTCATTTTTTTTTTTTTTTTTTTTATGCTCGCCTCCCGTTGACTCGCTACGGCGAAGTGTTTAATCTCGTTAGTTGCGTCGCCGCTGCGAGTGACGGTAGACGCGAAATCGTTCGGGGTGTCCGTATAACTTCCGGTATGTGCTTCAATTTGTGTGCGTACTCGAGCACTAAGACGAAAGACGAAGACGAAGAAAAAAAAAAGAACGAAAAAAAAATTGCCGAAATTTACCGGAACACCCCGGAAGGCCCTGCTTTGGTCGTCATTTTCTCTCTATCTTTCTCTCTGAAATTGCCTAAAGCCGCCAAGTTCATCGTCCGAGACTCTCTTTTTCTTTTTTTGTATCCTCCACTCGAGTCGATGTAATTGTAATTTTAAAAAAAGCGACAAACAAAAAAAAACAAAAAAATTCTCGGACTTCACTCTCGGCTGTGAATGATCATGCTCGTTCGGTGATCGATCTCTCGCGTTACAAGCGCGCTCGCTCCGCCCTCCGTCTCGCCCCTCTCGAGAGAGATCGGAGAGGAAGCGTCCGGCCGATCGCGTATCGAGACGCCAGAATCACCACCAAGTTTCCCTATCCAGTCTCATACTCCAGTCGTGGGACACGTGCAAACACGGGGCGCGCGCGATTGTCCGCGCAGCTTTCCCGCGTCGCGACAAGGGCGTAGGATTCCTCTAGGTTTCGAGTCCCGGCACGAGACTGTGGAAGGTCTGGATGTCGTGGAAGGCTCTGCCGCAACTTTGGTTGTTGTTCCTCTCGAATTTCGCTAGGTCGAAGTGTTCGTCGAGCGACTGGAGCTCGACGAGTCTCTCCTCGAGGGTCTTCGCCGAATCGGCGAATCTCGCGAACTCGCAGATTCTGTCGGCCTCGTCGCTCACGTCCATCAGACTGACGTCCGTCGATCTGCTGCCGATCCCCGCGAGCTGGGCCGAGTCGTCGAGCTCCGACGGACAGTAGAGACTGCTCGCGCCCGTTGACGTTACGTCCCGTGGCTCGCTCGAGCTCAGACGATCCTCGTGATAATTCTGCAGGGAATGAGGCGATTCGGGCTCCGTCACGTCGTCGATGTGCGAGAGGAGACGCGGCGTCGGCGGTAGTATGTAGAAATCGCTGAAGACGTCGTCCTGGAGATCGAGCTCCTCGTGCCTCTGCCTCTTCGGACTGAGACTCTCGTTGCTCCTCAGCTCGTCGCCCAATCTGCAATTTAATTTCAAAGAAAACATACATTAATTGTTTTTTTTCTATTTTTTTGTTCTGTTTTTATAATGCACGGTTAAAAAAAAAATTGTAAATTTAAGGCACAGGATTGGAAGTTTTTATGCAAAGACTGGTACATTAAATTTAATGTACAATTGCGATGAAAAATTAACGAGATTTTTACAGAGAAACGAAAGTGAATTATTGGATACAAAGTACTTTTTTTTAGTAATATTAAAGTAAGGTATTAATTAAGTTTTTATTTATGTACTGTACGTTATTTTTTTAAATCACAATCGTACATGAAATTTGTATATTGAATTCGCATAAAAGTTAAAAGTTAAAGTTAAATTTGCATAAAGTTATTAAAGTTGCATAAAAACTTTCAGTGCCAGTACATTAAATTTCATAGGAATTTTTTTTTTTACGGTGTATGTTTCATCTATACAGGGTCCTTCCCCTTTTAACCCCCCCCCCCCCCCCCCATGGAGTCCACAGCCCACTTGCCCTCTTACTGTGTCGTATTCGCACAAGGGCGCAGGGGAACTGCGGAAATCCCGCGGTTCTTTCCCCAGAGATTGGTGTTCCTAAAGGGTAATCACCAATCTCCGAGAAAATTTCCTCCGGCTCGAGGCTTTCATGCGTCAGCCAGCGCGCCATAATATTTATGCATGAATATTAATCAATATTTATAAATAATATTAATAACAATTAATACTAATAATAATATTTATAAATATTTATATTAATGAAATAAATATATATATTTTTTTATTTAAGTTCGTTAATAATTTCCCTAAACAGATGAAACAGGATGATTATTTTTGTTTTCGGCGCGTTTCTCACCTCTTCTTCGACGAATTATCCGAGTCCATGAGATTTTCACTGGCATTGTTTTCCTTCGACGAGTCATCCAAATAGTTTACGATCGGCAGTCCATAGTTCCTCGTCTTCTCGTCCCTGTTCTCCCGTTGCAGGCGTCTCACGGCGTTGTTTATGAGAACCGAACGGCACAGACTGGCCTCGGGGTCCTCGATGCGCCGGAGCTTTCCTGCCGAGATCTTCAGCAAGCGTCTGCGCTCCTCGCGTGCTCGGTACTTTGCGGAAATCATTGTCGGTCGACTCCTACGAATCACCAGGTCTTCCTCCAATCTCATCTTAGCGTCTGAAATCATAAATTTGGTCTAATGATACAACCGTACAGTTTTGTCTCACTGAAGTTGGTAGTTTTTTTTACTTTTTTTTTTTTTTTTTTTTTCACGTAGACTTACAACTATAGGTAAAACGATAATTGCCAAAAATTATGAAAATACAACGCTAGATAAATAATTAATCATATTATGACGTAATTATGTATTGAATGAGCTTAAATTATCATCGCAATTGATAAAAGCCGATGAAAATTTGTTTACAGTCGAAAGGCGGCTCGAGCGTTGAGTCACGCTACTGCTCGACTTCCTCGAGCATTTTTCCTCGTTAAAAGTAAAAAAAAAAAAAAAAAAAAACATCGAGACTATCGCCGAGAACGACTACAGTTTTGTTTTTTATTCTTTCCACACGGAGACTCACAATTATAGTAAAACGATAATTGTGCAAAACGTTGAAAAAAAAATTCGATCTAATTCTAACAATAATAATAATAATAAATAATAATAATAATAATAATAATAATAATAATAATAATAATAATAATAATAATAATAATAATAATAATAAAACGTAACAACGTATAAAAAATAAAATGGTCAATAATAGCTGGTAAAAGCCAATGTGAATTTATACGCCGTGGAAAGTCGGCTCGAGCGTTGAGTCGCGCTACTGCTCGAGTTACTCGAGCATTTTTCATCGCGAAAAGAAGAAAAAAAAAAAAAAAAAACCCTCGGGATTATCGCAGACATCGAGTATAGCGGCCGAGAGACTCGAAAGAACCGCCCGGGAGTACGCCGTACGCGGAGTTCTCGTTTTGCGATGCGCGCAAGGTGCCTCGCCTCTGTCCGCTCGGTACGCTCGAGATTTTTCGAGTAACGGTATAAGCCGATAGTAACGCAGTGGCTTCGCTCGCTCGCCGCTCGGGCTCCGGCCGGCTAGCGGTACGCGTATGAGGAACGTAATACAACAGAGGAGGTGGAGGAAGAAAAAAAAGAAGAATATAAAGAGGAGTTCGCTTGGCTGTTGAAGCTCCGGAGAGTCGAGTCGCGACGGCGAGGGCAGAACCGATCACGGGCGAGGACTCTCGGCTTTTCCCTCCATCGTCGGCATTCGTGACTGACCCACATAGACTTTCCGACGGTTCCCTACCCGCAAGATAGAGAATATATAGACACCGAGAGAGAGAGAGAGAGAGAGAGAGAGAGAGAGAGAGAGAGAGAGAGAATCCGTTCAATCTCCAGGTCTTGCCACACCGAGGGTCTGTGCAATTCTGCTTCTCGAAACTTCCGACTCTACGACATTTGTTTCGTACTCTTAAGGACGTTACTTTTAGGGCGCTGTCGCTCGGGCTCGGTCGATAAAAAATCGACATCCGCATCTTCATAGGTCTCGTTAATGGGCAAGAGTGAAATTAGTTTTTTTCGTTTGCTGGATAAACAAAGCGATTTTCTTTTATCGAATATATTAACGGTACCGGATAAAATAGGGAAGGCGATTTTTTACCGACCGCGGTATTGCGCGTGGAGCGCCTTTCGCCTCCCGAGGCGTCTCGACGATTGCCAAACAGACGGTTCATGCAACTTTGCTTCGCGAAACTTCCGACTTAACGATATTCGTTTCACACTTTTAAGGCCGTTCCTTTTAGAGCGCTGCTCGGTCGGTAACAAATCGACTTTCGTATTTTCATTGGTCCCGTTAATATTTCGCGCAGCAATAAAATTAGTTTTTTTTTTTGCAGGCGAAAGATAGAGGACTAAAAGCCCAATTCCCTTTTATCCAATACATTAATGGGCTCGTAGAAGATCGAAAAGGTTCTTTGTTGCCGACCGCGGTAAGACCTTTCGCCTTTCGACGCCTCTCGCCGATAACTTTGCCGCTGAGTGTCGTTCGAATTCCTTTCATATTCACGACAGTCTCGAATAAATAGTTTTCGGATCGTGTTTAAGGCACAGTCATCGATCCCTCGTAATCTGCAGTACAAGCGCTGAGACATACGAGCCGAAGAGACGTGCTCGGTCTAGCTCTAAGTCCGACGCGAAACGGCCGAGTCTCCATTAGCTCAGTGCTGCCACACACTGATAGGTCTCTAATCTACTTTACGGCGTTGGTCCCCACTCCGCGCCGCCCCCCTCCACGCCGGCCAAACGCTCCTTTCTCGGGTCTCTTTTTCCCGGTATTCCCCTAGCGGCGCAGCGCTCGGCTCGCTTCTCGCTGCCCGTACTATTTATCGTACGACGAATGTCGAGCTTTTCGAGAACTCTTCCCTTTCGCCCCTGCCCGCTGTGTAGTTGTAAACTCCGCTTCGCCTGCCCCCTCCTATTACGCTATACATAGAAATTTACACACGTACGGCGTACAAAGTATCTTCCCGGGACGATTAGTACGGGGATTTACGGTGCCGGGGCAAGGGCCTAGAAATTTATAATTGCGTGGGTCACGGTAAATCAACGGGCCGCGGACATCTGGACGAAGAGAGCAGTCGGCTCCGGGCACGCGAACGGAAGGGTACGGGGAAGGGAAAAACAACCGGGTGAAGAAACCCCCCCCCCCCCCTCTCTTAGACGACACAGTGATTGACTGTTCCGGGAGTTTTAGGCGATAGATCCTTAGACGAACTGGCTGGAGAATTGGACGCGGACTGGCGATGCTCGATTCACTGGAATTAATCAAACAAACTCTCGCTTGATCGTTAAATGGGAGTTTAGATTTGACAAACTATTTACATTTTATTCGATGTATATTAGAATTATAATTTATCGGGGAAAAGTTGCGTCGAGTAACAAAAGAAACGTTGAGAAATATCGAACGTTATGGAAGTAAAAGAAATTCATTATAATCGAAGACAAAACATTGTAGATTAAAAATGTTGTTTAAGCTTTCTTTAAATTAATAATAAATTTGGTGAGATTGAAAAAAGAGAAACTTGTTTCGAATTACTGAAACAACGAAACTGGTTGAATTTCACGGAGCTAATATTAATGTCCGAAAAGTTTGTAAGCCTTGTACGCGAGCTTGCGAATATTGAATTACGGAATTAATTAAACAAACTCTCATTCACTCGATAAGTGAGAGTTTAAACGTTTAAACATTTTATCCAATAAATATTAGGATTATAATTTGATACGAGAAAGTTGCAACGACCGATTTAAAAAATGTACTTTGAGAAGTATCAAAAATTATGGAAGTAAAAAAGAAATTAATAAAAATAGAAGAAAAAACATTTAAAAAAGATTAATTGTTTCAAATTCTTTAATTTACTATTAAATTTGCTACGATAAAAAAAAAAATAAACTTGTTTCGAATTACCAAAATCCACGAACTCAGTTGAATTTTATTAAGGCGAAGTTAGTGTCCAAAAACTGCGTAATTCCGGGACTTCGCTACGAGTTATAGAATTATGTCGTACGCGCACGTTATTTATAGAACGGTGACGTAAAAATACCGAGCGAAGAAACCCCTTTGGACAACACAATGATTGACTGTTCCAAGAGTTTTAGGCAGCGGATAGCCGAATAGCCAATTAGGCTACAAAATGTACGCGGGCTCGCGAAGCTCGATGCGCAGAATTAACGAAAACTCTAATTTCTCGATAATAAATATTCTCTGAAACGATTTCATTTTATCCAATAAATCTCCCAATTATGATGAAATTCGGAAACGTTTCGCCAAGAAATACATTTTTTCGTCGAAAAATACCGAACATTGCAAAAGTAAAAAAAAAAAAAAAAAAAAAACGAAAAATACGAATAGAAACAACAAGTAGATAAAAAAGAAATGGCTCAACTTCTTCAATTCCCGAATAAAATTAGCAAAGAAAAAATAAAGGAAAGACTTTTTTCAAATGACTAAAACCACGAAGCTCACTTCAGTTCCATCTAGTTAATATTAGTGTCCAAAAACTCAGTAACCCCGTGACTCCTCGCGGCGAGTTCCAGAATTCTGTCGCACGCGTAAAATATTTATAGAAACGGTGAGGGCCGAGAGAGAATCCCGCCGGCTCTTCGGCAACATTCCCTCGGTGGTGTCACGATTAACGAGTGTGGATGCGAGCGGCTCGGCGAGAGCGGGACAGAGACAGAATTATAAGAGAGGGAAGAGCGGGCGCGCGAGAGGAGAGAGGGTGCAGTGCCCTCGTTGAACGCCCGGCAGCTGCTCGGGTACTTTTTCGTACGAGTTTTAAATAAAAATGAAATAAACCGAGGAAGTTGCGAGGGTCCCACGGCGGCGCGTTTCCTTAGCTCGATGCAGCACGCAGGATGCTCTTCCCCGCTTCCAGTTTCACTTCCGCCATGGTTGATATATACCTATATATACAGACGCAGAGCGTGCATGCGCGAGGGAAGAAACTTTGCATTCGAAGTCGGAGGTCCACCGGTGGCTTCGTTTCGTTATCGGGCAGATGAAGATTTTCTCTCAGTCACAAAAATAGAATTCCCGAGATAGCGTGAATCTTCGAAGATACGCGTTTAATATAGAGACGAGAAACGCGGGTGCGCTCGTAAACGAGCCACGACAGAGAGGCACGTTTCACGCGATTATTAATTTCCATGGAAAGCTTTAGCGCGCTCGCTACTTCCCGTATAAAGTACGAAATTAAACAGAATGTGTATAGGAGAGGGGGGGGGGGGTACGCTTTAGCGTTGCCGGCTGACGCATCGGAGGAGCTTACTGGTAATCGTCCGGTCGAACGTCCGTTTCATGAGTCACTCAACGCGCCGATCATTGGTGTGCGCGATGATTTAATTGATATTGAAATGTAAGCGCGAAACTCCCGATAAACCGAGGCCGACGGTCGTGATTATTTTTTATTTTGCAATTGTGAGGAAAATAATGGGGATAAAGAAAAATAATTGAGAAACTATTGGCGAGTGAAAAAGCGTTGTCTCTCGTTGGAAGAAGGCTGCTCGAACGAGCGTGTCATGTGCACTCGAGTCGATGGACGCGAAGAACGAGCGGGAGATATCGGCGTCTCTCCGACGGTGTTTCTCTGCGCCTCTCGGTTTCCAGCCGCTCGCTTCCACAATGTAAACATAGGCCTACCGTCCAACAGACCTACAAACAATAACCGAGTGTGCTCTTTTTACACGAGTTAGCCAATTGTAATGTTTTCTTTGAGAACAGTGCAGCGTCTTCCTATCGGTTAGACAATATTGTCGGTTAGCACCGCTTTTAGTTAAATTATTTTTTTACTGTAAATGGCTAGAAATCGATTTTAAGCGAATAAAGGTTTTTTTTTCTCGGGGAAAAAAATTGGTTGGAAAATCCCCAAGATTAATTGCTCGCCAAAAAAAATGCCGGGTCCGAGTATAAAGAAATACCGTCGGAAATTATTGATTAAAATAAACATGAAAACAAAAAAGTTGACTTTCTACAATTTTTTAAGATTCGTACCTAGAGATTTTTCAAGACGATCGAGAAATCCTCGCGGACAATGAATCGTGGCGTGTTATTCGATTCAAAAAATGTTATTACCGAGAAAAATAAGTGACCTTTTTTTGTGTCTGACTTCGATGGACCCCCGTCGAGGCGAGAGCGTCGACACTTGTTGCTAAAGCGAGTTCGTCCTTCCGCGAGTCGACGACGCCTGCGAGGCGGTCGCGCGAGGTCCGCCGAGACCGGACCTAGTACCGCGTCGTCCGTTTCGCTCTTATCTCGGGGTATCGGCCATCGCTGCTCGCAGGGAGCAGCGCTCTCCCCTCCCCCCCCCCCCTCTCCAAGCAAAAGAGCAAAGGATCCCGGAGCGAGACGAAAGATCGCTTTGTATGCGGAATTTATTTTCCACGGTTATTCCCCGATCCTCCTCCTTGCGGGCACGGCTCGACCAACCGGATTTCGTACCCTCGGCTAACGACGATGCGCAACGGAGATGCGCGCGGAGGCTCGAGCGCGCTAACGCGCGCGTGAAATTATGCATTCGCTCCGTCGATAACGTTACCCAAAGGCTACGTCCGAATTGCTCGCACGCAGCCCCGCTCACCGCGTCTCTTCGGAACGAGCCGGAGAGAAGTGCCAGCCGTGATTTTATGCTCGACGTGAGCCTAGGCCAACTTTCTCCGGGCGATCGAGAAGAGGGAACTGAGATAGAAAAAAAGAAAAAAAAAAAAAGAAACGAAGTCAGGCCGCGGATACGAGGGGGTTATCTAACTGCCGGTGCCGAGGCTCGGCACGCGCTCGGGACTCCGGAGCCGAGTCGCTGACACGCGAGAGTGCCTGTCTCTCCCGTTCACCTCGCCTCCTTCTTATTTTTTTTGGTCTGGCCAGCAAACTCCTTTGCGCCCGAGTTAAAACTTGTCCTCTCCGTAACGTCCGCGCTACCTCGTCCATGCACAATCTCTACCGTTCCTTTATTTCTCGGGCTTAATAAACGCTTCGAGTTGCGCCATGACACTGCCGCGGGACGGAAGGTAGGAGTTAATCTTCTCTATCTTCTCTCGGAGCTTCGACATTGTAATTACCAAACAGCGAGTCGCCCGGTGGGTGGACGAGCGACGAAAGTACGAGGCTCGAGCGCAACAACCGGGAACGATTAGCCAGCCTTCCAATTGCCGGTGAACAAAGAATCGACGGATTTTCGTTTACTATCGAAGAATCTTTCGAGACGGGTTAATTTTTTTTTTTTTTAATTATTTGTGTTGAGAAATTTATTTTTGTTGTTGAAGAACAATTGGGAACAGAGAGCCAAACTTAGGGCGCGACCGGTAAAGAAAAATATACGCACGAGCTGAAGATTTACATTTATTGATATTTTTCCTAATTCTTAATTCTTTATCATTTTTTTTATTGGTAATTTTCCATCTTTATTATTTTTCTTTTCATTAGTTATCTTTATTAGAGTCGTTGAGAGACCGAGTTTCGTTCCCGATCGGACCGAAGATTTATATTTATTTATTGTTATTTTAATTTGTTATAAGTTTTACTTCATCCTTTGATTTGTTGTTCTTTTTGTTTATTTTCATCACTGGTCTGTTTAGAATTATTCCTGCGCGATTATATTCTATACAAGTGTTTAATTTTTTTTTTTTTTTTTCGTAGACGAGCAAACGATTTCGTCTCGAAATAGAAAGTGAATGCTGGAACAAAGAAACTGCGTTGTTCTCGTAACGAGGCGACGATAACGAGTGAATTCGTCGGTTGTACGAGACGAGGGCCATTAGCAAGTTAATTACGATTCTCCGTCGCATTATACGGACATCGGGGTCAACGGTTTCGGGGTAAAACTTTGAACGAGTTAGTGTTTTTTTTTGTTTTGTTTGCTTTTTCTCTTTCTTTCGAATAGTAAAAGGAAGTGGAATCGGCGGAGCTCGGGACTCTCCGCTCGGAGACACGACGACAGCGACGATCAGCGCCGCCATGTTGCCCCAATCGAAATAGAAAGTGGCCTCTCGTCGAGGATAGAGAGGCGAGTGGCCGCTCGCGCGCGAACTGCTCCCGAAGGCCTTGGATGGAATGCGCGCGCGGAGCCGAAGGAAATTACCGAATGGCTTCCACCGAGTGCCGTGTGCTCGGTTATAAATAAATGCGGGCAACATACGCGCGAGGCGGACTTAAAACTCACAAGGAGTTTGCAACACTCTAGAAATACACTGCGCAGTTGTGATACCCGGAGAGAGATGAGCGTCGTGCTGGCGTGTGGCAAATAGCCGGTGAAAAGCGATGAGGGAATAAAGAGAGCTGCGACGGTTAGTTTCTCTCTCGCAAGCGTAGCGAAACTTCGGACGCACGAGTTATCCCAGCGCCACGCGAGAGTCTCGTACTCGACCGTTCGCATTGACACAAATCTATCGGATGTAACGTCCCGAAAGCACGCTAAGGCTGAGGCCTCGCTCCCGGCCGACGATTATATTGCTGTGTAATCGATATCCGAATAAAGCAAATCCGCGCCATCGATGAGGATTCGATTCGCAGGTAAAATCTCACGAGTTTCCGGCGGTTCTCAGTGCCGCTGGTACGGCGCAGGATTTTTTTCGTGCCTCGCGCTCTCTGCCACTGGCGCCTGCGAGAGCGCTCGTTCGCTACTCCTCTCTCAATTCTCCGACGCGTGGAAAACGCTTCCGGCAAGGACACACTCGCGGCAAGGTCGCGCTCGTGCCTCCCAACTTACAATACCGTACAGAGTCGTTCAGAATCCATGATCGACTATTGTTACGGGCGAATTTTTTGTTTTGTTTTGTTTTTCGTTTTTTTTTTTTTTTTTTTTTTTTTTTTTTTTTTTTTTTTTTTTTTTTTACGAAGCTATAAAATATGACGTTTTGTGAATTCTTTTTTTTTCTCCTGTCTCCATGGTTAATATCTATCGCGGGTCGCTGGGACACTTTTGATTGTCCGCGATAGAGTCTCAGCCGCGATGAACGCGCGGAAGGTTCGAACATAAAGCGAATTTCGATAAACTCGCAGATTTTTGTTCTTGCTTTTTTTTAGTGTAAAATATCTTGAGACGGAAGATTGTGGATCGAGCTGTATCCATCGATGAATTCAGTGCGCGCAATGTGTATACAATCATTGCGTAATAGCCGTCTCGCAGAGAGCCAACGTTAAACTATGCTTGTATACACAATAAAGACAGCAGCGTCGAGCATTCGCGCACATTACTGCACGATGCTCGCAGTCGCAGATAATATAGTCGTGAGAATAGTTAATAAAGAGTTAACTCACCGAATTACGAGATTTATCAATGGCGAGTGTAATGACGACTGTCGACGTGAAAATAATATAAACGTGTAAGAGACGCGTTTTATGTTGTAACTTGGCATTTATTATTTCGCGAGCCTTTAATTGCGACCGCCTATCGGCGAAAAGCGAGAACGCGATAAATCGACCGTGACATCGAGCCTCTCCGTGGCCACTCCGGGACTCGAGCCCCGATATCTCTCGCACTAATTCTTATCAGCTTTGCGCACCAACTCGACCGCGATACTATATAGGTAACGCGTATATGCGACCCCCCCCCCTCCCCTCCCAACGATATTAGTGTGTACCTGCTGCTGTACGTCCGTCGCGACACGAAGCTCGTCGATATTCGTGCTCGGAGGGTTATTATTTTTCTTCTCGTCTTTTTATCGTCTTTTCTGTCCTGGAAACGATGCTATCGGATTTGGACGGCTGACGTCACGAGACATCTTCGAACGCCTGTTGCGCGCGATCGCCGCTACGTATTTACATCTGCGCACGCTCGTTAAACTCGAAACTCTTCATTATTCGAACGGAGGAACTGTTTTGTTATTATAATTTGCTAAAATATTTTTTCTCCTCGTTTATTTTTGTTTCATAATAACCGATAAAAAAAAACTCTATCGATTACGGAATTCGTAGATCGAAAAGCACAGATAGAGGCGAATGTCTGCGCATCTACATCTGCGCATGCTCGGTTAAACTTAAACTCTTCATTATTCGTACGGACGCAATATTTTGTTATCATAATTTATTATGACGATATTTATTTTTTAATAGTCGATTAAAAACCCTGTCGATTATCGAATTCGGAGATAAAAACGAAATGGCGAAATTTATCGCATCTTTATTTCTTACATCGCCACAAGGTCACGCGATTTTTTTCGTCTCAATTCCTTTAAACATATTGAGTTAATTTTCAACTTAAAAAAAAATAATAATTGAGAAGTAATCCGTAGAATATTCATTACCAAAAAAAAAAAAAAAAAAAAAATGCAGTGCGCGTCCGTGTTATACTCCACTGTTTTAACTGGTCGTCCTGGGTGTATAAACCGCGCAGAGAAACTGGTTGTGTTCACTGGTGTTACAGGTAGACTAGGTACACACTATAATACCGCTTCGTTACCGTATTATACTCTCCCAGCGTTCCTGAGCACTTGGCGGTCTCGGCGTACTACCGCCCGCCCGTTCTCCCGTACTCCGGAGGGGAATGAATCCGCGCGTTGCCGCTTCTGCTGTCGGCTGGTTATGGCGGGAGGGGAGAGGGGGGGGGGACACGCTCCGAGGGACTTGATTTCATGTGGGACGCGGTACAGTTCGCCCGGGCCCGTTATGATTTTTGCATCCGTTCTCGGACAATGTATTTATAAATTTTATTTTTTTTCTTCCATCTCTACAAATTTCTCACGAACAACCCTCCAGCGATTTTGATTGAAAACAATGCGTCGGTAATTGGTCCCGACACTCGAGCCGCATCGGCTCGAAATTTCATTACAAGCGTTTTCCGAGTAACTCGTTACGTTCCGGCCCTCCTCGTCGGGAGGTTAGCGAAATCGGGCTTCCTCAAACTCTCCGAGCCGAGCGTGGATTAATCTGCATAGTCGATGGCCTTGAGATTCCCCCCGCTCCGCCGCTCGACTCTCCCACCGCTCCGCCGCTCGACTCTCCCCCCTCCAGCCGCTTATATTCGTGCCTCGGGCGTTCGCCCGTACATCCTTTAACTCCTAAGCTCGGCTCTCCGAGAATTAATCTTCTTTCTTACTTATTATAGTATTATGATTATTAATATTATTATTATTATTATTTTATTTTTATATTATTCTTTAAACTTATCTTTTTTTTTTTTTTAACTATTTGATAAATTCGATGGAGTTATTTTCCACTTCGAGGGCGAGCGTGGCTCGTTGTGTCTCGGCGTTGTACGCGCTGCTGCGCCGACTCTCGTTAAATAGGCCGTGACCATTCGCGCGACTTTCTCTCGCATCATAGAGCTGCCTCGACGACGGAGGGTTATGCCTAGACGAGCGCCGGGCGCAAAGAGGCGATGGGGTACGCGCAATGATTTGGAACGCCGTTTGGAATTGTCAGTTTATCGAGGGTTTGTTTATCGCGTTTCCGGTCCCCGTGTTTATATCGGCGATCAGCCAGGCTTATCTGCGACCCAACTCGACGAGTGACTTCCTCCGCGGATCATATTCAGTGTTGAATTCTAAATTCTCGTTTAGCGCACCAGGCACGTGACCCACTTGGACTCTCGCGACATTATAAAATCGGATCCGGGTGTACGCGCGCTTGCTTTCGTGAATTTTCTTATCTCAACGGCCTCCCGCACCTCCGCGGTGCGAGCTATCTAGCTTCCACCTTCGCGACTGCCTAGATAATAACTCTGTAAATAGGACATTTGTATTCTACGCGCGATCGGCACGGTGTGTGCTCAATTTTTTCGACTTAACGCCACGGAAAATCATCCTCGATGGAATTATTAATTCAACTCTCCTTTCGGGCAAATCAACAGCTTCACAAAATAGTCCCATCATATATATATATATATATATATATATATATATATATATATATATATATATATATATATATATATATATATATATATATATATATATATATATATAATACAATATATATTTTGTGTTATATGTATATGTGACATTAAGAGAAAAATTTTTAAGTCAAGCCTCATGATTTCTTTTTTGTAAATTTTAAATTTCAGGTTTTCTCGGAAAATCTTTTTATCTTTCTTTATCATTATTTACCGTGTAAAATAGCCTCGTGCTCGAGTGCAGAGACGACAATCTCGTGGCGGTAGACGGTTCGTTGAAAATTAATTTGCGCGAGAGAAATAAACTCGTTTATCGGTCAATGTTGTCGGGGCGAGTGGGAGAGAGAGTGTGTGCGCGTCGACTACACGAGAGTAGGATCAGGAGCAAGAGTCGCGGCAACGGTTAATTCAATTTGAAGGGAGCTCAAAGCGTCAGGGCGGCCGGGACAAGCGGGAGCACGGCCGCCGGTTAGTAGTTCGCCGACGACGACGACGACGACGAGAGAGACTACGATGGCCAACGCCACACCGGGCTCTGGCCCGCTTGTTGTGTGTTTATCGAGTCGTCAGGTCGGAAACGGTCAGCGATCGCATCGCGCGCGCGGGTGCATGCACTGCGGATACGCAGGTGCAACCCTCGAGCGGCGGCGGGCAGCAGCCGCGCACGCGCACGTGGCCCGGCCGACGGCCGAGAGGGAGACGGGCCGCAGAACGGGACGGGGAGAAAGAGAGACCGAACAGAAGAGTTGCGGAGTTGCTTGCCCGCTAACGTCCCCTCCCACTTCCTTTCCTCTTTCACTCTCCCGTTCGTTCCCATGCACAGTATATCTACCGCAACGATCCGTTTGGACCGTAGGAAAATAAAAACTGCAGAAGCCCCGGGGCGGGAAAGGGGGGGGGGGCTAAGCTGGAAGCATATTAACCCTTCAGCCACTACCGTACTATTTATCCTCTGCGCTAAAATTGCTTGGCTAAAGATAAACGCATACTTCGCTCAAATTATCCACCGTAAACGACAATTAATTTAACGATTCAATTATTATTGTTAATTGAAATTGGATCGTAGGAAAACAAGTTCTTTTCCATGGTCGGATGCTGCTTTTATGTTTTTTTTTTTTTTTACTTCAATTACGGACGTTTTGTACTTGCTGGGTTATCGACGAGAACTAATCTACCGTTTCGTCCATTATTGTTGTTGTTATTATTCTTGAAGTAATCGTTAATTCTCGACACTGAATTTTATTGGGTCGTCTTTCGAAACTTGAGAGCGGAGTTTACTATAAAACATACAAAATAAGATAAAGTAAAATAAAAAAAAAATAAAATAAAAAATAAAAAGAGGGACGCCTAGTTACAGGTAAGTCTCGCGTGGAGTGTTATTATCTTTTACGTAATGTTAACTATGGTGTTTCAAATTTTTATAGATCGTAAACTCAAGCGTTTAAGTTTTTCGATTTTTATAATTCGTCACTCCGGAGGTCTAATATTTAAGATGTATTTTTGTATTCTGATTGTAAAGGGAAAATCCGTGAAATAAATCAAATCAAAATTATTGTAAATTCGATCGCAGAAAAAAATGATTTAGCTACAACGATCAAATATAGAAAAGATTAAAACAAATTTAGAGTTCAAATATAAATTTGCGTAGAGCATTTGTATAAGCGAGGGCAAAGAGAAAAACAATTGTTATTAATGTCAGTGCAAATTGGATCGTAGGAAAAAAATGTTCTTCGAATACTACTGTTTATCTTTTGTACTAAACCTGTTTATCTTTTGTACTAAACCTGTTTATCGCCTCCTACTTTACGAAGATTATGGATTATCAACGATAATTAATCTACCGATTCGTCAATTATTGTCATTATCCTTAAAAAAAAAAAAAAAAATACTTGGGCTACAACGAACAAAACAGAAACGCCGAAACAAAATATATAGTTTGAGTACAAATTTGCTTGTATCTGCATAATCGAGGACAAACAGGAAAACGATTCTTCGATAATGACTATAAGTAAGAGACCATAGAGAGGAAAACATTTAATCAGAATGAGGTTCCACTTTCCCCGTTCTCGTTTTCCGATCGTCGACGGTTCTGTCTCTATTTTACAGGATAGCGAAATAAAAAAGAAAATCATTATTGTCGTAAGGCGCTCTCGATGGGTATCGAACGGGTTTCGTAGTTTCGCCGCTAGCGTTCGTCGAGTCGGCGACGACCTTGAGAATCCATAAAGAAGTCGCAAGGCGGGAGGGAGCGAAAGAAGAGGGGAGGGGGAGGGGGGTATAAGAGCGGTACGGGGTCAAGGTTCGAGTAACGAACGTCGTACAAGAGAGTCCGTGTACCTTCCGATTTGCGGAGCGACCCGACACGACGCCGCTTGGGACCGTCGACGAAAACATAGACGAGTAAAACAGTGTAAAAAACAGAAGCTACATTGGTGAACGCACGGCGAATCGAAGGGGGATAGACGTTGTTGGTTAATGCGCGAAGTGGATCGAGCACGGTGGCGCGCCGGTCGGCACACCCGCGCATCGCGGTCCGAAAGAGGAAAAAAAAAAACAAAAAAAATACGGGGGAGAGCCACGGGCGAGATGAAAAAAATTGAGGCAGGTAAGGATCGCGCGCGCGTCGCCGTTCGCTCTCCTCCTATACGTTCCCCCCGTGAGCGCGTAGTATTTTCGGTACGTACACAAACATCTGCGCGTGAACTCGGCAAATCTCTCGCTATCCCTCCTTCCGGCCCGCCGGAGCTTTCGTCCGAGCCGCCTAACTGCAGCGTCACCCGAACGCTCCCAAAACAATTATCAAAGAATCGTTGAGAAAAAAAAAAAAAATAAATAAATAATCGACCTTCATTTAATACAATAAAATCAAGGAAAAAAAACAAGAGCGATAAAGAGATAATTCGAGAGGAGTGTGACTGACGAGATATCCGTAAGCCTACTTCGTTGGCGTGGCTCGCGCGTCAGCTCGTCGAATCTTTCCTCCATCCGCCGGAGCTTTCGTCCGAGCCACGTAATTCTCGTCTCACCCGAACGCTCCCAAAACTATCGAAGTAACATCGAAAAGTAAAAACAAAAAAAAATCGATGGATGTTTAGTAAATTAAATGTGATCAAACAAACAAAAAAAAGTACGAAAAAAAAATGTATATAACTCGAGATAGAGCGACTGTAACAAGAGCATTCGGGGAAAGAGAGATATCCGTAAACCTACTTTGTTGGCGTGGCCCGCGCGAGCCATAAAGCCACATCAATACACGGCAATCACGCTAAGAGCAGATGTTATCCCCACTCCGTTCTCGGGGCGCCCGGCGTCCTCTGCCGTATAGTAATAAACCTTCGCTCCCCCCCCCCCCGGCCCCGGCTTCACCGCTCCAGCCGCCCCGCCGACTTCTTCGCCCTCTCCTACTCGCGCTCTGTCCCGTCGCCTCACAGCGAACGCTCTTTCGGAAGCCCCGTGGGCGTTCACGGGGGCCGAAGGGAAGAAGCGACGGGGACCGCGCGCAGGCACACACGGCAGTCTCTGCAACGTGCACTGGCAGAGTCGGCTGCGGTATGGGTTGTAAGTAGATGCACTGGTATGGCACAATACCACCACTGCGGAGAGTATATCCGGGATCGGTATAGGCCGTTCGTGTACGCTTCGCGGTATAGTCGGAGAGAAATGGCGGTGGAGAAGGGCGGGGAGGGGGGAGGCAGGCCATCGAGAGCTCGGGCAGCGTCGCGTAGTGGGTTCGGACCGTTTCGGACCTTCGGCTGCCAATGCTCTTGGCGCTCTCCTCGCACACTGGCGCGCTATGCGGCTCGGCACGGAGGAGGGGGGGGGGGGGGGCTTTGGGCTCTCTCGCAAAGCAGCATCCATCGGCAGCCGACAGGAGCGTGTGGTAGGGTGCACCTTCTGCACTCTACACTCAGATATACTCTCTCGATTCTCGGCAGTGCACTGCCGTCGATGCCGATGTTTTCCCTCCTACCTCTCCATTCTCGCTCGACTATCGGTTAACAGAAACGAACGAGCCCACGCGTTCCGGCAAAGTACGCTCGCCGGACAGCTGGGGCCGCTCGGCTCGTACGAATAACATTGATCCGCTCGGCGAATCAACAAATGGCAGACACTTTTTTTTTATATATACAGTAATATACATGTATTTTTTTTACAGGAATGTTTCAGTGGCTTTGTGGCTGTGATGCGAAGATCATTCGGTATGACGCAACTTCGCGTTCGATTCGATCTCGAGAGCTCGGGAAGGCCTCGACTGGGCGCAGACGGGGGGGGGGGAGCCTCGGCGATAGCGTTGCTAAAGCGGACAAGGCAAGAGCACGCGCCGAGAGACCTCTGACTTAGTGATTCTTTGTTATTTATATTATTCTCTCCGTTGAGCGGGTTTCTGTCTCGCGCTCACCCGGAGGATGCGATTCGGCGGTTCTCGCATCGCGCGGTACGTTCAACCCGAATCCTGCGTCGCGCGTCTCTCCGCTCTCTCTCACGAAAGATCGTATTATACACAGTGTGTAATGGATGCACTGTGGAGAGTCGCGCGATCGTGTGTGTTCGCGCGCCAAAGGCAGTGTGCGACGACGGAGAGCAAGAAGAGCGGAGCAAAGCAAGAGGCGGAAAGGGCAGAAGGAGGAGAGCCGTCGTATGGTGCGATCGTCTGTTTCTCGTGCACACGAGCGTGTCGCCCTGTGTACGTGTGCGTCGTGTAGCCTCCCGACTCGACCCGTTAATTTAAGCCGCGCACGCGCGAGCTCGCGCGCCCACGGACGCTCTCCGTTCCGTCGCGCTCGCCTCCTTCGACCCCTACCTACCGCGTACCTCGCTTCTCCTCCTTGCTCTCCTCGCGCGCTCGAGCGATGATAACGATTGTCTCGAGCGATAAGCCGGCCTGCTTGCGCTCCCCATAGCCGCCCTCGCTAAACCAAAGCACACGCTCCGGCGGACTTCCCCACTGATGCTCCACGCTCCCCAAACCGCGATAAGATCCACGAGTCAATTTTCCGATCGACTTATATACACACACGGCGTGTACGTGCCGCGGAGCGCAACATTGTAATCCGCACGCGACTATACGTGTACGCACAAGTGTATTTGCACGACGGAGTTTCTCGGCGATATCGAAAGCCCTCTTACCTACAAGCCAAATCAGTTCATCGATTTTTTACACAGTTGCCTTAATTTATTTTTTGTATAAATTTATTTTTTGTATAAATTTACTTTTTGTATAAATTTATTTTTTGTATAAATTTATTTTTTGTATAAACTTATTTTTTGTATACATTTATTTTTTGTATTAATTTATCTTTTAAAAATTTTTTTTTTCTACTTTTTTGTTCATTTTTTTTTTTTTTTTGTGAGCCGAACCCTGACCCGTCTAAATGACCGATCGGGTGAACGACTTCCGAGTGGGAAAGTAGTAGCCGTAGATCGATTTCGATTCGAGCGGAGATTGGCGCGCCGTGTCTCGCGCGTTGCCGACCCCTTTGTCTGCCCGCCACCTGTCCACACGCTCGGCTCTCCTCCCGTTTTGACTCCCCCGCAACAGCTCTTCCCGTTGCTTTATCCTGCTCTCTTACCCTCGCGTTTTCGCACAAACACACGGGCGGACATAGCGAGCGCTCGGATAGACGGGGAAACGTGTATTCGATCCTTCCCCGTACAGATACAACGGCTGAACGCATCGGCGCCGCTCCGGTGCATCCGACGCTGCTGAAACGCGAGCGAATTTATTCCTGCTAGTCCCTTTATAGATCGTTATGCACGAAGCGAGACGCATATCGAAGCTCTGCGCTGCAGACACGCGGGGCGAGACTGAGCGGTGGGGCGACCGGCGAAGAGAGACGGAACGTTAAAAGGGAATGAAGAAGGGAGATTCTCGTTTGTTTCGAGGCGCGGGCGAGAGAAACCCGCACGTTCTTTGCGCAAAATCCTTTGATCTTTCTTACACGCGCTGCGGTCTCTCTCTCTCTCTCTCTCTCTCTCTCTCTCTCTCTCTCTCTCTCTCTCTCTCTCTCTCTCTCTCTCTCTCTCTCTCTGTGTGTGTGTGTGTGTGTGTGTGTGTGTGTGTGTGTGTGTGTGTGTGTGTGTGCATCTCGCCCAGTTCAACCCTCCCTCCGCCTCGTGCTCTCCTCGCTTCATTCCCTTCGAAGTAACTCCCACGGCTCGAATCTTTTTAATACCCGACGGGTTTTCCCCGGGTCGGAGGTCAAGACGAGTGACCGGCGAACGTCCCGGTTCATCAGCCACCCGACCCGACTCGCATTACAATCCCTTCCTATATTTTCCCGCCGAAAAAAAAAACTCTTGAAAAATTATTCGAAAAAAAGTCATACTTTTTCGACAATCCGATTTTTTTTCCTTTTGTTGTTTTTGTCATTGTCATTTTTTGGCATAACCGACGAAGACCAACCCTTTCACCGTACATCTTCGTACTTCTCCATTCCACTCGTACGTAATATATCTTACGCTGTTTGGCTCCGTTAAAAAATGTTATTGAATTTTTGAATTTTTAATTTTATGTTTGGTGTTTTACCGTTCCGTTTTTTTTTTTTTGTCGTTGTCATTTTTTGGCACAACCGATGAGGACCAAAGCCTTAAACGTACATCTTCGTACTTCTCCATTCTAGTCCCACAAATATACCTTACGTTGTTTGGCTCCGTTGAAAAACTTTATTTATCTTTGACTTTTAATTTATTTTTTCTTTCTCTTTCGTTATTTTCGTAATTATTGCCACTTTTTGGCATAACCGACGAGGACCAAGAGTCCACCGTACATTTTCGTACTTCTCCATTTGCACCGTCCATATACGTATTCCCTTGTTTGTGTCCCTTGGCGAATTGCGTTTGCAGGCCGAGTAAGAGATTCTTCCTCTTCCTCTTCTTCTACTTCTGTTTCTTCTTCATCTGGACCGTACAGCACAGTCGGCGTCCTACGCATTCCAACGGAAGCGCGCTCGTCCGAGACGTACGTCTACCCTTCGTTCTCCCGTTTGTGGACCCCACTCTCTCCGTTTCTCCGGCGATTTGCTCGCGAGTAGCTACTTTTGCCCGCGTAGCCAGAGCCGCTCAGGCTGCGGCGGTGTGTAGCTCTCTCTCCACCCGTAGTTATCCGCAGTGTATATTCTCGTCATCGGGCACGAAGTACCCGCGCTATTTTAACGAACAGATTCATCCGTGGAATGAGATCAGTGAGCTAAATTTACGAGGCGTTCCCGACTACGTCCACGATATAGACGTGTGTGCATATATATATAAATACAGTTTTTAAATGCATATGCTTATATATATATATATATATATATATATATATATATATAATTTGTGTGTACATAGGAACGAGATTCACGCTCTTAGGAGTCACAGCGCGAACGCGGAATCTCAGGTGTATCATTGTACCTATACTTATATATATATATATATATATATATATATATATATATATATATATGTAATAGACTATGGCCGCCTAAGTACCGTTCGAGAAATTCTAGAGTGAGGAGGACTGGAAGTATAGTTTAAACTCCGTGCAGTCTGATACTATAACGCACCGTAGTCTATATGCTACGTTACAGTATTATATACAGCGCGGAGTCAAACGAGAGCCGCGTTTCCGTGCTCGTGCAATGGTGTTAACCTTTCTCTCCGCGGGAGCGCGCACGCGGGAATACTCGGCGATGCGCCTGCAGGTAGGGACGGAAGGGGGGGGGGGGGGCAAGATGGAACGGTTGGATAGAACCATTTTTTTTTTTTTTTAATTCCGGAAGTCGATGCCGGAAGACCACACATGATTTCAGGGTATCGTGCAGCTGAGGACTGTAATTTTTAAACCGTTCGCAACGTTCGCCTAAAACGTCTGGGTGTACGTAAGGTGCGTCCTGGCGTATCGATTTTTTTTGCTACAAACAAGCTGTGAAATATCGATTTTTGACGGTGTGGCACAAGAGGCGTGCGGTCTTGGAGGAAATCGGAAAATTAGACGGCTGGTCCGTTTTGCCCCACGACCCCTGGTAGTTTACAGGTAACTCCGCACGAGGTCGAGGCGTGAGAAAGACACTATTTGTTTTGCAGGAAATCGCGAAATTATAAAGGTGTTCCATTTTGCCCCACTACCCTAAAAGTTTTAGGATATCTCCGCGTAAGGTCGTTGCATGAAAAAAAAAAAAAAAAAAAAAAAACGAGTAATTTTTCAGGAAGTTCGAAAATTATACTAAGTGTTCCATTTTGCCTCACGACCCTACGATTTTTCGCGTATCGCCGCGTAAGGTTCCGTTGCATGCAAAAAAAAAAAAACACTAGTAATTTTTCAGGAAGTTCAAAAATTATACTAAGTATTCCATTTTGCACCACGACGCTAATAATTTTCGCGTATCTCCGCGTAAGGTCGTTGCACGAATAAAACACGGACTAATTTTTCAAGAAATTGAAAAAATGTATACAGCTGTTCCATTTTGCCCCGCGTCCCTGCGAGTTTTCGCATATCTCCGCGTAAGGTCGTTGGATGAAAAAAAAAAAAAAAAAAAAAAAAAAAAAAAAAAAAAAAAAAAAAAAAAAAAAAAAAAAAACCAGTAATTTTTCAGGAAGTTCAAAAATTATACCGAGTGTTCCATTTTGCCCCACGATCCTACTAATTTTCGCGTATCTCCGCCTAAGGTCGTTGCACGAATAAAAGTAGACTAATTTATCAGGAAATTGTAAAAATGTACACGGGTGTTCCATTTTGCCCCGCGTCCCTGCGAGTTTTCGCGTATCTCCGCGTAAGGTCGGTGCATGCGATGCATGCATTCACGGGGGCCAGGGGGGGGGGCGAGAGGCAAGGTTTGCACACGTACGAGCAGTATAGATTTTAAAGGTGATTGCGTGTGGTGTGTGTACGCGAAAGAGGAGAGGAGAGAGGAAAAGAGGATAGATAGAGGGAGATGCACGAACCCCCGAGAGCCAAGGGACCGGGTGGTTCAGGCCAGTGCTCTGCCGCTGCTCGCTGCAGGTACAGAGAGAGAGAGAGAGAGAGAGAGAGAGACTACGTATAACGTATAGTTTAACGTATATACGTCGAGCTGGCGCGCGCACGGCCGAGTAACTTTGCACTAGGAAGTTCCGGCGCAGTACGACCGTCTCTCTCTCTCTCTCTCTCTCTCTCTCTTCCCCTCTCCCTCTCTCCGTTACTCTCATTCTCTTCATCCTCATCTCCCGTTCCTCCGGTCCCTCTCCTCCCTCTCCGTCCTTCGCAAAACCAACGAGCGAACCAGCCAAGCCAGCCATTAGAGCCTCCGAAGCCTCGCGAAATTGAAATCCTTTGATTCCTCTTCTCCTACGAGGGACAGAGAGAGGGAGACAGATCCTCCATACCGGCGAGAATAGTTTCCAAGCGAGGTATATACCTTTGCAAGCCTCGCACGAGAGATGTATCTTCCATGGTGTCTGTTTGTTTTTTTTTTCACTTTTTTTTTTAAGTTTTTTTTATTCTATTTTTACCATGCTTGTTTCCGTTATCTCGGGGGAAAATAGTCGAGCGGGGAAAATAAATTAAGATTCCCACAGATACCGTTCTAACCGGTGTGTTCCGCGTATCTTTATTATCCGTTCGGTTTCCGCGCTCGAGCGCGATAAATAATACGTCCGGCGTTCGGAATCACTCGAAAACGGAACCTATTGAATAATGGTTCTTGTACACGGTTCCGATCCGTAATGGAAGAGGGACGTACCGCTGGATGACGTTAACTACTTGTATTAGAGATCGTAAAGATAGAAGAGGATAATAAAAGCGTCGTAAGGATAGAGGGGGGGGGGGGGGGGGGGGGGGGGGGATGCTCGGGAAGAATCTCGATCGACGAGGAAAACGTACTTTTTTCGAACCGGAAATAGTTGGACGTTCAGGTATATTATAATGTATACGGTTATTGTGTATTTTATATATATACGTATATATATATATATATACACACGCTGTATATGGCGGGGTATTCGCGAAAGGGGACTCGTGAGAATATCTATACCGCAACTATAGTAGCGTAACGGCGAGCAGCTTGAAACTTCTATACCTCCGAACCACATATACACACATAGGCTCGTTCGTAACGCCCGTAGTAGGGGGGTACGGCCCACTTTCTTTACTTTCACGTTCCCGAGCTCACGTCTGTCCACCACTTCTCGAATACTCTTTCCCATCGGTAAGCACCGGCAACCTGTGCTGCGGTCCTATCACTTCCGAAGTGAAGGCAAATCCCCTCCCCCCCCCCCCCCGCCACTCCCCTCGTTATGCATAAAGTCTTTATAGTGCTCGTCAAAACTTTCGTATCTTAGCCGACAAAAAAGATGTGCATATATATATATAAAAAAAAAAAAAATCCACAATGTTTTGTTGAATTTACCATTATTTTTCCCCCTTTCGACTTTTTTTTTCGAAAAAAAAGACATTGCAAAACTGTCAGGAAAAAAATTGTTGGGATATCCATGGACGAGAAATGTTCGTCGAATGTACCTTTTTTTACAGGGCATATTCGGATTAATTAATTTTAACGACCAATAGTCGTATTGCGTATTAAATTCGATATCGCAAACGGGAGCGTCCGATTTTGCAGAAAAAAAAAAATAAATAGATAAATAACTAAATTAAAAAAATATTGCACATCGGGAATTGCAGGAGTTCTAGAAGTAGTCGTATCACAGGCGTACAGCTGAAGGCGCATTGTGCATCCACAGTCGGAACGTTAATAATGAGTATCGCAGAAACGGCAGCAGCGGCATAAGATTAGGAAACTGTAAGCGAGATGTGTCGCAACGTAATTGCCGAGCTCTCTTGCTGTGCGCTAAGCAGCACGGAGGGGGAGAAGGAGGGGGGGGGGGGTTGCACGGACCGACGGGCGACGAGTCGATTCTCGCGAGGTTACGCGAAAGAAGTAGGTCTGTCTCTCAATCTGGCATTTGTTGCTCTCTCCCCCTCGGCCGCCGCACACTTCGTCGCTCTATTCTATTCCAATCTCACCGGCGCGCATCGCTGATTCTCGTCCGTGCTGTATACATTCCCCGCCCCCCCCCCCTCTCTCTCTCTCTCTCTCTCTCTCTCACCATTCTACAACGCTTTATTTAACGACCAATATTCCCTTAGCCCGAGAATTATCTGCACAGACCACTTGCTCGTAAAATGCGTCCTTCGCGCGAAATAATTGTCAGCTCGGGGCGGAGCTCTCGATGTCACGAATAAAAAAAAGAGTTGAAAAAAAAATTTAAATAAACATATCTGCGGAACGGATAATATTGCGAGTGCATCATCGAGAAAGACCCGAGTGTTTGCGTTACGAGGAATCCTCGGCGTGAAAAAAAAAATAAATAAATAAATAAAAATGAAGGGGAATTCGTGACGCTGAAGTTTTCTCGTCATCGTACAGGAGAGTTTATTCGCGAAGGGGTTTTCCAAGAGTGCACAAGCAGAGGTGTGTAAAAGCGCGCGCGCGTCATATCTATTAGCGATTGCCCGACTCGAGAGTGCGCGATCTTCGGTAACGATAATCCGATAATTTCCGAGGCTCGAGGAAGTGAAGGAGGCGAGAGATCGAGTGAGGGGCTCTGAAGATGAGGGTATCGCACAGTGTGCATGTGTGTGTAGCAGTATCGCGGAGTTTACAAGAGTGTTGCTCGATTGGCAAGTGCGCGAAATAGAAAGAGAGCAGCTAATCGAGGCGTGTACGTGTGGAGCGTGTCGGGTCGTATAAAAGACGAGTAGGTATCGTTGGGGGGGGGGGGGGGGGGGAGCGGCTCGAAGAGGCTATGACGACGATGATGTCGGACGCTGTTTGCTCAATCGGACGTGAAGTCTGACGTCACACAAGTGCCGGAGCCGCGCATCTCTTTTTTTCTTTTTGTTTTTAAAGCTTCTCGCACACGTAACGCGGAAAGAGCCTGTTGCAAAAAAAAAAAAACTTCAATGAAACGGGTGTAGGAAAAATCTATGGCGCTCGGACGTAACCCGACCAAAATATATCAATTATTTTTCAAGCGGAATATCATTATTTTTACTTTTTTAAAACGGCAATATATATATATATATATATATATATATATATATATATATATATATATATATATATATATATATATATATATATATATATATGAAAGTATATCATTCTCACGGGTTCGAGTTCCCCGAAGCGACAAGGACGGTGACAGCGATTGTCAAATATCTTCCGGCCGTGTGTGCAAACTTAAGAACCATCAGAAAAATAACACACGGTATGTGCGTCGGGTGTTTATATGTGGGTAAAACCGAGAACCGCAAGTAGGCATAGCGCGGACAGCGAGAAGAAGGGGCAGCGGAAAGGGGGGGGGAGTAAACGGCCTTGCGAAGAGCTGGCAGTCGACGCCGATATATAAATTGTCTTTCACCCGAAGTATATATTTTTTAGAATCGCCGGATGATAAAAATGAAAAAAGAACTAAAAAAAAAGCTATTATATCGTTGACGCGGTTCCGAGTCGGGCCGAAGCGACGAGGACGGTGACGAGCGAGTGACGTCACGCTGACAGCGGTTGTCAAATATCTTCCCGCCGTCTCTACAAACTTAAGTACCACAATAAAAAAAAAAAAAAGACTAAAGAATAAAATACACAGTACTGGTATTAGGCGTTTATATGCACGTAAAACCGAGGATTGTAGGTAGGCATAGCATGGACAGTGAGAACAAGGGTGTTACAGGGAGGGGGGGGGGGGAGGGGGAGAGAGTAAACGGGCTTGCGAAGAGCTGGCAGTCGACGCTCGGTGGGGGGGGTAAACGTCGAGGTTGCTCAACTCTCCATAACGCCCAAGCGTCACGGAAATTACATTACCTCGAGTCGAAACGCCGACGGCCGATAGAGAGGCGCGGTGGGGTACACAGGGCTGGCAAAAGCAGGCGGACCGAGTGAAAAAAAGAAGCCTCCTCGGGAAGGGGGTTGCCGTCGACTCGGTGTTACGTCCCTCAGCCGCTTTTCTCCTTTTCCCCGAAAGCTTCCCTCGTCTCCTCTTTATTCACCCAGCGCGCGTGTGTTCTTTCCTCCGCGGGTCCACCGCAAAAGTCGGAAGAGTTGCACGAAAGCCGCGTTCACAGAACAGAGTCGTCTCTCTACTTTGTGTATCTCCTAGTTTTTGTTTTTTTTTTCCCCTCAGTCTTTTACGCCGTCCGCGATTATATTCGTCCGTGTGTTCCGCCGCTGACGGGACGCACTGTAGCGCGCTTTTTTTTTTTTCGAATATATCTCTTACCCCCACCTTCGTGTATCGGGATCCGTGAGAGGCAGAAGAGTCGGTTGTAACGGCGCGAGCACGTTGCCTCTTCTTTGTTCTCTCTTTATTCTTTTATCGCGTGCGCGCTTCTGTCGCTGTATATATATATATATATATATATATATATTGGTATATATATGTGTGTCTTTGTATATTTAACGTATATATGTTTTTAACTATATTTGTCTATTGCAACGCGACGCGTAAGAGTAATTGTGATATTGAAAATAAAAATGAAATTTGTGCGACTTTATGTGTGCGAAAGATACACAAGTGCCGAGCAAGAGGTAAATCTCTCCGGCGCGCAGTCACTTACGCGCACCCACACTCTCGCATGCACCGGGTCTCGTTACGGGTGTTCCGTCGAGTTATCACGAACGCGGGATAACGGAACGGTATAGGTAATCGCGACGAAGCAACTAGGCAGCACGTCAATGGCGTCCACTCCACTGGTGTCCAATTGGCTGTATGGTTCGGTCTCTCGCTCTCGCCTCAAACCCTCTTTCTCCCGCGATGCTCTTTAACACTCTGTCTATTCGCAAATAAAAAAAAAAAACCAACAGTGGCCTGCGTATCGAAACTGTATCTCACCACCGAGATACGGTCTGCGGGCCGGTGTATTTATTTTTTATTTTTTATTTTATTTTATCTATTGTTCTATCCGCTCAATCCGCATCGGCGTGTATCGTCGCTCTTTATTTATTCTGTTCGTTTATATAGTTTAAAACTCGCTTTATTCACGCTCCAACAGTCCGTCGTGTTTATCTGCGGTTTATCGCGTGCACACGAGTGAACAACTGCACTTGGCTGGTCGCTCTGTCCTTCCGCGTACTTTATAAACACACTCAATCGCGGCCACGAGCAAACTCTTTTTTTTCTTTCTCTCCCACCCACTTAGAGCTCCCTCCGTCACGTAAGCAAATGTCTCACTCTCCTTTATCTTGCAATGTGTGTCTGGTGTTTCTTTAATATATTTTCTATTAAAAAAAAAAAAAGAAATGATTTACGTCACTCAAACAACCTCACTCAGCGAGACGAATTATAGCACTGATATAAAGAAAAAGATTCGCTGGCCCGCACACGGTATCGTAAACATACACTCGACGTGTGTATATCAATCTGTAACTCCGCTGTCTCTATCGGTGGTGTCTCTCTCTGTGTGTGTGTGTGTCACCGAGCGAGAGGTGCAAGGGGGGGGGGGTACAACGGTGAGCGTTGTAACGGAGTATTAAACGAGATCCGTACGCCACCGAAGACCGTGCGCGACTGAGTAGTGACTGGCCGCGCACGACGACTACCGACTCGACGGCGGTGGCGGGTGAGTATAGTAGTTGCGCGCCGCGGAGGACACGGTAGGAAAGCCCAGTGGAGGGCTCGCTCTCCGTGCTACACACCACCGTGCGCGACAGCAGCGGCAAAGCAGCACAGACTTCTGTCTTTATCGCTGATACTACTAAATATACATATATACATATATATATATATATATATGTATGTATATATAGGCGGCTACAGTGTACACTATATGTATACAGATATTCGCCAACTTTCTCGCTCTCGTTCGTTCATCGCTCGATCGTTCGTTCCTCCTTCTCGTGTTTGGTGTGGTAGTGGCGGCTCGCGCGCCAGCGAACGACCGAGCCAGTGCACGATGCCACACGATGCGGAGATGGCCCCACCGTGCTTGCTTGCTCTCCGTGTGTATATCACCACGGACACGAGTAGTTCCAAGTCGTTCTCTCCCTCACTCTCGGTTTGCCTCATGCCTGCTGCTGCTGCTGCTGCTGCCGCTGCTTCTGCTGCTATACTTCTCTCCTACCGCTGGATTTTACCCCGCACATTTTTCGCTCGCCGGCCATCCCACTCCCGATCCTTCGCTCGCCTGCCTGCCTGCCTGACTGCCTGGTGGGCTCCCATCGTCGTCATCGCTCCTCGTCGCGGGCACGCGCTTCTACCTCGGTCCCTGTGCTTCGAACTCGATGCCTCCTTCTCTTTTGCTCTCCTTCTGTCGTACCCTCTACTCCACACCAGCCCCCCCCCCCTTTCTTCCTATACTCTTTCATACATATATACACAGCTCTCGCTACCTTCCTCTCTTTTCGATATTTTATCGGACTTCCTTTGCCTTCCTTTCTTTCATTCTTTGTCCGTCTTTCTTCTTTCTTCGCCTCCTTCGCCGTCGTTCCTCCGCGCTGCTGCTACCCCGATACCCTCTCCGCCCTCGCTTCTTCGCCCTCCTACGAAGTTTCCAACCACCGACACTACGGCCATGCCCGTTACAACCCGCCACTGGTTCTTTCACCGGCGTTTCGGCGAGGCTGCCAGCGCTCTGCGTGAGATACAACGCGATTTTTCCCTACGCGGTGAGAGAGGTGCGCGCGGAGAGGGAGATTCCCTCTCCTCGCCGATGCCGTCCCTTAGTCCGTACGCTCCTCTCGCTCACTCCGGCCCTCCCGCGCGCCGCCGGGCGAACGAACAAGCTTCGGCGGACGGCGAGTGGAACGACCGAATTTAAAGCGGAGGAGCGCGGACCTACTACCAATTCTTTTTCTTCGCTCTTTCTCTCGCGCGCGCTTCATTTTTTTTTTTTTTGTTCCTCCGAGACTAGCAGCTCTTGATGATTCGAGCTTTTTTTATTTTGATATATATATTTTTTTGTTTTCTTCATCTTTCGCATAGACTACTCTTTGCATCGGGCTGCTAAAATCTTCGTCGCGCCGGGAGCTGATCTGTTACCGTGACAATTAACCCTTTCGATCGATGTTGCATTTAATCGACCAATGGCTTTCCCAGGCTCCAAAGAAAATTCTTAATATTTAAACACTTGGCATACAATTTTTTCGTGCATAAAACGTTCGAGCGTTTTATTTTTATTTATGTTTTTTTTTTTTCATAGTTCGCCTGGATTCTTTGTACCGGGCTGCTATAATCTTCGTCGCCACCGAGAGCGGGCGTGCAGGCGTGAAACCCCCTTCGATCGATGTTGCAAAGTTTAATCAACCAAGGCGTTTTTCTCAGGTCCAAAGAAAATCCTTAATATTTAATTACTCTGCATACATTTTTTTCGTGGGCAAAATGTTCGAGTCTTTAATAGTGCATTGCGACACTCAGAGCGAAAAGACTTTGTGAGTTTGCCGCACGAGTCGAATGCAAGAGTGTTGCAATCGCGCGACTTGAGAAAACGTTTTTCGCACGAGTGTCGTACTGTAGTATAGTTTTATTTCACGGGTTTTGAAAAAAGGGAATTTTACGCACGCGAAATATTTTCTCACCGAGTCGAATAATTTTTCTATCTCCGCGATTCGCCTGGATTTTATACACTGGCCTTTTGCAATTGACGTGCAGCCGTGATATTAATGTTGCAAACTTCAGTCAACCAGTGGAGTTTTTTCCGTCTCCAAAGAACATCTTCAATATTTAATTACTCGGTATAAAATGTTTCGTGCATAAAATGCTTGAGCGTTATTTTTATTTTTTTGTTCTCTTCACGATTCGCCTGGATTCATCGCATCGATCAGCCTCTTTGTCTGTGACCGTTTTCTTCGCACCGTTCTTGCACAATCTCGGTCGCTGCCGAGAGAGAGAGCGGATGTGTCGACGCGTTCATTAACTCTCTCTATCAATGTTGCATTTAATCGACCAAGGGCTTTATCCCGTCTCCGGTGAGGATTCTTAATGTTTAATTGCTGAGCGTGAAATTTTTCGTGCCCAATTAACTTTGCATAATCGCGATAGGGTTAAATAATACATGGAAAGTTTGCGTCGAGAGACACCGAGCCAAACGGGGTCGAGATTTTCTCGAGGAATCGAGTCCGATCCGTCGTGTTTCTCGTCGTACCCGCAGCGTGCCCTCGGCAATGCGGTGGGATAATTTATAAAATCGATAATCGACGATGGAGCCTCGGAGATTCGAGGATGGATATCAAATAGGATATCGAGGATCCTCGGGACGACGTAGAAATTTTCGCGATACCGATAGGGCCACCGGGTGGGCGCTCTCGCCGACTATCTCTTCACTCCATGGTCGGCGGGGCGGACGGCCGAGCTCACTATTGACTATTCAGTGGAGAACCAGCCATTTGTACAGCGCGAACGAGAGAGAGAGAGAGGGAGCTCGAACGACAGAACTTCCGAGTACGCTCTCCCTCCCTCTTCGTCCCTTAGCGTCCGCACGACTATTTACTAGGGTGTTTCTCAGAAAGGACATTTTTTTTTTAAATGTTCCTCCCACCCTTTTGAAGTATGGAATTCGATTAAAAATTGAACCTCGCGAAAAGCGGTTCCTAGCAAAAAAAAAAAAATCCTAAGCGGTGCCGCATTCGACGTTTGTACCCAAAAAATGCGGCACCTTTTAAACGTAATTGTAAACACGATCACCTTTCGGGAGGTGTTTTCTTTAGATGAAAATATATACTTTTGGAGGGTGGGAAGAATTTTTTTTCAACAAATTCACCCTACTGGACATTTATAGTTTTATGTATGCGAATTAAAAAATCGAAATCGTTTGTCTTTATTTAAAAAAAAAAAAAAAAAAAAAAAAAAAAAGACAAAAAGTTAACCTCCCACCCCGTAGAACTACATTTTTTCATCGATGAAAAAATCCAGCGAAAGGCAGTCACTGACAATTAAGTTTGGGAGGTGCCGCATTTTTGGGTACAAACGTCAAATGCGGGGCACCTCTTAGGATTTATTTTCTAGTCACCGCCTTTCGCAAGGTTCAATTTGAGATTGAAATCCGTGGTTTAAGAAGATGGGAGGAAAATTAAAAAAAAAAAAAAAAAAAAAAAATGAACTTTTTTGACACACCCTACTATTTACTTCTCTTTTCGCTATCTCTGTCTCATTTCTCGGATACTCAAGGCATCTCGCACACCCTCCCCCCCCCAACTTCCGCCAATTTTTTTAGGCACCGGAAAAACTATATTTTATAATAACTGTATAAATGGTGTATTACCTTTTTTTTTTTTTTTTTTAGTCGAAGAGAATGTTTTCTTTTTACCGGCATTTCATGTACGACTCTTTAAGTTTGTTTGGTTTTTAACTTCCATTTCACGTTTTAATGGAACGTTCTGTTTGCGATAATTGTCCAAGCAAGTTTATCCCTTAATGTCATCTCTCGATTATTTACTTCTGTTTTCGGTCTCCCTGTTTCTTTTTGTTGGATTTTCGAGATGTTCTCCCCCTCCCTCCCCCCCCCCCCCTTCACCTTGGACAATTATTGTAGGCACCGGAAAAATGATAAAAACTGTACAAATTGTATACAATTTTATTTTAATAGAAGAGAATGTTTTCTCTTTACCGTTATTTCATGTAAGACTTTTAAAATTTCTTTGGTTTTTCAATGTCTATTTCAAGTTTCAATGGACCGTCCCGTTTGCGATAATTCACCGAGCAAGTTCGTCGCTTAACGTCATCTTTCGATTATTTACTTCGGTTTTCGCTCTGCCAGTCTAATTTCTCGAATTCTCGAGACCCCACCTTGGACTCTTTTTTTTTTTTCTTTAGGCACCGGAAAACTATAAAACTCGTATAAATGAGGTATCATTTTTTTTTTTTTTTTTTTAATCGAAGACAATGTTTTCTTTTAACTTAAAAAAAACAATTGGTTTGATTTTTAACGTCCACTTTACGTTTTAATGGACAGCCATTAGTACAGCGCGAATGAAAAAGGGGCAGCCTCGCGGGACAGAATTTCGGAGTCCGATTGTTCGTCCCTTAACGTCCTCTCTCGACTCTCTGCTTCTCTTTTCGCTCTCCCCGTTTCATTCCACGATTACTCGATGCGTCTCTCTCGTTCACCTCCGCTCGTCCGCCTTTTGCAGGCATCGGACATTTTCTCATCCGAAAGACCGAATATCTGTGGCTCTCGCACTTTTGCCCACCCTCCTCAGTTCTCGCAGTGAGCCACGAAGCTACGATATTTTCCCCGCTACCGTCACCGCCATTTTTCACGGCAACCGGGCCACGTAGAGCCACGCGGAGAGAAAAAAGACCGGGGAGCGAAGCCGAGCGTCGGAGACCCTAACAGTGCCCCCTTTTCTCCCTCTCGACCCGTTACAGTCCACATACGGATGTTCTACCGCACACCGGAGAGCCATAGATACACGGCCCTCCGCGGTCACGGGCAACACGGACACGCGATAGTGATTTTTACACCGGGATAATATATATAAAAAAAAAAAAAATAAAAATAAAAGAAAATCAACGAAACGGAACAAAAAAACACATCGCTTTCGAGGCAGTCGAGGAAAATCGTTTTCTCCGAGCATTTCACAGGAACAATATAACCGATATATAAAAAAAAAAAAAAAAATGTGGTTGAATGAACTAAAGTTTCGGGCAGGGACGTTAAAATACATATTCTAAAGGCTCAAAAATATTTTAGTGAAATCTTAGAAAAAAAAAACAAAAAAAAACGGATCTTTCAGACGTACCAACAAAATATTTATTTCAAAGACCCTGCAGGAATCTTTAGTTGATTCAACTTACTTTTTATCAGTCTAGCTGTCCGTTCATATATTAATTATATAATTTATTATGATAATAATATTGTTACGATTGAGCGTATGAAAAAAAAAGCGCGTATTTGATTTGCAGCCGATATTATTGATTGCACTCATGGCTAATTGTCTCGAGTGCAAAGTTTCAAATGTCTTGTCACTCAGAAAGTCGCCTTAAGACTGTTATCTCGTCAATCGATAATCTGTAGATTTGTCATATGTCATACCGAGCTATTATGGTAATCTATGTAATATCATGTGTCTCCGTCGATCATCGTCTCTACGATCGTTACAATATGTATAATTACATACTGTAATTATACATATGTATAATATACGTGTCGACCGCTAAATGACGAGAGGGCGTATCTCCGACGTTGAAGCATGCGAGTTACGCCCTTTCGGTTCGGTTCAACAGTCGATGTGTTACCAATATGCAGCAAAGGATACAATTGTTCGTGATAATAATATTCCATTGGCTAATATCGTAAACTATTGATATATCATAAGTTGTTTTATAATATAATCATGATAAATATGTTAGATATATGCCTTCGTTAAGTCGAACCGACTTTAGCTCGGTGAGGTATCGATAAGATTATTCTATCTAAGCGTAAACTATGTAATCTCCAAAGATAAGAAATTCTAAGAAAATCTTAACAATCTGTAACAGGTTTCTGCATCCAACAAATATTATTGTTATTATTATTATTATTATCATCATCATCATCATCATCATCATTATTATTATTATTATTATTATTATTATTATTATTATTATTATTATTATTATTATTATTATTATTATTATTATTGTATGACATATAAGTTAGAAGAAAGACAAGAAGCTTCTTAGTAATAATATCCGATTGGCCGATGGAGTATTTACCCGGTATAATATTATTTCGATAAATCCATTATTCCAGAGGAGAGAGTCGACCCTCGTGGGAGTTACATGTTATCATGATATAATATATATCATAATAACATGTATAATAAATAAAGTGCCTATCTCCCGTCTTAAAGGTTACGGGTTAAGCCCTTTCGTTTCGTAGAGGTCGATATTGGACCAACCGTGGATCGATTATAAACCTCGAAAGATAAGAATCTTGGCTATAATAAGATTCCATTGAATAATATCTCATACTATTCATATAATACAAATGATTTTACAACATAATAATATTAAGTTAAGTCAGAGCGACTTTAGCTAAGTAAGGTATCAATAAGATTATTCTATCCAACCCAAAACTGTGTAATCTCCAAAGATAAGAGAGACTACGAGAATCTCAGCAATTTTTGATAGCTCTTTGTCTCAAAAGTGTAAATATCATGAGAATTGACAATAATTATTATACGATATATACGTTGCGACTATGGTTCGTTAATGAATAACGAAAGACAAGAATCTTCATTGTAATAATATCCGATTGGCCGATGGAGTATTTACCCGGTATAATATTATTTCGATATATCCATTATCCCGGAGGAAAGAGTCGACCCTCGGCGGAGTTGGCGTGACTGTGTGTATACGCGGGTCGTTCGAGCCGGAAGAGCGAGGGAGAGTGCACGACGAAATCGACGAAGAAACACGCATATATATATATATACATATAAATATATATATATATATATATATATATATATATATATATATATATATATATATATATATATATATATATATATATATACGTATCCTCGTCGAGCACGAAGAGAATCCCGCCGATAAACTCGTCTCTCCCTTTCGTGCGCGTTCGACTCGGCTCGCAAACCTTTTTGTTGTTCTTCCATCGTGGCCCGTGTACGTCTGTCTCTGCGCCGGCGGTGGGTTATGCGCTCTCTCCTCCCCGCACGCATCGTCCTCCTTCCACGGTCCTCGACACCGGTCGTTTAGTTTCTCTCGCTTGGACTCGTGACCCAAGTCGAGAGGGAGAATTTCACAGGCCGGCGAGGCGATACACGCAAACATCGACGATAGGAAGGCACACGTAGTTTTAATTTTTTTTTTTATTTTTTAAATTACACACGCGCATTAAATACGTACAGCGAGCGTGTGTAGCGACGTGAACGGTGGAGAGTGTTGGAGCGCCACAGACACGTGCTCGGTTAAGAGGGAGCTTCGTGAATCCGTGGACACCCCGTTAACCGGCCGAGCTAAGAGAGCGGAGGGCAAGAGAAACCGGAGGATGGGCGTCGAAAAGGACGAAAGGGCCCACCCGATCGATTCTCATAGAGTTTCAAGGGTTATCGCTCATCGTCGCACAAAAGAACTCGGCGCAGACCACGACGCGTATGCAAAGAACGAATCCGCAGAGGGAACTCTGTCTCCGGCCGCTCGTGGCTCGCAGCTTAACGCAAATACATCAAGGGCGAATATTCGTTGATATTTTAAAACAAAGTTTGTTACTATAATAAAATCGAATAAATAAATAATGCTTTGCAATACAACGGTACAAAAATTGTGATAATTATGGTATCAATTGTACACAATATTTTTGTCGTATAAAATCACGTGTTTATAGCACTTATGCAAACCAAGAGTCCGTAGAGTGGTTGTTTCTCAATCTTTTCGCTTTTATAGTCCGTTCTGAGCGTGTAAATACGTGACACGAAAAAATCTTAAATATTCGTTTAGTTAAAATGCTTGTTCATAAAATAAAATCGAAGGATAAGATTCTGTTTTACTAAATGCATGATGTAAAAAACCATCATAATAATTGTCCAATATTTTTAATCTATGAAATAACGCATATGCGACACAATACGCGTGCAGACCAGGAATCCGTAAAGCGGTTGTACCTCCATCTCTCCTCGTTTAGAGTCAACAGACCGTAAATATTTCACACGGAAAATCCTAAATATTCGTTTAATTCAAGTGTCTCTGCGTATAATAAAATCGAACGATTTCATTCTCAACGAATAATGGTACAAAAACTCTGACAACCGTAACAAAAATAATGTTACAAAAACTATAACAATATTGAAAAAAAATAAATAAAAAAAAAAAAATAAAAAAATGGTACAAGAACTATAATAACGGTACAAATGGTATATATTTTTTTTTTTTAGCCCACCAAAATATTTTCTTTCTACCGGCATTTCACGTACGACCTTTTTTTTGTTTATATTTTAACGTATATTTCATATTTTAATGGACCGTACTGTTTGCGATAATTCTCCGAGGAGCGTACAGTCGGTACACGGTGTAATGATAAAATTGCGAGGGGAATAATTTTCGAGTCGAAAATTAACGCGCCGCGGGCGAGAGAGACGGTGAAAAAGTGGGGGTAGAAGGAAAAGAGAGGGAAGAGAGAACTGGGGGATTTCGTTTATGATAAACCCCGGAGCCGCTGGTGGGTACCGCTGGCCGAACGGCTTAACTAACAATGCACTCGCTTCTCGCATTACGGAATATTACCGGTGCGCGCGGGCGTTTGCGAAAGAGGGGCGAGGGGTCACGCGTGTGTGTGTGTGTGTGGGTGTGTGTGTGTTCAGGCACGCGCGCGTGCGCGCGCGTGTGTGTGTGCGCGCGAGGGAATAGCCGCACTGCTTCTTCATATTGCAGCTACACTCTGGCCAGTGGAAAGCTCGAGTTCGGTCTCCCCCCTCCCGAGGCTCTGCGCGGAGGGCAAAAAAAAAAAAAAAAAGAGCGCGCGAGGACCGAGCGAGTTTTATCGGAGCTGGCCACTTCCGATTCCCATTCACGGACACGAAATTATATTCCCAGCGAAGAGGAGGCGACACACGTGTGTACGGTGTATCGTAAGAGTAATAAAGATTATAGCGGCTCCCATTCGCATCCCATAAATGTGTAGTCTACGGGAGGGGGCACACGCATCCCGATCATTAGCGGCGGTTAGTTGATTAAACCCGGCGCATATATATATATATATGTATATACAGATCCTATTCCCGGCCAATCGCTCTCTGTCCCATTGACTCAATTAATTATCTCTTCTTTAATTGAACGTTGCTTACTCACACGTGTGTCACGTATTTATATCTTTCGGACGATGTGGAAAAGTATATTGTAATAATGACAATTATTATTATTATTATTGTAATGACGATAATAATATTAAAAATTCAGCTCGCTGGGCAGTATACAGTTTTTTGGGAGTTACAGATTTCGATTTCTATCCTCAGGTATTTATCGAATTCTCGGCCAATCTCTCCCTGTCCCATTGACTCGATTAGCTGTCACGTCTCTAATTGAACGTTGCTTACTCACACGTGTATCACATACTTATGTCTTTCGGACGATCTCGAAAAATGTATTGTAATAATGACGATTATTATTACTATTTTAATGATGATGATGATGATAATATTAAGTATATAGTTTTTGGGACTTACAGATTTCGATTTTTATCCTCAGGTATTTATCGAATTCTCGGCCAATCGCTCTCTGTTCGAGTGACTCGATTAATTATCTCTTGTTTTATTGAACGTTGCTCACTCACACGTGTATCATATATTTATGTCTTTCGGACAATGTGTAAAAATGTATTGTAACAATGACATTTATTATTATTATTTTAATGATGACAATAATAATGTTGAGTATATAGTTTTTGGGACTTAAAGATTTCCGTTTCTATCCTCGCGTATTTATCGAGTTCTCGGTCAATCGTTCCTCTGTCCCATTGACTCAATTACTTGTCCCGTCTTTAATTGAAAGTTGCTTACTGCACACGCGTATCATATACAGTATCAATCATATATTGTAACAATGACAATTATCATTATTATTTTAATAATAATAATAATAATAATAATAATAATAATAATTTAGCTCGCAGGCGAGTATATAATTTTTGGGACTTAAAGATTCCGTTTTCGAATTCTCGTTCAATCGCGCCGGCGGCACAATTGAATTGTCCGATCTTCGATTAAACACCGAACCAAAATTAAACCGAATCTCCCAGGCCGAAACACTTTCGTTCGAACCGAATAAATTTAAGGCCCCAACGAAATTCGTGTCATATTGCCGGGCAGCGAAAAGGTTTTCCGGACTCATTAGCAATTCGATATTAGCCGCAAAACTCATTAAAGCGTTGGCGGTCTTTAAAAACAGGGGGGGGGCAAAGGCAGTAGGCGGAAGAGGGGGGGGGGGGGGCGGGTGTGTAGGGAGGAGGTTTGAAAAAGTATCTCTGCCGGTCCCTCGCCTCACGGCTCGTTCAACACCGGGGGTTAATCGTGCTCGGTTATTCGTAAATATTGAAAAGCGTGTTTAGTGCCTTCGTGGCTGGATCTCTCTCTCTCCGGCCCTCGACGAACTCCCCTGCTGGTTCTCTTTGCCCCCCCCACCGCCCGGTTCACTATTTTTTTTTCCTTCTCCGTCTCACTTTTGCGAGCCCCCTCTTTTGCGTTCCGACCATCGGGGCATTACCCCGCATGGATCCCGAGACACCGAGAACGCTGCCCCGCCGGCTCGTCGTCGTCGGCGGCGACGACGACCCTTCGCAGACTTCGAAACTCTCGGGGTCTGCCAGCAGCAGCGGCAGCAGCAGCAGCAGCAGCAGCAGAGCACCCTTTCTCTCGCTATACCCCCCCCCCCCCACCGCCCCCCGCGCTTATATTCTCCTTCTCGCTTTTGGTTTACTCGATGCCGAGAACTGCTTTGAAGGTTCTCAATGGGGCTTAGGGCGTTATATACTATACTCCATACCTATCTATATAGATATCCTTGTCGAGTGTATATTACATATATAGATGCAGAAACACTGTAAGCTAGAAGAGAGGTCGAATCGTTGCGCGCGCGCGCTCGCTCGCTCGCTCGCTCTCCAGTCCTCATCTCCCTCGCTCCGACGCGCGTTGTGGCATCGGCCTTGCGTCGTCATAGTCCTCCTCGTTTACACACGGGGCGAATAAACCACCGAGCTACCGTCTCCGGGCCGACCTACGCGTAACCTTTTCATCGCCGTCGTATAACGGGCTACACGTTAAATCTCTCTTGCTCCCGAGATAGGCTACGGATATGTTATAGATACATGTTATATGTATATATATATGTTACACATGTTATACATCTGCATATGTACAGATATTATGTCATGTGTACATGTATAGGATATACATATATGTATATATACGGAAACGGGGGAAAAAAAAAAAAAAAAAAAATTGTTGTATTATCCAAAAGCCGCGGCGACACACGTTCGCAGTTATTTGTTTGGTAAAAATAGAGCATTGATTTGTTAAACGATTGTTTACTTCGTTATTTAATGGTTTCAACATTTTTCGAGTGAAACAAACATTTTTGTTGTACCCAACGGAATAAAACTTTCGAACGAATGTGACCAACCTCTCGTTAACGCAAACATTTATTTTATTTTTTGTGTATGTATAGCAGATATGTATGTATATGTAGACTGAACAAAAAAAAAAAACAAAATTGTTGTATTGACAAAATTCGCGGTGACACTCGTTGAAAGTTGTTGTTTGTTTGATACAAATAATGGATTGTTTTTTTAAACGATTATTTACTTCGATAGACTCAAAATTTGTCGAGTCAAGCATTTTTGTTCGACCAACCAAACAGCACCTTTGAACATATGTCTTCGCACTTGGCTAATCCAACCATTTCTTTCATATATATATATATATATATATATATATATATATATATATATAGTTGAATTAACCAAATTCGCGGTGACGTTCCTTTAAAGTTGTTTGTTTGGCACAAATAAAGCATTGATTTGTTAAACGATTATTTACTTCGATGGCTTCACAATTTGTCGAGTAAAATATTTTTGATCTACCAACCAAATAACACCTTCGAATGAATGTCACTGCGTCTCGGTTGATCCAGACATTTATTTTTTCTTAATCTACGTGTAACAGATATATCTACAAACATTTATAGCAGACATAAATTTATACAAGTATGTACAACAGTTATAAATACGTAGGGGAAAACGGAGGAAAATGAGAAGTGGGACAAAGTTTTTAAAAACGCAATTTTCCAATAATTTTAGTCCATGCCATTTTGTCCCATCGATGAACCCCGATTTTCTCTGCTGTTTTGTCCCGCTCTCCATGTATACACGCATAGGAGAATATACACAGCGCGGATGGCGGTGGAACGCCTGAGAGGCCGTTGTGGGCGTTCGGGTCGAATGTAAAACCAACGAGGTCGAGAGAGCGATGATTTAACCGAAGTGCGCAATCAATTATGCCGGAACGATTAGTAGCGGGGCAATGCAGCGAGGAGTGAACGAGAGTGAGAATTTGAGAAAAATAAGGAGCAAAAGAAAGTGCCAGGGGGCCCGTGTGTAGGTGCAATGGTAATGAAACTGCTGGCGTGTCGACGCTCGAACGCGCCAGGTTCTGCACGGAGAGCGTGGCGCGTCGCCCGACGCCTTCACGTTCGGGGTCTCTCGCTCTCCCCGCATTGGCCCAGTTGTTGTAATTACTCCACGGGTCATACGGTATATCCAAGCCCCGCCTGTTACCTCCTACGAGCTCGCTCCCTTCGACGCTGCTTTGTGCCTCCGTAGCTATCGCATTAGGGGGTTGGGATCGATTATCGAGCGTCCAGGAATTATATTGTCTGCAGGGGGAAGCGGGTTGGGGGGGGGGGAGGGGAGGGTGGAGAGACCCGAGCGAACAGCGAGGACAACCTCAACCGTGTTTGGGTCAGAGGGTGATAGAAGCACGCTCGATAATTCTGATTGGCCCTTATCGTGTTTCCAGAGTCACTCTGCCATTTAATTATCGACGACTGTGTACAGTTATTTTTTCCATACTGTTGTCGGGCTTTGTTTTCGTTTTTTCGTTTTTTCTTTTTTTTTTTTCAGCTTATGCCACGATTTAAATGAATTAGAGGACGGGCAGTCGAAACGAGCGCGCGCGCGATCTATTTTTGGCAGTTTGAAGGCCGCTCATGTTTCAAAGGAGATTTATTATCATAATTAATAATAATAATAATAATGGAATTAGAGAGGAAGAGTTGGAGTTGAATTTTTGCAAAGTAGTTTAGAGATAGGCGGCCATTTTTTTATCACTTTTATTTATTTATTTATTTATTTGCGGATAACGACTGATAAGTTCATTTACTTTTTCTTTTTTGCAACATCTGTGATGTTGCAAAAAAAAAAAAGGGGGAGAAGTGAGCGTGTGATTACGGTAAATATTTTCAGAGCGGTAATCCATAGGTGTATATAAATGTAAGTATAAAAAAGAGGCGAAAGGATAAGCGGAGGAACAGACGTGGGGACGCTCGGAGCGCGATGGGTTTGTGCCTACGTGACGCCACGGCGGCAAACCGTCGGCGAGGTCGTCCGCAGGGGTCGAGCGGGTCGTTCCCATGTTATTCGCCCCGAGGCGTATGTCCAACAACGCCGCAAAGCTCGGATGATTTTCGGTAAGGGAAATTCTGCTTTTTTCCTCGTTAAAATCACCGTTGAAGGCAGAAATTCATTTTTTTTTTTTTTTTTTAAATAATACCAAAAAGTAATAAATATTTCGTTTCTCTATTTTTATTATTGATTTAACTGTAAGGGTAAAAAAAAAATCGGTAGAGGAGACTCAAGATCGGCGTCAACGCGAATTCAAATAATGTCATCTTCATCAATGTCATGTTTAATCTATTATAAAATCACCGGTGAATACAGAAACTTATTTTTAAAATAATAATCAAAAGTAAAATGAAATATATCATTTCTCTACTTTAATTATTAATTTAACTATACGTGTAAATAAAAACTCGTCAGAGGAGAATCAAGACCGGCATCAACCTCGCTCAATTAAATCTGGCAGCTTCTCCAGTCGCGATTAATCATTAATTCACGCCCGGGGACTCGCGCGTTTAAAATTTTAGCGCAAAAACTCACACAATTTTCGGCAAGGGAAATTTTGCCCTCTCCCTGTTACAAAATCACCGGCGAAGACAGAAATTAATTGAAAAAAATAATTTGACAACATATTTAAAAAAAAAAAAAAAAAAAAATTCATTTCTCCACTTTAATTGTTAATTTAACTGTACAAGTAAATAAAAATTCAGGACTAGCATCAACCTCGCTCAATTGAATCGAGGAGTTTCTCGAGTAACGATTAGTCGTTAATACCCGCCGGAGTTTTCGGCGCGTACAAAATTTGTGTTACCGGCGAGCCGCGCGCGAGTTCGATAAACGATTATCAATATTTATTTCGACGCGATAAGATTAATCGTTGTCCCCGGTAGATTCTATTGGCTCTCATTAACGCGATAGCTTCGTCGTTAAAGCGTTCCACCGATCGTCTTTCGTTTCCTTTTTTTTTTTTTTTTTTTTTTTTTTTTTTTTTTTTTTTTTCACTGCCCCGTCGCGCTTTGTGTGTACACCGAGGTCGCCTACACTCGTCCGTGAGTTTGATGCAGCTAATCCGATTATTTTCGTGCGGCGCGTAAAACACGCTTGTTAATCGGGCGTCCGGCGTCGTACTCTCTTTTCACTCTCTTTCACCGCGAAGGCTCTCGACGCCACCGGGCGGTAGGCTCCGGCGTCGACACTACACGACATCGTCGACGCCGCGAGAGAGAAAGGCGGAGAGAGCGAGCGCCGAGAGGGGGGCGGGGAAGAGGGGGAGGGGGGGACAGGTTTTCATGGTTAGACTCCTAACCGGAAGATCGATGAGTGCGAACGGCTCTCCTCTCAGCGAGGCCGATACGCGAACGAGGGCGTTCTTCCGCAGTTCTTCTGCCATCGGATCCACTCCGCACATGTATTAAACCCAAACCGTGCACGCCTGCGGATAAACCACACAACGGCAAAATTTACGGTGATTTTACCTCGACGTCGAATCGACGGCAGAAACGACCTCAAGATTCGCGGTTTTTCGAACCAGTCCGGTGAAATATTAGCGAGCTCGGTGCGGACTAGTCCGGTAAAGCATTCACTGACGAATGGACGGCGTTAAAGTGGACGGTGTAATAAATTGTCTGCACATTTGTTTATTTATTTGTCTCTTTACTTGGCAGACGGATTTCTCATTCACCAATTGAGACACTATAAATGCATGAAGTGTGTCTTATAACTAATATAAAAAGTATATTTATCTTAATGAAAAATAATATAGGGAAAGAAACTAAACGGATAATGACTGAAAGATATCGCTTCGCTACTTTTACCATTTGACTTATGTTAGCTTAGATATTATTTCGATAACGCTCGCTGCTCGTACTTAGATATCACTTCAGGTGCTCGATTCTGAAAGACGCCTAAGAGTTTGCCCAGTTAAGCCTAGCTCCAAGTAAATATTATCCCGGACGGACAAGGCGCGAGTATTTGCAAACGTGTTAATTTTTTTTTTTTTTTTTTTATACAAATAATAAAATTCGGTGAAAAAAAAGACTTGGATATTTAAAAAACTTGTTTCTCTTGTTTATAAATATAATAAGTGTCGGTGGAAAAAAAAAGGTTTGCATACTTAAAATACTTGTTTCTCGTGTTTATAAAAATAATAAGTCTCGGTGAAAAAAAAAAAAAAAAAAAAAAGAAATTATCAACGTGAAACGAATCGGGGACGTTTGCGGAGAAGAAAATGTTTCTTGAACGTGCCATCCATTTTTTTTTTTACCGGGTACGCTGCTGCGGTATTTGTTAACGAAGTGGTACGTCAGTTACGGACTCTCTGTTCCAAGAAGGGCGTTCTTCCACAGGTCTTCTGCAACCGTAGCCACTTCCCACATGTATTAAACCCAAACCGGGCACACCTGCGAACGACTCACACAACGGTAAAGCGTCATTTTACCTCGATGTCAAATCGAACTTAGAAACGATCGCGAGTAGTTCGATCTCAGGATTTTCGAGTCTTTCGGAACAATACCGTTAAATATTAGCTGACCTTTGCACAAAGTTAAACTGGTACGCGGAGTAAAGAGCTTTGCATATTTAACGAACACTTTCTTATCAACATTAACAATAAAAATAATAAGGTTTGGTGAAAAAAACAATACAATCCACAAAAATAATTGATTTGTCGACCACCGTTTATTCGGCGTAAGTGAAATATTTATTTGATTTAAATAAATCAAATAATTAAGTAAAATATTTAAATAAAATAAATATTTTACTTAAACCAAACAAACGCTGGCCGTCAAATAAATTATTTTTCCGGGTGAAAAAAAAAAATAAAAGAAAATTGTCACCGAGAGACGAAAAGCGGTCCTTTGTGGACAAGAAAATGTTTGTTGAGCGTCCAATTCCCCCTTTTTTTTTTTCACCGGGTTCACGGGTTATAGTGTACGGTATTTGTTAACGAAGTAGTACGTTCGTTACGGACTTTGTTTCACGGACGATTGTACTATATTGCGGATTGTCCGTTGTTACCCGCTTTGATTCGAGTTTATCGAGCAAATTTAACCGGATGCTTCTGACGTTCGGGGCGCATCAGCTTCTGAGGGGAGGGGGGAGCGGTTACGCGAGTATCGATTCCACCCTAGTAATTACGTGGAGAGCCTCGCTTCCGTTCTCGCGGTGCCCACCTCTCTCTGTCTCTATATATCTACTGCGTCCAAAATGATACATCCTATATATAATACAGGCTATTGTGCAACCGCGAATGTCGCATTATTGTGTACACTCTCGCTCCCTCTTTCTCCTTTACTTTCTTTATATTCCGTTTGTGGCTTTATCCTGCGTTCTAAATTTAATTCTGTTTTTCGAATTTTTTGTTGTTGTTGTTGTTGTTATTTTCACTTGTGTTTTTATTTTCAGTGTGGTTGCGAGGTCCTTTTAGTCACAAGGTTTTTCTTCCACCTGTAATCCATCGTCCGGCCGACTATAACTCGGTGTTTTTCTTCTCTGCACGGTACTCTTAGGGAGCTCCGGAGCTCGAAATAAACTTTCCTTTCTCTCGCTCTCAAATTATCTAAAATAATGGTAATTGACATTCTAGAAATTATCCGTCCGGAAATCTAAATTTGTCGCTATAATCGGAGTTTCGAACTCGGCATCGAAGCTTTTTTTTTTTTTTTTTTTTTTTTTTTTTTTTTTTTTTGAGACCTTTGAGAGAGGGGACAGCGATTAGGTCTGCGCTAGGAGCGGAAAGTGCGAAGAATCCTCGAAATAAACTTTCATTTCTACTTCTCTCGCAATTTACCTAAAATAATGATAATTGGCATCTCAGAAATTCTCCTTGCGAGTATCTAAATTTGTGGCTATAATCGGAGATCCAAGCTTAGCATCGAAGTTTTTTTTTTTTTTTTTTTCGGAACTTTGAGAGAGGAAAAGTGATTAGGTCTGCGGGAAGAAAGTGATGAAAATCCACGAAATAAACTTTCCTTTACTCTATCAATTTATCTAAAATAATGTCAATTAACATTTGAGAAGATTTCGTTGCGGAGATCTCAATTTGTCGCAATTATCGGAGTTCAAAGATCGGCATCGAGGTTTTTTTTTTAAGAGCTTTGAGAGCGGCGAGAGTGATTAGGTGTGCGGGAGGAGCGAAAAGCGAGGAGAAATCTCGAAATAAACTTTCCTTTCTATCTCTCTCTCCCCATTTATCTAAAATAATGATAATTGATATTTTAAAAATTCTTCTTGCGGCGATCTCAATTTGTCGCAATTATCGGAGTTCAAAGATCGGCATCGAGGTTTTTTTTTAAGAGCTTCGAGAGAGGCGAGAGTGATTGGGTCTGCGGGAGGAGCGAAAAGCGAGGAGAAATCACGAAACAGACTTTACTTTCTATCTCTCTCCCAATTTATCTAAAATAATGATAATTGATATTTGAAAAATTCTCCTTGCGAGGATCCAAACTGGTCGCAATAATCGGAGTTTCGAGCTTGGCATCGAAGTTTTTTGTTTCGGAACTTTGAGGGTGGGAGAGTGATTAGGTCTGCGCGAAGAAAGTGAGCTAAATCCACGAAATAAACTTTCCTTTGCGTCTCTCTCTCTCTCACAATTTATCTAAAATAATGATAATTGATATTTAAAAAATTCTCTTTGCGGAGATCTCAATTTGCCGCAATTATCGGAGTTCAAAGATCGGCATCGAGGTTTTTTTTTTTAAGAGCTTTGAGAGAGGCGAGAGTGATTGGGTCTGCGGAGGAGCAAAAAGCGAGGAGAAATCACGAAACAGACTTTCCTTTCTATCTCTCTCCCAATTTATCTAAAATAATGATAATTGATATTTGAAAAATTCTCCTTGCGAGGATCCAAACTGGTCGCAATAATCGGATTTTCGAGCTTGGCATCGAAGTTTTATGTTTTTGAGAGCTTCAAGAAAGGTGGAGAATGATTGGGTCTGCGCGGGAGGAGCGAAAAGTGAGGAGAACGTAGCGTGCCCGAGGTTCTAACGTGAATCGGTGCGCTATCGCTTGTCGACTGGAATTCGTCTTTATTTTCAGTGATGAAAGAGAAAGTGAGATTGCAGCGAGCAGCGCGAGGAATAGAGGAAAAAAAGGTGCCGACGGCACACGCACTATTCTTAGGACGCGCGCGAGCGCTTCGGTCACCCTCGCCGTGCGGCTCACGGCCGGATCGACGAAGTGCGATACCGAGAGAACCGGAGATAGAAAGAAACGAGGGGAAAAAAAAAAACAACGTGCGCGAGACCCGCCGAGAGTAAACTGTTGACGAGCGCGAGCCTCATATGGCCGAGAAAGTCTCGCTTTTTAAATCACTAAGATACTCCTGAACACCACCGTAGAGTCACTTCTCAAAAAAGACGCGACAAGAATATTAAATATTGTTTCGATACATTTATTTTTAAGAATAAAAAATTACTTCGGCGATAATAAAAATAAACCCTTTTTTACGAGAGTAAGAGAAATTCTAGATAGTAACAAGTACCTTTAACATTCCTCAGTTTCTGACGTTCGATAATTCAAATTATCTTCGTTGATAATGACGATAACTAACATACAAATCCAGGGTGGATTTGTATAGTAGTTATTTATGATCTCCGTTCGGTTATCCGTCGAAGCAGATTGACTCATCGATCGAAATTCCCTCTGGAAAATCACTCGGGTATTCTTAGATCTACAGACTCATTGCTCCTTAAAGCACACATAAAAAAAAAAATCAAACATTGTTTCGATGCACTTGTTTTAAAAAAATATAATGATTGCTTTGGCCCCAATAAAAGTAAAGCCTCTTTTGTCGCGATCAAAAGAATATTCTAGAAATTGAGAAGCACCGTTAATATCTCTTAGTTTCCGATGATCAATAATTCAAGGTATCTTCGTTGATAATAAACAATAACTAATGTGCAAAACCGTCCATCTCCGTTCGGTTCTCCGTTGAACCAAACTGACTCATCGATCAAAATTCACCCTGGCGTTTTAAATCACTCCGTTACGCCTATACATATAGACTCGATGCTCCTTAAAGCGCACATAAAATAAAAACATTCAGATTGCTTCGCTACATATATTTTAAAAACCTACAAATAAAAATTCCTTTGGCCCTGACAAAAGTAAACCCTTTTTTATAGCAATAAAAAGATTCTAGAAATTGAGAAGCACCGCTAATATCTCTTAGTTTCCGATGATCAATAATTCAAGGTATCTTCGTTGATAATAAACAATAACTAATGTGCAAAACCGTCCATCTCCGTTCGGTTCTCCGTTGAACCAAACTGACTCATCGATCAAAATTCACCCTGGCGTTTTAAATCACTCCGTTACGCCTATACATGTAGACTCATTGGTCCTTAAAGCGCACATAAAATAAAAACATTCAGATTGCTTCGCTACATATATTTTAAAAACCTAAAAATAAAAATTCCTTTGGCCCTGACAAAAGTAAACCCTTTTTTATAGCAATAAAAAGATTCTAGAAATTGAGAATCACCGTGTCAACGTCCGTCAGTTTACGATGATCAATAATTCGAGGCATCTTCGTTGATAATAACAATAACTAATGCGCAAATCCGTCCATCTCCGTTGGGTTCACCGTTGAACCAGATTGACTTATCGATCAGAATCCCCCCCTCGCGGCAGTGCTCGGCGAGGGCTTCGACTATAGGCGACACCCGGTCACTGGACACTGTCACTCCCGCTCTAAATATCTATCCGATTGCGATATACACATAGCGCGTCGGATAGCATAATTGAAAATAGCACGGCCGAACAGCGATTCCAAACAAACTGCGGAAAGCTTTTAAAAACATGGACTCCAAGAATGGCAGCTCGGGGCGGGCGCGCGCGCGCGCGCCCGCAGTTTCTCTCGATGTATCGAAATAGCAAAAAACGCAGTATTTAATTATAGTGTAGAGGCGCCCGTCGGTGATCTTCAAGATCTTCGAGAGCAGAGACACTAGAGATTCGAGTGTAAGTAGTACGAGACCGAGAAAGAGGGGAGACGTTAACGAGTCCGATGAGTAGCGGAGGAAGGCGAGATATAGAGTCGTTCCGTGCAGCTGTTTAAATAGCGCGTACGTCGAGGCGAGCCGAGCCGAGCTACGGACAGGATGATCACGTGACCAAGCAATACTCGGGTTCAGCGGAGTCGCGGCGAGGCGCGTTATAATCCCAATCACGGAGTTACGAAGGCAGAAAGAGGACAAGATATAGTAACGGACACGGCTACGCACACTCGAAACTATACTCGAGGTTTGTTGGTTGTGTACGATGCTGAGTTTCGCGCGGCTCGTGACTTATGTTTATTTATGCGTGTGCGGACCGCCGACGCTCCCCTCTAGCGGCCACTGTGCGGCGACAGGATGATGACGTCGGCTACGATGCCCGACGGGCCAGCGGCGCACTGTCGCAAGTCGCCCGGCTCCCGAGACAATGAAAACAACTCGTACACCCAATGAGTAATCCTCTCGGTCTTTCTCGTTGATAGTCGGTGTCTTTCTTTGACGATGACTGGAAAATATGTGTGGAAGGACGGAGGAGGGCTTTCCGATGTTCGGAGGCTCGTTTGCAACTACTCTGTTAGTCACGGGCGTAACGTACGAGAGATAATCCAGGCAAAAGCGTTGCGAGATACAGCGGCCTACGCTCGGACGGCCAGCGGGCAGGCCGTAGAGCTGTAGCTAAGGGAATTCGAAGCCAAGTATGGCGGGAGAGTGGAAGAGAAGTGAGACCTTGCGTTATCGGAACCGATGAGCAGCGCGACACAGGAAAACACACGGTCGTCGGGCAAGCGGCACGGCCGGTAGTACTACGACCCGACTTACTGTAATATTCTATACATACGTTAGAGGTGAGCCGTGCGGCAGGTAAAATGGGGGGGGGGGGGGGGGAGGCCAACTCCTCGCTAGCCTCGGAGGTCCCGCAGTGCATCATACGTTTGTATCATGCCCATAACTAGAGTCCGTGTGCGCGGGGATTATTTGCGATGGCGACTTTTTTTTTTTTTTTTTTAAATTACGATCGACAGAGCCGATTTACACTCGTCAGATATTCCGCATGTTGGCGGGATAATTCGAAACAGAACAATTTGATTTTGTAAATTAAATGAAAAAAAAAAGAAATGGCAATTAAAAAAAAACTTTTCAATTAGCTAAAACGCAAAGGGTACTGAAGTGACGGTCTCGATGACGTAATGAACTCGCGTCGACGAGCTTCCATTTCGATATCGACAGGGTATTTATAAAGCGAAAAATAATACGCGGCGTCGCGTTATTCGTAAAAGTGGATATGCGATTGGCGTTTTTTTTGTTTTGTTTTGTATAACGATATAAATATTCGGACCACCAGCGCACTCATAAATCGTGAAACAATATCATGGTATGATCTAATTATTAATATTTCCGTTTTCTTTGTTTTACCGATTGCTTTTATTTCAATCAATCACATGCATTTATCGAATAATCCATCGAATCGACTTCGAGACAGAATAAGTGGCTCGTGGGCTATCTCGAATACCGGATAGAAAAGTGGCTGGATGGGGCGCGAAACGAACTTCGATTCCGGACTTCGTCGACGAGAAACGATTCTTCCGTACGGGAAGTCGACCCCTCCTCCTTCTTACCTCCGCCACTTGGCAATCGACGCAATCGCAGGCTCTCACACAACTCCCTCTGTGTTAGTGAAAGCAAACAACCTTGTACGAAATTTCTTAACGAGAAAGTTTTTTCACAAGCGTTTACTTTTAAAACGCTCCTCTCGACGATCTAAGCACCCGTCCGTTACTCATCGCTATTGTCTCTTGTTTCCTTCGATTCTCCGACCATACACCTCGGCCACACAAGTGATTTGTCCCGATTAAATAATAAATGTAAAAAAAAAAAATATACATGCACACATTGACGGTGTCTATCAGCGCAGTTGCGCCATGCATCGCCCTCGGTGTGTCTATGGATGCAGAGCTGGAACGCGAGAGGGAACGTAGGTCGTAGCAACGGAACTGTACTACTCCGCAGTGTGCTCGGCCGGTCGGCTTGCTTGTAGCAAGGCGGCAGTGACCACAGCCACGCGAGGGAGCGGGAGAGAGAGACCGTAGAGGCGACCTGGCGATCCACACTATATAATACAACATACTACGAGCTCTACGACCACTACCAACCCAACACTGTCCAAGAGCCTCGCTTCAGAGTGCACGTGCGCTCGCATGCTTACCCTATACACGCTAACGCCAGTATGCGTTGCCATTCCTACACAATGTTCGTGTGCACAACAAAGATACATATACACATGTATGCATGCATATGTAGTTACGTACATCGCATGCCCAAAATCAGAGGGGCGTATCTTCGATGCTTGTGCACTGCAGATGAGCCCTTCTGATTTTAATCAAGCCATATACATATTTGTATACATATATATGTACATATGGTATATATATCGCGTGTTTAAAATCAGAAGAGCTTATCTTCGACGCATGCGCACTGTAGATGAGCCCTTGTGATTTTAACCACGCTATATACATATTTATGTACATTATATGTATACATATAGTACATATGTCGCACGCCTAAAGTCAGAAGAGCTTATCTTCGACGCCTGTGCACTGTAGATGAGCCGTTCTGATTTTAACCACGCTATATACATATTTATGTACATGTATATATATACGTATAAATATAGTACATATGTCACGGGCCTAAAATCAGAAGAGCTTATCTTCGATGCTCGTGCACTGGAGATGTGCCCTTCTGACTTTCATCGTGCCATATACATATTTGTATACATATATGTATACATATAGATACAGATATGTAGAGGTGATGTACGTAGAGGAGGCGGCAGGTACCTCTCACCGTGCATAGTAGTCGAAGCGTTTGCGATAGTGTGCGCGAGTGGCACCCGAGTACACGAGGAGCGACACAGTGGGTCGTCGAGTGAGCGCGAGGCGGGAGGGCAGGCAGGCAGGCAGGCAAGCAAGCAGGCAGGCGCTCGCTAGCGTCGGGTCGATCCTCTCCACCTCCGACGAAATATGTGGCGGCGAACGTTTGCGCATCGGTGTCGAAGCGGTTTCCCGCACAGACACCGTGAGAGAGACCCGATACATACACGGATATTCGCACGCTCGACGAAGAAGATCCTCCATGGATACAGCGAATTTACTTACACACAAGTAAACTCCGCGCGGAGCGCTAACGCCGAACAGGGAAAGAGAAGAAGAAGGAGGGAGGGAGGGGGGGGGGAGACTAGCCTCAGCGATTGCGTTCGCCGTTGTCGTAGACGGTTCGAAGCTTGCCTCCTACTACCAACAGCCTCGGTGAATATTGGCGCCGGTGTTGGTAATTCGCACACAAAGATATTCGGAGGGATAGCGGCGAGCGCGCGCGCGCGCACACCGTGTAATAATACGGAGCGTTCTTGGGGATCCCCCCCACTCCCTGCCGCTCTGCCCCCCCCCCCCCCCCTCCCGCCATGACGGCCGCTCGGCCGCCTCGCGCGCTTCGTACTTCACCTCACGTTCCTTCTCCGCCGGGCGCTCTCTGAGAATTCTCACACCGGGTTATATGCCCAGCCTGGAAATCGTGTCTGTGATATTCGAGTCGATGTTGGGGGAAGCGCATACTCGCGCGGGGCAACGATAAAGAATACTATATCACGGGAGTTTCACGCACAGTGGATGGCAGAGTGTGCGCGCGCGCACGGACGGGGAGTAGAGTTTAGTTCAGTCGAGCAGAGAGTGTGTATCGTTAGCTCGTTCCTTTTCATGTATGTATGCACGCGTGTGTGTGTATGCACGAAGGTTCGATCGTATGTCACTGAGCTATATTCCTTTCTCTCTCTCTCTCTCTGTGTATCTCTCGCTCGCTCTCTCGGTCCATTCGTGTGCGTGTAGGTTCAGCGATTCAACGCTCGTGAATATTCCCTTCGCCCTTCGCTGCCACGCTCGCTCTCTCTCTCTCTCTCTCTCTCTCTCTCTCTCTCTCTCTCTCTCTCTCTCTCTCTCTCTCTCTCTCTCCGTCGCACATCCATTCTCCGCGCATAGCCAGGACCAAGAATTACCCGTACTTATTCATACGTCCGACTAACGCGAAACCGCCTATCATACTCTATGATACGGCTATATTATTACCAGGCGTCGTACGATTACACGTGGAAGCGTACATCGCAATAAAAATAAGAAAGATTTTTAAAAAATGATCTTGTTTTTTTTTTTTTAACTCCAATCGTACGATCCATCGATCGATCGTCTGCGATCAAAGTTACGACCGACAAAGAGTCTCGTTTAACGAAAGGTAAAAATTGCGTTGGGCATTTTTTTTTTTTTTTTTAATTTAATTAACTCGAGGACGAAAAACGTGCGGATGAGCGGGACTAATGATAGACGATAAAACCTCTATGATTAGTGGCGAATAATAATGTCGTTCAGCCGCGCCGCGAATCGCAGCGAAAATTACTACGAGAAGACAAAACGACACGATTATATTATTACCGGCCTCGGATTATCCGCGAAATGCGTCTTGTTTATCGCAATAACAAAAATAATGATAAAAGAAGCGATCTCTCTTATTTTATCGGACGATCGATCGTCCGCGGTCGAACTTACCACCGGCAAGGAGCTTCGTTCAACGAAATATAAAAATTGCCCTCGGGCTCTTTTAATTAAATTGTTCGGATGTTTTGAGAGGGATCAATGAGCCGCGATAAAGGCCGCGAGATTAGCAGCGAATAATGTCGTTCGGCAGCTCAGCGGAACGCGGCGAAAATTATTACGAGAAAACAAAAAAAAAAAAAAAAAGCTCGTAAAGCGTACTACTGTGTATGCGGTACATAAACCTCGCCGCCGAGCCAGGAGCATTGTCCACCTGTCCCCCTTCGCTGTTACCCCCTCCCACACGCCACCCTGTTGGCACCTGCGTGACGTCACGCGAGGAAACAGCTGGTCGTTCCTTTCTTATACCTGCTGCTTGTCCTCGCCGAGCCGCGCGCTGTGCTCGCTCACAGCTCGCTCGCCGCACAATCCTGCACACTGCGCGACGAGTTTCGTCGCCCCGCGCGCCCTTCCCTCGACCGGCCTTCGCTGTGTGCGTCGACGAACGAGCGCTCGTGTGTCCGATCCCCCCCCCCCCCCCCTCCAAGATTCTCTCGCTCTCGACGATTTAGCTGGGTCCTTGTCGGGCTCTCTACCTTTCGCCTCGGACTTCATTCCAAAAGTATGAGTAGCCTTTTAACCTGGCCGGTCAGGGACGGGAGAAAACGTGTGCCGCTTTTGTCCGGCGCGACCTTTAAATCGTCAATCTTTCGAGAATTTATTTTCACTCCCGACGAGAGAGAACATATTAAAAATCAACTTGGTTTTTCTTTTAAATTTTGTTTTGTTTTGTTTTGTTTTGTTTTTTTTTTTTTTTTTCGATTAAAATTAAATTTCTTTTTCAACTCCACAGGGAAGTTGAAGGCACGGAGGAAACATTCGATACCGTTGTTGTGGAGATTTTTTTTTTAGACAAGATTAATGCCTCAGTGGCTTTCTAATTAGTATTTTGGCACGAGAAGAGGCGTTTATGATTTTATACGATAAAAAAAAACATAAGAGCATGGAGATTGGATTTAAAAAAAATTAATATCTCGATAGAAAGAATTCTATTTTTTGATCATTGAATTTCTTTTGGTATTTTTATTCTAATTAAAATTGTATGGTTTTTTTTTTTTCAACCGTACAGGAGAGTTAAAGACACGGGGGAAATATTCGACACCATTGTTGTGGAGAGATTTTTTTAAGATACAATTAATGTCTCACTGGCTTTCTCTGAGTACTATTTTGGCACGATCAAAAGAGGCGTTCGTGATTTTATAGGATTAAAAAAAAAAAAAAAAATGAGATATGGAGATTGGATTGTAAAAAAAAATTAATATCACGATCGGAAGAATTCTACTTTCGACTCTGCCCCAATGCGAGCGGCGCGTGTGCAGTGTCAAATGAACGAGGAATGTGTGACACTTTGCGCGTCAGCATAATCGAGTATGATACAAAAAAAAAAAAAAAAAAAAAAAAGAAGAGAAAAAAATGAGACGCAGGCATATAAAAGGGACCACGGGATGTGCTGCGCTTGACTCACGAGCGTCAGTGAATGACGATTCAAGCGAGCACGGGAGTCAAGCGGAAAAGACAAGGACGGAGAGTGGCGAAGAGTCGCCCGTTAGTTTCCACCTCGGACAATGAAGTTTTAGTCCCTCATTGGTCACGGCTTGAGCGGTCAAATTTTTGGTAGAGCCGTAATAACCCGCAACTCGCCGTACAGTTGGCAATTTTTGCACACCGTGCGACGTCTTAAACCTTTAAAATATTTTTATTTTTATGAAAAAATTTTAAAAAATAAATAAAAAAAAATTTGTTTTTTGGAACATTTCCGAATGTTCATATCGCAAAAGAGTTGCAGCGATGCCGGTAGCTTTAGCGACAGCGGACGAGCTTTCGGAATAGGTTGAAGATCGTCGAGTTGCCTCGACGACTGGAGAGCGCGCGCGGCGTTCCAGTCGAGACGCGCAACAGTCGAGAAACAGAGGGCGATCGCGCGAGAGAGAGCGGTAATGGGAGGGGGGGGGGGAAGAGAAACGTCGTATATTATATCGTATATTCTCGTACGCTACGTCCGCCTCCGAAGTTACGAGCTCTTCTCGGTCTCTTTCCCGGTCCTTCGGGTTCACGCTATCGGCAATATAAGTCCTCCACCCTCGGCCCACGGGCGTACGAGACACACGTACACATGCGCGTGCATGTTCCGACCCTCGAGTCTCTCTCGAACGCACCCTCGCGAGAGTCACCCTTTCAATCTCCCAAAGCTCGGCAGCATACGTCCTTCACCGGAGGCTTCGTGGGCGAGCTTCATTCTCGGAAAGATAACTGTTATTAACTATTACAACCTTTATAACTGTTGTCGGATGAAATCGTTCATTCATGGACGAACGATTCTCCGTTTTATTTCTATTATTCTTATATTGTGATTTTTTTTTTTTTTTTTTTTTTTTCATTCCATTCTACTATTTTATTGTTTACTTTATCTTTCGGTTCGCGAATACTCGGTAGGGGCAACTCGTATATTTCCTGTTATCGAGTTCGGCCGGTAGTTTACTAGTGCTCTGCGAATTGCTCCTGCCTGTTATAAATAAAATTAATAAATGTAATGATATTCGGTAATTAATTAATTTAACGAAATCTTCGTGGGCGAGCTTCATTCTCGAAAAGACAACTGTTATTAACTATTACAATCTTTATAACTGTTGTCGGATGAAATCGTTCATCCATGGATGAACGATTCTCCGTTTTACTTCTGTTATTCTTACATCGTGATTTTTTTTTTCCTTTCCATTCTATTATTTTATTGTTTACTTTATCTTTCGATTGGCGAATACTCGGTAGGGGCAACTCGTATATTTCCTGTTATCGAGTTCTGCCGGTAGTTTACTAGCGCTCTGCGAATTGCTCCTGCCTGTTATAAATAAAATTAATAAAAGTAATGATATTAGGTAATTAATTAATTTAACGAAATCTTCGTGGGCGAGCTTCATTCTCGAAAAGACAACTGTTATTAACTATTACAATCTTTATAACTGTTGTCGGATGAAATCGTTCATCCATGGATGAACGATTCTCCGTTTTACTTCTGTTATTCTTACATCGTGATTTTTTTTTTCCTTTCCATTCTATTATTTTATTGTTTACTTTATCTTTCGATTGGCGAATACTCGGTAGGGGCAACTCGTATATTTCCTGTTATCGAGTTCTGCCGGTAGTTTACTAGCGCTCTGCGAATTGCTCCTGCCTGTTATAAATAAAATTAATAAAAGTAATGATATTAGGTAATTAATTAATTTAACGAAATCTTCGTGGGCGAGCTTCATTCTCGAAAAGACAACTGTTATTAACTATTACAATCTTTATAACTGTTGTCGGATGAAATCGTTCATTCATGGACGAACGATTCTCCGTTTTATTTCTGTTATTCTTATATTGTGATTTTTTTTTTCTTTCCATTCTACTATTTTATTGTTTACTTTATCTTTCGGTTCGCGAATACTCGGTAGGGGCAACTCGTATATTCCCTGTTGTCGAGTTCGGCCGGTATTTTACTAGGATAGTTAAATTGTTCCTGCCCGTTTTAAGAAACTAATAAAATTAATTATATTAATTAATTAATCAATAATCGAATCAATTAACCGAGAACTTCATTCTCGGAAAGATAAAAGTTATCGGAAGAAATCGTTAATCTGTAAATGAACGATTCTTCGATTCTACCGCTGTTATTCTTACATTATGATTCTACTTCTTTTTGCTCGATTATTTTATTGTCTGCTTTATCTTTCGATTAGCGAAAATTCGTTACGGGCAACTCTCGTGTGTTCCCTATTATCGAGTTCGACCGATAGTCCACCAGCGCTCCATGAATAGCCCCGTTAAAAATTGGATTAATAACATTAATTAGTGCTGATTAATTAACATTGATTAACTATTCAAATAAAATCCTAGACGCAAACTCGTTTGCGCGACGATAACGAAATGCCCGACTCGAAGCCTCGAGAAAAAAAAAATATGAGACTGTCGAAGAAACTGTTTAGGGACCGATTTATGACTGCGTTCTGGTGTTTACGGTTTTTCTCCACGGCAGTATAAACTCTACTACGGTCATTCGTGCCAAAGCGAGTTTTGACGAAACTGCCAAGTATCCTTGGTTTGAAGGTTTAAAGGTCTTTCATAGCGCACACGGTTCGTTCACGATATTCGAGCATCGATGAGCCCGTTTTAGTTGCTCGAGCAAAGACTCCTCCATTCTTACCTCTCGAAAAAAAAGAACCTTCCTCACATGCAGGGACGTTCGTCTACCCTTCGCCTCCACACAACCCCCCCCCCCCCCCACCCCACCCCACCCCCTCCTAGTGTCTTCTTTTGTTTCTTTCTTTTTTCGACCGTTCTCCACTACCTTTCCCCGCATTCCGGCGAACTCTACGACGGCAGCAGTTCGGCGAGGTGTTCGCCTTGGTTCTTCGTCGCTTCTCTTCGTTATTCGTGCTCGGCGCGGCGCTCGGAAGGGCGGGGAGGGGGGGGGGGGGTGGGTGGGGAGGGAGACAACGTTTATGGCTTTTCTGAACGCGAGAACGTTCACGTACATCCGATACAAGTATGGACTTCGCGTGCGGGAAGAGGAGAGGGCGAGGTTGAGTGAAGCGAGGTACGACGATCGGGAGCACGGCGGAGGCATTTTGGCCGAGGTATAAGCAGAGACGACCGACGACTACAGACACAATGGTAGCTCCTCCAATAGGTATATCGGTTCTGCGTCCTGGACCGCGGAGCATCACGTCGGTTCGTCCTTCGCGCTTTGCTCTTCACTACCGCTGTTTAGTATATGCTATGTATATGCTATACAGTGGCGCATCGAGTGAAGCACGGCAGGATGCATTTTCCGATAATTTATTTTCTGGACTGGCATATCATCGGGATATTTTTAAATTGCAGAGGTCGAAGATAATCGTTTTTTTCGACAATAGGCGGGGGTTTTTTTTTTTTTTTTTTTTTTTCGCTTCGCTACTTTGGCTGGTTGTCGAGAGAATTGTAATTTCTTTAAATGCGCTCCGTAGTTACACGATGCAAAGGGCTATGTCAACGAAAAATGTTTCGTCGGAGTGTTTTGTTAATTGGAAGGATTTGCGAAATTTTATTTTGAAAAAAAAAAAAAAAAAAAAAAAAAAAATTTTAGGATTTTTTTTGGTTATTTTGGCCGATCGCCGAAAGAAGTTTGATTTTTAAAGTATGTCGAACGCGGAGGATCCTTTCGTCGGAAGGAGAAGTGGATTGGAGTGTATAATGGAATTCAGGTTGGACGGAACAGCGACGGCGAAGGAACTAAACTGTTCTTCCGTACGTACACGAACCAACGGGATTTATCAAGAAAAAAAAATGTTTCATTTGAATATTTTGTAAATTGTAGAGTATACAAAATAATATATGTAATATATAATGGAGATGTGCATAATAATATGTTTTTGCAAAATTTCATTCTCATAAAAATAGAAATATGATTTTTAATTTTATAATTCTTTACTCTTACTTTTATTTTAATTTATTTTTGAACTATATATCGTATGTGGAGGATCCGTTACACGGCGATGGTCGACGGGAGGCGAGGACTGGAAGTGCGTAATGGAATTCAGACTGGACGGAAGAGCGACGGGGAAGGAACTAAACTGTTCTTTCGTACGTACACGAAGCAACGGGATATATCAAGAAAAAAAATGTTGCATCGAAATATTTTGTAAATTTTAGAGACCAGCGATGATCTTTTTTCAAAATTTTATTTTGAAAAAAAAAAAAAAAAATACAAATAGGATTTTTCGTTTTAAAATTTTTTTACTTCTACTTTAATTTTATTTGTTTATTTTTATTTTCAAACTATATCGAATGTCGAAGATCCGTTGCGCGAGGCTGGTCGAAAGGACAAGACTGGAATTATAATAATGGAATTCAGACTGGACAAAAGAGCGACGGGCAAGAAACAAAAATGTTCTTCCGCACGTACTCGAAGCAACGGGATATATGAAGGAAAAAATGTTTCTACTACACGTGGCGCTGCGGTTGCAAACCGCATTGTACAAACAAGTACGATCTCCAATTCGCATATCTTTCGATGCATTAAATTCACGCGATGGCTGGTCCAAAGTACAACGCTATGGGCAACGAATATTGACCAAACATTCGGCCTCTCTTGCTTCTACGATCGCGCCAACTGTGTTACAAGTGGCACTTCTATGTCGCCACAGAACCAAAAAAAAAAAAAATTATTCAAAAATCTATATCTCGCACACTGAGAAAAAGAAATGATTGGATTAAGCATTGAAAAAATCACAGTTCGCAAATAAAATAAAAATAACCGACACATAATTTTTTTTTTTAATTTGGCAATTTTAATTCACGTAAATTATAATTTGTGTTTGAGGTATAAATGTTTGGTGTCAGAGTCGGTAAAATGTTTCGTCTAACGATATCGAGAAAAAGAATCTATGACGTGGCGCTGGATAGAAATATTTTCGACTTTTTCCATTTTTTTTTCTTTTCCAGTTCAACCTGTCAGTTCTCGGCGCTCTCGAGAGCTTTAAACGAGCGCAGAGGGAGAGAGAGAGAGGGGGGAGAGAGAGAGAGAGAGAGAGAGAGAGAGAGAGAGAGAGAGAGCGAGGGAGAGGGATGGGCCACCGCTGAGTCGTGACAGAAGCGACAGAGCTGCTTATCTCAAAAATGTGCCACGTGTTATCCCAGCATGCTTTTCACTCCTTATCTCGACGTTCGTATTATCTTTCCTTCACCGCGGATCATCCGACTTTCGTTGTTCTCCGACTCGACATCCTGCCCCGACAATTATATTATACTCCACTATACCCCCGCAATATTTACCGGTTATTAAATCACAAATTTACATTTACGATACTACTTCATTCAAATTTTCGATATAAAGATTTCCATAAAAAAAAAAAAAAAAAAAAAAAAAAAAAAAAATGTATTATGATTATTCGTTATTAATCTTTCGAGTGGCTTCAATTAGTGTAATATAAATTTTCGAATCGCCCTGTAGATCAGGTCGAGGAGTCTTCCCGCATCTCTTCCTGCCGATACCTTCCTGTCGATGGATCATCTTATTTTTGTCGTTCTCCGACGCGACATCCTGTCCCGACAATTATATTATACTCGAAGATGACCGCGCAGTTTTAACTCGCGATTAAATCACAATTTAGGGCTATGATTCACTTACGACATAAATGTTCCCATATATATATTTTTTTTTAATGATTTACGATTATTTTTTATTACTTTTACGAGTGACTTAAATTAGTGTTATATGAAGTTTCGAATCGCCCTGTAGATCAGGTCGAGGAGCCCTTCCGTCGCTCTTCCTGCCATGCCTTCCTGTCGATAGATCATCTTATTTATGTAATTTTCTGACTCGACATCTTGTCCCGGCGATTATATTATAATTTAATATAATCCAATATAGTATATATTACGCTCTACTATACCTCCGCAATTTTAACGCGTTATTAAATCACGATTTTACACTTACGATCCTTCTTCATTCAACTTTCGATATAAACGTTTCCATAAGAAAAAAAATATATATTTATGATCATTCATGATTAATTTTACGAGTGGCTTCAATTAGTGTAATATGAATTTCGGAATCGCCCTGTAGATCAGGTCGAGGAGCGCTTCCGCCTCTCTTCCGCCCCATTCCATCCTGTCGATGTGTGTTGCCCTTCCACATTCCCAATCTCAGTCTGTGTATTTCTTTTCTCGCTCGGTATCTCTGCGCATGCGCACGCGCCAACGAAAGCTGTTGCGCTCGACGCTATTCAAACATTCGATGCCGAATTTCTGATATACCGTGCCAAAACACTGAATCTCGGTGCGTCCAAAATCGTAAGCAGATTGAGCGTTCGGTTCCCGAGATATTCAAGGTCGAAGTTAATCCGAGGTTGATCCGTTCAGCGATAGCTCGCCGGACGCACCATTTAAGTTTCGGCGTTCGAAACGTCTCTACGAATAACCCGACGAAGACACGCCGTAAAGTAACCCATCTGCGGCAAGACGATGTTTCCAGAAGGACCTTGTCCAATTTTTAAATCGATTCTCCGTCCAGTTTTTGGGATATCATTAATTAATTATCGAATTACAAACTCGGGAAGACGCGACGCCCCGTCCGCCATGCGGCCCATCCCCACTCCTGCGGCGCGCGCAGCTCCCGCTGTGCATATAGCACCGGATTCCCCCACCCGCCTCTACCGAAAAAAAAAAAAAAATCTCGTCTTTCGTCCTTCTTTACTTCGTCTGTCTCGTCCGACTCGCTTCTACGGGCAGAAGCAGCGCCCGTACTAGCGTGGCACGGTCGTCGAGACTGAAGCAGAACGGGCGAACTCGCCGGTGAAGCGGCGAGGATGGAAGGGAGCGATATCCGAGCAGCGACGCGACACACGGAGAACGATAATGTATACAATATACATATATGTATAAGTTCGAGCTCGCATACAATCGAGGGCCTCCCGCCTTAGAACACATGGACTATATCTCCGCGGAGAGGATGCGGAGAGAAAACTCTGTTCGTGGCCGCTTCTCGCCGAGCAGTGCCACGCTAAAACTACAGTTAATTCACTCGGTCTTCGTGCAACGCGGCTACGCCTCTGTGCGGGACGGCGCGTGGTGTTTCGTCGCTCTCTCGCTCGTCGATGCCCGACGGAGAGAGAACGATGGAACTCATGCGCCACGATCCAGAGAAATATACAGTCGGGTATTCGTCGTAGTCGCACGCACTGACCCCAGAACTCATTACGTACCTGAACTCGGTAATCTTGGAAAAAAAAAGAGAAAAAAAAAAATGAGCCGGTAATGACGCACCGTATAATATGCAATAAGCATGTAGCCGTCGTAAAAAGGCAGAGGCTTTGATATTAGCTTTGATATTCAGGAGGAAACGGTCGTACTCGATATGCATCCCACTTTTTTTTTTTTTTCTCTTCTCTTTTTTTCACCGTTCAGATCGATGAATCAATCGCGGTGTTTTCACTTCCGGTGCATGAGTACCGAGTCTCGCCGGTAAGCGGACTTCTCGAAATTCCCCTCCTGTATTCCATATTTTTTACATTTCCTGAAGTGTTTAAAATCTTTTTTTTTTTTAGACGTGCACTTTCTCGCTCTCCCGTGTACGACGCGCCATCCACGCATGTCGTCTTACCGGCCTCTCGCCGACGTCGACCCTCTCCCCCCTCCAGCTCCTCTTTAAAGTAACTCCCGGATCTTAATCCTTCGCTTCTACAAGCTTTTCCTCCTCCCTTTTGAATAATCCCGAGGCTCGACGGGCTCGCACATAGTAGCGCGATTAATTAAAAGAAAGAGTACAGTTAGGGGCAGAGCTGGCTGGTAGACACCTAACGGACGATTCCACGCTCCGAGCGTTTCGTTTATTAGCGTGGTTTGGCTAGGCTAGGGCTGGATATGTGTGTATACCGGCCTCTTGGCGCTGTAGGCTCTCGTCCCCGCGTCGTGGCAATGGTACACGGCTCATCTACGGCGGAGAGGAGAGCCGAGCTCGGTCACGTACACATCGCGCTTCGTACTATATAAACGCACACGGAGAGAGGCTGGCGCACACGCTCGCGCGAGGAGACCGTAAACTCTGTAAACTCTACGTGTTGTAACCGCGATGCACTTTGCCGGTGCACTTTGGTGCGGCAGCTGATACGATAATTGCGGCTCGGACGATCGATAGACTTGTTATCAGAGAGAATTTTCATAGATTATAATGTTGTTATTATTGTCATTATTTTTTTTTTGACAATCTGAAATCGTTGAGAGGGAAAGGAATTGGCACCGAAAAACTGGTGAATTCGAGGAAGCGAAAACTCCGACGGTCGCTCGTTTAATGACGGCGGAGAGAGGAACCACTTCGATACGTCACGCGTTAGGTCGGATTGGCATCGCTGCGCGATTATGTAAGCGGTAGCGCCGATATACCGTGCACGGTGAAGAATCACAAATTCGACGGCATTTTTTCTTTTTTTTTTGTATTCAATGAATGAATAAAAAAAAAGTAAGAAGCGGATTAATCTCAGTCTTTCGCAAACAATCTTTCAAAATCTTTTTTTTTTCTTTTAGTAATCAAATAAGATACAAGTGATTTTCAATGATAAATTACGTTGTGCCGGTATTTGTTTCATCATAGCATGAGGCATGTCCGAAACGACCTTTGTAGAATTTTGCTTCCTCGTCTTTGTAAAATAAAAAAATGTCGAGTTTCGTTTTTTCTTTTTTACTAAACGATCGGAAGTAGAAACTCTGCTCTTCTGATAATTCGATACCAATTTAGCAACAAACAAAAAAATTCGCTCCACGGAGAGTTGCTCGAACAAGACGCGCGTCTCGCGGACGAGAGTCGACGATTATGACGGATTAAAATAGAAAATATTTTCGATCCGTGAACCGTGTTACGTGGGTCGAAGTAGGTGCGTAATTCGTTTACGTCACGGAGAGCCGCGCCGCCGCTGCCGCTGTGTCGGGAAACGGACGGCGTCGATGGAGGCCTCAGCGAGCCGCTTTTATGAGGACGGTGTACGCGTTTCACGCAGTCTATTCGTGTGGTAAACTGTAGGCCGAGTCGCCATTGTCATACCCTTCGATCTCACGCACCGATACACATACGATAAACACACACACATATATATATATATATATATATAATACAGCCTGTTGTGTGTACACCTCGAGCTCCGCGCCACTCGACTGTGTTACACCATCGAGAATACGGGGCCTATTATATATACCACATACACGAGTACGCACCCCTCGGAAAAGATTTTTAAAGATTTTTCGACGATGAATCAGAGAGCCTGGAATTTTTAACTGACGAACTGTTTCTTTGGCTCCTCGTAAAAGTCCACTTCGTCTTATATATATATATATATATATTTCCACCGATCGTCGACGACCGGAGGGCGCGATCTTTCACTCCCAATATATCGTCCTATAAATATATATACAGTATACATATACACACAACCGACATATATCGTCGCCTCACAATTCATTTTCCAACTTCCCGTGCGAGCTACGTGTGCTAAAGCGCAGCATTCTTACATATATATATATATATATATATATATATATATATATGTGTGTATGTATGTATATGCGCCTTTTTTAGTAGATATAAGTATTACCGACTCGCCGACCTCCCCCCTCCCTCGCCCGTCCTGCCGTCCATCTTGCTCATTTTCATTCCTCCTCTCGCCCGGCAGAGCCCTGTTGACTCCCGCTCTTTCTCTCGCGCGCCGGTTACTCCTCGCGTTGTACAGTTAGATATCTCCGCAGGTTGCTGCTACTCTCTCTCCCTCCCGCCGGTTCGCTTGCGAGGTGGAAAGAGAGAATGCAAGTGCGCCGCGCGCTCGCGCGCACACACCGGGAGTATAGAGAAGAGCCTCGAGGATATCCGCGCGCGAGCTCGTGAAACGAGAGGATATTCGAAAGAGAGAGAGAGAGAGAGTCGAAGAGAGGCGCGCGCGCGCGCGCGCTCTCCGTACTTCGGGCGAAGCTGTACGGAGTCGAGAACCGGCGGAGAGAGACTCGACGACAGCGAAGCCGCGCGATGCCCCGGGAAACGAGGGACTCTCCGCTCGAGGAGTAAGCCTTTGTTCGCTCGGTAGGCGCGCACAACACGGGTCCATATACCGAATCTCATTTCGTCTCTCTTAACGTCCCGACGACTGAGATAATCTCGAATGTTTTATGGGAATAACGCAGCGGGGTGGCTCGTTCGTCGTAACGCGATGAGGTATTCGCGATTTCGTTATCCTTCGTCGAGTCGATCGGCCGTGACGATGATCGGGCAAATCGATGTTGCGTTGGAGCAAGCCAGTGGCGAATCGTTGCGGAGAGATTTTTTCGCGACTGTATTTTGCCAATGTTATGCGTCGAGTGAAGCAAACGCCGGCGAGTCTCGAACTGCTAATTGGTAGTTCGACTCGCGAACCGAAATGACTCAATAAAACTGTAATATATTCGTTATTTATTAATTGATGGATATTTTATTATGCACGCGTAAGAATACTAAGATTCATGGTGCGGGGAGTTCGAAATCGTATAAAATTGACACTAATTTCATTAGCGAGATGAGGTTTGAAAGAATTCGACAGGGATGAAAATAAAACCTCAACACTCGACAAGTCTTTGCGGTCTAAAAGGGTTACTAGATTTTCCCCGGAGCTAAGGGTATTTATTAAATCTATTGGCTAAGAAATGGTGTCTAAGAGGCCCGTAGATGGGGCATCGCATCGGACGGTCATTTGAAGACTCGAACTCGGTTCATTGACAAAGCGTACACATTTGCGAAGGATCGTATTTATATAGTCTTATTGATAACAAATCTGCGGGTTTACTTTGTGGTTAGTTTGACCTGGATTTTCACTCTAATGAAGCTGATGGGACGGCGAGGAGGATACAAATTTAGGTAACTGACAGACGTTATTATTTATTATTTATTATTTATTATTTATTATTTATTATTTATTATTTATTATTTATTATTTATTATTTATTATTTATTATTTATTATTTATTATTTATTATTTATTATTTATTATTTATTATTTATTATTTATTATACGCTGAATCGCCGATGCGTAACTGTTCGGAGTTTATATAACGCTTTTCGCAGCGACTATTATACCGATTTCACAGGAATGTGAGAGAAGCTTCGGAGGCAACTCTCGTTTCTACGCGAGATCCGGGATTAGTACGGAGACACGGGACGATTCCCGTTCGCCGGTTGGGTCGGCAAAGCAGTATTCTGCTTTCTCACGTGTGCCCTCTCGCCCCGTACGCGGGTCGCCCCTTTAGTAAGTATATATGTGCATATTAAGCTTCACGAACTCAACGAAGCAAGCAAGTAGTTTGTAACCAGAGAGCTATCGGAGTGACGCTGTTAGGCCTGTTACTGCTTGGTTCGTCGCCGCGCCACGCAGTACACGAACACACGAAGCAGCAGCGGTCGACGGCTCGACGCTTCGTCCGTTCCGTTCCTCGTCGCCGATCCTACTTTTCGCCTCGCTCCGCGCCGACTGTGACCCAGAAACCCACTTTCGTCCGAATTAAAAGCGAAATCAACGAGTTACCTCATTCGCTCCCGATTTCCCGGAGGAGGAGCGACAGAGAACGCACGCGAACGGGCCACGTCCGGTCGACACACAGCTGACCGGAGTCTGACTTACGCGCGACGAGCACTCTCTCGTAGGTCGTGGCTTTGAGATTCGTTAGAGTTCGGAGAGCCTGCGATTGCTTCAACTGTGCAAACGCGCAGGCCAAACCATTTCGCTGCTTGTGTTAGTAGCATAGTATAAAGTGGGGGGGGGGGCGGATTTAAAACTTGCAAAATTACTTTGAGAAAAGAAATAATGGCATTTGTAAGAATATTTTTTTCAGATCTTTTTTTTTAAATTTAATTTTTTACTTTTTTTTTTAAGGATTTCAATGATCATTCGTTATCTCATGAGCAAACTGGATAAATAAGTCTAGTATTCGCACCCAGAAAAATAATTTATTTGACGGTCACCGTTTATTTAGATCGAGTAAAATATTTATTTGATTTAAATAAATATTTATTTCATCTAGGTGACTATTTACTTAATTTAAATAAATATATGTTTGAATCGAATAAATATTTTGCTTCATCTGAATAAACGGCGGCCGTTAAATAAATTATTTTTTTTGGGTGCAGTGAAGAGTGGTGGGGGATTTAAAAGTTTAAATATTAGTTTGAAAAGAAACTATAGCGATTAATAGATCGTGAGAATAATTTTTTTTATTAATTTATTTTTTAATGTATTTTTTGTTTCGCAATTGGATATTCGATCGTTATCCGGCGAGCAAACGGCATAAATACGGTACCCGCGGTACAGAGCACCGGTACCTTCTAACGTTACGCCTCGAGTCTGGAATCGTTTCCGGTACGCGTTCAATTGAGTCCGAGGCCACTTCCCAATTACCCGTAGGAGCGTGTGTGCCCGCGCCCGCGAACCTCGCGTTATACGTACAAACTGAAGTAATTACACAAAGTTTCAGTTGATGCGTTAGCCTTGATGATTTCACCTCGTAGGCGAAGCTTCGGGCTCGAGCGCGTGTTGGCACAAGTACGATCTCCTTACACGAGCTCGTGTTCCTAGGCTTCTCTCTAGGCCTTTTCGTGCCTGGAGAAAGTATATCAGCTCGCTGAGACGGGAGGGAGAAAAAAAAAAAAGGCGCGTGTATCACACTCGTACAATGTCCGTTAACCGGGCCCGAGAGTATTCCGTGCAACTATTGTCTTCCTTGTCGATAAATCATTTTTTTAATAAAATTTTGCTCCAAAAAATCACCGAAAACTTAAAGAACAAATTAATTAATAACCAAGAATATTTATCATTTTCTTAAGAAATAATTTCTGCTAATTGGGCCCGAGAGTATTCCGTGCGACTATTATCTTCGCTCGTCGATAAATCATTTTTTTTTTTTTAATTCTACTATAAAAAATCACCGAAAACTTAAAAAAAAAAACAAATTAATTAATTATCAACAATATTTATCATTTTCTTAAGAATTAATAATTTCTGCAAATTGGGCCGGAGAGAATTCCGAGCGATTATTATCTTTATTTGTCGATAAATCATATTTCAATATAAAATCCTGTCCTACAAAATCGTCGAGAACGAAAGAATTAATTGATTAATTAATAACCAACAATATTTATGATTTTCGTAAGAAGGAACAATGTCCTCTAACCGGGCCCGAGAGTATTCCGTGCAATTATTATCTTCGTCAATAAATCATTTTCTAATAAAATTCTGCTCTACAAAACCACCGAGAACGAAAGAATTAATTGATCAATTGATAACCCCCAATATTTATCATTTCCGTAAGAAGGAACAGTGTACGTTAACTGGGCCCCGAGAGTATTCCATGCAAGCATCATCTTCCACGTCAGTAAACAATTATACGATAAAATTCTGCCCTACAAAATCACCGACGAAAATAAAATAAAAATAAAAACAAAACAAGACAAATAACCAACGGTACTTATCATTCTGGTAAGGAATTTCTTTATTCTTATAAATGATTGTGCTCTTATCCACAGCACGATTTTTCCCCGTAAGCTCGATCGACGCCAGAGATCCGAATGCCGATCCGTCATTACCCGATAAAATTAACATTAAGTCCCGATGTATAATCCGCACTGTAAATAAGCGGGCGAGTTTGAACAGATAGGCTTGGGGGAGGCGTCAGCAGGAGTCCGTGCGTTAACGCATCGTCGTGATTTAATTTAATCGCCGAGATCGGTACGCATACGTATCGCCTCGTTCGTCGTTACGGGGCAGCTCCTCCCCGGCCGCGAGCGTTAGTTCCGACGTTGGCCGGGGGGGCGCTGCTAGAGACAGAGAGAGAGAGTCGGTTCTCGGGGATGGATGAGCGAAGGCGTCGACAAATAAAAGAACGCTCTGTTCGTCGCGGCGAGCAATAGAGGCCGCGTTGCTGGGTCTCGCTTTTTTTTTTTCGTCCACTTTTCTCGTCGAAAACGAGTCGATGATTAAATGGCTCGAAGGCGTCGCGTTCCCGGTTCGCTTTCTCGCCCTCCTCCGGCGATCCGTTCCAGGCGCCACCGGCGATCCCACTCACGCGGCCGAGGCTCGCACTAAATCCGCTTTGCTCGAAAGGGCCTAAACAGCGAGGGACGCTCGGGAAGCCGGCAACCGGGACGCCAAAGAAAGAGAACTACGGGAGAGAGCCCTTTGCCCTATATCGAACGACGGCTAACAACCGTGCTAAATCCTCGCGTCGTCGTCGCCGTTGGCACGAGGTCTTGGCCTCGATTTAATTCTCACCCCTCGTGGGACAAACGATGCACTCGTTACAACACCTCACACGAGTGGGATAAATATCTGCCGATAAAGAAAGAAAAAATTTACATCGGTAGATCTAAGAAATCGAACTACAAGGAAGGAAAAGCCCTTTTGTCGCATATCGAACGACGGCTAACAAACGCGCTAAATCCTCGGGTCGTCGTCGTTGTTGGCATGAGGTCGTGACCTCGATCTAACTGTTGTTACATATGATATAAGTGGTATAAATATCTACCGATGAGAAAAAAAACACTTTTTTTTTTGTTTACATCGGTGGATCTAAGAAATTGGACTACGAGAAGTCCTTTGCCCTATATCGAACGTTGTTCACGCGAGGTCTTGGCCTCGATTTAATTATCAACCCTCGTGGGACAAACAATGCACTCCTTGCTACACGCGACATGGAGATAAATATCTATCGATATAAAAAAAAAATATTTTTTTTTTTAAGCATCAGTAGGTCTAAAAAATCGAACTGCGAGGAGAGAAGCCCTTTGCCCTATGTGGAACGATGGCTAACAAACGAGCTAAATCCCCTCGTCGTCATCGTTGCGGAGGTCTTGTTTTCGATTTACTTCTCACCCCTCGTGGGACAAACGATGCACTGGTTGTTACACGTGACACGATTGGGATAAATATATGCCGAAGTAGAAAAATAAAAATACATAAACGGGTAAATGAATTTTAATGACCTTGAAGACATCTGACGATAAATCGTTCGAGGGGTCGAGACAGTTGAAGGTTAAAAGATCCATCTTCACGAAAATTCAGATCGTGAAAAAGTTGGTGCGTATTTGTTTCGAATAGCCGATGGAATACGATGTCTGATGGACGGGAGGAATTTTTCGAAAACGGATCGGGAGCGCGAGATATCGTAACGGTGGGACACAGGTCGCCCAGAGGACGAAGGAGACGGGGAGGATAGAGAGCTCGAAAATCCATGTAGAACCGGAGGGGTTATCTCGATGGAACGATCTTAAACGGTGAGCTCCGCGGCTTCGATGCGGAGAACCGTCGAGGCGAACACAGGTATATAGCGACACAAAACAAGCCGACAACCTCGCGCGCGCGACGGGAGGCAGATAAAGGGATACGAAAATTCGAGTCCTCTCTTCGTGGCTCTCCGTCGTCGGTAACGAAACGCTTGAGCCTTTGACTGCTACCGTAGCGGATTTGGTGGTTCGGCAAAATAACTGTTGAAGAGGAAATATCATATTGAATTTTCATTTTAATAAGTTTCGGAAAAACTCGACAAAACAGTGCTGCAGCTCGAAGATATTTTATCTGCCGGAAGTCCGTTAAAAGAAATAATTATTTCGGTACGAGAATGACGAAAAAACTGAATCTTTAAAAAGTTAAATTTTCCACATATTTTTCTATAAAAAAGTATCGAGCGGTTCAGAATTAAAAAAAAAAAATCCATTCAACAGTAATGAAGCTCGGTGGTCAGAGTTTTAAATTACAAATGAAACCCCACCATTCGACGGAGTTCTTAACCGTCACGACGATCGAAAAAAAAAAAAAAATCGTTCCGTTAGTAGTAAAATAAAAATTACAGAATGCAAGCAACGGGTCAATCATCGGGTCGTCACCGATGCAGTAAATATTACCGAAGTTACAAGCTTTCGAGGAAGGTCTAGATCGACGAGACGATATTAAAAAAAAAGAAATCAAGATCGTCTCGAACCGTCTCGGTTCCAGCAGACCCATGCGTGACGTTCCAGGGTCGACCCGCCGAGCGCCGAAACTTCTCCTTCGGATATGCCTTTTTTTTAGGTCTTCAGAATGAAAAAAAGGGTTGAAGAAAGGGAAAGCCCGGTTCGCAGACGCGGCTTAGCCGATGGCTCTGATATCCGAAACGTCGTTTCACTATCCGCGCTCTCGTTTTCGCGTGGACTCGTCGTCGATTCTCGAAGATCGATACGCCATGCTCTCTCGCGCTCTGTGGCCACCGCTAGGTCTCCTGCTCTGTATATATACAACGCTAAACTATAGTATATTTGCTCTTTCCGTCCTCCGCTTTCGAGGCTCGTCTACTAGTGTCTTCTCGCTCGCGCGAACGCCCCGGAGCCTTCGAACCTTCGTGCCTCTTGTCTCTCGCTCTCGGCTCACAGTCCTCCGTTCGTCCGTCCGCCCCCCCCCCCCCCCTTCGACACACTCCGTAGCGAGAGCACGGCTCGTTGCCTCGCCGCTTGAATTTTCTGGCTCTCCCTCTCGCTCGCTCTCGCCTCGGCGAGTTCAACACAGAGGCGTATCAACGTTCCGCCGTGTACTCGTACACCGGCGTTGCAACCGATAGAGAAGCGGCTCTCTGGTTCCCGGACGCCTATGGCTAGGTTCGAGCTCGCCGCGCGACGCCACGAGAGAATCTCGCAGCGCGTTGTACTCGATTTCTCGACGTCGCTCGTGTCCGGGGCCTCGTCGTCACTCTCGAGGAACCTCCAGGAGCTGGTACGGTTAATAAAACTCCATCGAGCCTCCGTCAACGTGCTCTCCAACGTGCTCTCATCTACCTGGCACATTGATCGGCTGGGATACCGCAGCCGGATATACACTCGGACTATCACTCGAATTATAATATCGGCGTTAATGTAGGTCACGTTTGCGACAGCGATGAACTTATGGTATTTAATTATGCAAGGGTATTGGAAACGGTTCCGACCATTTATCCCTATTATTCAGTCCGTTCGGGCTGTTATTTGTGACGCAATGATACAACCGAAAACGCGAAAGGGATAAGGTTATAAATAAATAATAACTAATCATAATTTTAAATATATGCCCTTAAACAAATTTTGTATGTGTAAACAAATTGGCAAGGACGGTGCGCAACGCGTATTCGAGGTTATACTTCAAGTTGAGTGAATTCAATGCAATAAAGTATAGGACATAGAGTACAGTCGTTTTATAGCAGGCGACCGTTTTTCGATGTATCTGAACAGACTTTTTGCCCTTTTTTTTTAAGTTAGTTATCTGTGCCACTTCACATTTATTTTTCTAATCCATCGTTACGAACACACTTCCACAGAAGTAGTGCGACAAATTCTGTCGAGACATTGAGCCGTTTCGACAAAAACTGAAGACAATGAAAACAGCAAAATCGAGGGGCGTCACTGAAACGCATAACTCGCGTTTTTTTTTGCCTGGCCGGCAGTTGGGAGTTAAAACATTGCTCTACAGACATACGTATGTATATTTTTTCAATCGATAGCGAAAGGAAGAGCTGTTTTGGACGAAACAGTGAAGAGGTAAATTTTGATTTTTTTCTTTTTTGCATCGGTCTTGACAATAAATATTTACGTAGTGCCTTGCTCAACGTAACTGGGGGGCAGGTACGCGACGCGAAAGGACGAAGAGCGGGGCTTCCGTTAGTCCGCGCCTCTCGAGAATTTAACGGGGCGGTGAACGTACGAATCGAGAAGAGTCTAGGTGCCTCTTTTCCACCGGCTTGTTCCGTAATACAAGCCTGCGGTAGTTGCCGGGAGATCCTGCGAAATCTTCGAGCCGAGCGAAAGTATCGGCTTTACGGCTTTCCGTCGGGCACTCCTCCGCCGATTAGTTCTTTCCGTACCGTTCATTTTTTTTTTTTTTTTTTTTCCCTCAATGTAACGCTCTCATGTAACTGGTGTTCGCGTGTTTCAATTTTCTTTTTTTCTTCTTTTTCTTGTAGCGATAATTAGTCTCCATTATTATCATTATTATCACAGGAAAAAAAATGATTTTTGATTTATCGTAACGGGGTTGGCGCAATCGATTATTAGCCTCCGTCCGAATGCCTTTGACTCGAGTCATCATCGATTCGGCCGCCGAGGCGAGAGAGTCGGTTCGCGGGTCTACCAGGTGCGTTTCGTGGCGCGACGCCCCGAGTATGTTGTACCGGCGGCGCGTTTTATCGAACGAATCGAGGACTCGGGCGGGCGAGGCGTGTGCTCTTGATACGCGAGCGAAACGAGCGTTGTATGCGGAGAGGAGAGCGAGCGGGAGAAGGAGGAATATATGAGGACTCGGTCGTCATCGTCGTTGCCGCCGCGTTCGGCCTTGACGTTCGCCGCTCTCGCTCGTCGCACAGTTCCGGTATCGGCCTTGCGCGCGAGCGTGTTCGAGAACTCAGCAATGTTATACCATTTTGGAAAATGCATCCCTCGGCCTAGCGCCCGGGACAACGATTTCTAAATATCATTTTTCTTTCTCAAATTATCTTTTTTTTTTTTTTTTTTTTTTTTTTATCGTTCGTTCCAAGACGCAACGATGCTGGGTGATAGTTGAATCTGCGCGTTCAGCCAAGAGAGACCGTGTACGACAGTAGAAGTGGCAACAGCCTTGCGGCGGCTCCACTTTCTATTACATCAGGCCATAGAGGATGATGAGGCCTTCGCCGCGGCGCGCTGAGTACACGTAGGACGAGTGAGGCAAAACCGAGTCTCTCTCTCGTGGCCCAAACAGTCAAAGCCCAACGCTTCTCTTGATGCTTCAACCGGTAACTAACGTGTACTTCTGGGCAAATCGCCTCCAGTTATGAAAACATGAGAACGCAGAGGGCCCCTTTCGAAACTCTGAGGCGCTGATCCGTCAACCCTGACGGCACCGTCGCGGATAAAAATAAAACACGTATATAGATCATCCATACACGCATGCATTCCGCTCTGCATTGTTCATTCTTTAACCATACACAGTTGGTTAAAAAATCAACGCTGTAAAACATTAATAAAAACAAGTGCAAAAACAAAACTCCGTAATAATTATTATTAATAACAACTTGTTTATTATTATTATTATTATTATTATTATTATTATTATTATTATTATTATTATTATTATTATTATTATTATTATTATTATTATTATTATTATTATTATTATTATTATTATTATTATTATTATTATTATTATTATTATTATTAATGTTTATGTTTGTGTTCGGTACGAGTATCTGCGTTGCCGTCTGCGACCGTGGAAAAAAGTTTTGCCGGTATTGGCAAATCGTGGCCAAGTTTTTCTTTTTCTTTTTGCGGCTTTTTTTTTACGCGAACAATGCTTACCGCTCTTTGCGGTAATGGATCGTTGCTCAAGTAAGCGACCATAGTCGATTTCCGTGGACGGAATGACGACGCAGAGCAAAGAGCGTTCGTGCTCTACTCCACTATAGAGTACGACAGTGGTATTGTACACTGGTAGTGGGTTGTAACAACGTCGCCACTCTCTTTCTCGGACTATAACGCTTAGGAGCCGCTGCCGCTGTTTACTACCACGACGTTTTTCGTTTGACTGACCGAGTCAGCTCCTCCGGCTTAGAGACCGTTCGCGCGCGTGATATCACTTTCTCCTACTAACTATACGCCGTTAACGTCCTCGAGACTCGGCCGCGCTGGCGGAGACTCCGCAATCGATCCGTTTCCACACGATTTTCTCCGCTACACCGGTAATTTTTTTACATTCAATACATATATTTTTCTCGATTTATTTTTATTTTTTCCCCCTTTTTTTTTTTCAACGTCAAATAATGAATCGCTCTCGATGTATTGTTTTTCCAATGCGTCACACTTCACGCCGTATCGGCTTCTCGGTACTTCGCGAGCCCAGCGCTATTTTATTGTTCCGCGTTGACGCTCATTTTTCTTTTTTTTTTTTTTTTTTAATGACGCAACGGCCTCCGAAGGCTACCGGGACGCCCGCCGTTCGGTGGGATCGAAGGCACGCCTTTTTTTTTTTTTTTTTTTTTCTTCCCTCCACTCCGTACCTCCGGTGCGCTCTCGTACTCGATTTCATAGATTTATCATTGTTGTTATAATTTTATTTTTCTTCCGATATACCAACACCTTTCGAAATATCAGGACTAAAACTCGAGCGCGACCTTTCGACGTGCGGGCGATAAGCAAATAAAGTGTAACGAGGGGCGATTTTTCCACGAAGTCCCGGTACCGAGACTTCGTGGCGAGGATAGGCGCGCGAAGCCAGTTCGCTCGCCTCTCCGGCAAGGTGAACTCTATGCTTTTGCCATCGTTCGGGCGACAACTTCAATCTCCGCGTGACACGGAGACTGCTTTTCTCCCGGCGCATTACTTTCTCGTCGCTCGCTCGCGAATACACCCGTGCCTCAGCGCTATCTCTCAATCGCATTCCCCGAGCCAGCAGACTCGCACACGAACGCGAACACACCACGCTAGCCGCGCCGCTGTCCGTCCGGATATACCCGAGATTCGCGCTAAACACACCGTAAAGTCGAGTCTACTATTTACCCGTTAACTTCGTCATTTCGTATTCCGTAATTAATTTATGTAATCCCCCCCCGAAGACTCTAAAAGATATTCGGAGAAGGTTGCGTTCGAGACAGGGCAGATTTCTACCTTTTCTGCTGAGCCGCATCTGGCAATCGGGAAACGGAGATCGACGTATATATTTGGCTCGCGCATACCGCCCGAACCTCTCGTCTGTGTGTGTCTCTCCCTCTCTCTCTCTCTCTCTCTCTCTCTCTCTCTCTTTCTGCCAGGTAGAGATTCGTTGTGCGTGAAAGCCCTCCCCACTCTTTCCCCCACCGGGCCACGAAGCGCCAACACACTCTAGGCGGTTTTTATCCATGCGGGCCGCGTACGGCCGGGGTCGAGTCGAACGTGAGTTTACCAGCGGTGCCGATTAGCCGATGCATGTGATTATAATTAAGCGGCTCTCGTCGTCCGATGCCGGGGCGCTGTTGCCGAGTGCCAGTGCGGTTCGCCCGAGAGCCGCCCAAAGCGCGACCGACGCCGAAACTCGGCAATCTCTTCCCTCTCCTCGCTCTACGGAGGGAGCCGTGCCACGAGCAACCCGTGACCATAGATAACGCCTCGGCTTCCGAACGAGAGCGTATAGTTCGAAACGTGAACGTACGATTCCCGACGGAGCCGCAAAGTACACAAGTGGCTTTATTGCATAGACACGTTTGTGTGTACGCGTAGCTGGGAGATATTGTGTGGCATAAGTGTTCCACAGACACCGGGCAAATACCAAATTCTAGGGGATCATCAGATATTTCGATATGGAGAGCGTAAACCATTTACGGCGAGCCTCGAGTCCATAACGGTTAATAAGGTAATTCGCGGACAACATTTGCCGACGCGGTGAGCGCGTCTGGTGATTTTATTTTTTATGCTTTATCATTATTGGCATTACGACGACGATGTTTAGCCCTTTGCGGTCGGATATGTGAATGGGGCTTTACGGGTCGCTGTGCAAAAATAAAAATAAAATCGTGGCGCAGAATCGTTCCGCCGAGGGTCGGCGTTGACCCTTCGACGTTACCGGGGACTTTTTGCCGGCCGCCTTGGACTATTTTTTTTTACCGCGTAAAATACGATAACGCGTGTCGAGAAAAATCTCGAAATATTAAAAGGTCTTCTCGCTTGAATATTCAATATTAAGCCTTTAGAATTCATACTCCCCTCAACTTCGCGTCCGTTCGTGTCGCTTCGATACGGCTTCGGGCGATGTGACTCACGAATGGTCAAAGGGTTTAAGTCGAGCCGGAAGTGACATTGGAAAAACTATTGTTTTTGGGTTTATCGATGTCCGGCTTTACTCGATGTTGTGTGATATGTTTTCGTTTCCTATCGGTAAGGAAAACTGCAATAAACTGCTTTATTATTCGAACTCTGTAATACACTTTTTTTTGTTTGCCCGATAAAATGAGAATTCTCATCGGGAGGGAATATCATGTCGGCTTTCGATGGGAGCTTTCTTTTTTGTCCGTAAATGCCGGCAGTGATGAAAAATATTTGCTACAGGATTTCATGCCGACTGAGTCAAGTCCAATGAGAGATATTGCACTTGGTCTCAAAATTAAACTTAATCTTAAATATTAAAGGGTTCTCGTTCTCGCTGTACTGAGACGCGCCGGAAATGAAAATGGACAAAGTATCGTTTGCGAATTTATCAATGTACCGCCTGAATCAGCAGTGTGTGTGAACTTAGCGCGGTCGGTAACGAAAACTGTAATAAACTTCTTCTTCATGGATGGTCGCGCTGACGATCAAATGAGAAATCTCACCGGAAGGGGATTTCATGTCAGACTTCGATGGGACTTTGAAATTTTCATATCGTTTCCTCATAAAAGGTCAAACTTGAAATGTTCATATCGCTTTCTCACAAAAGGTCAAACTTGAAATGTTCATATCGCTTTCTCACAAAAGGTCAAACATTAAATTTTCATATAGCTTTCTCACAATGTTCCTTTGTTCGCAAAGCTTCTTCCATAAGAAAGTTTTTTCCGTATTATTCGACGTCTTGGAACATTTTGCACACGTTTCCGTAAAAACATTATCACCAAAACAAAGCTTCGTCTATGAGGAAGCAAAATATCGATTGCAGTTTTTGTTACCGACTGAGTCCATGTGAAGTGGGCAGACGGGCGAGGCGCTCGGTCTTCAGAACAAAATTGATGTTCTTTCGAAACCCGTCGAATTATTTGGTCCAGAAGGTAAGTATAAAAGAAAAAAAAAAAAAAAAAAAATTGCATCGCTCTCCATCGCCACGACAAACGTTGTCGCGACTCCTCATTCGTGCGAATCTTTATTCACGGCGGCAGCGTAATTCGTAAATGTGATTACATCGCCGTGGAGCAAACACATCCAATTTGAACGTAACCGTCCGACCGTTGTAAATGGGACCCAATAAAATATCGTCGCCGTTCATTAAATTATTAACTCCCGGACAAAAGGTGCAAGAGTAAAGTGTAGAGTTTGAGAATGCGGCGCGGAGCAGCGGCGACGGGAGGAGGAGCGAAAGCGCCAGGTGATGCGGAGAGGCCTGCTCGCCTGCCGGTCACTCTTCCCCGGATAGAGTCCTCGGGGGGAAGGTGCGTACGGACCGCACGCGCCCGTACCTAATGCGTACACGCACACGCGTACGCCCTGGGAGCAGTGCAACGCGAAAGGGAGAGGGGAGCCGCGAGACCCGATCGACGTGACAGGTGTGAGACTCGTCGGGCTTCCTCCCTTCGGCTGCAGCGACGAGAAGAAGCCTCGGAAAGGATGTAGGCTACATATTTTCGATTAAAAAAAAAAAAAAAAAAAAATCTATCGTTCGATTAATCGTCTAGACTAACATCTGCGATCTGCAAATTTTCGAAAGAGATAATAAAATTCATCTTTTTTTTTTTTTTTTACAATACAACTAGCATAGCCACGATTCCATGCACGAATGAAGGCTACGTTTCCGTTGTTGTACAAACCAGTTACACGTACGATATATGTATCTATATGTATCTATATGTATCTATATGCATCTATATGTATCTATATGCATCTATATGTATCTATATGCATCTATATGTATCTATATGTATATATATGTATCCATATGTATCTATATGCATCTATATGTATCTATATGCATCTATATGCATCTATATGTATCTATATGCATCTATATGTATCTATATGTATCTATATGTATCTATATGTATCTATATGTATCTATATGTATCTATATGTATCTATATGTATCTATATGCATCTATATGAATCTATATGTACTTATATGTATCCGTCTGGGAAAGGATGTAGGCTACATATTTTCGATAAAAAAAATCTATCGTTCGATTGATCATCTAGACTAAAATCTGCGATCTGCACATTTTCCGAAAAAATTAATAAATTTTTTTTTTGTTATACAATACACCCAGTATAGCAGTGATTCCATGCACGAATGAATGCTACGTTTCCGTTGTTGTACAACCCAGTTACACGTACGATATATGTATCCTTCATTGCATGCGCGAAAATCAATTTTTATTTTTATCTTCGCGTCGAACGCTACTTCTCGTTAAAACGTTACGCGGATATAGGCTATAGGTTTCCGTTTAAAAAAAAAAAAAAAGGGAATACAGTCTATCGATCGATTAAAAGTCTCAAGTAAAATCGGTGATCCACAAAATTCTGAGGAGAAAAAAAAAAATTCTCTGATTTTTCAAACGCCCACGATGTGCACCGCGCAACCCACGATTCCATGCACAAACGAAAGCTGCGCTTCCGCCATTGCATAACCCACTGTTACAACCGTAATATATGTATCTTTCGTTGCACACGCGAAAATCAATTTTTTTTTTTTTTTTGTTTAATTTTATTTTTTTACTCCGTACGTAATTCGCTTCGACGTTTGCGCTGGCGAGTACATTCGCAAAACATATCGGTACGCAGAACTCTACCTGTCGACGGAATAGCTGTTCGCGCTCGCTTGACGCCGGAGTCCCGTTGCTCCCTTCGATACTGCTCGCAACAATAATCAATGCATCGCCTACGATATCCCCGCACACTCGTGTGATTCCACGCACAAGCGAAAGCTGCGTTTCCGCCATTGTATAATCCACTATTGCACCCGTAACACACGTGTCTTTCGTTGCAAGCGCGAAAAACCATTGTTTTTTTTTTAATTGAAAGAAAAAAAATGTACTTCGAACGACGTCGCTTTAAAAGTTTTGCTGCCGAGTATGTCCACAAAACACGTCGGTATGTAGAACTCTAGCCACAGAACGACAGAATAGCGTTTACTCGATCGCTTGATGTTGGTCCGCTCGCGGACCAACCGACCGTTCAACTTTGGGTTGTTTTCTAACAATCTACTCTAACTCAACCAGTCGATTGATGCGCCAAACTGACCGATTCCAACCTTCTGGAGGTTGGGTTTTGGTTGATGTTTCGAAAGCAACGGTAATGCGAACTGTTTTATCGGTCGGATAGAAAGTTCGTTTGCAATTGGACTTTCCCAAAGCAATCCAATACCTGACCCTATGTCGAAATCGCGTTGTTTTAGTTGGATAGATTATTAATTGATACTGGAAAAAATCGCCCAAGTGCCATGACATTACATCGGTTGCGACAAAGTGTAGATATTTCCTTACTCTAATTATGGACTACGGAAATTAATTGGGAATTATAATCATAGAGTACTCAGCAGTGGCGTACGATTTTAGGAAAACGCAATCATAAACCAACTCCCTATTCGACAGAAATCCAACCGCAAACCGCCTATGTAATATCAACGATAAAATCTACCTCTCGAAGGTTGGAAACAGAGTTGGTTCGGCGCACCAATCGACCGGTTGATTTTCAGCTTGGTTCCAGGTTGGTCAGAGCACGAGCAATCCGTTAGATTCTACTCGAAACAATAATCAATACGATATCGCCGCACACCCGTGATTCCGCGGACAAACGAACGTTTCTTTTTAGAAACAATAATCAATATGATATCCGCGTACATCCGCGATTCCATGGACAAACGAAAGCTTCGTCACCGCCATTGTACGACCTACAATCGCACACATAATATATCCATCTTTCGTTGCCAGCGCGAAAATCCATTTTTTATTGTTATCCCATTTTTACTTCGAATGATAATTGCTCTAAAATGTTTCGCTGCTGAGTGTATTCGCAAAATATGTCGGTGCGTGGAACTCTGCCTATCGACAGAAATATTGTTCTCGCTCGGTTAACTCTCTGAAGCATACTTTTATTATTTTTATTTCATTTTTTTTTTTTTTTTTTTTTTTTTTACAAGTATAAAGTTTCAAAGACGCCGGCTGGATATTCATTTTTTTTTAATTCAAAGAGTTGTATCACCCGTGATACACCGCGCTTCAAAAGGGTCAACCAGAATCTCTTTGCTCCCTTCGATTCTACTCGAAACAATAATCAATGTATCGCCTACGCTTTTCCGTTACACCCGCGATTCCATGGACAAACGAAAGTTTCTTTTCGCCATTGTATAACCCACAATTACACCCGTAATAAACGCTGAATGCGTGAAAATAATTTTTTAATTTTTATCTTATATTCAATTCGAACGATATTCGCTTTAAGGTAGTCCTTGCGATGCGTGCTAGTCAATTAATCGACTATCTCGAAAACTTTGTAAATCGTCGAGTAAATTTTTTTATTCGTATTCGATAGATCACAGTGCAAATAAAAAAAGCAGTCGTGAATATTTAGCAATACAAAACAAAACCAATTGTATTGGAAACAGCAAATTATAAAGGTTCATTTGACTCGAGTTTAACGGGTAACGGCGCTGTTTTGGGAATAATTACGTCATTTAAGTTATAATTACTCTCGAAATTTTCGGTAATGGTCTTTTGTTTAAATGTTATATTGAATTGTGAATTTCTAAGAAATCCATAGCCCCTTCATATTGTACAAAAATTCAGTACATGCACTTTAATTTTTGTTCCGAAGTGTTACTTAGGACCCTATTTTTCGTATTAACTTTTGCGAAAAATTATTGGGCAACCAATCCTGAAACTTCGTAATCACATTGCAAAGGACTTTAACTACAGTGTCACAAAAATTGAATGCCCAAACTTCACAAAGGTAGATTCGAAAGGACTCAAAAGTTTCGCTGCCGTGTCTATTCGCAAAAGACGTTGCTATGTAGAACTCTGCCTATCGACAGACACGGCATTCTCGCTCGCTCGCTCGCCGAGTCTCGTCGCTCCCCTCGATTCTACTCGAGACAATAATCAATGTATCGAATGTGTATCATCGAAGATAGTAATATTTAATGTAACGCATCGAGGGACAAAACGACGGCGAGGTGCATAAAACCGTGTAGGGTTAACCATATTATCGCGTGTGTTGGTTGCGACGAGCGTAGAGCGTGTTCGCTCGAAGAGTAGATAAGGATCGGGTAAACGGCTGCAGTGATCGGGCGCGTCGACACTCGGCCGGAGCTCTCGGCGACTACATCGAGGGACATTCCCGACTCCGTCGACCTTCGCGCTCGATACTGACGCCGCCGCCGCCGCCGCCGCCGCCGACTCGGCGCGAGTCGAGGGAGCGAAACAAGTCGCGCGAGCAGTCTCTTTGTCTGCTATTATCGCCTCGGTGTATAACCCGCACCGCACGAGGTACCCGAGCCACCGACTCCCGAACGTGCATCACACTCGATGACTCCACGAAATAATTAGTCCTCGAGTGTCGATTCACACTGAGGTAATCGATTAATTCGTCAAAGACAATTATTTTATTATTATTATTATTTAAATGAAATACTTATATTTTGCATGCAGCGTGTGAAATGATGATGATTGTCGTTAACGAAGGTCACACGTACAGTCGGTCAAGTATACGAGTATGTTTATGTACTGCGTAGATGGATCGTCGCAGCGAACGCTCGGACGATCAATATTCTTCTGCGAATTTAAAAGGAATGCTTTTTTTTTGCCTCCTCGTGTTCCTTTTTGCGTTTGAAATTCACTTTAGGGGGGGTTTTATAGTTCATTTGCAAGGTACGTCGGACGTTAGCAAAAATTCAACAGGTTATACGTACGACCTCAGCAGTCTGATGTCTTTTCAATCTCTATCTCTAGACGTTATCTATTTCTCGAGTATGTTTTCTTTTTTGTTTCTGTTTTCACATCCTGTAGGTTGGATAATAAATTAGGCATGCAACGAGCGTCCACCGAAATACGTTCAGGGCCACAAGAGAGATCGAGGATGAGAGTTCCACGATCGAAAAACTTTTGGAGGACCAACGAATTTTGTCATTCAAATGATATTTGGTGCCGGAGAGACTGAGGTCTGCCTATCGGCTCGATCTGAGCGGTGGGAGATGTATCGTCGTCGTTTCGATAAATCGACGAAATATAAGCCGCGAGGCAAGAAGAAAACATAAACGATTTGCCGGCCATGAGTTCTACGGACACGAAAAATAAATACGTTCGTCTTCGAATATATTTCGCCTTTTGTGTATTATCGAACAATTATTTTTAAACCGAGTATCAACGTGCAGAGAGGGTTTATCTTATCGGGGAGAGCCTCTCGCCCTCTCCTCTCTCTCTCTTTCTCTCTTACCACTCTCTGTCACGATTTCACCTGTTTTCACTTTCTCCTCCTACTACCCGTTACTGCGCTGCGGTGAGCTCGAGCTCGCAGGCCGCGAGAGAGGGAGAGAGAGAGAGACCTGAGAAACTCGTGGGCGAGGTCAGTGAGCCTCCCCCAACCGAACAGCAGAGGCCGGAGCACGGCTCAGACCCGTATCACGTTTACCAATCCCATGAAATTATCTCATCGAAGTTTATCAATTCAATCCCTTATCTAACCTCGCACTGCGTCTTCGTAAGCATGTAACACTACATTTCGTGCGACTTAGTATTATCTGCTTCAATCCTTGTTCTATCGACCCTAAAAGCCAAGATCTTTGGCGAAAAAAGAAACTCGACAACTTTCTTAGTAATAATAGGCGAAGAAATATTATAGTTTTTGTAAAATTCGATATTTTTTAACATACCTTAAAAACCGAAGAAAATTATTAAATTCAAGTCGCAAAAACTTTTCGCAGATGTTGGCAGCGGAAATCGAAGCGCAGTCCAAAACCATATCGCGATTACCAATCCCATGAAATTATCTCATTGAAGATTGTCAATTCAATCCCTTATTTTATCTCTCACTACGTCTTAGTAAGCATGTAAATTTCGCACGACTCAGTACTGTTTCGATCCTTGTTCGATTAACTCTAACCACTAGCCTCTTTTCCGCAAAACGAAGAACCTCGTCGACTTTTCTGATAAAGATATTTGAAGACTTTAATTTTTGTAAAATTCAATATTTTAAAACATTACACCCGGAAAAACGAAAAAAAAATTATTAAATTTTCATCGCAAAAACTTTTTTTGATGCCAACAGCTTGAGCCGAAGCACAGCTCAAATCCGTATAATGTTTAACAATCACTTTAAATTATCTCATCGGAGTTTATCAATTCAATCTCTTATTTAACCTCGCACTGCGTCTTCGTAAGCACGTAACACCATATTTTGTAGCCTCTTACCAATAAAAAAGAAACTCGACACTTTTCTCATAAAAATATGTGAGGAATATAATTTTTGAAAATCTCGATATTTTAAAGTATATACCTTTGAATTGAAAACGATTATAAAAAATTCCCGTCGCAATTTTTTTTTTTTTTTTTGTTATGACCTGTTATTCGTAAATAAAAAAAAATATCGGTATTTTCGCAATCAATATCGAAATTGAAATAACCTTGAAACGTAACGAGTTAAATTCTATATAGTTTTTTTTGTGCCGACATCGGGATTGCGTCGAACAATTAATCGAAACAGTTAGAGTTACGAAGCACGAACAACACATAACAAGAGTGAAGGAGATGTATAGATATAGATAAGAGAATTGCGAAGGTCGTGCGCTTACCCTCGAGCAGGTGCCAATCCTCGTCGAGCGAGGCCAGAGCCTGTGCCTGATTCGCCTGTTGTTCGAAGTCGAGCATCCTGGATGACGATTTCCTTCTGCCTCAACGATTTTCCTGAAATTCCTCTTCCCGATCGTTTATTTTTTCTTCCCCTCGTGACACACTTGTAACCTCTCAGCGCCGACACAATTCACGGCGCAGATGAAAAGTCTGTCTCTCGAATCAACAAGTACCCCGAAGATTCCGCGCACTTTATCGTCCAAGATTGAATTAACCAGGCTCGACTGCTCGACGTATACTGACTGTGTACGTTACGAGAGAGTTTGTGGTATAGCAGCGCAGATACTTTGATGACGTTACGACGTTTATCTCAAGAGTTCGTTCGTCAAGTTTGTAAACACAATTATGCGAAGAGCCGTGAAAGAAAGAATCAGACACGAAAAAGCGAGAGGGTTCAGTAACGTGCTCAGCTGTTGCGTAGATTTCGACCAACGGTTTGTTTTTCTCTTTTCTATCGGCAAGCACGAAAGTAGTGAATGATCGAAAGACCGTTGAATAGGTCGATGGGTCGATGCCGCGACTAGGGGCGCGAAAGGGGCGACTACCGCAGCGCCGTACGGCGGCCGAAACGGTAATTAGCAGTTCAAGAAGAAAAACAGTAAGAAAGACGTTTGAACGAGGGAATCACAAACGTTGTTCGAGGCATGAATATTCGGAGAAGTCAGTTTATCATTGCAGTGTTCCGTCGCGTTTGTTTCGCCGATGAAGCACTCGCTCGAACCTACTCTGCCCTCGTAAAAGCACGCACCCGGTTCGTATTGTTTACTTTGTATGTTTCTTATTACGGATATATATATATTTTTTTAATCTAATCACAAAGAGCGAGATATCGTTTGCCGCGAATCTGTGCCGCAACGATCGAAAACGAGATCGAACAAAGCGAATATTTGTTTTCAGACAGCCCTCCCAGCTTCGATAACGGAAAAAAATCGTATCAACGAGAAGACCGAAAGAACGAAGCAAGACGATGCCGTGTCCGCGCTGCTCGGAGTCGATTACTTGAGTATTCGCGGTACTCTCGCGCTCGCTCGCTCCCTCTCGGCTCGCGCGCCTCCTCCTACTCTTCACCTCTGCCCTCCTCTTCTAACCGTCGAAAAAGTCGTTACGATTCTTCGCGCTATACTCCGTCTACGATACGGTATACGTCGAGCGAGCGCGCGTCTAGCGGCGGTCTCCCTTTCTCGACGCGTACGACGGCAACATAACCCGCCCGTTCCCTCAATACGGTGTATCTATTCGCACTCTCTCTCGCACTCGCTGAGCCGCTCGTTGCCGTTTTTTTTTTTTTATACTCACATCTCTGCCTCGCGGTTTGCAAAGTGTTTAAGCTCTCCCACTCGCGCGCCTTCGGGCCGTTCCGCTGTGTATACCCACACTGTTGTATCTCGCTTCCGCACGCGCTCGGCCGTTCTCGTTGTGTTTTACTCCCACCATGCTACGCGGCAGCACCGCTGCCCGCAACAAACCGGCCGCCCACTGTGTGTGTATATCTCGCGTGCGCCGCTCGTGCCGACTGACGTCACGGTTTCGGTTCGGTTTTCTCGATGACGTAAAGTCTGACGGGGGCAGCGTGTGCGACACCCGCGCGCTCGAACGAGATCGCGGACCGCTCGACGACGGGAGGGGGCTCTGCGAGGAGGCTGTCGACGACGGTGTCGAGGTAAGTTCGGACTAATGACCACGCGACTGTTGGCGGGAACGCCATTTTCAAATCCTTTGTTCGCGAATGTTTTGATTCTTTCGATTCATTGCATACCCGTAAAATGTCTCTGTCGCTCGACGCTATTAATTCGTTGTATATTTCGTCATTTGAAATTCGTCGGTCGTCGGCGATTAGTCAAGTTTTATCTGAATAGTTGCCTCATCGTTACAACTAATACATTCGCTGCATCAAATTACCTGAGGCCGTTTATCGGATCAATCGACTATTCATTACAACGGTTCATTCATAGCTGCAATTAATTTAGCATGATGACGATTAAGTAAAAAAAACGGATGTAGTCTGGGCGGGAGGAAAAGGGGGGGGCGTAGGGCTTCGAGCATACGCAACAACGTGGCTCGAGCGCGCACGCGACGAATCTCGAACGGCGAGTGCGATTTCCCCTATCGCACTTGGCGCACTGTGCGCCTCGAACCACCCACTCCTCTATGACGCGATCTCCCTCGCTCGTTCCGTACCGAAGTCCTTCTCCTCTATGCCTTCGACTCTCCCACCACTTACGCTCGTCTCTTGTTGTGAGCGTCTCTCTTTCTCGCTGTTAACTTCTCGCTGTAACCATCCGAGCTCTCCTTCTCTCTCATCCAGTCGCGCAACTCTCGGGCCGTTAATGTAGCTCTGGTAGTAGAGAACTCTACTCCGGCTCTCTCCTGTGTATAACCCAGGGATACTTTCTGGGGCCCCCTTTGAATATCTCTGTATATATATCCCTCTAATTCTTTTCTTTCGACGTCTTTTCTTTCTTCCTTTTTCCTCCACCTCCCCATTCCAACAGTCGACGGGGTCGTCGCAGGTCAAAATCATGAAAATTAAACTTTGGATGTTTACTTGCGCGCAACGAATTCGTGCGCGACAAAGAAACAAGGGAGAGCTTGAAACAAGGAATTATTTTATGCGTCACCGAGTGTTTGTTCCCCGCTAGCGTACGTGCTTGCAATATTTTTCTATATTTCGTAGCTACTCTTGTTTTTTCTTTTCTTTTCTTTTCTTTGTCATTGTTTGTCTTAGCACTGCAGCTTCGGAGTGTAATAAATTTCTTCACTTTATTCTTTGTACTAATTTTTTTTCTTTTCGTATACGTTCGTATGCAGATACTTTATTTTTATTTTCCGAGCTCGAGTTGCTTTTTCTCTCTCGCCCCCTCTATCTCGGTTTCATCGGGGAATTATCGTCTAACGAGAAGCTCCGGGTATTCTATACCGGCTTGGACTCCCGAGCAACCCTTTGCGGCCTCGGCGGAGAGTCTCATTCCTCGCGTCGTCGTAATTCCTCGGACTAACCGGCTGTGTTACTTAGGCGGCAGAAGTTCGAGTTGCGAACCCACCGAGGAGTTGAGGGACTCGTGGAATTCGTCGAAGAACGGTGTTTCTCCCGGTCATCGCACGAGCCCCCCCTCGGCACAAGCCTGCCGACGCCGGCTCTCGTCTACAGAGAATTTTCGCCTTCGCGTATCCACTCTCCCGAGATTGTCTCGCATGCGCTGCCGGGAACTATACGTGCATTAGATTCGACTGACGCTCTTTCGTACATATACATATTAAATTAAAACGAGGAGCAGAGAGATTACAGCACACAGGCCAGTTCGCCTTTGTCGCGCGGGTTTTCTCTAACGAATCCCTTCCCCCCCCAACCGTGTTTTCTATTTTTGTCTCTCGCTTGCACTCTCGGGCGCTCCGATGGTCGACAGCGAATCAGGGCGTTCCGTGCACGCGTGGAAACTCCACGGTGACAATTGTTTTCAATAACATGCGATCTTGCCTGAAATAGCAGAACGATCGGATTCTCGAGATTCTCAACAGTAATACTGACGCTCTAAGCTCCAACGATTGGTCGATTAAACGAACCATGGTTATTAAATATTCGAGTACCTTCCAAACCGGAAGCCCGTTGATTTCTTTCGCATACAATAAGAATGAAGATCTTTGTAATGTAATACAGTTCTTTTCCTGTTGACGAATCGTGTACTTTCTTCGCCGGCACTTTCAGATAACCCCTGTAAAGTTCAATCGATTTTTTCGCTGTATTTTGTTATTATTAGAAGCGTTTGAGGATCGAGGCTCGATAAGCTAATGACATTCGTCCAACGAGGTTCAAGTTTGCCAGTCAACGTTCTCCTGGTCGGTAAAGAACCGCGCGAACAGTTAATATTCGGTGGTCCCAAATTTGCACCGAAAAGTAAGCATATTTCAATCGTGGATGAGTTCGATGCTCTCCTACTATCATTTGAAGATCCCCGGGCGTTTTTTTTTTTTTTTTCGTAGCTTCTTCATAGTCCATCCACTACCGCGTACTACGTAGTACACCGCGTACACCGAGTATACCTCCGTATCTAATAGTCGTTCATCAAAAGTATAAGAAGCTGTTGTGTCGCGTGCTCATACGGCCCTGATACTCGATCGCGCGCGCTTCGTCATTTGTCCTCGCAGCGAACCCCCTCGCGCCCCTCCCAATAGCTCTCTCCCTCCCTCTCGCGTTAGCCCGCGGCGTGATCCACTCAACTCCGGGCACTCGGTGCACAGTCTATCCCGCTCTCGCCCGCCAAACAGTCCACTACGCCCCCTCTTATTCAACGTTTCTCGTCCGCTCCTGCCGCTTGCCGCTGCTGCCGCCATGCGGCGTCCCGATATTCTCTCTCTATTCACAACCCATCTCTGCATCCCGTTCTCGCATCTGGCGCGTGCTCCGTTCGCCCCCTCTCTATCTCTGTTCTCTTCATACACCCCTCCTACCTCCTCTTCGCTCCGCTCTCTCATCTCGAAGGTTTGTCGCTCGTTGCGCGCCTTCGCCCGCTCCTCTCAACCCCCTACGCGCACTAGCCGTCCGTTCGGCACACCGGATGGTCGAGCGCGCGCACGCCATCACAGATGCTTCGTCGTCGGGTGTTCGCCGTCGTCGACGCCGTTGTCGACTCCCCCCCCTCTCTCGGCGATGTTCAACTACCGGACCCACTCAAACCAATCCGCATCGTTTTGGCTCCGAGGGACGCAACAAACACGCGAGAAGGTCAGCAGCATCCGTCTGTATGATTTTTTTTTCCCCCCTAAAACTGTAAGTACACGAGTATTGTCGGATCGGAGTTTCGCAAGAAGAGTTTTTTTTTTTTTTTAATGTATTGTCGGGAGCAACGTTTACGGCCGTGAGCGACCGGAAGTACTCGGTTTCTCTTCGCCTGTATCGAGGCTACAGAGCGATGTCTATAGGTAAGTAGATTGTATTGAATCCTCCAGTTATTGGCACTGAGAAAAGGTACCTCAGTCGTTGGCATATCGAGGTTAGTTTCCGTACCGATGTTTCGTACGCTATAACCGTGCCGGGCCATCCGATCGGGTAGACAGTTACTGTGTATCGGGTTTAACCTAAACGTCGGATCATGATTTATACTCGACGATCCATCATTTCCTAACATCGCTGTACTCGTACCTCAGCGTAAATGCACAAGTCTACTGTTGGAGGGAGAGAGTCGTGGACCCGAGTACCGTGGCTTATATAGCACAGTTATCGCGTGATCACTGTCCCTTGTCCCTTGATGGACGGCCTTCGGGAACGAGTGCAGCGCGCAACACGGCCATACTTATTATTAGGCATGGAGATTGTCACGTGACCTTCTTCTTTTATTATTCGCCTTCTGGGATATTTTTTCTAAACGAACATACAAAAGTGCTCGAGGAAAATACGATTTTAGGTAGTACTTGCACATTAGCTAGGCAATTAAGAGTTTTATTGCGAATATTTTGAAGGTTCGCTATTTAAGTTTCGAAAAAAATACTAATATGATAAAGGATTGTTTTGCATATGTACGTCACTCTCTGATAGCAGAGCTGGGCAGTAATTGAAATACCGGGCACTTGTTTGGCACTTCAAGCACATTTTAACGATTGTAAGCACCGAGTACAAGTACTTATTGAGGCCACGCTCGCATTACGGATAGTCACTGCAGCATGACATCCTGTTTCTTTTAATGTATCTGTCCAAACTTTTCAATAAGTATAATATTTTAATGAGAATTTTCTTTTTTAATTTTTTTTTTTTTTCATTCCGTAAAGGGAAAGTTCAAGAAGGGACCTTATTCGTTTTTGTTATCATTTAAAAAAAAAAATGACAACCAAAAGTGAAGAATAAATTAAAAATAGGCTCAAAACGACGAAATACGAAAATTTCAGATGGCAGTTTTTTACAATGAGAAAGCCATGTGCGAATCACTTTGCAGCTTTTTTTAAAGCCTAAGTAACGCTTAACGGTACGAACCTAATTGCGGAGAGTGCTTGAGAAATACTTCAAGTACAAAAAGTACTTGACACTTGAAGCACTCGTGATATTTGTGCTTTATACTTGAAGTATTTTTTGGCTCTTTGCCCAGCTCCGCCTGATAGCGTTCGTTGGAAACTGTTAAATATTAAGACATAACGAACTTTGACCCAATTATTTGACCGGGAGAAAAATTTGACAACCGTTCATAACTCGCAGAATTTCTATTTAAACAAAAAGTTTATTCACTGCAAGTTAACGATCGATATTTAATTGACAAATGATTGATTCTTACACAAATTTAACGTATTCCAATACACTTGCGGGTGACCGGTGTAACCCAATGACTTGAACCTGCTAATAAACCAGTGGTCCTGAATTCATAGTGTCGCCATATTAGTATAGAGTGGAATTACCGTCGGCAGACTGTATGCCGGTATTAATTAAAGAATGCTCATTGCCACATTCGGATATCATTTTAATTCTCGAAATTTCCGGATCACATTACGATTATTGATCCTATCTGAATCTAATCGCGACATACAAATAAAACAAAATAAAAACCTGATCGTGACCTTTTTTGCTGATTCGCGAGTGTTCTGCGAATCGGCGAAAAATTAAAAAATTTGGCAAGTAGTTTCTGTGAATCATGACCTGTGTCTCAGGTTTTGTTACGTTTCGATGCAAATTCAGCAAGACAAAGACTCTTCGGAAAAGCATAATTTGTCCGTATCAAAATTTCAGCCAGACATGCCGCCGTTTGTCTTTTCACCGTGTATCGCAGCTAATTTTACAGTGGCTCGATGCACGATCTCCCGAGCATTTTGCGTTTCGCTACGAATCAGCTGTCAATACTATATATCTACTGTGATCTTTTTTTTTCCAACCGTTATATTCGCAATAAACCCAAATCTGCGGGCGAGCTGTCCCTTAACTGGGACGTGTCCAGTCATCGGTGAGGTTACCGTAGCTTAGAGTTAAAAAAAACACACACACACACATTCGCGTATCTCGGGATCTTTTAGTGTATTTTTCTTTCTCGAATGCGATCGATCGCGAGAGCTCTCGAAACGAAGAACGTCCGAGAGCTCCCCCACGATCGGTGCTCGTGGAAGTCGTGCAGGTATAGTTATATCGTTCGTATAGCAGCAACATGCCACTCGGTGAAAGTCTGACGGCTCGGGATCCTCGGCCGTCACATTTGCCTCGTGCATTCGCGCACGTGCAATATCTCGAGTTATGACGTTACACGTTACAGGGTCTCGCGCTTACGTTCTACGTTGAATCGGGGGAAATAACATGAGGTTGGTTATGCGGGTCGTTGTTATCAAATATGTATACCTTCGTTTTACCTTTGAACGCAACATTTGTAGATAGAGGTGGCCTGTAAGTGAGAATACGTTCTTACTGGGTGGGGAATAAAATGAAACTGGCAATTAACGCTTTAACGCTCGATACACCATATTTTGCTCAAAAAAAAAATTTAGGAAAAAAATTGACTTACAGTAACGAAACTTAGTTACGTTGTAACATTTTTAAAAATATCGGTGTTATTGAAAAAAAAAAAAAGGGACATGTTCCGAAAAGTGTTATTCCGCAAAGTGTCGCACCTTTGAGAATTTGTGTTATCGATGGGAAACAAAGATTCAGGACCAAAGATAAAAATAAATCAGTCAATTTGGGTCAAAATGACTGAGAGTCTGACACGAATATGTCTTCAGTGTTACAAGGCCTCGAAAACTAGCTATTAAGATCGTTTGACCTATTTTTATTGTTTTCCAATCGCTATAGCGACGCTTATCCGCGACGCTTGTGTTAAACGAAAAACCATTGAGCTCTTCAAGGTCATTTTTGTCGTGGTATAATGAGGTTTTTTTAAACGTCGACTCACAAAGAAAACTCCGCTTGCAACTGTCGAATGATGCAGACTTCGGTTTGGGTGACTCCCATTGCCTCCCGTTTCATCGACACTCTGTACACGGTACCGTGTGAAATGGTGCTGAGCACCTGGTACCGCGTCCTTCCTGACAAAGCACTCGAGCCAGATGTCCGAAGAATGAAGGTAGAAAGAGCCATGTGATAAAATGAATTTCAACAAATCTTATCGTACCTCAAATATCCGCAGCTCGAGCGTCTTCGTCGTCGTAGCGGCGGCAGTGAGTGAGCATTGTGGCCTTGATAATAAACCTAATGAGGACACTCGTTCCACAATGAACGATGGAAGAACGCAGAGTTTTGCTCGGTGATCAATATTCCAGTATAGCTTGTAATACCGAAAGAATAACATCTCTCCGTAGTAATTTCGTACGCTTATGTTCCGCAAGGTCTTCACACCTGTGCGGCAGAGTTATCTCCGATGCTCGTGATCTCTCCGAGAAACATATGTGCAGACGACGAGCGCCGTGGCGTTCGTGACTGCGAGCGGCTGACGATTGTGCGTTGCGGACCGACGACGAGGACGATAATCGATTCAATCCGACAGCCGTTCGGTGTGTTGCTGAAGGTGCTCTCGAGTTAAACCGCCGGGAACGCCATCTGTCGATGTATATTCTGTAATTTCGTTTATTGAAATCACACGGGAGCAAACAATATCTTGTCCATCGGCAATTTTTTTTTGTTGTACGAGCTACTTATTGTTATGTTGCATGCAATAGAAGTTCTTTTTTCTTCATACATTGAAAAAAAATTAATAATCGGACCGAAAATGCCTTTCTCTCTATCGAGGTTTAACTGTCGATACTTTATCGGAGGGATTTTTCTGACGGTCAGTGAAAAACACAAACGGTAAGAAAACGTGTGATTTTTAAAGTTCGATACGTTTTCTTACCGACTGATGTACAGTCAGGGATCGCTCTTACCGTAGGAATCATGCGGCCGTGGCGTGAACGTACGTACGCAGTTCTCCTTTCCATTTTCTGTGCTGCTGCAACCTATCACGCGGCAGCAGTGAGTTGCGCACCGCGTCGAACAGCTGATTGAAAAATTTCTCGCATTCACCGCTGGCTGGAACGCGTTTGTCCTAACCTCTCAAAGTGACGCGAGTTCTCTCCTTTCGAGGAGACAGTTTTACAATTTTCGTGAGTGAAACGGTGCTGTGAAATGTTTGCCGTTAGAGGAGCTTCGAGGTTCTCGTGGGTCGCCAGAAGTTTCTCTACTGTGAGCGAGGACATCGGCAATTTAGTCAAAGTATGTATTCTTCAAGATTTCTTTGCATGCCGACCGGCGCAAATAAAATTATAAATGAAAAAATTAATGAGTAATTTTTTTGTTCTTTATTTTCAGAAAAATAAAGTCGTTGTATTTATGAAAGGTGTGCCTGAAGAGCCAAAGTGCGGTTTCAGCAACGCCGTCGTACAGATATTGCGAATGCACGGCGTCAAGTACGACGCGCACGACGTATTGGCGAACGAGACGCTTAGACAAGGTTCAGAAATGTTCAGGATTTTATTTACCGATTTATTAACCTGTATTCATAAGATATAAAAATAGAATAATCCTTAAAAAAATTGTTACAAAAATGTAAATAATATGTCCCAATCTTGCAGGTATAAAGGACTTCTCCAATTGGCCGACTATACCTCAAGTATTCATAAACGGCGATTTCGTCGGTGGTTGCGACATCATGCTGCAGATGCATCAGAATGGCGAGCTCGTGGAGGAGCTAAAGAAAGCTGGAATAACGAGCGCGCTTCTGTTAGCTGAAGAAGACACAGCTGCATCTAAAAAAACCAAAGAATAATCAACAAAAATTCGTTGCTCACCTATTGAATTGTAAATAATCGTCACGTGACACATCTCTATCTGCTAGTCGGTTTTCTGTTCTTTCGTTATAAAAATATCTTGACGCGCATATTTTTCACCTTCACATTTTTTCGAGTTCTCTCCGAAGTATCTTTCCGGTCGCATTCTTCGGTATCTTTTCGATGAATTCCACGTGTCCAAGCCGCTTGTACTTCACGACACGCTCCGCGACGTATTCCTTTACCTCGTTCGCGTCAAGCTCTGCTCCTTTCTTCGGGACTATGAACGCTTTCGGAATTTCTCCGTATTTCTCGTGAGGGACGCCGATCACCGCGGCGTCCGCTACTTTCGAGTAGCCTTGAATTAGATCCTCGATCTCCGCGGGAGCGACTTGAAAACCTTGGACCTTTATCAGTTCTTTCAATCGTCCTCGTATGTATATGAGTCCTGAAGGAATATCGCCGAAATTACTTAGTTTGTAAAATTAATAAGTTTCAAATTGGCCTACAATGGTCATTTTCAACGATCCATAGATCTACAATTTAGATGATCTAGATCATCTATAGAAGCTTGTATTAACGATCAACAATCTATAGACCTATAATTCAGATCTTTTATCTTATTAACATCTATGATCCATATCTATAGAGATCTGTAGATGGTGAATCTATACAGTTCAATAGATCTGTAGACATTTATAGATCCATAGATCTATAAATGATAGTTATTTTAAAAAATCTCGAACACATTATTTAGATAGTGTAAATCAAGTGTTGGATATATGCTAACGTAAAGCTAAATCTATAAATGTATAGATCTATAATTGATGATCTATCGTCAATGAGATTTTCAGTTGTGTTTTTTTCTTTTCTGATTTCGTTACCGCTCTTGTCGTAGGAGCCCAGGTCTCCGGTTTTCAACCATTCGCCTTCCATGCAATTAGCCGTAGCCTCAGGATTCTCGTAGTAGCCCTTCATAACTTGCGGACCTCGAACGTAAATCTCTCCCACCTCGTCGACCCCCAGATTGTTTCCCGCATTCTCAGCCTCGTGTCCAACGATACGAAGTTTAGTGTTGGGAATAACGCAACCGACCGATGTATGCGGACTACCCGGCGCCATCGAGACAACCGGTCCACACTCCGTCAGGCCGTAGGCCTGTATCAATTTCAAGCTCGGTGGGGTTCTCCTAAGAAATTTAGCGAGAACTTCTTCACCGATCGTTGCTGCACCGGAAAATACGGTCCGTACAGTTTCAACCTGACGTTTTTTCAACCTATCGTCATTGGCGAGCAACTGGACGAGCGGTGGCGCAACATACAGCAGAGTCGAGCGATTATTGTCCAAAACTTTGAAGAAATTTTCGGGAGTAAATTGTGGCACGCAGATGAGCTTGCAACCCAAACTAAGAAATAAAAAATTTAGATCAATACAAATATTTATGGACACAAGGATAATAGAAAAAAATGCAAATTGAAATTTTCATATGGCTTTCTCACAAAAGTTTCAAATTGAATTTTTTAAAATGGTTTTCTCATAAAAGTAGCAAATTGAACTTTTCATATGGCTTTCTCGTAATCTTCCTTTATCCGTAAAGGCTTCTTCTATGAGAAAGCATTTTCTGTATTGTTGGTTCTTCATAGGGGAAGCTTCGCGAGTAAAGGAACATTATGAGACAGCCGTATGATAATTTCAATTTGCAACTTTTATGAGGAACCGATATGAAAATTTTAATTTTCAATTTTTTCTATGAAAAAATTGCGAGACATGGAAGAAAATTGTAGGCAACGAAGTTGAGTTAAATCGATTCTACAATACCGTAGATGCAGTCCGAGAATAACGATCAAACCGTATATATGATAAAACGGCAAAATAGCGGGCACAATTTCTTGATGACTCGCTGTACTTTCATACGCTATAGTTACGCCTTCCACGGCAACTTGCGTCAAATTTGCGACCAAATTTCTGCAATGAAAAAAGTTTCCATGTAAGAATAAATCCAAGACAGGAATAAAAAATTTTCTTTACTCGTGCATGCAAAATCCTCGTTTGCGCACCATTCACAAGCATGCAAAATGACTGATTTCCGCACGATGCGCAAGAGTGATGCGAAAAATACTTTCACCGGTGTGCAAAATGCTTTCACCAGTGTGCAAAGTACTTTGCACACTGGTGAAAGCATTTTGCATGCTGGTTTTACTACTAGTGCCATCTAGCGTCGCTAACGGTTACTATGTTGCCAAGCGGTCGCTATGGTAACACCGAGGCTTCGCCATTGCGCATGCCTGTGAATGTTGCACAACTCGGATTTTGCATTGCATTCGTAAAGAAAAATATGGTTCGATACACGAGGTAACACGCTTCTTGCGCATTGCTCGTTTGGATACCAGATACCTGTAGTATCGAAATATACTAATTGATTGTTATCAGCTTCCATTATACCTATGAGATATTTCAACCCCTTTGGAAAGTCCGGTCGTGCCGCTCGAGTAAGGCAATAAAAATGTATCCTCCGCATCGACACCGGTCTTTTCCCCGGTTTTGCTGAACTCCTCGATATCGTTCCTTATCAAATCCGCAAACTTTATCGTTCCTTCCGGTGCGGAACCATTTACGTCTTCGATCACGATTATCGGTAGTCTCACATGTGCATTATCGGCGATACTTGCAGCCACGGTGGAATACTTCGACGGCACAGTGAAAACGGCTGAAGCTTTAGATTTTTTCATTTGCAATCGTATCTCGTCCACTGTGTAGGCTGGGTTTATCAGCGTTATCTGACGATTTACAACGATCGTTGATTGATTTTTCGACTGGTATACGATTACAGAGGTGCGTGGCTAATATTTTACCCACTACAAGCAACTATCGTCGAAATTATTCTTAAAATGAGAATAAAGAATTTTCCTCTCTAAGATTATTTGTGGCATATTTGCTGTATTGGCAAAACAGCGATTTTTTGTTATATATTTTTTTAATATTCATTAAAAAAACCGTGAAAGATTTATCGAATCGAAACAGAGGGGACAGCGGGGCGAAATGGCAGAGCGGGGCAAAATGGGATAATGAGACAAAACGCAATTTTCCAATAACTTTTCGATGGTGGCGATGGTGGTACGTGGGGAAAAACTGGTTTGAAAATCCGGATGTATCGTTGGGACAAAATGGGGCGTCGAAATATTATTGTAAGCTTGTGCCATTTTGCCCCGCTCACCCCTATCCAAAAGAAATTTTTTCCAGCAGAATGTCACTGAATTTTTTATTCTCTAGTTTTATATATATAAAAAAAAATTACCCGAAGTCCAGCTTCGCTCGCAGCCAAGAGCAAGAATGCGTACTCGGGTACATTGGGAAGCACAACTGCAATCGTATCGCCCGGACGAAGATTGCTCCTTCTCAGAGAAGTTGCCAACATTCCCGAGATTTTTTTCGTCTGGGCGTAAGTGTAGGCTCTTCCAGTCGCAGAGCATATCTGTTGTAAAAAAAACCTTCATTATTATTTTTTTTCATCGGAAAATAAAAACATATTTATCTTTACAGCTGAAGTTAGTGCGCAATCTTGCGCTCAATGAATTTCTCACCAGAGCCGTCCTGTCGTGCCACTCGTCCAGGTTCCCGTAAATGTGTTCGTGCACGTAAGTGTCGGTGAAGCCGCGAATGTCGGGAAAAGGGCTGCTCAAGACATTGTTTTCGTCGACATTCGCCTTCATCGACGGCAGGCTAAGCGACCCTGCACCGAAATGCCTGCCGTTGCTCGAACAAGTGTTTCTTGGCCGTCTCAGGATAACCTTCGACTGAAGCGAGTCAATTCTTACTCCGCAGCGACGAGTCGCGACGGCGAGGTTTCCGCAGACGAACGACCTTCCACGTTTGAGAGTTGTTTGCTTCGGCGTCGCCCTAAACATCGACCCGACGATAAACAAACCCGACATATCGTTTACAAAATAACAAAAAAAGTCTTTCAAACTCTGCTTCGTTACGCGTTCGAGCTACTACTGAATCTAGCTTCTTATTCGAACGATAACATTCTTCACTATATCACTGTATTAAAATGAGCGTATCGCAATTGATGACTATGCGCATACGACACCTTACCCAAGTCGGTTAAATTGTCAATGTGACCGTACATTCCGTCCACTTAATGCACGGTACATACGTATTGCCACTTTACAATCTTCGTATAATGAACGAGCGTACCGATAACGGATTATCTTACCAGGCGAATCCTCGAACTTTCAATGTAATCGAGGCAGTTATTCTGCATCAAAAACATAATCGCGATGTAAATTATTTAACTCGGCATCGACAGAGATAGTCTTACGTTTTTAATGAGTGAAAGAGTGCGGTTAAATGTTTGCGGTCGAGGAGCCTCGGGGCTCTCGCGGGTCGCCAGAAGTTCTTCTAGCCTGAGTGAGGACATCGGCAATTTAGTCAAGGTATGTGTACTTAAAAATTTCTCCACCGCCGACCGGCTCGTGTTTCGAATACATTTATCGATGAAAACATTAATGATGGTTCTTCTTTCCTTTCGTGGTTTTCAGAGAAATTAGGTCGTATTAATGAAAGGTGTGCCGGAGGAGTCAGGGTGACGTTATCAGTAACGCGATCGTACAGATATTGCGAATGCACGACGTTATGTACGACGTGGACGACGGATTGGCGAACGAAACGTTCGGACAAGGTTCAGTAATTTTCATTGCCGCTGCGCAAACTTATACTAATTTTTACATACCGATTTATTTACCGATTTTTATGATATATACAAGAGACATAAAAATAGTATAATCCTTCAAAAAATAGTTAGAAAATTGTGAAATATCTTCTCAATCTTGCAAGTACAAAGGACTTCCCGAATTCGTCAGTGGTTGCGACGTCATCTGCAGATGCATCAGGCGGGGAGCTCGTCGAGAAGCTCAAGACAGTCGGAATAACGAGCGCGTTTCTGTTAAATTAGGAAGAGACAGCGCCATCTAAAATGAACCAAAGAAAAGTCAACAAAAAATCGGTCTTCACCCATTGAATTGTAAATAATCGTCGCGGGACACATTTCTATCTGTCGGGGATGACAGTCGATTTTCTTTTTTTCATTATAAAAATATCTTTACGCGCGTATTCTTCACCGTCACATTTTTTGGAGCTCTCTCCGAAGTATCTTTCCCGCCGCGCTCTTCGGTATCTTGTCGATGAATTCCACGTGTCCGAGCCGCTTGTACTTCGCGACGCGCTCCGCGACGTATTCCTTTACCTCGTTCGCGTCGAGCTCTGCTCCTTTTTTCGGGACTACGAACGCTTTCGGAATTTCTCCGTATTTCTCGTGAGGGACGCCGATCACCGCGGCGTCCGCTACTTTCGAGTAGCCTTGAATTAGGTCCTCGATCTCCGCGGGAGCGACTTGAAAACCTTGGACCTTTATCAGTTCTTTCAATCGTCCTCGTATGTATATGAGTCCTGAAGGAATATCGCCGAAATTACTTAGTTTGTAAAATTAATAAGTTTCAAATTGGCCTACAATGGTCATTTTCAACGATCCATAGATCTACAATTTAGATGATCTAGATCATCTATAGAAGCTTGTATTAACGATCAACAATCTATAGACCTATAATTCCGATCTTTTATCTTATTAACATCTATGATCCATATGTATCCGTAGACGGATGAATTTATACAGATCCATACATCAATAAATCTGTAGACATGTAGATCGACAGATCTATAAATGCTAGATATTTTTAAAAATTCGAAACATAGTACATTCACTAGGTAGTGTGAATCAAGTGTTGGATATATGCGAACGTGAAGCTAAATATATAAGTGTGTGGATCTATAATTCATGATCTACACCCAGAAGAAGAATTTATTTGACGGCCACCTTTTATTTAGATTAAGTAAAATATTTATTTGATTTAAATAAATACTTTACTTAATCCAAATAAACGGGGGCCGTCCAATAAATTCTTTTTCTGGGTGTATCGTCAATGATATTTTCAGTTGTGCTTTTTTCTTTTCTGATTTCGTTACCGCTCTTGTCGTAGGAGCCCAGGTCTCCGGTTTTCAACCATTCGCCTTCCATGCAATTAGCCGTAGCCTCAGGATCCTCGTAGTAGCCCTTCATAACCTGAGGACCTCGAACATAAATCTCTCCCACCTCGTCGACCCCCAAATTTTTTCCCGCGTTCTCAACCTCCTGTCCGACGATCCGAACTTTAGTGTTGGGAATAACGCATCCGACCGATGTATACGGACTACCCGGCGCCATCGAGATAACCGGTGCACACTCCGTCAGGCCGTAGCCCTGTATCAATTTCAAGCCCGGTGGGGTTCTGCCAAGAAATTTAGCGAGCACTTCTTCACCGATCGTTGCTGCACCGGAAAAAATGGTCCTTACAGTTTCAACCTGACGTTTTTTCAACCTATCGTCATTGGCGAGCAACTGGACGAGAGGCGGCGCAACATACAGCAGTGTCGAGCGATTATCGTCCAAAACTTTGAAGAAATTTTCTGGAGTAAATTGTGGCACGCAGATGAGCTTGCAACCCAAACTAAGAAATAAAAAATTTAGATCAATACAAATATTTATGGACACAAGGATAATAGAAAAAAATGCAAATTGAAATTTTCATATGGCTTTCTCACAAAAGTTTCAAATTGAATTTTTTTTAATGGTTTTCTCATGAAAGTAGCAAATTGAACTTTTCATATGGCTTTCTCGTAATCTTCCTTTATCCGTAAAGGATTCTTCTATGAGAAAGCATTTGCTGTATTGTTGGTTCTTCATAGGAGAAGCTTCGCGAGTAAAGGAACATTATGAGACAGCCGTATGATAATTTCAATTTGCAACTTTTATGAGGAAGCGATATGAAAATTTTAATTTTCAATTTATTTCAACGTCAACGTCGTGTTTAATTTTTATGCAAAACGGTTCAGCGTGGAATAGTATATAGTATATTTGCATGCAATTACAGGGCAATAGTTCACCATTTGCGCAAGGTAAATAGTAAATGGTAAAGAGCTCCACGACCTTTGATAAAAAATTTCAAATTCGTGTAAAATCTCGAACGGGGCCTTAATCGACATGAACATTTCACCGAGTGAAGAGACGTAACCACTCTACCAATGTACTAAATTTCAACTCGCTTTTTCAAACCGTTTCCGAGTTATAGCCGATTAAAAAATTATTCAAGTCTGTTACATCCCCACATACGCACATATATCCGGACACTAGCTAAAAAATTTCTATTTGTTTTTTAACGAAAAAAATAGAGATTTCCGCTTCCTTCATGAGGAAGCGGAACGAAAAAATTGCGAGAGATGAAAGAAAATTGTAGGCAGCGAAGTTGAGTTAAATCGATTCTACAATACCGTAAATGCAGTCCGAGAACGACGGTCAAACCGTATATATGATAAAACGGCAAAATAGCGGGCACAATTTCTTGATGACTAGCTGTACTTTCATTCGCTATAGTTACGTCTTCCGCGGCAAGTTGCGTCAAATTTGCGACCAAATTTCTGAAATGAAAAAAGTTTTCATACAAGAATAAATCCAAGACAGGAATATAGATAGATAGAGCTCCAATTATACCTATGAGATAGTTCAACCCCTTTGGGAAGTCCGGTCGTGCCGCTCGAGTAAGGCAATAAAAATGTGTCCTCCGCATCGACACCCGTTTTTTCTCCGGTTTTGCTGAACTCTTCGATGTCGTTACTTATCAAATCCGCAAACTTTATCGTTCCTTCCGCTGCGGAACCATTTACGTCTTCGATCACGATTATCGGTAGTCTCACATGTGCATTATCGGCGATACTCGCAGCCACGGTGGAATACTTCGACGGCACAGTGAAAACGGCTGAAGCTTTAGATTTTTTCATTTGCAATCGTATCTCGTCCACTGTGTAGGCTGGGTTTATCAGCGTTATCTGACGATTTACAACGATCGTTGATTGATTTTTCGACTGGTATACGATTACAGAGGTGCGTGGCTAATATTTTACCCACTACAAGCAACTATCGTCGAAATTATTCTTAAAATGAGAATAAAGAATTTTCCTCTCTAAGATTCTTTGTGGCGTATTTGCTGTATTGGCAAAACAGCGATTTTTTGTTATATATTTTTTTAATATTCATTTAAAAAATCGTGATAGATTTATCGAATCGAGACACAGGGGACAGCGGGGCGAAATGGCAGAGCGGTGCAAAACGGGATAATGAGACGAAACGCAATTTTCCAATAACTTTTTGATGGTGGCGATGGTGATACGTGGGGAAAAACTGGTTTGAAAATCCGGATGTATCGTTGGGACAAAATGGGGCATCCAAAAATTATTGTAAGCTTGTGACATTTTGCCCCGCTCACCCCTATCCAAAAGAAACTTTTTCTAGCAGAATGTCACTGAATTTTTTATTCTCTAGTTATATATATAAAAAAAATTACCCGAAGCCCAGCTTCACTCGCAGCCAAGAGCAAGAATGCGTACTCGGGTACATTGGGAAGCACAACTGCAATCGTATCGCCCGGACGAAGATTGCTCCTTCTCAGAGAAGTTGCCAATCTTCCCGAGATCTTTTTCGTCTGGGCGTAAGTGTAGGCTTTTCCAGTCGCAGAGCATATCTGTCGTAAAAAAAGACTTTCATTCCTTTGTTTCATTAGAAAAAAAACATATCAGATATTCCATACCAAATCGACTAGGGTCTGACTCCTCACATCTTGGATTTTTTATATGATTGGCCCACGATTTTTTATATGGTTGAACTATCTCTCAAAAGTACTCGGATATTTTTTTTTAGCTTTTTTCAGATTGTTTTTAATTATTTATAATTAAAAAAAACGGAATTTATCGATCGCCACAATTTTAAAATCTCAAAAAATTCTGAAAAATCATGAGTCATATATACAAATTTGTAAGGGCTGAGCCGGAGTGGGCCAGCACCACCTTCTATTGGAAAAATTGGAAACAATTCTCAATAATCCAGTGTTGCATATAAAAATGACCAAACGATAGCCCATAATCAACGGATTTTTTCTTCTAATTTCTTTTAATGTTTTTTTAGAAAAAAAAAAAAAATCGAAAAAAATAGACATGGTGACATCGGCCCATTCCGGCTCAAATCTTAAAAATTCTTATATATGACACATGATTTTTCAGAATTTTTTCAGATTTTTTAGATTGTGGCGATCAATAAATTCCTTTTTTAATTACAAATAATTATAAACAATTTGAAAAAATAAAAAAAAATATCTGAGTGTTTTTGAGAGTTAGTTCAATCATATAAAATCCAAGATGTGAAGGGTCAGACTCAGGTCGCTTTGATATGGAATACCTCATATTTATCTGTACAGCTGAAGTTCGTGCGCAATCCTGCGCCCAGTGAATTTCTCACCAGAGCCGCCCTGTCGTGCCACTTGTCCAGGTTGCCGTAAATGTGTTCGTGCACGTAAGTGTCGGTGAAGCCACGAACGTCGGGAAAAGGGCAGCTCAAGATGTTGTTTTCGTCGACATTCGCCTTTATCGACGACAGGCCAAGCGACCCTGCACCGAAATGCCTGCCGTTGCTCGAACAAGTGTTTCTTGGCCGTCTCAGGATAACCTTCGACTGAAGCGAGTCAATTCTTACTCCGCAGCGACGAGTCGCGACGGCGAGGTTTCCGCAGACGAACGACCTTCCGCGGTTGAGATTTATTTGCTTCGGCGTCGCCCTAAACATCGACCCGACGATAAACAAACCCGACATATCGTTTACAAAATAAAAAAAAAGTCTTTCAAACTCTGCTTCGTTACGCGTTCGAGCTGCTACTGAATCTAGCTTCTTATTCGAACGATAACATTTTTCACTATATCACTGTATTAAAATGAGCGTATCGTAATTGTCGATTATGCGCATACGACACCCTGCCCAAGCCGATTAAATTGTCAATGAGACGGTGCATTCCGTCCACTTAATGCATGGTACATTTTACAATCTTCGTATAATGAATGAGCATACCGATAACGGATTATCTTATCAGGCGAATCCTCGAACTTTGAATGTAATCAAGGCAGTAATTCCGCATCAAAAACTTAATTGCAATGCACGTTATTTCACTCAGCATCGACAGAGATAGTTTTACATTTTCCATGAGTGAAACAGTGCCGTTAAATGTTTGCGGTCGAGGAGCTTCGAGGCTCTCGCGGGTCGCCAGAAGTTGCTCTAGTGTGAGTGAGGACATCGGCAATTTAGTCAAGGAAGGTGTACTTAAAAATTTCTCCATTTCTCCACCCCACCAATTTATCGATGAAAACATTAATGATGGTTTTTTTTCCTTTCGTGGTTTTCAGAGAAATTAAGTCGTATTAATGAAAGGTGTGCCGGAAGAGTCAGGGTGACGTTATCAGTAACGCGGTCGTACAGATATTGTGAATGCACGGCGTCAAGTACGACGTGCACGGCGGATTGGCGAACGAAACGTATGGACAAGGTTCAGAAATTTTCATCGCCGCTGCGCAAGCGTATACAAATTTTTACATACCAATTTATTTACCGATCTTTACGATATATACATGAGATATAAAAATACTGTAATCCTTCAAAAAATAGTTGGAAAATTGTGAAATATGTCCTCAATCTTGCAAGTACAAAAGACTTCTCGAATTCGTCAGTGGTTGCGGCGTCATCTGCAGATGCATCAGGCGGGGAGCTCGTCGAGGAGCTCAAGACGCTTCTGTTAGATGAGGAAGAGACAGTTTTCAGATTCCATCTAAAAAGAACCAAAGAATAGTCACCAGAAATTCTTTCTTCACATATTGAATTGTAAATAATCCGGACACATCTCTATCTGACAGTCGGTTTTCTTTTTTTCATTATAAAAATATCTCGACGCGCGTATTTTTCACCTTCACATTTTTTGGAGCTCTCTCCGAAGTATCTTTCCCGCCGCGCTCTTCGGTATCTTGTCGATGAATTCCACGTGTCCGAGCCGCTTGTACTTCGCAACACGCTCTGCGACGTAATCCTTTATCTCGTTCGCTTCGAGCGCGGCCCCTTTTTTAGGGACTACGAACGCTTTCGGAATTTCTCCGTATTTCTCGTGAGGAACGCCGATCACAGCGGCGTCTGCTACTTTCGAGTAACCTTGAATCAGATCCTCGATTTCCGCTGGAGCGACTTGGAAACCTTGGACCTTTATCAGTTCCTTCAATCGTCCTCGTATGTACATGAGTCCTGGAGGAATACCGCGGAGATTACTTGGCTGTCGTTTGAGTCGGTCGCAAGTTTGTAAAATTAGCAAGTTTCACATTGGCCTATAACTATTATTTTCAATTATCCATAGATTTATAATTTAGACGATCTAGATAATCTATAGAAGCGTCTATATAACATGAATAATATTGTAATGAATATGTAGCTGACTATTCGTTAACGAACATCGTTAACACGATGTTAGTTAGGTTTGACAATAGACGAACGAACGGACGATCGATACAAGATCGATCGTCGTGCAAAACAGTCTGGACTGAGACGTCTAAACGAACAGACGTGTGACAGCTCGTACTCGAGATATTTAGCCGTGATTGTACTTAATAATATTGATCCCAAAACCAAATAAGCGCTATTCATTCGCTCGGTCGTTACAATATATAGATCTATAATTAAGATGCTTTATCTTATCATAAGAAAAAAAAGACAAATTAAAAAAACAAGATCATTTAATCAATTATCTTGTTATTAAGACCTATAAATCCATAGAGATCTGTAGAATCGATAAATCTATAGAGATGCCGTGATCAATATAAATCTACATATTATAGATCTTTTATAGACTCTCAAACACAGTACTTAGATAGTCCAAATTGAGTGCTGAATGTATTCCTACGTGAAGCTAAATTTATAGATACATAGATCGATAATTCACGATCTGTCGTTAATGATATTTTCAGTTGCGTTTTTTTCTGATTTTCTGATTTCGTTACCGCTTTTGTCGTAGCAGCCCAGGTCCCCTGTTTTAAACCATTCGCCCTCCATAGAATTGGCCGTAGCCTCAGGATTCTCGTAGTAGCCCTTCATGACCTGCGGTCCTCGTACGTAAATCTCTCCCACCTCATCGACGCCCAAATTCTTTCCCGCGTTCTCAGTCTCGAATCCGACGATGCGAATTTGACCATTGGGAAGGACATAACCAGTCGATGTGTGCGGACTAGTCGCAGCCAGCGAAATAGCCGGCGAACACTCCGTGAGACCGTAGCCCTGTATCAATTTCAAGCTCGGCGGTGTTCTGCTCAGAAACTTAGCGAGAACTTCTTCGCCGATCGGTCCTGCACCGGAAACTACGTTCTTTATAGCTTCAACGTGATGTTTTTTCAACCTCTCGTCATTGGCGAGCATTTGAACGAGCGGCGGCGCAACGTACAGCAGAGTCGAGCGATTGTCTTCCAAAACTTTGAGGAAATTGTCTGCTGTGAATTGAGGCACGCAGACGAGCTTGCCGCCCAGACTGAAAAAAAAAATCAACATTGTATGTGAAAGGACAAATATTTACGGACCCGGTAATTAAATCGATTCGACAATACCGTAGATACAGTCCGAGGATAACGACCGAACCGTATATATGATAAAACGGCAAAATAACGGGAACAATTTCTTGATGACTCGCTGTAGTTTCGCTCGCTACAGTTACGCCTTTCGAGGCGACTTGCATCATATTTGCGATCAAATTTCTGCAATGACAAAAAGTTTCCATACAGAAATAAATTCCAGAAAGAAAACAAGATTATTAATTGTGATCAGAGAGAACTTCGATGATACCTGTGAGATAGTTCAACCCCTTTGGGAAGTCCGCTCGTGCCACTCGAGTAAGGCAATAAAAATGTATCCTCCGCATCGATACCGGTCTTTTCCCCGGTTTTGCTGAACTCCTCGATATCGTTCCTTATCAAATCCGCAAACTTTATCGTCTCCTCCGGTGCGCGACCGTTTCCGTCTTCGATCACGACTATCGGTAGTTTCACATTTGCATTATCGGCGATACTTGCAGCCACGGTGGAATGCTTCGATGGCACAGTGAAAACGGCTGAAGCTTTAGATGCCTTGATCTGCAATCGCATCTCGCCCGCCGTGTAGGCTGGGTTTATCGGCGTCATCTGTCGATTTACAATGATGGGTGATTGATTTTTTTTTATTGATCCAGGATCATAAGTCGGCGCGGCTATGTTTTATTCAACAGAAGCAACTCTCGTAGAAATTATTTTTAAAACAAGAACAAATAATTTTCCGATCTAAGATTATTTGTGGCATATTTTCTGTATTGGCAAAACAGCAATTTTTTTTAATGGACCCTCACTTTTTTTTAATGGATTTTTTTTTCAGACCCATAACTGGGATCCAAACGCACCGCACACGAACGCGAGAAAATTAACTTTTTGCTGATTTTTTCCGGAGTTCAGTCTTCGAATGGGTTTTTCATTAACGAAATGTAAATAAAATCAGATTTCTCGTAGACCATTCGCTTATGAAAAAACGAAGAAAACCATCTATGAGAAAGTCTGTTTATCAGTATAGGACCGGTTTTGTAATAAAGAAAAACGTGGGGTGCCTTTGCACCCCAGTTATGCGTTTGAAGTTAAAAAAATTAAGTCATGAGTTGTAGGGTTAATATTCACAAAAAAAAAAAAAAAATAGTGAAAGTTTCGTCGAATAGAAACACACCTAAAAGAAACTTTTTTCGAGCAAAATGTCCCAAATAATTGTATTCTTCGGTTATTATATATAAAGAAAAATTACCCGAAGCCCAGCTTCGCTCGCAGCCAATAGCAAGAGTCCGTACTCGGGTATATTGGGGAGCACCACTGCGATCGTATCGCGCGGACGGAGATTGCTCCTTCTCAGCGAGGTTGCTAACCTTCCGGACAGTTTTTTCGTCTGGGCGAAAGTGTAGGACCTTCCAGTCGCAGAGCATATCTGTCGTAACAAAAAAAAAACTGTCATTGTTTTTTTTTTTTTTTTTTTTTTTTCAGAAAAACAAAAATGTTTATCTGTACAGCTGTGCTTCGTGCGCAGTTCCGCGCTCAAGGACTTTCTCACCAGAGCCGTCTTGTCGTGCCACTTGTCCAGGTTATCGTAAATATGTTCGTGCACATAAGTATCGGTGAAGCCACAAATGTCGGGAAACGGGCTGCTCAAGACATTGTTATCGTCGACAATCGCCTTTATCGCCGACAGTCCCGCTGACTCTGTACCAAAATGCCTGCCGTTGTCCGAACGAGTGTTTCTCGCCTGTCTCAGAATAACGTTCGACTGACGCGAGTCTACTTTTACTCCACAGCGGCGAGTCGCAACGGCGAAATTTCCGCAGACGAACGACCTTCTACCGTTGATCTTTATTCCCTTCGCCATCGCCCCAAACCTCGACCCGACGATAAACAAACTCGACATATCGTTACAAAATAAAAAAAAGGCCTTGTTCGAAAGTTTGCTTTGTTAGACGTTCGAGTTGCTACTAAACAGTACAGCTGATCGTTCTGACAATAACAATGCTCGCTATATCACAGTATTAAGAGATCCGGACAGTAATTAATGATTCTATACGCTACGACGATATTATCCGAGTCTCTGTAAGTTTTAACGTGACACTGTACTCGGTCCTCTCAATTCGTGGTAAATTCATATCATTTTTTATATCTTTCTATAATGACCGTGGCATTCTGATAACGTCATGGCATCATCTCCGTCCATCTCATCTTCGCCAAAGCTGCTCTTCGTCACAAAGGTTCTAGATTGCGGAAAATCGCGAAAATGTCGTTTACATACGTTAGATGGCGCCATCAGTCTTGGTTAGCACTGCCAAAATGCATTGGCGGGAATTTCTTTCTATCAAGTTATCCAGTTGCGTGCAAACTGTGGCCAGTCTGGGTTGCTCCCTATTGGTACTGGCAGGTAGTTCAACCAAATTCCGTGAAGAAGTTACACAGATTTTACGGCTATTACGTCCTGGGCGGCTCCTACGTTTTAAAGTGGCAGAGTATATTTGCGACAAAATCATTGGAGCCATAATTCGTTTCCGTCAAAAACTAACTAGTTAGAACAAACACCATGAATCGGAATCTTATATACTGTAGATGACGCTGTAAGGCTTCTTTGGACCGAATTTAACTTTTATCCAACAGTTTAAGCAAGCGTGCGTATAAAGATAAGCCGAAGGCATACTTTTTTGTTCAAGCAATTTCGGTCATGCGCACTACAGACTGTCATTGATAATCGAAACATCGTGAGTTCGCGCCCGACTTGATGTAATTTTTTTTTTCGTTCTGCTTTTAATCAAAGTCCCCATAGTTTCTGAGGCTTGTACTCTATGTTCTGAAATTCCATCGATTCTAACATTTTTTTTTACCGGAAGCAATGTCATCTAGGGAAAACGTCACTTGCGGTTTGAAAATCTCATTTCTGCAGGACATGACCCAATACCCGATACACTTCACGCACGAAGATGTACATTCTCAAACCGGAAGTGACGTAATTCCCATATGTCGCGTTAATACCAACCGGACGGCGCTGACTATCACTATAAGTGAATGTCCTTATCGGGCTTTTGTAATGTCGGCAAATTAGTCATGGTATTTATACTTCAACGTTGTTTCTCTGAGCGATAAGTGTCACGCGCTTCGAATAAAATTATTCAGTGAGAATATTCAATTATTGTCGAGATTATTCTTTCAAAAAATATACATAACTTTTTGATCTAAGATTGTTTGTGGCATATTTTCTGCATTGACAAGACAACAATTTTTATATCATTTCATCCATGAAAAAAAAAAAATTCTGAAAAAATCCGTCGAATACGTAACCAAAAGAAAGCTTTTCGACCCGAATTTCATTAATTTTTTTTTCTCAGTTTTATATATATATATATATATATATAATCAAATACCCCAAGCCCAGCTTCCATCGCAGACAAGAGCAAGAGTGTGTAATGGGCAATGTCGTTCCTCCTTAAAGAAGCTGCCGATCTTCCACAGATTTGTTTCGTATTGGCGTAAGTGTAGCCTCTTCCAGTCGCGTTGCATATCTGTCATAAAAAAAAAAAAATTCTTTTCTTTTTTCGTCAGAAAAATATTTATCTGTACAATTGCGATTCGTGCGCACACTGAAAAAAAAAAAATACATCGATGACTCAAGTAAAATTCGTTTATGGGTTGACAAAGAGAAAAAATTGTTATTTCAATGCTACTTCCAATTCTCACAATTCCACACGAAATTGTAAGAATTGAAAGTAGCATTGAAATAATAAAACAAAATTCATGCAGAATTGTAAGAATTCAAAGTAGCATTGAAATAATAAAAAAAAAAAAAATTCTTTGGCAGCTCGCAATCGACTTTTTTTTCAGTGCGGACCTGCGCTCGTCTAATTTCTCACCAGAGCCGTCTTGTCGTGCCGCTCGTCCACTTTACCGTAAATCTGTTCGTGCACGTAAGTTTCGGTCAATCCACGAATGTCGGGAAAAGTCCTGCTCAGGACATCGTTATCGTCGACATTTCCCTTTATCGAAATGCCTGCCGTTGCTCGAACGAGTGGTTTCTTCGAGGCGCCGTCAAATGAACGGAGTTCAATCGTACACTTGCGTGCTAGCAAATTCATAAACGTTGCACCACCATTTATTTACATCTTTTCGCATCACCGTTCAATTATTCAAAGTTATAGATATATAACAGCGTTTCTAAGGGACTTTCATTAATACGTCGTCACTTATCTACACCGCTTCCCTTCTACACACACACACACAGAATTACCATACTTTCAATCTTACACTAAAATTCTAGCGCCACGAGCAAACGTATACCGGTGCTTGCAGTGACACGCTGATTTGCACGCATGTTCAATCGTTCACTCGACTTATAGGACTTTTGCGCATTCCCCGATACGAGGCAACATTGATTCAAGCTGTTCCTAGCACTGAGAACCGCGGCTACTTCATCGGTATACCGACGATCTTACACAAGACTGACGACCTTACCGACGAAGTACCCGCGATTCTCATTGCTAGGAATCGCTCGAACCCATATTGTCTCGCATTGGGGGGTGGCCAAAAGTCCGTTAAGTCGAGTGAACGATTGAAGATGCGTGCGATTCAGCATGTGACTACAAGCACCGGTGTAAGTTTGCTCGTGGCGCACAGAATTTTAGTGTAAGGTTGAAAATATGGTCATTCTGTGAGTGTAGATGGGACGCGGTTTAGATAAGTGACGACGTACCAATGAAAGTCCGTCAGAAACGTTGCCGTATACTTGTAACAGTGAAGAATTGAACACTGACCCGAAAAGATCTAAAGAAGTGGTGGTGTAACGTTTATGAATGTGCTAGCACGCAAGTGTCCGATTGAACTCCGTTCATTTGAAGGCTCCTCGTTTCTTCTCTCTCTCAGAATAGCGTTCGACTGAAGCGAGTCAATTTTTATTCCACATCGGCGAGTCGCGACGGCGCACTTTTCGCATACGAACGACCTTCCACGCTTGAACTTCATTCACTTCGGCGCCGACCCGACGATGAACAAACCCAACGTATCGTTCACAAAATAAAAAGTCTTTCTTTCAGACTGCTTCGTTACGCGTCCGAGCTTTCCATTTCAACGATAACGTTATTCACGATGTCGCTGTATCAAGTCATGCGCATAATAAAATACAATGATTGTACGCGCTACGAGATTATACAAGCCGGTGGAAGTGTCAACGCGACACTACATTCCGTCCACTCAATGCGCGGCGCATGCATATTAACATTTTTTTTTATCTTTGTATAATAAACGCGATTTCTGTTAACGACTTATCGGCGAATCCTCGAACTTTCAATGAAATCGCGGCAGTCTCTGTCGAAAATTACACCGCAAAGCAAGTTGGTCCACTCGACATCGACGTTTTTTGTAACCTCTGAGCTCGACCCGAGTTTTTTCGCCGCAAAAAATCGCTTTTACAATTTTCGCGAGTTAAACGATGCCGGGAAATGTTTGCTCTCAGACTTACTGCGAGTGTCGTCATGGCCATTTAGTCAAGGTATCTATAGTTAAAAATTTCCCTACACACTGACTGGCTCGTATTTCGAATAAAATTATTGATGATTTTTGTTTTGTTTTGGATTACGGAAAAGTAAAGTCGTATTTATGAAAGCTAAGCCGGAATAGTCGAAATGCGGCTTCGGGAACTTCGTCGTACAGATATTTCGAGTGCACGGAGTCGAGTACGAGGCGCGCGACTTATCGACGAACGAAACGCTCACACAAGGTTCAAAAGTCTTCGGATCTCTGCGGATTTTTATTTACCCATTTATTTGCCTTTATGCATAGGACATAAAAATAGTATAATCCGTTAGAAAAATCGAAAAATGTAAAGATTTTCATTAATCGCGCAGATATAAAGGACTTATCGAATCGGCCAACTACACCTCGAGTATTCGTAAAGGGCGATATCGTCGCATGGTTGCGACATTGTCGAGGAACTCAAGAAAGCCGGAATAACGAGCGCACTTCTGTTATCCGAGGACGATTCTGCCGCATCTAAAGAACCCAAAGAATAGTCAACAAAAGTTCGTTGTTCATCTGTTGAATTGCAAACAACCGCCATCTCCATGTGCTGGTCAGTTTTCTTTTTTTTTGTCATTACGAAAATATCTAGACGAGCATATTTCTCACCTTCACATTTTTTGGAGCTCCCTCCGAAGTATCTTTCCCGCCGCGCTCTTCGGTATCTTCTCGACGAATTCCACGTGTCCGAGCCGCTTGAACTTCGCGACGCGCTCCGCGACGTATTCCTTTATCTCGTTCGCGTCTAGCTCGGCCCCGTTTTTCGGGACTACGAACGCTTTCGGAATTTCTCCGTATTGTTCGTGAGGGACGCCGATCACCGCGGCGTCCTCCACTTTCGAGTAACCTTGAATCAGATCCTCGATTTCCGCGGGAGCGACTTGGAAACCTTGGACCTTTATCAGTTCTTTCAATCTTCCCCGTATGTACATGAGTCCTGAAGGAATACCGTGGAGATCACTTAGTTACAGTTCGAATCGGCCGCGCGTTAGAAAAACTAATAAGCTTCACATTCGCCTATGACTATAATTTTCAATAATCCATAAAACTATATAGAGAGGCTTCTATGAAACATCAATAGTCTATTAGACTTATAATTATGATCTGTGATTCATACACCCATATCTATAGATCTATTGGGATCCATTATATCGATAGATCGATAGATCAATAGAGAACTTTAGATCGATAGATCTATAAATTTCTAGCCGTTATTTTGACTCGCGTACGTTGCGCTTTCGCATGAATCGCATGGTTCATAGAATGTCGAAATCCATTCCGTATGGACTGGAATTTCTGAAGTTCGAACTTGAGCTGGGCAGTATTTAAAGTACATGGATACTTATTTGGTACTTAAAGTACCAAAGTACTTTTCGGTACTGTAAGTACTATTACCGAGTACTAAGAACAAAGTACTCGTACAATTTTGAGCAACGAGCATAGCTTCCTCTTTGAGAAAGCTATGCTCGCTGTTCAATCGTTGTTCAATCGATTTTTATTGGTTCAAGCGGATAATCGACGTATTTTCCCCCTCTGATCACGACTATAGCAATTATTTTACTCCCAGCCCAATAGTTTCCATTTAAATCCCAAAAATACGATTTTACGTGAAAAAAATCGAGACACTTCTCACTTTTGGTCACTGTACTAGATCCATACGGCCTAGATTTGGTTGTAATGCATTCACTCAGTTCTCCAAGATTCAGTCGTCGTAGTGCAGTCGATTAGTCTGTTACCAAGGATTGGAAACGAAGAGTTTGGACGTTTTGAAAAAATGTTGGCCCAGTACGGGGCCGTTTGATTTGAAAATTCCCCTCCAAATTTCATACTCATGAAACTCCGGCTCTTCCGATTAAGAATAAAAAGTACCGTTTCCTTTGGATTTTATAGAAGTACTTGCGGTACTTAGTACTCGGTACTTTAAGTATTTTTCGGTACTTTGTCGAGCTCTGGTTCAAACGCCATTCCATATGCTATGCATTTGAATCGGTCACAAGTTAGTAGAACTAATAAGTTTGATATTGGCCTACGACTATAATTTTTAATGATGCATAGATCTATTATTTAGATGATCTAGATAATCTACCCTAGCTTCTATAAAATATCAATAATATACAGACCTATAATTAAGATCCTTTACCTTATTATTAAGATCTATGAATCTATAGAGATCCGTAGATCGATGGATCTATAAATCGTAGATATTTTATAAAATCTCAAACACATTACTCAGATAGTTTAAATCGAGTGCTGGATGTATGCCAACGTGAAGCTAAGTCTACACATGTATAGATCGATAATTCACGATCTATCCTCAATGATATCTTCGGTCGAATTTTTTTCTCTTCTAATTTGGTTACCGTTCTCGTCGTAGCAGCCCAGGTCGCCGGTTTTAAACCATTCGCCCTCCATGCAATCGGCCGTAGCCACAGGATTCTCGTAGTAGCCCTTCATGACCTGCGGGCCTCGTACGTAAATCTCTCCCACATCGTTGATGCCCAAATTGTTACCCGCGTTCTCAGCCTCGTGTCCGACGATACGAATTTGAGTGTTGGGAACAACGTGTCCGGTCGATGTGTGCGGACCAGTCGTAGCCATCGAGATAACCGGTGAAGTCTCCGTGAGGCCGTAGCCCTGCAGCATTTTCAAGCCCGGCGGTGTTCTGCTAAGAAATTTAGCGAGAACTTCTTCGCCAATCGGCGCTGCACCGGAAACCACGGTTTTTATCGTCTCGATGTGACGCTTTTTCAGTCTCTCGTCATTGGCGAGCAACAGGACGAGCGGCGGCGCAACGTACAGCAGAGTCGAGCGATTGTCTTCCAAAACTTTGAGGAAATTTTCGGCAGTGAATTGAGGCACGCACACGAGCTTACCGCCACAACTATGAAAAAAAAAATCAACAATTTACGTGAAACAACAAATATTTTTGAATGCAAGGGTAATGGAAGAAAAATGATAAAAATTAAAGAATGCCGAGAGATTAATGAAAATTGTACGCTACGATGTTATGTTAAGTCGATTCGACAATACCAACACAGGCTGAGGACAATCATCAAACCGTATATGTGATAAAACGGCAAAACAGCGGGTAAAATTTCTTGATGACTCGCTGTAGTTTCGCTCGTTACGGTTATGCCTTTCGCTCCGAGTTGCATTATATTTGCCACCAAATTTCTGCAATGAAAAAAGTTTCTATATAGGAGTAAATTCAATAAAGAAAACAAAATGAACAATTGTCATCAGAGACAGAGCTTCAATGATACCTGTGAGATAGTTCGACCCCTTTGGGAAGACCGCTCGTGCCACTCGAGTAAGGCAGTAAAAATGTATCCTCCGCATCGACACCGGTCTTTTCCCCGGTTTTGCTGAACTCCTCGATGTCGTTACTTATCAAATCCGCAAACTTTATCGTTCCCTCCGGTGCTCGACCGTCTCCGTCTTCGATCACGATTATCGGCAGTCTCACATTTGCATTATCGGCGATACTCGCAGCCACGGTGGAATGCTTCGACGGCACAGTGAAAACGGCCGAAGCTTTAGATATCTTGATCTGCAATCGAATCTCGCCCACCGTGTAGGCTGGGTTTATCGGCGTCATCTGTCGATTTAGAAAGATCGTTGATCGATTTTTTTTTTTTTTTATTGATCTAGGATCACAGATCGGCGCGGCTAATGTTTTATTCGCTGGAAGGAAATCTCATCGAAATTGTTCTTAAAACAAGAACAAACAATTTTCCGACTTAAGATTATTTGTGGCATGTTTGCTGTATTGGCGAAAGGGCTATATTTCAAAATCATATCCTTTTTCAATACAGTAGAACCTCGTTTATCCGGGCCGAGCGGGATCGGAGCGTACACGGATAATTGAAATACACGGACAAATCCGCATTCGTCATGAAGTGTTTTTATGTTGTACGGTGTTATGAAAAACGTACTCATATGAGATCTTACATTTACGGTTATTAATAGTTTGGTATGTCGTTGTAGTTATCACGCTTGTTTTACTCTCGTTTTTGAAAAAAAAAAACTGTCTCACTCTCGTCGGCTTTTGATTTTAATGTAGACAAACAATGTATGTAAACAAATCGAGTGTAGTCCGCCCAGGGATAGGTATAGGATAAGACTATTACAAAGTTAACTATTAGTTAACAAACTAATTTATAAAACGATATTGAAAATAAAAAAGTTTATTAAAGAAAAGATAAAATAAAGAAAGCTTGGCACGGTTAAACCGCCGCGCGGTTCATCTGCACCCGGTTAATCGAGATTCTACTGTATTTATAAAAAAAAAACAAAATATTGAACAATTTGTCGAATAGAAACGTACCCAAAAGAAACCTTTTCGACCAGAATTTTATTAAATTTTTTATTCTCTCGTTCTATATAAACAAAACAAAAAAAAAATTACCCGGAGTCCAGCTTCGCTTGCAGCCAAGAGCAAGAATGCGTATTCCGGTATATTGGGAAGCACCGCAGCGATCGTATCGCCCGGACGAAGATTGCTCCTTCTCAGCGAAGTTGCCAACCTTCCGGACAGTTTTTTCGTCTGGGCGTAAGTGTATGCTCTTCCAGTCGCAGAGCATATCTGTCGTAAAGAAAACTTTCATTGCTTTTCTTTTCATCACAAAAAAAAAAAAAAACCATGTTTATCTGTACAGCTGCAGTTCGTGCGGAATCCTGCGCTCAATGAATATCTCACCAGAGACGTCCTGTCGTGCCACTTGTCCAGGTTGCCGTAAATGTGTTCGTGCACGCGAGTACCGGTGAAGCCACGAACGTCGGGAAACGGGCTGCTCAATACATTGTTATCGTCGACATTCGCCTTTATCGACGGTGGACTGAGCGATCCCGCACCGAAATGCCTGCCGTTGCTCGCACAAGTGTTTCGCGCCTGCCTCAGGACAGCGTTCGACTGACTCGAGTCAATTTTTACTTCCCAACGGCGAGACGCGACGGCCAAGTTACCGGAGACGTATGACTTTCCACGGTTGAGCTTTGCTCCATTCGACATCGCCCCAAACCTCGAACCGACGGTAAACAAACCCGACATTTCGTCAAAAAAAAAAAAAAAACGTCCTTGCAAAGTCTACTGTGCTACACGCTCGAGTTGCTACTGAACGTTTTCGCTTCTCATTCTGACGATAGCATGCTCACTATATCGCGGTTTTGTGTGGACATGTGGATCGCAATTAACTGTTGTATACACCACAAATGTATTAGCCAAGTTGGTGTAAGTTCGAACGCGAATCGAACGCTACATTCCGTCCCCTCAATTCACGATACACGCATACAATTTTTTATATCTTCGTATCATGACCGTGCATTCTGATAACGGCGTGGTAGGGCATGATCTCAGCGAATCTGATCTTCGCTAAAGTTGATCATCGTCTAAACGCTTATGGACTGTAGAAAACCACGAAGATGCCGTTAGATATGTTAGATGGCGCCAGCAGTCTACGGTAACAACGGCAAATTTAATGGACAGCGGTGGATGCGCGGTTGGTGTGCGGCTTCGGTGGTCCCCCCAGACTCAAATTGAATCATTCGCGGTCAGTACTCGGATGGGTGACCGCCTAGCCGTGCACTGACTTATGCATTGGAACCGTTGAGCGGGAGCTCGAATTCTGAGGATTGGTGTTCGTACTCGAAGTATCGAATGCGAACATTAAGACTTAGTTGGAATGACCGGCTGTATCGGCGCAGGTTTTCCGCAGTTTCCCTGGGCCCTCGTGCGAATGCGATACAGTAGGGGGGTAAAAAGCGGCTGCGGACGCGCATCTACATCGTGAATTGCAGGAATAGCAAAAAATTGAGGAAAGGGCGGCTTGATGACCGAATAGATGTGAGAGCCATAAAAAGAATATACGGGGGTCAAAAAAAAAAAAAAAAAAAACCGGCAAATTTAATGGACAGCGGTGGATGCGCGGTTGGTGTGCGGCTTCGGTGGTCCCCCCAGAGTCAAGTTGAATCGGTCGCGGTCAGTACTCGGATGGGTGACCGCCTAGCCGTGCACTGACTTATGCATTGGAACCGTTGAGCGGGAGCTCGAATTCTGAGGATTGGTGTTCGTACTCGAAGTATCGAATGCGAACATTAAGACTCAGTTGGAATGACCGGCTGTATCGGCGCAGGTTTTCCGCAGTTTCCCTGCGCCCTCGTGCGAATGCGATACAGTAGGGGGGTAAAAAGCGGCTGCGGACGCGTATCTACACCGTGAATTGCAGGAATAGCAAAAAATTGAGGAAAGGGCGGCTTGATGACCGAATAGATGTGAGAGCCATAAAAAGAATATACGGGGGTCAACAAAAAAAAAAAAAAAAAAAACGGCAAATTTAATCGACAGCGGTGGATGCGCGGTTGGTGTGCGGCTTCGGTGGTCCCCCCAGAGTCAAGTTGAATCGGTCGCGGTCAGTACTCGGATCGGTGACCGCCTAGCCGTGCACTGACTGGCGCACTGGAACCGTTGAGCGGGAGGCCGAATTCTGAGGATTGGTGTTCGTACTCGAAGTATCGAATGCGAACATTAAGACTCAGTTGGAATGACCGGCTGTATCGGCGCAGGTTTTCCGCAGTTTCCCTGGGCCCTCGTGCGAATGCGATACAGTAGGGGGGTAAAAAGCGGCTGCGGACGCGCATCTACATCGTGAATTGCAGGAATAGCAAAAAATTGAGGAAAGGGCGGCTTGATGACCGAATAGATGTCAGAGCCATAAACAGAATATACAGGGGTCAATAATAAAAAAAATAAAAACCGGCGAATTTAATTGGTGAGAAATTATTCCTGTCAAGCTATCCGATTGAACGGCTATTGCGTTCCGCGCGTCACCTACGTTATTAAAGTGGTGGAATGTATTTACGACACGGTCATTTCAGGCATAACTCGTTTCCGCCAAACAGTAACTAGGTAGAACAAACAGCATGTGTCGAAATTTTTAATACTGTAGATGACGCTGTGAGGTTGTTTTGGAGTGAACTTAACTCTTTATGCAATAGTTTAAGCGAATGAAGATAATCCAATAACTTTTCTTTTTTTCTATAACCTGTGATTGATAAACGAAACATCGAGTTTGCGGCCGTTTTTTTTGCCATTTTTGCTACCTCAGGGAGGAAGCTTTGTTTTTATGAAAAAATAATGTTGAGATTTTAATGAAAACGTGTTCAGAATGTTCCAAAACATCGGAAAATCAGACTTAGAAAAAAATGTCTGGGTCTGCGAGTGCGTGTGTGTGTGTGTGTGTGTGCGCGTATGTGTGTGTATCGGAAAAATTGAAAGTTGTATAACTTGAGAACGGCTTGAGCTATCGAGCTAAAATTTCTAAAGTACGTAGAGGAATCAATTCTTAATGTTCAGTTAAATTTTTGGCAAAATGCTTTCAGTCATAAAAATTTTACGCGGTGTGGGACTTTGCTAAAAAAAAGTCTGTACGCACTCTAGCTCTTAGAAGTTTTGTACCATCGGGCTAGAAAGTTCACAAAGTGACTATTGTCGACCGATCCTTGTTTAATTTGACGAGGATCGATCGAATTCTTCGGTCGTCGTATTTATGAAAGGTGTGTTGGACGAGCCAAAGTGCGGCTTCAGCAACGCCATTGAAGTATTGGCGAACGAGACGCTCATACAAGGTTCAGAAATGTTTGCTTCTACTGCACAAGCGTATACGAATTTTTATTTCCCATTATGCATCCGATTTATTGACCTATACGCATAAGATATAAGACTAGCAGAGTCCGTTAAAAAACACTTAGAAAAATGTTTAGAAAAACATTTCACCGCCATCTTGCAAGTATAAAGGACTTCTCGAATTGGCCGACTGTACCTCAAGTATTGATAAACGGCGATTTCGTCGGCGGTTTCGACGTCAGGCTGCAGATGCATCAGAACGGCGAGCTCGTCGAGGAGCTCAAGAGAGCCGGAATGAGGAGCGCCCTTCTCTTATCTGAGGATGATACACTTGCATCTAAAAAAAAACCAAAGAATCGTCAACAAAAATTCGTTGTTAATCTATTAAATTGTAATCAATCGTCATCATCTCTATCTGCCGGTTGGTTTTCTTTGTTTTTTTCATTCAAAAAATATCTTGACGCGCATATTTTTCACCTTCACATTTTTTCGAGCTCTCTCCGAAGTATCTTTCCCGCCGCGCTCTTCGGTATCCTCTCGATGAATTCCACGTGTCCAAGCCGCTTGTACTTCACGACACGCTCCGCGACGTAGTCCTTTACCTCGTTGGCGTTGAGTTTGGCCCCTTTTTTCGGGACTACGAACGCTTTCGGAATTTCTCCGTATTCCTGGTGAGGGACGCCGATCACCGCGGCGTCCGCTACTTTGGAGCACCCTTGAATTAGATCCTCGATCTCCGCTGGAGCGACTTGGAAACCTTGGACCTTTATCATTTCTTTCAAGCGTCCTCGAATGTATATGAATCCTAAAGGAATAACGCGGAGATTACTTAGTTGTCGTTTGATTGGGTCGCAAGTTACTAAAAGTTGTTACTTTTCACATTGACTGTACCTATCTATACTATACTTGACTATAGCTATCACATTGACTATACCTATATTTAAATGATCTAGATAATTTATAGAAGCTTTTATGAAAGTTCAATAATCTATAGAGATCTATATTTAATCTATAGAGATCTACATTTAAGATTTTTGTCTTATTATTAGAATCCATGATCCATATCGATAGATCTATAGAGATCCGTAGACCGATAAATCCATAGAGATCGATTGACTTATAAATCAACAGCAGTTATGTTGGGTCGCTCGCGAGCATCGATCATATGGTGCATTTCGAACTTTATTTCATATTCTATGAAATAAAGTTCGAATTTTCGAAAGTATAGCATATGGAATGGGCTTTCGGAATCTCGAAATCCGTTCTGCGAAAACCGGTGCGAGAGGGTGTCGGCTTCACCGAAACAGTGAGAGGTAAGCTTAAATCCACAGTTTTCCCAAAAATCTATAAGCATAGATCTTTCATGAAATCTCGAACACATCACCTAGATAGTCTAAGTTAAGTGTTAGAATATAAGCCAACGTGAAGCTAAATCTATAGATATCTAGGTCGACAATTCATGATCTATCGTCAATGATATTTTGAGTCGCGTTATTTTCTTTTCTGATTTCATTACCACTCTTGTCGTAGCAGCCCAGGTCGCCGGTTTTGAACCATTCGCCCTCCATGCAGTTAGCCGTAGCCTCAGGATTCTCGTTGTAGCCCTTCATGATCTGCGGGCCTCGTACGTAAATCTCGCCCACCTCGTCGACGCCCAAATTGTTTCCCTCGTTCTCGGCCTCGTGTCCGACGATACGTACTTTAGTGTTGGGAACAACGAGTCCGACCGACGTGTGCGGACTAACCGCTGCCATCGAAATCGGTGCACCCTCCGTGAGGCCGTAGCCCTGTACGAAATTCAAGCTCGTCGGTGTTATGCTAAGAAACTTATCGAGAACCTCTGCGCCGATCGGTGCTGAGCTGCAAGCTACGGACTTTATCGTTTCGAAGTGACGCTTTTTCGATCTCTCGTCATTGGCCAGCAAGTGGACGAGCGGCGGCACAAGGTACAGCAGAGTCGAGCGATTGTCGTTCAAAACTTTGAAAAATAATTCCGGAGTAAATTGAGGCACGCAGACGAGCTTGTAGCCCAAACTATGAAATTAAAAAAAAAACAACGATTTACGCGATATACAACAAATGTTTACGGACACAAGGATAATGGATGAAAAATGGTTATTAAAATTTTGATTTTAAAAGGGCGGCAAGCAGACTAGTGATTAACTACCAGTGAAGACGCTTCATGAGAAGCGTTGAGTGATGTGACATTCATGTGACATTGTACCGTGCAGGACGCGACTGACATCAAACATGTTTATTCTCTATAAAATGTATGCATTATATTTCTTAAGTTGAACAGACTATATTTTATTTGTTGCAAAAGGGTTGATCCCGTCGATAAATCAATAAATAAATGAAATAATTGAGAGTGATGAACGAACATTGTACGCAATGATGAGTGAAATTGATTCAACGCTACCTTAGATGAACCCCGATGACAGCGGCTAAACCGTATACATGATAAAACGGCAAAATAGCGGGGACAATTCCTTGATGACTCGCTGTAGTTTCGCTCGCTATAGTTACATCTTTCGCTGTAAGTTGCATCATAGTCGCGATCAAATTTCCTCAATGAATGTTCGCGTTGAGGAATAAATTCAAGAATGAAAAAATAATTGTTAATCGTTATCGCAGACAGATCTTCAATGATACCTGTGAGATAGTTCGACCCCTTTGGGAAGACCGCTCGTGCCGCTCGAGTAAGGCAGTAAAAATGTGTCCTCCGCATCGACACCCGTTTTTTCTCCGGTTTTGCTGAACTCTTCGATATCGTTCCTTATCAAATCCGCAAACTTTATCGTTCCCTCCGGTGCTCGAGCGTTTCCGTCATCGATCACGATTATCGGTAGTTTCACATTTGCATTATCGCCGATACTCGCAGCCACGGTGGAATGCTTCGACGGCACAGTGAAAACGGCTGAAGCTCTAGAATTCTTCATCTGCAACCGCATCTCGTCCGCCGTGTAAGCTGGGTTTATCGGCGTCATCTGACGATTTATAACGATCGTTGATTGATATTGTTAGTGATATAGGATCAGAGATCGACGGGGCTAATCACTACACCCAGAAAAATAATTTATTTGATGACGATCACCGTTTATTTAGACGAAGCGAAAAATATTCCTTTCATTTAAATAGATATTCATTTAAATTAAGTGAATTGTAACTTAAATGAAATAATAACTTATCTAAATCAAATAAATATTTTACTTAATCTAAATAAACGGTGGCCGTCAGATAAATTATTTTTCTGGATGTAGAAGCAACCACCGTCGAGTTTATTCATAAAAATATACATTTTTACAATTTAAGATTGTTTGCTGTATTGGCAAAGCAGCTATTTTTGTTTGTCAAATCTTGTTTTAATATCCATTAAAAAAAAAAAAAAATGCGAGAAAGAACCTTTCCCGACCAGAATTTCACTAAATTTTGTTATTCTCTAACGAGAGAATAACAAAAAATATGTTAGGTAACTACGTATTAAAAAAAAAAAAAAAAATACCCGAAGCCCAGCTTCGCTCGCAGCCAAGAGCAAGAGTGCGTACTCGGGTACATTTGGAAGCACCACCGCGATCGAATCGCCCCGACGTAGATTGCTCCTTCTCAGAGAAGTTGCCAATCTTCCAGAGAATTTTTTCGTCTGAGCGTAAGTGTAGGCTCTTCCAGTCGCGGAGCATATCTGTCGTAAGAAAAAAAAAAAACTCATTGCTTTTTTTTTTCATCAGAAAAAAAACATGTTCATCCGTACAGCCGCGGTTCGTGCGGAATCCTGCGCTCAATGAATTTCTCACCAGAGCCGTCTTGTCGTGCCACTTGTCCAGGCTACCGTAAATGTGTTCGTGCACGTAAGTGCCGGCGAAGTCACGAAAGTCGGGAAACCGGCTGCTCAAGACATTGTTATCGTCGACATTCGCCTTCATCGACGAGAAGCTCAGCGACTCCGTACCGAAATGCCTGCCGCTGTATGAACAAGTGTTTCTCGCCTGTCTCAGAATAACGTTCGACTGTTGCGGGTAAATTTTTACTGCACAGCAGCGAGCAGCGACGACGATGTTTCTGCGGATGAGCGATCTTCCATGGTTGAGCCTCATTCCGTTCGTCGTCCGCTTAAACATCGGACCGACGAGGGACAAACCCGACATATGGTTTGCAAAGTAAAACAACGTATCTCTTTCAGACTCTTGTTGGGTTCGCGTTTCGAGCTGTCACCCACTTGTTGGCCCACTCACTCGAACTGCTACTGAATAATCTAGCTTCTCATCCTGACGATAACATTGTTCGCTCGCTGCACGAAAACATGCGCATCGTAATCGATGATTGCGAGCGCTACGAGATAATTGTCCAAGCCGGTTAAATTATCCAACCGATTACAAAAACGCGACGTGTTTCGCAGGCTTAATGGACGGTGCATACATATCAACATTTTTGTTTATCTTCGGATAACGGACGGCTTATCGGCGAGAAACTTCAAGTTCGAATGGAATCGGAGCGAAAAGTCTCATTCGAAAAATGTAATCGCAGGGTAAATCGTTACGACTTGACATTGACGTTTTTGCTTCCTCATGGAGGAAACTTTTTTTTTTTTTAAACCTCATAACGCGACGTAATTTATCTCACTGCTGAGAGATAATTTCGATGTTTTCGGGAGTTAAAGAGTGCCGCAAAATGTTTGCTCTTAGACGAGCCTCGAGGCTCACCTCGGTCCCTAGAGAAGCTTTTCTCTACTGCGAGCGAGGACATCGGCAATTTAGTCAAGGTAGGTATGTTAAAAAATGTCTTCGCACGCAGTGAAAAAATAATTTCGTAAAGTCGGAATACGATGTTTCGTAATAATAATTTTGTTAAATAAGTAACAAACTCGTTTGTTAAAGTTTGAATATACAAACCTGTCCTTTCAGTTCCCGCGTCGGCAACAATTTTAGTTTGTACGTTTTTTTTTTTGATAAAACTAGAAACCGGATGGTGAGATCGGAAAATTAACAAATAAAAAATTGTGGACGTTTGTGGACAATAAATTGTTGTAAAAAGTACAAATATTCTTTACTGTGTACGCCGAACGGCTCGTGTTTCAAATGAAATTATCGTTAAAAATATTAATGTACAATTTTATTATTTGTTTTTAAGAAAAATTAGATCGTATATATGAAAGGTGTGCCGAGAGAGCCAAAATGCGGCTGCAGTAACGCCGTCTCACGGACTTTGTGAATGCATGGCGTCACATACAACGCACACGGCGTATTGGTAAACGAAACGCTCAGACAACGTTCAGAAATTTCCATTTCCGCTGCACAAGCGTATCCAAATGTTTACTTACCGATCTATTTACTTACATTCATAAAATACAAAAAGTGTATAATTCTTAGAAATAATCGTTAGAACAATCTGAAAGATGTCCTCGGCCTTGCAGGTAGAAAATACTTCTCGAATTGGTCAACGATACATGAAGTATTTATGAACGGCGATTTCGTTGGGTGGTCGCGACGCCAGGCTGCAGATGCATCAGAATGGCGAGGTCGTCGTGGAGATGAAGAAAGCCGAAATAAGGAGAGCACTTCTGTTGTCTGAGGATGGATACGCAGTAAAAAATAATTTCGTAAAATCGGAATGCGAAATTTCGTAAAAATAATTTTGCTAAAAAAGTGAAAAACTCGTTTGTCTCTTATTTGAGAATACGAACCTGTCCTTTTATTTCCCGTGTCATTGATCATTTTTTCCTTGCACTTTTGTTTATGAAACTGTAAAATTGACAAATAAAAAATTGTGGACGTTTGTGGACAATAAGTTGTTGTAAAAAGTACAAGCTTTTTTTTTTTTTTTACTGTGTAGATAGATAGCTTTTATTGTACAGCGGGACCTGAGATCCTTCAGGCACATGCAATAAATAGAAAAATAACATACGAATAATTGACCGAATATAAAACAAAACAAGAAAAAGTAACGAAACTTAATAAACCCAAATGTAACAAAAAAGGTAACGAAACTTAAACTTAAGCTTAAACTGCTGAACACACGAGGGAGGTCAGAGCCTTCCCCGCCCAAGGAGCAAACCACGAACCAGCCGCGGAGGATGATACACTTGCAGCTCAAAAAAACCTAAAGAATAGTCGACAAAAATTCGTTGTCAATCTATTGAATTGTAAATAATCGTCATCTCTATCTGCTAGTCGGTTTTCTTTTTTTTTTTTTTTTTATTTTATTATAAAAATATCTAGACGAGCATATTTTTCACCTTCACATTTTTTGGAGCTCCCTCCGAAGTATCTTTCCCGCCGCGCTCTTCGGTATCTTATCGGTGAATTCCACGTGTCCAAGCCGCTTGTACTTGACGACACGCTCTGCAACGTAGTCCTTCACCTCGTTGGCGTTTAGCTCGGCACCTTTTTTCGGGACTACGAATGCTTTCGGAATTTCTCCGTATTTCTCGTGAGGGACGCCGATCACCGCGGCGTCCGCCACTTTTGAGTAACCTTGAATTAGATCCTCGATCTCCGCGGGAGCGACTTGGAAACCTTTGACCTTTATCAGTTCTTTCAATCGTCCTCGTATGTATAGGAGTCCTGAAGGAATAACGTGAAGATTACTTAGTTATCGTTTGAATCGGTCACAAGTTAGTCAAACCACTAAATTTTTCATTGGTCTACAACTATCATTTTCAGTGATTCATCCATCTGTAATTTAGATGATCTAGATAATCTTTAGAAGCTTCTATAAAAGATCAACAATCCATAGATCTATAATCAAGATCTTTCATTTTATTATAAAGGTCTATGATCTATAGATCCAAATCGATAGATCTATGGATATCAGTACATTGATAGATACATAGAGATCCGTTGATCGATAGCTCTACAGAGATCCGTAGATCGATAGATCCATAGAGATCCGTAGATCGATAGATCCACAGAGATCCGCAGATCGACAGAACCATAGAGATCCGTAGATCGATAGATCCATAGAGATCCGTAGATCGATAGATCCATAGAGATCCGTAGATCGATAGATCCATAGAGATCCGCAGATCGATAGAACCATAGAGATCCGTAGATCGATAGATCCATAGAGATCCGTAGATCGATAGATCCATAGAGATCCGTAGATCGATAGATCCACAGAGATCCGTAGATCGATAGATCCATAGAGATCCGTAGATCGATAGATCCATAGAGATCCGCAGATCGATAGAACCATAGAGATCCGTAGATCGATAGATCCATAGAGATCCGTAGGTCTCTATGATCGATAGATCCATAGAGATCCGTAGATCGATAGATCCATAGAGATCCGTAGGTCTCTATGATCGATAGATCCATAGATATCCGTAGGTCTCTATGGTCGATAGATCTATAGCCATCTGATGGTTGATGGATCTATAAATTATAGATCTTTTATAAAATTTCGAACACATTACCTAGATAGTCTAAATTAAGTGCTGGATGTATGCCAACGTGAAGATAGATCTTTCATTGATCGTCTGTCGGCAAGGATATTTTCAATCGCGCTTTTTTTTTTCCTGTCTTCGTTACCGCTCTTGTCGTAGCAGCCCAGGTCGCCGGTTTTAAACCATTCGCCCTCCATGCAATTAGCTGTAGCCTCAGGATTCTCATCGTAGCCCTTCATAAGCTGCGGGCCTCGCATGTAAATCTCTCCCACATCGTCGACACCCAAATTGTTTCTCGCGTTCTCAGCCTCGTATCCGACGATACGAATTTGAGTATTGGGAACAATGTGTCCAACCGATGTGTGCGGCGTATTCGTAGACAGCGAGATAACCGGTCCAGACTCCGTGAGGCCGTAACCCTGTATCAATTTCAAGCTCGACGGTGTTCTGCTAAGAAATTTACTGAGAACTTCTTCGCCGATCGGTGCTGCACCGGAAACTATGGTCTTTATCGTTTCAACGTGATGTTTTTTCAATCTTTCGTCACTGGCGAGCAAGTGGATGAGCGGCGGCGCGAGGTACAGCAGAGTCGAGCGATTGTCGTTCAAAACTTTGAAGAAATTTTCTGGAGTGAATTGAGGCACGCAGACGAGCTTGCCTCCCAAACTATGAATCAAAAAAATCAACGATTTACGTGAAATAACAAATATTTACAGAATCAAGGGCAATGAAAAAAAAAAAAAAAAAAATGATTATAATCAAAGAATGGCGAGAGTTGAAAGAAAATTGTACGTACCGATGTTCAGTTCAAAAGATTTGACAATACCTTAGATAAAGTTCGAGGATAACGAGCAAAGCGTATATATGATAAAACGGCAAAATAACGGGCACAATTTCTTGATGTCTCGCTGTGGTTTCGCTCGCTATAGTTACGCCTTTTGCCGCAAGTTGCATCATATTTGCGACCAAATTTCTGCAATGAAAAAAATTGCCATATAGGAATAAATTCAAGACGAAAAAAAAAAAATATATATATATATATATTAATTGTTATCAGACGGAACTTCCATGATACCTGTGAGATAGTTTAACCCCTTTGGGAAGGCCGGTCGTTCCGCTCGAGTAAGGCAGTAAAAATGTGTCCTCCGCATCGACACCGGTTTTTTCCCCGATTTTGCTGAACTCCTCGATATCGTTCCTTATCAAATCCGCAAACTTTATCGTTCCCTCCGGTGCGCAACCGTTTCCGTCTTCGATCACGATTATCGGTTGTCTGACATTTGTATTATCGGCGATACTCGCGGCCACGGTGGAGTGCTTCGACGGCACAGTGAAAACGGCTGAAGCTTTGGCAGTCTTGATCTGCAATCGAATCTCGCCCACCGTGTAGGCTGGATTTATCGGCGTCATCTGTTGATTTACATTGATCGTTGATTGATTTTTTTTATCGATCTTGGCTAACATTTTATTCACTAGAAGTAACTCTCGTCGAAATTATTCTTAAAACAAGAACAAGTAATTTTACGATCTATGATTATTTGTGGCACATTTTCTGCATATTTGTTTCGTTGGGAAAATGGCTATTTAAAATAAAATCTGTACTTAATGTCGATAAAAAAATTGATGAAAAATTTGTCGATCAAAAACGCATCTGAAAGAAACCTTTTCGATAATTTCTCTACCTTTTGCTTTCTCGTAGAGGAAGCTATGTTTTTATTTTCTGTTTATAAAAAACAAAAAATTACCCGAAGCCCAGCTTCGCTTGCAGCCAAGAGCAAGAGTGCGTATTCAGGGATATTGGGAAGGACCACTGCGATCGTATCGCCCGGACGAAGATTGCTCTTTCTCAGGGAAGCAGCCAATTTTCCACAGTTTTTTTTCATCTGGGCGTAAGTGTAGGATCTTCCAGTCACGGAGCATATCTGTCGTAAAAAAAAACATTTGTCACCAAAATGGTTACTGATGTGGCAAGGGCGTTGAAAAGGAGTTCTTGACGAGTGTAAAAATGCCGGACGAGCTGAAGGCGAGCGCGCCATTCACACGAATCAGAACTCTCTTTTGTACGCCCATAACAGCCACATAATGTTTCCTAAAAAAATTCACGAAGATCACTTTTTTCGTTTTTAGGAAGTGTGCGTAGAAAGGCACACTTTTCCGCACTAGTGCGGCAAAAAAGACCATGTCGCTTTTATAGATAGTTAAATTTGTTTATTCCATGTTCTGAGGCCTAAGCTCCCTAAGAACACCGTGCATCAAGATACATAAGCGCAACACAAAAGCCACAAAAGCGCATAATTAAAAAAAAAAAAAAAAAAAAAAATGGAATTTAAATAAAATAACGACAAGAATAGAATATAGAATAACATAAAATCGTAAGAAAAAGAGAATATAAGAACACTAAATAGAATACAACTGCATATCGGCGTAGAGCGAAATTACAAATGCATACAGAAAAAATGGTAGAAAAAACAGAGGCATATGGGAAGCGCGAGAGAAAATAACGAAAGATGCAGAAGCTGGCAGAAAACCTGCTTTATACGAATGAGCAGTATTTTTCGCGCACGCGATGCGAAAAAGCGCCTTTGTTACACTGGGTCCGAAAATCACGGTTTTACAAGTTTTCCATACAATACTCGTACGAAAAACTTTTTCTGAACTCGTGCGATTGCAGCACTCGCCCTCGGCTTGTGCTGCAAACTCGGACTCGTCAGAAAAAGTTTTGTCGCACCAGTATCGTAAATTACTATTTGCGCACTAGTGCCGGAAAAAGGATCATATTGCGTTTGCACGCGTGCGCAATATTTTTGAGAAAAATTGCGTTTCTGTGTACGCTTCACAGGAGCGTAAAGCGGGATTTTACGTGGCATGCGTTAGGAAAAACATGTTTATCGGTACTGCTGCGGTTGCGCAAGGCGATTTTCTCACCAGAGCCGTCTTGTCGTGCCACTTGTCCAGGTTGCCGTAAATGTGTTCGTGCACGTAAGTACCGGTGAAGCCGCGTATGTCGGGAAATGGGCTGCTCAATACGTTGTTATCGTCGACATTCGCCTTTATCGACGACAGGCTGAGCGAACCCGTACCGAAATGCCTACCGTTGCTCGAACAAGTGTTTCTCGCCTCTCTTAGAACAACTTTAGATTGACGCGAGTCAATTTTTGCTCCACAGCGGCGAGTCCCGAAAGCGAGATTTCCGCAAACGAATGACTTTCCACGGTTCAGCTTTATTTCCTTCAAAGGCGCCCTGAGCCTCGACCCGACGCCAAACAAATTCAACATGTCGTTGCCGAATTAACAAAAAGTTTTTCTTCCAAGTTCTGCCTCGTTAGGCGTTTGAGTTGGTACTGAAGAATCTCCCTTGTCATCGTAACGATGTCGTTGATTATATCACTGTATTGAGATATGCGCATAGTAATCAATGAATGCTTACAACACAACTCTATTACCCACGCCTGTGACAGCTTCAACGCGATAATGTGTCGGACATACAGATAAATATATTTTCATCTTCATATAACGAACGTGCATTTCAATGACGCCTTATCGGTGGATTCTCGAGTTTTTGACGGTATCGAGGCAGTCAGTCTCTGTCAAAATCTTAAACGCAAGGCAAATTGTTCCACTTGACACTGAAAGAGAAATTGTGCGATAATGCGAAATTGCGCTGGTTTTCGTGCGATATGCGAACGAGCCAAGGACACTGCGAGACATCGATGGAGCGCGATATCGTTATCACTGCATATGCATGTATCGACCGCTGAGAAACAAAAGGGCATAAAACTTAAGCTTTATCCACATTCGATCCAAAAAATAATTCTGATCGAAGATTTTATTTTTGAATAAAGTGAAGAAAGAAAAACGAGAGTGTTAAACCGTTTGGGACAGTTTTCTCACAGACGCGATACTCAAATTTAAATTTCTAATTATATTCGTATTATGCGGCAATTAATATCCTTAAATTATTGACTGGAAACTGTTCATATAAAAGGTCTGATGTTGGTAAAATCATCTGCTCCGTCCGCTGCCGCCATCTACGACTATTCTTGCAAACCTCAACGAACGACGAGTCTTAACGATTGAAGTCACAAGAGCCTGTCTTCTGTGCTCGCGGACCCAAGTACAGTAGAACCTCGATTATTCGAACTGCAATTTGTTTTATCTCAACTGTGATGTATTTTATGTCACTGGGTGGGAGAATGACGGTTTTTGCGCACACTTCGCGTGCGAGAACCCCAATTTTCACACCTCGTGACACAAAATTTTGTTCAATACTCGTGCGAAAAAGTATTTCTGCACTCGTATCGAAATATCGAAATGTCGAAATGTCGAGTGTTCGGAATTATCCGAACTTCTGTTATTTGAACAGGAATTTATTTTATTCGAACCATGCCGCAAAATTTCGTCGTTACATATCGTCGAGCGTCACTTTGTTGTGGGCAGTTGCAAGTTTGTATCATCCGCTTGTACAACCCAAATGTTGACGACTTTGTCAAAAATAATGCTCAAAGTAAGCGCTTAATAATATGTTCCACGTTATGTATACAATGTTCGTACGCGAATTCATATTTAACAATACTCATGTTCACAACGTATGTTATCATGATAATATTTTTTTATTCATAACTCGATTATCCGAATAATCTCGTTAATCCGAACTGGTCCCGGTCCGAATTGATTCGGATAATCGAGGTTCTACTGTATACGTACTTCTGGCTTTGGCTCCTCGATCCACGTATCTACACGTATAACACAATTAATATATGACTCGGGAGCGAGACACAGAGTCACCCGAATTCAGAATCATCTTTCGCCTCTCTCCTGTTATTCGTGGAATTCCCGTCTCCCGATGTCCCCCTGGCCTAGATTTTTTTTTTTAGTTTCTTTTATAGAGAACAAAAGACATTTCAATCGACACTGCCGACGTTACGGCTCCTAATTTCTCGCGCCGCATTCGATTCGCCGGGCCCTCGCTATGTCCCACCACGTCATCGGCCATCCTGCGAACGGCAACGAGGATCAGCGTGGAGGACGAGATCGACCCAACGCCATGGGACTCATTCGTCACGCTGAGCGCTCATACGACTAATTAATACAGATCTCCTCAATGCCGCGATGGACGGCAGCGGTAGGGGCGCGAACGGGGAGTATGAGACAGGAACCGTTTCACAATTAGTCCGTATATCTCGGGTTGCATGTAACCTCGAACAATTTCGCGAGTTAGATTATATACTGTATATATGCAACTAACGTCGGGTGGATGAATGCAACGTGTTCCACTATCTACGGACGATCATCAGCTACGGCGGGGGGGGGGGAGGGGGGGAGAGAGCGATAATAACGACGACCATTCCGATGACGAACTCTCGCGGAGTGCACCCGAGTCGATTTTCCTAAATCGCCGGGTACGAGCTGGCGTACAAGCGGCGAATTTTCGGATGATTAATTACCGGGTGCCGTCGAGTAAACTGAAGATAACTGGCACGTCGAAATTATCTTCGACGATGCGAGGAGCGGGAGCGTGAAAGAAAATAAGAACTACGATCCTGCGGAGATGAGAGGGGCCAAAGTGGGTTGTGAGGAAAATTCTGGGGGGTCCATCGGGCAGTCGGTAGAGCGAATGGGGCAAAATGAATACACTGAATGCAGTTTTCCCATTGGATGTGATTAGAGGGGATTAGATTAGATTGGAGGGGATTGTGGGGCAAAATGAAGCACTACATTTTTTTTTTTTTGGCAGGCTACCCAGATCTATTTTGTTGATAACCCGGAAGCAAATACGCAGCGTATGTGCACGGGATTGTGGAAAATTGCGGCAAAGTGGGCGTGCATTTGCCAATGTTTCTGCCAGCATTTCATGCTGACAATTCTTTGGAGCATATTGCCAGCAAGTTGTTAATACAGCTCGCTGGTGCTTTGCGTCTCACAACAACCGGTATGGATCTAGTACAGTTGCCGAAAGTGAGAAAGGTCTCGATTTTATGCATAAAAAATCGTATTTTCGGGATTTTAATGGAAAATATTGGGCTGGGAGTAAAATAATTGTTATATTCGTGATCAGCGGGGAGAAAATAGGTCGAATATAACCTTGAAACTAAAAAAATCGAGTGCACAACGATTTTTTAATTTTTGAGCAACTTTTGAAAAAACATCGATTTTCTTGATTTTCGAAGGTCGACATGTCGGCTCCCAATGGAGCTACGGAAAATCCGAGGTGCTCGTCGTGTTCTACGGGAAAAAATACACAAGATAAGGTCTTGTCCGAAGTTTTGGAATCATTTTATCGTGCCGTTTGAGGACTATGAAGAACGTGAAAAATTGACTCGAAAATGGGTAGTCTCGGATTTTTTTTTACGAATTTTTTTTTTTTCTTTTTTAAAAATGAACTGCCACGTATTTCGACATATTTTTTCCCGCTGAATACGAATCTGCTGGCTTTTTTGGGGCTAAAGTCAAGTGAGACAAACAATGTCTCGATTTTATGCGAGAAAAATGATATTTTTGGGATTTAATTGGAAAATATTGGCTTGGGAGTAAAATAATTTTATGAGACATTTTTTACGTTACGAAAGAGGTGTAAAGTAATTTGAGGGTAGCTTCCTCAAAGGGGAAGCTATGCTCAAAAATGGTACAAGTACTTTGGTCTTAGTGCTCAGTAATAGTACTTAGAGTACCGAAACGAACTTTGATACTTTAAGTACTGACCAGCTCTGGTTAAGAATAAGAAATCCGCTTACAGCAACCGTTGTTCGAATTTTCCCCACGCATGTGCCAGAATTGTGTGCTAGCGACTGTCGTTGCGATAATACCGATAATTCGTTGAGCCATTTGTCGACAAGTCGCTGACGTCGCAAGTTCAACGCGACGCAGGCATAATTATGGCAAGGAGGCAGCGAAGCTCGGCAGCGAGCGATTGCGCCTGTTCGCCCGTGCTACGGTTGGCCATCCGGATATGTGAGAATGCAAAAAGCCTCGTCACCGATCGGACGTCCTCTTTGCCTCGAGCTTATCTAGTACGAATGGCCTTTATCAACGAATAATCCTCATCAACCTCCTCATTAACCCTCATAAAAGTATTCCGCCGGGAATTTCTATTTTCATCACAGCGCTGCGATTCCATTTAAAATTACTTATTAATTGCCCTCCCGATCTTATATACTTTAAGTCCCGCGAAACATGCAACGCTGAACATTCGTTGCGAAAAGTATGGCTGCCGCCGTCGAGAACTCTGCGGCCGACAAAAAAACAAATACGCAGAAACTTATCGCGTTCCCAATTCTCTAAAAGTCGCCTTGGCTACACATGCAGCATATATCGTTAAATCTCCTTGTACCGATGCTATGCAAATTAGTTCGAGTTTAATTTCGTGCGAGCTCTCTCTCTCTCTCTCTCTCTCTCATTCCCAATGTTTCTCTTTCTCCCGTTCCGGCGAATCGGAGCGTAAGTGCGAGGGCGTCTTTCATCGCCAAAACCCTTCGCAGCCCTCGTAACCGAGCGCCGAGACGTCTGGTACCACTGTGCGTCTCGAGTATCCCGGAGCCATCAAGAATCACGCTCTCACGCTGGAAACTCCACGGTGAGAGTGAGAGAGAATGAGAAGTGGAGAAGAAAATACTGAAAATCGACCGAGCGGTTCGCCTCAGCACAAAAGTGGCAAAACGGTATATAATACACGCGTTTTTCCTCAACATCCAAGGTCGAGGTTAACAACGTAACATTAACCGCGAGAGCTTTAAGAAAATAAATGATGCCTCAATGTATATGTATAGTCTATGTATATATATATGTGTGTGTGCGTGTGTGTCTATGCACATATGCATATACCGTGTGAAAGGGGTTGAATACGGCCCACCCTTATCAGCGAAGAGATCCTTTTCACATGGAGCGGTCCATTTTACCCTCTTCCACGATACAGGACCAAGGTCACGCGATCCGGTGATTTGCCACATACGAATTGCAACGGGGGAGTGACGAGCCGCGTGCCGTGTCAAATGCTCTCATTTATTTCTTTGGTCGTTGCTTATCCGGCGTTAAAGTCGATATGCTTCTTACTTCGCACCGCGTTCGCGCCGCTGCAATATTTAATGCAAAGTTTCCGCGCACTTTCCACGCTGCGGCTGCGACGGTCACGTGTAACTTTAAATGGAATGAAATACAGATTTATATGCTTTTTCAAAGTTAAGCGGATACAAGTGGCGCAGCTACAACGAGAGACGGAAGGGCAAGTCGCAGTGGGGTGGCTAATATGCATTTTTACGAGGCTCGCTTCGAGTAAAATCGCGAAACGCGACGTCTCTCGAGTTACCCTCGTAAGGTCTAGGGGGAAAAAAAAAAAAATGGAAAGAAAAAAAATTAGCGTGCAGAGGCTAAAAGCTCGATCGCGCCTGCATGGTTCTCCGCACGCGAAACTTACTTTACCCAACCGACGATAATAACTCTCTTCCAGTATATTGGCTGAAACGTCGCGAGCAAACGAAACCTTGATCCACTTCCCGTCATAACGCTCTTTAACTGTATTCGCATTATCGCTCTGTATTCTTTTCCGTTCTCCGGGAAGGCCTCTCGTAAATCTCGCCGGCACGATCAATTCGTCTCGGGTTGTAAGAGGAAAAAAAACTAAATAAAATAATGAAGGTGAAAAAATTGAAGTAGTTGGAAGAAAGAATGGGCAAAAAAAGAAGAGTAAGAAAACGAGGCAAATTTGCCTCGAGGCTATCGCGTGGCCCACTGGACTCTCCCGACGGTCACCGAAACTTCCGGAAGCGCTTATTCGTGTTTCTTTAGTTTCACTCCTCTCGCTACTCGTGCAGTGATGAGCCTCGACCCTCTTCGCCCCCTTTTCTTTCTCTCTACTCATCTTCTTGCTCGTTCTTTCGCTCTCTTTTTTTTTTTTTCACCTATAGTATACTTTGCAGAAAAATGGGCCGCGCGACGCCGGATGTAAATCGAGTTTTCCCTCTCCTCATGCACACCTCCGTCTTGCGCCTCACCGATGCGACGGAAACTTTTTTTTTTCCACTCTTCGCAACGAAACACGAGCCGAAGGTGTCGTTTTTAATTAAAATTTATTTGCTCTACAGGCGAAGTCGGTTTAGCGACGCGAATGATCGAGGGGGATAAATTTAGTTCCGAAGCGGGAGAGGCGGCCATCGCAGCGCCTAGCCGAGCGGCGAGGGGGTTGAAAATGGCGGATGCGAAAGTACGCGAATGAATAATGTACATCCTTGGCGGTTTGCGGCAGTTCTGACGAGAAGAGGGTTCCAACGGGAAAATCACAGTGAAATAGAGGGGGGGGGGGGGGGGGGCCCGATGGGAGGAGGGTTAGTGAGAGCTTCGTGGCTTCCGGTTGCGACTGAGTTTACTGTTGCTCGTTAACGCTCTCCTGAAACTCGTTGTACGCCAAAGTACGACTACCGAGTAGTTACAGGAGGGTTGGGAGGGGGGTTTAGTGTGAGCGTCGTTCTCTGGTCGATTGAACGATTAGGAAGTATATACTGTTGCAGCATCCAGTACAGGGTCTGTGTAAGGGAAACTGATATATAGAGGAAGATGGGGCAAAATGGAACGGGGGCAAAACGGCCTCCACCCGGTATAGCTTGTTCAATGGAAAAATTTGTTTTGCCACCGATGTGCGATTGCGCTCCCCTCCCAACCCTCGTCCCACATGTATATGGGACATTCCTCGACTCGGATTCGGTTGGTAATTTTTTATATTTTATTTTATTTTTTATATATCTTCCACTTGTACGGGGTCCTTCGCCTTTTACACACCTTACCTCACCCCCGAATTGCGTCCGCAGCCGACTTACCCCCTTACTGTGTCGCACTCGCACAAGGGCACAGGGAAACTGCGGAAAACCTGGCCACACACAGACGGCTCTTTCCCCAGAAATTGGTGTTCCTACAGGGTAATCACCAATCTCCGAAAAAATTACCTCCCGCTCCACGATTCGATGCGCCAGCCAGCGCGCGGCTAGACGGTCACCCATCCGAGTACTGACCGCGAGCGGTACTGCCTGACTTTGGGGACCGCCAGAGCCACACACCAACCGCGCACCTATCACTGTCGGTTGGTCACTTTTTATAATATTGTTCCGGCTAAAAATGTGTTCACTTTGAAAAATTGGAATTAATGCAAATAAAAAAAAATAAATAAATTAAAAAAAAATTTGGAGTGATTTTCAGAGTTAGAACAATATTATAAAAAATTACCAACCGAATTGAAGTGTACACATATACATGTGTACCATGGGGCATTCCATCCCAATTCGGCCGTGCTCGAACTCCACTCACTTCTAATGGGAGCGAAGCTTTTTTTTCCGTTTTCATATACGTTTAAGTTGATACATTCATTTAAAGACAATATTTTAAATATCCGTCAACCAGCAATCGTTAAATGAAAATTAGCAATTGTTAAAAAATACAAAATTCAATTTTAGATATGTCTGCATTGGATAAGGGAAATATTAGGTGTGCAATGGATTCGTCTTGAATCTGCGCAAACAATTGCCTTGAGCAAAGAAGCGTCTTGAATCTGCACAAATCATTCTGCCCAAAAAATTTATCCGTCATTTTTCGAACACATTTCATATGCCAAAACTCGATTCGTTGTTGAAAAAAAATGTTTTTTTTTTAATCCGTTGGACATGAAACATTTTTTTTGTACATTTTTCCAAAAAATCCCCTAAGAACGCCGGGAATTATGAAATCTCAACGAATGCGGTAATCTCTTGCAGTTTAAAAGGTATATATTTTCAAAGATTTTGTCACGTAACAATCTTTAAAAAACTTCAGGCCTATGAATATTCCTTTCTTTCTTGAAATCTGAGTCAATAAGAAACAATGATATTACAATTCATCGTGATTTTTATTTGCATACAGAAACACGCACAAAAAAAAAAATGATAACGTACATTGCACAGATTAAAAACTATTGAAGTCTCTTTCGCTGATACATAACAAAAAATTTAAAGCAAAGTTCTTACTGAGTTAATGGATCGTGATAAAAATAACATCTTTGCTTAGTTTTTCAAAATTTTGTGTGAACCCATATCTTCGTAGAGTCCCAAAGAGTTAAATTTTCATATTAAAGTTTCAAACTACAGTGTTCGTTACGGTGCAGTTTAATGATCTGGACGTGCTAATATAGTTTACCCACAAGTTTCACGACCCCACGAGTCGCAGACGAGTCTTGTTTCCCGATTTTCCGAGCTTTTTTCGCCGTCTACCGCTAATTCTTCACTCGCACACCTCGGCGATCGCGACGGTAACGAGTTTAACGAAGTTGTCTTTTTTCTAAATTCCATAGATTGAATACAACGTACAAACGCCGCAAAGACTGGCTAAGATTTCAATGTTGCGCATCAAAAAACCACGATATCGTCGATAAACGGATCGTAAAGTTTCTTCAGGTCATGAATAATACAGAAAATTACAGTCAGTTTCGTGCTTCTGGTAAAAAAAAAAAATGCTTAGTCAAGAGGAACACGGTTCTCGTAATAATTCAACATATTCTCACGGAGTCTTTGCCAAACCAGCGTCATGTCAGGGACAAGTTCGGTACTTTCATTCGACGCACTTCTTTTGCTAATGTTATGTGACGAATCATCATTTGTTCTCGTATTTGATTCATTCGAGTCCTCGATAGTATCGCGCGAATCACTTGCCGATTTGTCGCTGTTCGGCTGTTCCAGATAACTTTCAAATGCGCTCAGAATTAAGTAGACAGGAAAATAATTCTCCTCGAGATAAGCCAAGTAATTCCGAATTTGCGGCAGAGCTTCGATATAGCGAAGGATTCTTACTAAGAAGTTGATTTCAATGGCATAGACGAATTCGTCAAGTTTTTGTTCTTGTAGCGCGTATCGTATCATGTTGACCAAACCATGATAAGAGGCGATGGGGCTCGAACGAGTTGGAACGGCTCCGAACACGACCACAATTACTGGCAGGTATGTCAGGAAAAATCGCATCTGTTGGGGAAAATTTGTGTTTTTTTTTTTAATGTTCGTTATTTTATTCTAAATTTTTAATATTTATCGATGAATATGTGTTGTGCGCTAATATGTTATATGTTAATGGATCTTAATCACCGTGATATTGTTGCGTCCACTGTGAATGATGAGCTTCGATGGTTTGAGCTTTCAGCCTACGAATTTAAAGCCGGCTAGAAACTTTGAGTAGACTTTGAATAGACAATTGCCCACTTTCAATAGACAATTGTTTTGAGATAAGTTTTATCACAAGCTATGAATCGTTATCACCCGATTACCGAGTTTCCGCAAAGCGATTTAAATTTCAATACCTGTGACTCACAGAAAATTAATAATTTTCTGAAATTATGAATATACGCATTAAATTGACCGTTATGTTTTTTTTTTAACTGGGACAACAACAACAACAATTTTTTTTTCTTTATAATTACTAATTTTCAATTAACGATTGCCCGGTGAGCAATCCTCAAAATATCTAAAAAAAATGTTATGTTTCAGTTTAAATGTATATGAAAACAAGAAAAAAACTTTCGCTCGGATTAGGATGTCCGAATTGGGATGGAATGCCCCATATAGGGGAGAGCCCGACAAAATGGGACAGTTGGGAAAAATGGTGTTGAAAATCCGGATGTATCGTTGGGATAAAATAGGGCACTCAAAAATGATACGAAAATTGAGCTTTGCCCCACTGTCCCATTTTGCCCCGCTTTCCCCTAACGTACATGTATCTCGTACGTTTAATCGGTCCGAAAATGTATTCGTGTCCGGGTGGTTGGAGGAGTGTTGGGTGCTCTCTTGCGAGGCTCTCATTGCCGGAGTGGAACGCTTCGAGTTTCGTTTGAGAGTATTGGATATTACCGAGTTTGGAATATATGGAAAGCATCGAGAAAAAAAATGTAGTGAAATTTAGTGAAATTTAGTAAAATTTGTCAATTTTATACAGTAGCCGCCTCATATTAATTTTATTGAAAAATATTTTTTTATATGACTACACAGTAAAAAAAAAAAATGTGTACTTCTTACAACAAATTATTGCCCACAAACATTCATAATTTTTTATTCGTTAATTTTCTTGTTTTACAAACAATAGTAAAAACTAAAATTGTCAATAATACAGGAAATAACAAGACAGGTTCGTATATTCAAATATGTGACAAACGAGTTTGTCACTTATTTTTACAAAATAATTTTTTCCGAAATTTCGCATTCCGATTATACGAAATTATTTTTAACTGTGTAGGGAAATGCTGAAGAATATTGCTTATGGCTTTTTCTATTTCGTGGTAGTATTTCATTTTAGAGGGTTTCACATAAAAAAAATGCTGGTATTTACCGTTCGGGTTTTGCGTATAGGAAACTGGATGCGGCAGAGGGGGAAGAGCAGTTATCGCGAGCGATGCGAGAAAGTGTAATTGCCTGTACACCGAACTCCCCTCCGTGGTTATAGCCGGCGGGCACTCGTACAGTGGAGCAATGCCGTAAACAGGCTTGGTAATACGGAGCCGGGGCGTAAACGCCCGGCGGGACATCTCCATTTCAAATAAGTCTGAAACCGAGCGTAAGGTCGTTCGCGAAATTACTGAGCTGACTTATGTGCATTCGCGGCGTACGCGCCACTTTCATCCACCGACACAACCCGAGATCCAACACCACCCGAAACTCCTGTGTTTCCTCCAACAGTGTACTTTCAATTCGACTCGACGCGAGCCGTTCGTACAATTACACGATAACTCGATAAGTCTGAATTTTGTAATTTTTCGACAAAGTTTGCCAAGCTTATTAACGTAGGAATGTCTCGTGAAATTTTTCACGGCGATGCGAGCGGGTTACGGGATTATAGAATATTACATTTCTTTCTTAGAGTGGCGACAAATCGTTTTCATTATTCTCAGCTTTTACGGCCGTGCTTTGAACTCGAAGTTTTTTTAAATTTTGTTTTTTAAAATAATAATAATAATAATAATAATAATAATAATAATAATAATAATAATAATAATAATAATAATAATAATAATAATAATAATAATAATAATAATAATAATAACGAAATACATTTTCGAAAAAGCCTATCGACATTATTTTTAAAAGATTGGCATTTTGAAATTTAGTGTCAAAGGGTCGATCCGGAGTGCAGCGCATCAAATAGACTATAGTTAGCATAGACGACCCGTCGCCCGCGAAGCATTTCTTCCGAAAAAAAAAAAAAAAAAAAAACAGAGCAAAACAAACCGAATCGAATATCCTGATTCCCAGATTCTCCGTTATCAAAAAGTCTCTCTCCCCCCCCCCCCCCCGCGCAGTGACTTCGACAGTACAATGAGCCATACATCACCGCTGCGGAACAAAGTCGTATAATCCCCAAAGACACGGAGCGCCAGTGTGCCGTTCGAGATTCCCTCCCTCTCTAGCTCGCGATAGTGGCCAAACGCGACCGATCGATCGGCGAAGGTCTCGTATCGTTTCGCCGAGAGAGCGGTATAACGTCCGGCAGTAAAGCAGAGAGCTCGGGGAACGACGACGACGATGTATATAGATACGGGGAGGGCGAAAGAGAGAAAACGCGAGAATGGCGAGAAAAAAAGGAAAAAAAAAAAAAAAGAAAAACAAAAAAATAGTATCAAGAAACGGGTGAGAGTACGCCAGTAACGACGCACTTGCACACGTATGAAAGAAGCTGAAACGCGTAACAGGAGCTTTTGACCACAGAGCCAACCCTTCGGTCCCGTTCTCCTCGGGCTCTCTCCTCGCGATCCTCCTTCCTTCCTCGCCGCCTTTTCTCGATTCCCTCGATACCCACGTACGCGCTTTAGTGCTCCCTGCAACTGGAACTCGGGGGAATCGCCGACGGTGGGCCTCGCTCGACGCTCTCTCCGTTCCCTCGTGCAGACTCTTCGGGTTCTTCGGGCTCTTCCACAATCGGCTGATGCCCCACCAACCGACTTCCCACACCATCCACTCGCTCAAAGCAGCAACAGCAGTAGCAGCGAGTTACGCAGACACTCGACAAGATACACAAAAGATACTGTGCCTTCGGGGATTCCCCTCGATGTTCGTATGGAGAGGAATAAAAAAAAAAAAAAAAAAACACAAATAAAGCGAAGGGGAATAAAAGAAAAGCTTGCATATTCCCGAGCATCCTGTCTAAAAGCGGACAGTAAAATTTGCATAAATCATTGAACACCTTTCGGGATATTGCGGCATTTGTTATTTATATTCTTCGCCCGGTGCAACTTTACTGGGTGCTCGGAAACGCGGAGAAAAATCGTTTCCGAACGGAAAATACGGATCTTTAATTTATTGTACGTTTCGCGAACAGTAAAAAAAAATTTAGTGTCTGGGTTGTAAATGTGGCGTTCCTGTGTCGATCAGATGAATTACTTGCGGCAACGAAATTCCTCCGGTCGTGACGTGTAACATTTTTTTTGTTGTTGTAAAATTATGAACTAAATGGTGTAATTTTGAGAACAAGACATTTTTTTCGAGCAATCGAAAAGTGTCGAGATAATTTATTGTTTCGACAGCAAAAAAAAAAAAAAAAAATGTGCTGTTACGGTAGAAAAATTTGTCGTGTTTTGAGTAGATTAATTATTTGAGTCCGAAACAATTTTTTTTTTTTTTTCTCCGTCTGGAAAAAAGGCCTTGTACGTTTGACGAAGATTTCTTGTCCACAATCTTGTTATCCCGTTAATCTAGCAATCTTTATGTCCATCAAAGAAGCGTATTATATTTTTGTTATTTCATTGCAAGATCAGAAAAAAAATCATAAAACATAGCGTATTTTTGAGAACAAGAATTTTGAGCAAAGTGTCGAAATAGAAAGGGTCGAAACCCAAGATTATCGAGGGATTAATGAACCTTAAGGGATGCAGCATTCCTCCCGAGAGAGTCCACTGCGCGTCTCGGCTCCTCCGTCGACTCTCCCGTCTGATGCTCCATCACGATGGAAAGATTCCACTCCATTTATCTCCCCCAAGTTTCTACACATACGTATCACCATTTTTTATTTTTTTATTGTCTCACATACTTAAAGGCCTCTTACATGTTAATCGAAACATTGAAGTTCTCATCGTCTAGTATAGGAAGATCCCAAAAAAAAAAAAAGTCTTCCTTTTGTGATCATTTTTAAAAAATATTAGTAGTAATATCTTTATTTCCCAAGGAGGAAATAAAAATATTGGGGCTGAAGGACTTGGGTCGATGGCCTGTTGGCAATTGAAATACAAATACATACCGTTAATAATAGCCTAAATGTATCGATGTTCGCACCGTGCAAAACATTGCCAATAAAAACAATTACCACTACGAAAAACATGGCTATGCAACAAATGTATGCAATGACCATTTTCATTTCAGATATTTTAGAAAAATACTTTTTATTTCGAATGAGATACGAGTACGAATAGTGAAGTGTAGCTCGTACTAAGTTAATCGGGTTCATTTGTTTCTTTCTTTCGTCCATATGTCTGTATTTAATCTTTTATTGAAAAATGTTTCTTATCTCTTATGAGTATGTTCAAATGTCATGCCTCGTCTTTTCGATTGGCCACTTGCAATTCCCCCGCAGAGGAGTTGTTCCTTCGAACCACTTACAATTACAATTACAATTTTTCAGAGGCTCGTAAAGACACCGTAAAAATAAATTATCAATTTAATGCACTGGATCTTGAAATTTCCTAACATTACTTACGTCAATTGAACGTCAATGTACTTCTCTCCCAAAATTAAAAAAAAATTAAAAAAAAAAAAAACCAGATACTAAAATTACAAATTAGCTTGAAAAGCTAGTTTCCAAAAACTACCGAAGGATACAAAAGTTACTGAAAAATTGCACCGCCCATCTCTTAAAAATTTCAGAACCAGTCTGTGTGAAAAAAACTTTCAGTACTCATAATTAATTGTCAACAAAAGTTTTTTTATCATTCACAAAAGTATAGATTTGTAGCGAAAGCAGAAATTCTCTTCCATCGGGGTATCTCGTGTCGAAGGGTGGTTCGTAAAATGGGGTTGCCGGCGAGGTGGCGCCCTCCCTCATGGCTTCGATCGACCCTGTCCCCGGTCTGCCCTCTTCGTTTATTCTCTCCGGCTCTCCGTCCGCCGCTCCACACCACCCTTCGCCACCCCTCCCCACCCTCCCCGACACATCGAAACCGTAACACACGTACTCTCTCACACGCGGAGGGAAAATTCGCTGTCGAGCGAAGGAGCGAGCGAGGAAGCTAGCAAGCTCCTTCTCCCCGCACACAGCGATCCACTGTGCGTTTCGGTATAGTCCCGTCGTCCGTCGTCGCACAAAGTGGGGTTTCGTAGTCAGCGCCACAGCGACTCGACAGTCACCACTCGGTCACCCTGCGATACGGAGGGGTTGCACGATCGTGGTCCGGGACGGTCTCGTTGCCGAGGCGGTAGGTATACCCTCTCCTCGTCACTAAAACCTCACCGCTCGCTCGATCGCATCGTCACGCACCCATCATGCGACACACTGACATAGCGGACGACCTGTTTATTTTTTTTTCTTCATTTTTTTCCTAATTTTTTTTTTTTTTTTTTTCATCTCCTTTCCGATCGACTGATCAATCGCGTTGAGGGGAGAAAAACAAAAAATAAATCAAATTTCGCTGCTCGCTTCGCCGTCGAAGTTTTGGCCTTCGCGTCTCGAGTTCACCTTTGGCATTCGAGCGACGAAGATCAGTGGGCCACGATGCTCTCGGACATCTTCGCTTCCTGACGGATTAATCGCGAGCAAGGAAAATTGTCGATTGTGGGTAGATTTTTATATTTTCTTTTGTTATTTTGGTTTTTTTTTTTTTGGTTGTTTTAAATTAACAAAAAAATTAATTACTCGGAGTGTGAAGTAAGAGGCGAGAGTGAAGAGTGCGCGAGGAAGGGGATGCAAGAGGGAGGAGAGCGGGCATCGGGAACTGAATGGGAAAATTGTGCGGACGAGCAGATGAGCGGAGAGTGCGGAAGAGTGGACGCGACGAGAGGCGAGATCGTCGGTGAAGACTCGTTCCTTCGTCGTCCGGTTGTTCGTTTTGTTGCCGTTGAAAAGTGAGGCGGTCCTGCCGCCCACCTTTGTCGTTCCGCCGTGACTCGGAGTGCCCGCTGGGCCTTTTTGTTTCTCTCTCAGCGAGTCCACACCGAGAGAACGATCGTCGAACCGCGAAGAGCCCGCTCGGCGACGAGCGGAGACAATTATTCGTCTCGTCCGGTCGTGCCCGCCGCGAGGATTACAAACGAACACGGTCCTGTGGCTCATCGTGGTGCTCGATCCGCTCGGGCTTGCAGCATCGAGTTTCCGCGTTTTTTCCCTCAATCGTACTGAGAAAATTGATCCTGGGATGCGGTGTTCTTTTTTCTCTTTCGTTCAATAAAAGTTACATCGCGGTACGAAAATATCTCGAGGGATTGTTCTGTGTTTTTTCTTGTTTTTTTTTTTTTTTCGTCAAAGAAATTAGATCTCGGTACGAAAATATCTCATGGGATAGTTCTGGGTATTTTTTTCGACATAAAAAAAAAAATTACATTCCGGTACAAAAATATCTCATGAGATGGTTCTGTGTTTTTCTTTTATTAAAAAAATTACATCTCGGTACGAAAACATCTCATGGGATGGTTCTGGGTATTTTTTTTGCCACAAAAAAAAATTACATTTCGGTACAAAAATATCTCGAAGGATGGTTCTGTGTTTCTTTTTTTTTGTCGTCAAAGAAATTACATCTCGGTACAAAAATATTTCGAAGGATGGTTCTGTGTATTTTTTTGTCGTAAAAAAAAATTACATCTCGGTACGAAAATATCTCACGGGATGATTCCATTTTTTTCTCCATAAAAAAAAAAAAAAAAAACATCTCGTTACGTGAAATATCCCATGGGATATTCCGCCTTAATTTATTTTTTTACAAAAAAATAACAAAAAAATAAAAAAATAACATCGCCACGAAAGTATCTCGGGGGATCAACGGAGAGTGATAAGAGTACGGATCGATGGAATTCGCTGGGTAATTAAAGTTTAATCGTGAACGGCTTTGTACGCGTGGTGATTAATCGAATCGAGTAATTGGCACGAAATTGGCGTGACGAGAGAGAGAGAGCCGGCTAGGAGAATGCGTAACCCGCTTCCCTCCGGCTTTCGCCAGCCTCGAGGTTATCCGCGTACAGAGAGAGAGAGAGAGAGAGACACAGATATAGGTACTTACACATACGCGTGAGACATTCGAACGGCGAACGTGAACGTTGAACGTGACGCGCGCGCTGAGGTTTCCGGTGCCTGTAAGTGGAGCGCTCGGATGAACACGTGTCCAGCGTATCGGTTACGAGGCCTCGCCGACGATGCGCGCCCCCGCGACAACCCCCCCGCCCCACGGTCCGCTCCAACCCCGCGCGACCCACCCTCACACCGCCGCCTCTCGCGCGCGGGGTGAACTCCCCCCCCCCCCCGAGCCTATCGAGCGAAAGAGCCGCGTGCGCGAGGGCTTCGGTAGGCGATTTAATTTTTTTCGCGGCTTTTCCGCACTTTTGGCCAATGTCTCGGTAACCATCGGCGAGACTAAGTTGTGCAACGGAAAGACGGACACGAAAATTGTGTCGATTTTTTTTTTTTTATTCCTTTTACTTTGGACTCTTGAAATGTTGAGAAAACGGTGCGGTTTTTTTTTTTAGAAATCTTAATAACATTTTTTGTATAATGTTATGTTGATGGATTACGTAGGGTAAAAAATTGATTAAGGAGTGACTTTTCCGCATTCCCTGCCAATGTTTTGGGGTGAAGTGGAGAGCAAGTTGGACAACTGATAGGCGGACACGAAAATTGTGTCGGTCTTTTAAATTCCTTTTACTTGAAATGTTGAGAAATCGGTGCGGTTTTTTTTTTTTTTTTTTTGAAATTTTAATAACATTTTTTGAATATGGACAACGGAAAGACGGACAAAAAATTGTGTCGTTTTTTTTTATTCCTTTTGCTTTGGGCTTTTGAAATTTTAATAACATTTTTTAAATAATTTTATATGAAGGGCTTACGTAGGACAAAATTGATTAAGGAGCGGCTTTTCCGCATTATCTGCCAATGTTTTGGGGAGGAGTGGACAGCAAGTTGTACAACGGAATCGCGGAAACGAAAATGATTTCGTCTTTTTTTTTTTATCTCTTTCATTCTGTGCTTGAAATGTTAGCAGATCGGTGAATTTTTTTTCTTCGCAATTTCGTTTACTTGGGCATGGAAAGTTGGTAAATCGGTAAAATTATTTTTTCAGAGTTTTAATGATGTTTCATTATGTAGGGTAAAATTTATAAACACGGACAATCCCGATCAGCGCGCAAATCAGCGCGCAATGCATGGCCCGGTCCGTATTCACCGCTTTTACCCTGTACGAATGACATGTAGGGTGAATTGGCCAATGAACGGACAGTTAAGCAGATGGAAAAGCCAGTAAATCGACGTTTTTTATGCATGTGCTCTGATGGAAAGTATCCATTCATTGGCTGGTTTATCCTATTTGTGATGCGGAAGAAAAATCATGAAAATTCTATGTCGAGTCCAAACCGCAGCGAACTGTTTTTTTTTTTTTTTACGTAGATCGACATTCTCGGATACAAAAAACGGCAGCGAAAATTCTCTATTTAGATGCTCGTCACCCCAGAATCATTATTCGTTGCAAAACTTCGTTCAGCATTTCTTTTCTCGCGGACTTAACATGAAATGAAAAAAAAAAATAAATAAATAAAACGAAGAAAATGCAATGTCGAAATGTTCTTCTTCCGTGCAAGACGAAAGTAACGTGCAGCGAAAACGTACAAGGGAACATAAGAGAACAGAACGTACGCTTTCTTCTCATATAAGGTGCAAGGAAAGAGAAGAGAACATACGTTCTTTTCTCTTATAAGGCACATGGAAAGAGAAGAGAACATACGTTTTCTTCTTTTTCCTTGTAACTTGTTTTCTTACCCGCGTTTCTTTGGCAATTGCACGTATACTGGTACGATCTCTTCTCCTTTTATACCGTTGAACTATCAGAAATTCTCAATTTAGATGTTCGACACCCCATAATCATTTTTCGTTACAAAACATCGTCCAGCATTTCTTTTCACACAGACTTAAAATGAAACGAAAAAAAAAAAAAAAAAAAAAAAAAAAAAAACGAAGAAAATACAATGCCGAAATGTTCTCCTTCCGTGCAAGAAGAAAGTAACCTGCAGCGAAAACGTACAAGGAAACATAAGAGAACAGAACGTACGCTTTCTTCTCTTATAAGATGCAAGGAAAGAGAAGAGAACTTACGTTCTCTTCTCTTTCCTTCTACCTTGTTTTCTTACTCCCGGTCCTTTGGCAATTGCACGTATACTGGTACGATCTCTTCTCCTTTTGTTCCGTCTTACTGCGTTAGGGGTAGGTCGGGCGGAGGGGGGGGGGGGGCGGGGGGGGGGGGGGGAAGGGCTGTATATGAAAGCAAAAGGCGAGGAAGAGAACACGACGTCGTCGGCAACGACAACGTACGACGGCGCCGGAGCTCGTAAAACTTCTTCCTCTTCCGCGTTGCGTTACATAGACGGCACCCATGGCGTCTCAAAACGTAAAGGGGTCAGCGTCGGGGACAGTGTCGGCATCGCATGCACTCTCGACCCCCCCCCCCGAGCTTTTCCCGTTCGACCGTCCGTACGGGAAACGTGACGCACATGGAACATCTATCGCGAGTTGCGCGGGCTCGAATTTTCAGCGCTTATCCTCAATTCGCGTTAACCATGGGGGGAGGGGAAGGGCGAGTCCCGGGAGGGACTTCGACGAGGGAAAAAACTCTTCGAAGATCGCAGCTAAAAATCTCCGGAGAAAATTGAAAAATCTTCCCTGTCGCTTTATCTAGCTCGGGACACTCTCGGGCACGGATTAATCGGACCGATCGGAAGACCGTGAAGGAAACTGCGTGCCGCAGAAGTCGTTTAAAAAAAATCTTTAAATTAAATAAATCCCGCCAATCTTTTAGTTTCCGAATTTTAGTTTCCGGAATTTAGTTTCTGTATTTTAAGTTCTGAATTTTAGTTTCTGACTTTTAGTTTCTGAATTTTAGTTTCTGTATTTTAAGTTCTGAATTTTAGTTTCTGACTTTTAGTTTCTGAATTTTAGTTTCTGAATTTTAGTTTCTGAATTTTAGTTTCTGAATTTTAGTTTCTGAATTTTAGTTTCTGAATTTTAGTTTCTGAATTTTAGTTTCTGAATTTTAGTTTCTGAATTTTAGTTTCTGAATTTTAGTTTCTGAATTTTAGTTTCTGAATTTTAGTTTCTGAATTTTAGTTTCTGAATTTTAGTTTCTGAATTTTAGTTTCTGAATTTTAGTTTCTGAATTTTAGTTTTTGAATTTTAGTTTCTGAATTTTAGTTTCTGAATTTCAGTTTCTAAATTTTAGTTCCTAAAACCTCCACTATTTTATTTTTATTTATATTTGAATTCACTTCACAATTTTTTTTGTTGCTAAAAATAGGGTTTGATGTTGAAAGCAAAGTCGTGAAAAAGGAAAAAAAAAATGGACCTTGGAAGGCAAGAAATTTCCGTTGAACGTGTTCTTTTACCGTGTGCTGAATAAGGCCGGTAGAATTTTTATTTCTTTTTTACCCGAGGAAAAGCAGAGATCAGAGGAAAATGGTGCGTGGGTGGGATTCGAATTTGGGAAGGTTCGGTTAACATGATAATTCGCAGGTAGGGTGGGGCCCTGAGCCGAGAATTTTTTTTTTCCCCTAATTGCAGTAAAACCGGAAGCTTGAGCGATCCTCGAGTGCGAGGGAGCATTTTTATGAATTGGAGCATTTTTCCTTGCAAATGCCCGTCCGGCGTGCCTCTATTTGCGCTATTTGTGCGTCTCCCGTTTTTTCCCATGCGCCGGGCTTGGCGCTCGACGGAACTCTTTCCTCGTCGAGTTTATCGGTGGGCAGAGAGTCGATTGGTGTGTGTGTCTGTGTGTGTGAGTGTGTGTGAATGTCTGTGCGTGTATGAGCACTATATCGGAGAATTGGATGAGCCGTGGCCGAGTCGGAAAACCGGCTCCGGTGTATCGAGAGGTAGAGCGAGGAAAAAAGGGAAAAAAGCGAGCGGCAGTGGATGGCTGTTTTTTGCCTGCTGATCCGGAGGCTCGCACGAAAAAAAAAAGAACAAGTGGAAATGAGAATTAAAAAAAAAAAAAGAAAAAAAGGCGAATCGAGGGAATCTACGGAAAAAAAATAGGCGGGCAGGTTAGTTCCCAGAGCGTTTTGGGAGAGAGTGGAAAACACCGTTCGAATAAATATACGACACGGGTATTTGTCAACACTCCGAATCATTGATTCGCTCTATCAGAGCCAAAAAATAATTGAAATTCTCTTTTTAACTTCACTTCTCGTTCCGCAGCTTTTGGAATAGTCGGAATATTTGGCACTTTATTCGGGATAGAAAAAAGCCTTTGGCTCTTGTTTCCATCTCACAATAATAACGAGATGGTCAAAAAAAAGGTTTGAAAACTGTAACATAAGAATCGAAACAATCTATTTTTTTTTATATGCCCAAGCAATGTTTCTTATTTTTTTTTTTTTCATCACACATATAGCGATTCGAGGGTGTAAATTTACCGCACGACAATCAATGCTTGAACTGTGCCGCGAGAAAATAAAAATCTCTGTCTCTCCAGCTGTGCGACGACTCGGCGATGAGGGGTGGTTGGGGTGGATCGGGTGCAAGCAAACAAGTATCACGTCGCGCGATGCGCGTCCTAGCGTGAGACGCTTCTTCGGGATGGTTTCGTGTTTTCGCGTTTCTCGACGCTGATGGAAAAGAGAGAGGTCCTTTGCAGGGGGTCGGTAGAGGGGGCCGAGAAAAAGAAGAAGGTCTTGATCGATCCTGGAGCGAGATGTAAAAGTCTCGTTCCAGCAAGAGGAGATAAGAAGTCCCGGAGGTGGAGTGTCACACATACACATACACATGCACACACACACATATATATATATATGTATATATATGTGTATATAGAGTAGGTGTAAGAGAAAAGGGATGAAGGAGAACAAAGAGTAAGAACAAGACGTAGAGTGTAACGACAAGAAGATCCGGAGCATTGGGTCCAGTTTGGGAAAAGAGGGATGCTGATAGGGTGTCCGTACAGTGAACCGTGCCAAAAACCCCGCCCTCGAAAAATGAGTCGAGTATTAGTGAGCACGGTTGCTCCGACTTTCCGCCACGCGGCCGACGAGATCTTGTGTCGAGAGACCTATACGAAGATCGACCGGTGCTCGCACCGTTTGTAGCGTGCCGGTAAAGCCTGCGCGACGAGAACTCCGAGCCTCGTACATTCTGTACTACATCGGGGGGAGGGGGGGGGGGCTAAAATCGTAAGGGCCTATGTCCCGTCCGGAAAGACGGAAATTAAGGCCTTAGGATTTTTATCGCCCCACGTTGAGCACATGGTACGTCAGTCGAGGGAATCGAGGTAACCTCTTTCCAACGGTGGCACCTCGCGACTACCTATTTCCATTCTGGCCGTGTATTTCTCTATCACTTTGGAGAATTTCGAGCGATAGCTTTCGACTCCTCGATTGCAATTTCTCTCGGCTCGGTGAAATTTCTCAATTTTATTTGGCTCGACTCTGTGTTTTCCATCCCGCCGATGCTATCCTCTTTTATGGCCGTTTGTATATATATATATATGTATGTTTATGTACGTTTACGTATGTTTATGTATGTTTATGTATGTGAGGTTTGAGGTTGTTGGGGGAATGAGAAGAGGCGCGTTTGAGAGGAGGCGCTCCGACGCTTCTGCCAAACTGTTCTGCTGCTGGTGGGTTTTCTGGTTTTTCTTCTTCGAGAGGAAGATCATTAAGGTCCGTGGCATCTTCATACCGGCTCGAGGGTCGCGCGTTTATCTAGATCTTCTTGAGGGTTTCTCCTGGGGATATGGAGATGAGAGCTTCGCCTGCGGCTGGGAGACTCCTCGATGGGCGAGTAGATTAAGTCGGCACTTGGTCAGACTGGGGACCAAATTTGCTCGAACGTTACTAATTGTTTCTTTTTATTTTTTTTTTTTTACTCGTTTGTATTATCATTATATGGGTTGCGAAATAAAGATGGCGATGGAAGGCGCAGAGAAAAAGAAAATGTTACGTGGGCGAAAATGTACGTTTTTCTGGTCGTAAAGCATCCGCTTTGGAGTTCAGACTCGGATTCGTGACTTAACATTGTTAACCCGTTTTCTTCGACAATGCAGAGCCATCATATTTTCTATTGTTTGCCGAGCAGTAATGTATCCTAAAAGCGGTTTCTCAATCGAAATTTGTCGATGTTTTCATTTCTTCTGCGGCTACAAAAAAAAAAAAAAAAAAATTCAAAACTCTTCACAAATTTCCATACAGAAAAGTGCAGTTTCACGAGCACGCTTGAGAACTATAATTTTCTTTGGCATGCAAAGTGCCTCGATTCCTTGCTCTAACATGGCGCACGAAACAAAAAGCACAAACTCAACAATACAAAATATGTAAGTTAAAAATGATTTACATAACAATATTATAAGCAAAAATACAAAACATCCATAAAAAAAAGATTCTAAAAAGAAATCTATCATTTAAAATAAACAAACAAAAAATCCACCGGAACACAGCAAAAAAAAAAAAAAAAAATTGCTACCCACGAGTCGCGACTTCGGTTTCCCCACCGTTATCTCCAGGTCGACGACACCGCGAATTAGCACGACACACGGCTCTGCCCCTTGTCTATCGTCGGGCCGATGCGCCGCGCGCCGGCGGACCGCTCCGCGCATCGGTCGCATCATCCCGTCACTTTACGCAAAATTGAGTCTGGTAGACCGCGACAGAAGTTTCCATTTCGCTTCTATCCCGTAACACCGTCCCAGTGTCGGCTCTCCTGTGCGATGAGCCAGCTGTTTATGCATGTGACGTCTACAGTTCTGTGTATATCCAATTAGCCCAACACGCGGAGGCTTCACGGGTCTTACCGCATCCCCCCCCCCCCCCCCTCTCCAGCCCTTCCGACCAAGTCGGATTCTCTCTCTGCCATTTCACCGTTTCGGCTCCGAGGGAAAACGAAGAGGCACCTGGGACGCTTCTCCATCTCTCCTGTTACTCCGCCCTGGGAGTTCCAACTCTACTGGATGCCACCCCCCCCCCCCCCCGCCTCGCCCGGCTAAACTCACTCATCCTCACCGCCTGCTCCAACTTCCGGACAACCCGAGAATTCTCTCGCTTGCATTCTGCTATCTGCCGATTCCTCCCACGCTCCCGCGATATTTCGGTCCCCGAACCTCGCGCGACTCGTCTCTTCGCCGGCTCTCGTCATCCGTCTTCGTTCTCGTTCAAACTCCGGCCATCCCCGAGGAGAGTAGATCTCTCGCAGTCTCGCCCCCCCCCCCCCCTCCGTTCGTGGCGGGTTGAAAATCTCGCTAGGCTACGAAGCGGCTTTCGTTGGGTAAACTCCGTAACTCGTTAGACTTCGGCGTAGCCGCTGTTGCTTCGGTATTCGGCGCGGCTGACTCTGCCGACTATCAATCTTCATTGGTTGAAGTAATTTTGAAGAGAATTGGGGTTTTTGTTAAATTTTTTGTGCAGGGTGAGAGAGAATGTGTCGGACTGGGATTAGCGAATCGACGATGCGTGGATCGTGACTTGTCGATCCCGATCGGTAGACTGGGAGAAAAATCTGGGATTGAGCGAACACACATGAGAGGTTGAGCCGAACACATATGGTTGGCTCAATGACGATTTAGGTGGCTTAACGACCGAGAGGTTGAGCTAACAACATGAGATTGGCTCAACCTCTCGGTGAGGTTAAATGCGGCGAGACTTATGGTGAACTTGCATCGATAGATCTCATCGAGGCTGGGCCAACTTCAGTGAGGTTGATTGATTCAAATTCAGGTTGACTCAACCTCAGTGAGGTCGATTGGTTCAAGTTCAACATCAGTTTCGCTGATTTAACCTCACCGAGAGGTTGAGTCAAGCTTATTTCGTTGACTCAACCTCTCGCTGAGTTAATTGAGTACTATTTTAATCTCATAATTGAATGCTATATCTATCTCTCCGTTGAGTTAATTGAGGACTACTTTTAAAGCTATTGTTCCGGAAGGTATTTTGATTCATAACTACAAAATTGAGAAATCAACGAGATACAGACATTTTTTAAATTGCCACTTCCTTCTCGATAATTTCAAAAAATTTCTACAGTTTTAATCCTTCGATTGATTGCAAATTAAAGAAAATTATGATGTAACATTTACAACAACAAAAAAAAAAAAAAATAGTAAAATCAACGAGAAAACAAATGGGGGAGGTCTGTGGCCGAGAAATTTGTCGAACCCAGAATCTGTTTTTTTTTCTTTCTATTTTTACAAAAAATTGACAATTCAACAAGATACAAAGAGTTTTCAATTTTGCCATTTCCTTCTTAATGAAACATAACAAAAAAATTAATTCCGCAATAAAAAGAAAAAAAATCTTGTCATCTAACATTAAATAAAAAAAAAAAATAGCAAAATCGAACGCACAATCCGTTTTTATTAACACGTACGATTCTATTCCCGTTTTTTTGTTCCCGATCGAAGCAGGGTCGAATAATTGGCATTCCGGCGTGAATCCCTCGTTCGATTCGACCGGGCTGAGTTAACGGTTGTTGGATCGACAGAATCGAGATTGATCGTTGCGTCACGAGAGCTCGTTACCTTATTCCGCTTTCAATTAGCTCGGTTAGAAACGAGGTAACCCGCTTTGCCGGGACGCAGCCCTAGCCGGCTAAACAGCCAATCGTCTCCTCTCGACCGGCAGAAGTTTCGACATCCCGCAAGAATCCGGACGGTAAAACCGCGAGATCCGCGGGAGCGAAAAACCTAACTGAGATTCTTTGGTTCAGTTGGTCCCGATCGTTATATCGTTGCCACTTCGGGCTCGAGTTTTCGCAACAAAGACACCGATCGAGCCAGTGATGTGGAGCGCGAATAGAAAATTCCATCCTAAAGCTCATCGCTGAGGCATCGAGTCTCTATAGGAGAGACGGGGCAAAATGGCACAGCGGGGCAAAACGGATCACACAGTAAAAAATAATTTCTTAAAATCGTAATGCGAAATTTCGTAAAAATTACTTTGCCAAACAAGTGACAAAAGTGGTTTGTCACTTATTCGAATATACGAACCTGTCCTCTTATTTCCCGTATCATTGACAATTTTTGTTTGCACTTTTTTCATTGTAAAACTAGAAAAGTAACAAATAAAACATTGTGGACGTTTGTGGACAATAATTTGTTGTAAAATGTACAAACTTTTTTTACTGTGCAGTGAGGGCAACATTCAATCTTAGAATCATTTTTGGATGCCTCATTTTGTCCCAACGACACGCCCGTATTTTCAAACGCGTTTTGCATCACTTACCTCCACACTGCAAAAGAGGTTTGGTAATATCAACTGAGCTGCGGTTGCGACTGGCGAAGGAAATGTTTGGTCGATTGAACAAAATGTTTGTTTAATTCAATTAACGATACGTCGAAGCAACTAAATATCAGGTCAAAGAACTGAATATTCGTTCAGTCAACTAAACATTTCTTTCAATCGATCAATTATTTTCATCGCCACGCGCAACCGCAGCTCAGTTTGTTATCACCAAACCTTTCGTTCGGTGCATCGCCACCGTCCAAAAGTTATTGGAAAATTGCTTTTTGCCTCATTATAACCCCCTTTTGCCCCGCCGTGCCATTTTGCCCCGTTCTCCCCTAGTCGCGTCCAACTGCCGTCACTCCTTCCTTCTCTAGGCCAACTCGTCGCCGACGTTGGCTGGGGGCCGGGCCGACCCCTTTTCTTTCATTCTTTTTTTACCCTCGTAACTTTTCTATCGATCACGGCGAGGCGTATATCGGGGCTTGAGAAACGGAGGGGCGCACAGTGCGGCCTTTGAGGGCCAACAAAAAAAACCGGAGTTACGCCCTTCCGTTTCTCGATGGTTTTTGCACACGAATAGAGACAAGGATCGTCGTGCTGTGTACGCGTTGATGTGTGCGATGCATGCGTTTACTTATTTCCCTATCGCAGAAGTTTGCTTCGCGAGAAGGTCAAGAATGATTCGATCACAGTTGGTGGGGCGGGAGGAGGAGGAGGAGGGGGGTGGGCGGGTGTTGACTATCGTACACTATAAAATGCTCTGAATCTCTGATTATGTTCATTGAGCATAATGTCATGATCGCAGGCTTTATAGTACAGGCGAGTGACTTTGTAAAAAATCCATTTGCGATCCGAGTAAAATTGAACAGACGTCAGTTTGATTGATGACCAAACGTGTGGATGATGAAGGCACAGAGATATGACGGGCTGCGTTTGGATAGCATTGCCGAGTGTAACGTTATTTGGTGGGTTTACAATTCGGGGTATTTTGCACGGGTAATTGGGAATACACCGAACTGCAGGGTGCATTATAGGATGAATTTGCGGACGGGCCGCACTGTGGGAATATTGACGAACTGGAGATTAGGGGACGAGGGAGATTGCGAGTGGTTTTCGGTGCGCTGATAGACAGATTAATTTATCGTCCGGCTGGAACGGCGATTCCGTCGGGCACGTATTGCTCAATGCCCATTCTGTTTAGGGACTAGAAATACATTAAATGTGACCCGGTATGACGAAATATATTTTTTGCTTTGCGATGAGACTTTTTTTTTTTAAATTATTTTATTTTAGTTTTCTTAGATTCTATTGAAAGTAAGCGGGTTAATAAGAAAGGCAACGTGCCTTTCTTATTAACGGGCGGGGCGGGGTAATAAGAAAGACACGCTCACTTTCGACGAGCGTGTCTATCACGTGACCTTAAAGCAACCCCTTCCTCAGAGCTCAGGGTAAGTGGAGGTACAGCAAACGCCACATAAACCGATACATGAACTGAAAATAAATTGAAAATAATTCCAAATCACTGAATATAATTTTTTGTGTGCAAATTTTTCATTGTATACACTGAGAGAAGGATCCAGTAAAAAAATATCAATCATCTAAGAAAAATTACCATAGCGCATAGTAGTACGGCGTCAGCGCGCCATCTATGGTAGAAAGTCTGAGATTGTCCAAGAATTTTTACCATAATATCTAAGAAAAATTCTTATAAATCCGGTACTTCTTACCACAGGTAGCGCCCTAACGCTCTACTGCTATGTGATATAGTAATATCTCTCAGGTGATATAGTAATTTTTACTGGATCCTTCTCTCAGTGTTAAAAAAATGCTTAGTTTCTATCGGAAATAAGGAGGAGCCCTGTAGAAAAGACAACGTGAAGCTCACTTTCGAGGAGCGTGTATATCACGTGGCCTTGCAACAGTCCCTTCATCAGAGCAAGGACAAATGGAGATATAACAAATTGCGCATGACTGGTCGGGTATGACGAAAAGGATGCCGCATCGCAATGCTCGTCGAATATCCGAACCTGAACAAACGAATTTTGTCATTTATTTTTACGAAATTTCGTATTACGACTATACGAAATTATTTTTTACCGTGCAAACTGCAAATTTTTTGCCTAAACTTCTTGGTATAGCTGGTCGAGCGAAGTTCAATAGTTTCACGAAGAAGCCTAGAATTCCGTCTGCAGTCAGACGGATGACATCTGAGTGAAAAGACCTCGAGCGCATGACACGGCGAAGCACAAATCTCGTCCCGCTATTACCCGGCCCGTACGAGAATATTATTTTGCGAGCTACGTATTCTCGAGCCATGTACATATAGTTATACATACATGTATGTATATGTATGTGATACAAAGGTTCGCATTCTTAAGGTCTGAGACCTTCACCGAGCGGCCCTTCGGATATAAATAGAATATACGCGAATATTTCCATTTCCATCGTGAGAGAGAGAGAGAGAGAGATTTAGACAGGAGAAACGAGAATCGTAAAGGTATGCTATATATAGCGACGATGATCGCTTCACTATTACTGGATTAGCTCGGGTATAACGATGTATAACAGCGCGCACCGCCGATGTATAAACCGAAGAAAATTACTCCGGTATTGTTCGCGTTTCATCGTCTCCCGCGGATGATCGCAGCTCGTAAATCGCGGCCTCGTCTCCCCTTACGCGCCTCAATAACGCCAGACGTGAGGCGGAACGGAAATCGGTTATCGGAAAAATAAACAAAAAAAAAATTAATAACTGCGATTATTGGATTCATTCATTTATTAGAAACCGCTTTTGTGCCAATGATTCGTTCGATTCGAATAAATTTATCTTGATTAAGTGTTATTTATTTGACGAAGCGAATAATTTCGATGGCGTAAAATAATAAGGGCGAGTGTGTAACAGCTACGCTCGTATGCCCATCTCGAATTGGACCATCCATTTCCACCAGCACGGATACATTAACGTTCGAATATAACGACTTCATTCTGTACGGTATAGAAGTAAAATTATATAGATTACATAAATTATATAAATTATATAAATTATATAAATTATATAAATTATATAAATTATATAAATTATATAAATTATATAAATTATATAAATTATATAAATTATATAAATTATATAAATTATATAAATTATATAAATTATATAAATTATATAAATTATATAAATAGATCCTCTTTTATTCCGATCAAATCTCCGCCGTTAAAGTGAAGAATTTTATTTATCGACGACACGAATCCGTGTCTGCGAGCAGAAGATCCACGGTTCTTAAAACTTTAAATTAAAGTGTACAAAAAAAAAAATGAATTTCCCGTTATTCCTCGAGTTCCGCGTAAAGGGGTGTTCCATTTTGCCCCCAGTTTCCAACAAAGACAATCGAACTTCCACAATCGAACTAATGAAGCTTCCCCGGCGGAGCGACGTCTATTATCCGGCGATTTACCGGAAGTAGATTCCGATATACGTTTCCCATCGTCTCCTCTGCGGCAACGTTGCGTTATAACCGAGCGGGGTGTGCGGAGTTTCCCGCCTACCTACATGGTCATACGAATTAGGTATCTACAACTGTCGCCGGGGTTGGATAGCTTGCCGGCTGGCTGACACACAGAGAGAGAGAGAGAGAGTCGAGTTTCGTGAAAAGGGGAATCGCGACCTCCACTTCCGCTCCATTTGCCTCAATGAAAGCGGTATTCCGCCGGCGGACCAGCAGTGGCAAAAGCGATGCCTTCCAAACACATCCACACGTACCTTTTGCCTCGGCTGCCAACACACACCGAGCTTACGTATAAACCACACCGGTTCGACAATGCTCAAACCGTGGAAGTGATCGGAACGACAGAGTGCCTCACGTTTCGTCTCACCTCACTCGCGTGTATTCCACTCTACGATGAAAAATGCTTCATTGTTGTATGTACTATGCGCCGTTCCCGCGACGAAAGCACAGCCAGAAAAACATTTTATCGTACGCGTTCTCTCCCAATATATAAATATATATAACTTAGAATTAAACTACTAAAATAAAGTTATTGCAAGTGAATTATTTGAATGATGTTATTACATTTTTTTTTTTGGCAGTTTTACAGAATTTATCGATACATAACTGGGAAGAGTTTTGTATGCGTAATTAAATCTTATGACGAATTTGTGGATTGCCATTGACCGAAGTCCTTCGGTCAAAAAATAAAAATTATTTGAATGAAACTATTGAAATTAAATCATTTCACTGAAATTATTTGAATTAAATAGACATTCATTTGAAATAAATAAATGTGTGTTGAATGTAATAAATATTTATTGTGGAACCGCCGTCAAACAAATGATTTTTCTGGGTCCTGCATCCAGATATATATATATATATATATATATATTAAAAAAATGAAATTATTAAAATACAATTATTACAATAAAATTATTGACAATACATAACATGGAACAGTTTTCGATAGGAAACTTAAATCTTATAACGCGGTGTTGCATATTGCGGATTGGCCATCGACCAATGTCCTTCAGTCAAAGTAAAAATATGTCAATGAAACTATTGAAATTAAATTAATTCACTGAAATTATTTCAATTAAATGAGCATTAATTCGAAATAAACAAATGTGTGTTGAATGTAACAAATATTAATTTTGAAAGTCCCGTCGAACAAATGATTTATCCGAGTGCATGTCTTCGCACAAGTTTTATCATTCGAATACTTACGAGTCAGTGCAACACTCTCGAATCGCCCGACGGATTAATCTAGATATTTATTTTTCTGATCCGCAGCAACCCGGCTTCCGGTAAGCAGTACGCCTGTTAATCGACGGACTCGAGGAGACATAGAGATAGCGATTGCGCGCCCTCGAGAGGTGTTCCACTCGATATAATCAGAGACAACGCGCGGCCCGGCCCACGCTCGGATCATCACGGGAGAGAGGCTCAGGTCGTTAATCTTCCACCGTCGGTCTGGCCTTTGACCTCAGTTTCAGCCTCATCGAATATTAAAACACTTTAATCGAATTAATAACCCTGTTCTGTCGATAACCGGTGCGATACAACGTATCGAGGACAACGGACGATAACACAGGAAGAGCAAAAGACTTTGCCAGGATGTGAACTCTTGAGGCGTCGATAAGGAAACACACAAAAAAAAAAAAAAAAATAACAAAAAATAAATCGAAAAAACGAAGAAAAAAAAAAATTGAAGAAGAGAAAAAAAGCCTCGCCCGGTAGCGAGCGAGCTATGTCTTCATCGGTATCGAGCTGCACGGACGAGGAGGACGCCGAGGATGTCGAGAACAATCGCGGATGGCTCATCAGCACGGGCAATCACAATAAAGCTAGCGATAAACTGTCCGCCGAAGAATTCAAGAGCCTCCGGTCATCCTTGTCGTCGTCGTCGTCGTCATCGCGGAGAGTCGACAGTGAGCTCCTGTGCGTGGAAAGACTGCGGGTAGATGATAAGTTCGGTCGGTTCAACGAGATCGGCGGGCACTCGCCGAGGAGGGATCGTCGGCACGTGCTCGATTGTTCGGATCGAGCGTGGAGAACGAAAATCGTCCGCTGGTAGAAGATACTTTCGAGCGAGCCTCGAGACAACCAAAGAATTATTGTAATAACGAAACAAATGAAATTACACTGAAGGATAAAATAAAATAAAAAAAAATATATATATATATATATATATAAATAAAATCAAGAAAACTCCACTTCGTCGACTGATAACGATACCTGGAAAATTCTCGCCCAGGCGACGATAGAGATGAGGAGAACGTCGTCGATGAGCACTCGTCGCACCTCGCCGGAATTCAGGTGACGAAAAAACATCGTCAAGCGCCCGCAAGGACGTAAAAAGAAAAAAAAAAGACAGGAAAATAAGCGTTTACTTTTCATTAGTCGAGACGATTCGCGTCGAATTGTCGTAACGATAATTGCAATCGAAACTCACGGGGCTGTAAGATAGATGAAAAGTAAAGGTAGTAAAGAAGAGGGAGTTGTGTACATTGCGATGATGAATTTGATTACAATAGTGGCTCGTTCTGGCCGGGTGACCAGGTTTTGAAAAAGTTGAGGAATTCACGCACCGGAAGTTCGTCGCGTCGACGGGAGAACGAAGGGGAGAGTATAAAAAAAAGTTGCTGCGCGGCCATCACGTTGCTCTCTCCACCTCGGGAATGGAAAATCCCTTACGAGCATCGAATAATCGCGAAGTGGAAAGCGACGGAAGGGGCGGAGGTGGAAGAAGCAGCGGCAATTATATTCCGGGCCATTCGTCATCGGGACGCCGAGTCGAGGGTTGTTGCACGGCTTCCGGTCTCCCGACGAGATCCTCGACGCTGAGGTCATCGCGGGCTCGCTACCTCGAGGACAAATCCGCTATACGCAGCAGGAGAGCGAAATACAAGAATTCGCTGAACGCGAGAGTTCGCGATCGGGGCAGTTTGGTGAATAGGACAAAGTGCTGAAAAATAAATTAAAAAAAAAAAAAAAAAAAAAAAACAAACAAATAAAACGGACAATAGACGAGGACCGACAGGCACGGGACGGGACAAACGGATGCGAGGTGCGTGGCTAAACAGAGAGTAACAAGAATTGTTCGAAAATAAGAAAAAAAAAAAAAAAAAAAAAAAGGTGTCTACGCAAAGTGTTGTGTTAAGCTGGTGAGTGAAAAGTGGTTGTCGCGTTTTCACGTCTCTGACTTTATTTATTTATTTATTTTTTTTAACTCGTTTTCGTTTTATCTCGTACTCTTCCACGTTCGTTTGACTCATCACTTCCGGTACTTGTTTATTTTATTTTATTTTTTTTGTTTATCTTTCGTCCCGATCATCGTCGGTACTTCGTATTCGGTTTATATCGATCAATCGGCCGGGCTCGTGAGTGTTTCCGTCGAGCGAGCTCGAGGAGGCTTCGCTGAGGGCCTGGCTCTCTTTGACTTCCTGGCGTCCGCGGCGACGGCGATACACTAGGGTGCAAAAGGACTCGCGGACACAGGGTGGGAAGGCTTGCGCGCGCTAGAGCTTATCGCAATAACGGGAGGGAAAGTGACGCGTGGCGGTTCTTCTTCGCTGAGCGGAACCTCGGGGCGAGCGCGGGATAAGGGGATTCATCAAACGGTGAAAGGATGCCAGGGGGTCGTAGGGGCCTGGTAGCCCCTCAAAACACGTTCTTGGAGAACATCATAAGACGAAGCAGCAGCCAACGTGAGTAAAAAAAAAACTAACTATTAAACACTACTTGAGTAAAACTTTTTTTTTACGCACTGCGAGAAATTGGTTATAACAATAATTTATTGTCATTGCCAATCGATGATAATAAAATTCAATTCACGGCAATGAATGGTAAATTTAAGGTACTGGAACTTGAAATTTGTGCAGTGCAAAAAAAAAATATCGTATGAAATTTAGTGTACCGGACTGGAAGTTTTTATGCAAAAACTGGTATATTAAATTTAAGTTCAGTGTATTAAAAACATTCGAAGTACTTTATTTTTTTACTCACTTAATTTTACTATAAAAGTACTTTAATTTCGATGATAAATTATATTAATTTTTCATCATGATTGTACATTACGTTCGAACGTGCCATTTTTTAAATAAAATCTTCCAGTCCGGTGCATTAAATTCACATTTTTTTTTTTTTTTTAAGGGCACATTACTTACATTAACTGAAATCATGAATGTACTTTTTTTTTTGTAAAATTGAAACACCCGATCTTAAGAATCACAAATATTTCCCCTAAAAATGCACAAAATTTTTTTTAAAATATATATATATATATATTTTTTTTTTTGCAAAATTGCCACCGCACGGGTCTTTCAAATTTCCGAAACACTTTATGCGAAAAAGCTTCTAATACCCTTCGTTAATTTCCAGACAAAATTTCGTTGCACTCCAATAATTATGCTTCTGATAATAACAGATTATTATTCTGATTATTACAGTCATCAATTATTTGTTTTCTTTTAACCGCGAAAAATCTGCACCGCTACCGGTGGAAGTCTAAGCTCTCTGAAAAAGTGCCTTCGAGCCTCGGAGTCACGTGCGAGTTAATATTTCATGAGCGAGCGAAAACACCGGGCGAGTATGTAAATATGCGGTTGGAGCGAGGAAAGGAAGAAACTAAGAAAATAAAAACGTAAGGTCGTTCGCGGGTCAGAGGGTTAAAATAATAGCGAGTGTACACAACCCGGTTGCATTCGAGGTCGTGTTGCCGGTTGGCTAATCAACGACGATCGCTCTCGAGGGCTTGCGGCCTCAGTTAGGAGAGAACTCTCTCCCCCCCCCCCCCTCCGTTTCCTCCCCAACCAGCAAGAGACTCAAAAATGGCACATCCACGGAGCTTTACGATCGCGCGTCAATCCTGACCGCCCTTTCCTCGAGCGCTTGCACCGCCTACGAAAGCTCGACTTTCAGAAAGCGACTCTGACTATCGTGGTGGAAGAACCGCGAAGCGATCGCGTGACGGACTCGCGCATACTTACGTACGATCGTTCGTCCGTGCGCGCCGTCTATGAATCCACGAAATACCATAAGTTTGTGTCCCTCCTTTATGAACTACCCCGTCTCGCTCGGTACCGACTTTGCGTTCACAGAATTACACACACACCGTCCGCATAAGAAAACTTTGTGTGGATAGATATGCACTGGGCGGGGTAAACGGGTGCAGACGACGAGTTAACGTTGGCCGTGCACCGTGACGGGCTTGCAACCTATCGATCCCCGATATCCCAGCCCCGGCGACCCTAGTTTTCTCTTTCACCGTGATTTCAAGCCCCGCTACCGATTCGCGACTGGAAACACCTTCAAGCCGATGTGACACCCATTCCCGACCGTCCAACTCGGGCTCGGTCGGTAACGCACGGTGCGATTATTTTTTTCACGGGCGGTGAATGCTTCCTGTTAAAGGGACATTCTTTCGTGAAGCTGATATCAAGTGTGTAAGAATTATTTTTGATTACAATTAAAATTTGTTACAATTAAAATTGGTTATAATTAAAATTGATTACAATTAAAATTGATTACGATTAAAATTGATTACAATTAAAATTGATTATAATTAAAATAGATTAATATTAAACTTGATCACAATTGAAATTGATTACAATTGAAATTGATTACAATTGAAATTGATTACAATTGAAATTGATTACAATTGAAATTGATTACAATTGAAATTGATTACAATTGAAATTAATTATAATTGGAATTGATTACGATTGAAATTGATTACGATTGAAATTGATTACAATTGAAATTGATTATAATTGGAATTGATTATGATTGAAATTGATTACGATTGAAATTGATTACGATTGAAATTGATTACGATTGAAATTGATTACGATTGAAATTGATTACGATTGAAATTGATTACAATTGAAATTGATTACAATTGAAATTGATTACAATTAAAATTGATTACAATTAAAATTGATCACAATTGAAATTGATTACAATTGAAATTGATTACAATTGAAATTAATTATAATTGGAATTGATTACAATTAAAATTGATTACAATTGAAATTGATTACAATTGAAATTAATTATAATTGGAATTGATTACAATTAAAATTGATTACAATTAAAATTGATTAATATTAAACTTCATTACAGTTTCTTTACCGACTGTGGTATTTCGTGCGCTTTGAATGGCTCGCTGTTGATCGGCTAGTACAATCTCGTTCTTTTTTCCTTTTTCTCACCACGATTTCAAGCTCCGCTACCGATTCGTGGCTGGAACCTCCTCAAGCCAATCTTGCGCCCATTCCCGATCGTCCAACTCGGACTCGGTCGGTAACGAAAACTGCAATTATTTTTCTCATGAATTCTGACTTTTTCTGCTTAAAGGGAAATTCTTACACGAAGTCGGTATCAATCGTGTGAGAATTCGTTTTTGATATTGAAAGGTCAGTACCGTAAAAAAAAAAAAAAAAAAAATTGATTACAGTTTTCATTATCGCCGGTGGTATTTCGTCTCTTATTAATGTCTCACCGCTGATCGGACGGTACAAATTAAGTAAAATATCAAAGAATCGGTGGATACTTTGGTATTTTTTATAAAACGAGTGGATCCGAATACGGGTACGTGTAATTAAGATGCGAGAGTAAAAGCCTCGAGCTACTCTTCTGCGGCTAATTTTCTATTTCTTCGTCCTTCCGGTCACTCGAGCTCAATTCTCACCCTCGTATCTCCTTGGCTCTCCTCTACTCCACTTGTTTCAATTCTCTCGGCGACACCGACGAATTAACGAGCCCGCGAAGAACGTCGAGAGGACAGACGTCACGAACCTTCAACCTCCAACCCTCTTACACCCCTCTTGTGTGTCTCACTTCACAACCGACTGCACTGAAAAATGCTCGGGAATATTATTAGGTTATTCGATATAACGTCTTTCACCGGAAAAGGGAGTCAGCCGCTTGTACGCAGGGTCTTTTGCACCTCGGCTTCCTCTCCGCCTCTCCCACCGCGCTTTTACACTCTTTTCTGTATTCTATTTTTTTCATTTTTTTTTCTGCACGTCCTCCTTCACGGTCCGACACCCCAGAGGCGATGCTGTCGCTGCCACATAACTGTGTACCGGAGAAGGATCGCAGGAAGTACTCCTGCGCTAGAGGAGTCGGAAAGATTAAGAGGCTGCGACTCTCTCCAGTACCCCACCGACGATCCATCTCTTCACCGCGTTCTTCTTGCTCTACTCCGCTCGAGAATCGTCGAGTCTCGCTGCGAGCATCCTCACATCGGTTTCTTTTTTAGCTTCCAACAGATGTATCTTATTTTTGTTACTCCTTGTTTCGAAAATTGGGAAACATTTTTGCATCGAAGTTCGCAGATTGGTGCGGAACTTTCCACGGGAATGACGCCCGTTACTCCATTGGCAGAGTTTTCCATTGGTTTAATGGTAACGAATGGTATCGAAAGGTAATCAATGGTATCCCAATGGAAATTCATGAGGAAAGTTGAAACGGTACTTTCTACGATTCACTCTTAATGGGACTCCACCGGCAAATCAGTGGGAAATTTCAAATGGTACGGTTTCCCATTCGTTACCAATAGGAGACCAATGGTAACTTTCCTGGGAGAATTCAACTGGTACTTTTTCCCCATTCGTTTTTAATGGGAGTTCAATTTCAAATGACTGGGAAAATCAAGTGGTACTTTCTCCCGTTCGTTGTTAATAGGAGTTCACTGACAAGACAATGGGACGTAACAAGCGGTACAAGGCTAGATAATCTTTAATGGCGCGTCTAATTTATATTCATTTATCTATTTATAATTCACGGGGAACGGTAATCGAGTCGACAAATACTAGGGAATCACGTGCCTGATTAGGAACTTTCACTTAAATGGTATAAGCGACAATGAATTGCTGATGAATGAGTTCATGATAGTAGCTGTGAACAAAAGGACCGAAATTATTTATGAACGATAGGAGACGTTTTCGGGAGAATTGCAGCTTTTTTTTATTTATGACATATTTAGACACGATAGAATGGTGGACAATTATATATAGCATATTTTTCCAGCATAAAAATACCATACAACGAATGGGAAACTGAATGGCAAATTGAATGGTATATTAAATGGTAGTACAAGTGGGAATAATACCATTGGTACCCCATTGAAAACCCTATTGAATTACCTTTACCGAATAGTTAATGGTAATCAATGGTATTTCTTAATGGTAATTAATGGGAGACCTTAGCCAAGGGCTGGCCGGCGTTGGGCTACCACTGGCCGACCGTGTGCCAGTACCGGCCTTGCGCGTCGCTCCCACCAGGGTCGTCGCGTCGCTTCTGCACACTTGAACGTTATCGGCACCGGCTAAAGCGCATGCAGTCTCAGTCGATTTATTTGCCGCAGTGTATGGACACAACTTTCAACGTCATTGTGTCGAGTTTCTGTAAGGTTTCGCCCGCGCGCTCGATGAGCAATGATATAAGGCGGGGCGGGGCAAAACGGACCGGTCGGATGAGTCCATTGCCAGGAATTCACTGTTTCTTTGAGGAAAACAATTAACATTAGTCTGAGAAAAAAATTGATCGGGGCAGTACCAGAATTTCTCAGTTCGTTCCGATTTAGAAGAATGTTCCATTGTCCCACCTCCTGGTAGGCGCTTCGTTTCCAGAGCTCCCATTTTGACCCGGTAACTCGCGTTTATTGGAAAATTTAGCGCAGGCCATTTTGTACCCTCTGCGCAATTTGCGCTCCGTCTTACCCCGCTGAGCCATTTTGCCCCCCCCCCCCTACTGACACGTATATACGAGAAAGCCTCCAGTTCATTCGCGCAAGATCACAGCCTCGTGCCAATTCCACGAACGAGAAAACGCGACGAAGGTGAGGAGGAAAGAAGAAAAAAAAATGACTCGCATCAACAACCTGCACTTCGGAGAACGATTCTCGACCGGCGCCTTTTGCCGGCTAAACGTTATAGCCTTCGTCTTCCTTTCACAATTTCCATTTTTATTTCGTGCCGCTCACCTGTGTCTCGAGTGAAGCTCGAACGTTTGACCCAGTAACTCGCGTTCATTGGAAAATTTAGCGCCGACCATTTTGCCTCTCTGCGCAACCTGCGCTCCGTTTTGCCCCGCGGAGCCATTTTGTCCCCTCTGCGCAATTTGCGCTCCGTTTTACCCCGCTGGCCCATTTTGCCCCCTCACCGACACGTATATACGAGAAAGCCTCCAGTTCATTCGCGCAAGATCACAGCCTCGTGCCAATTCCACGAACGAGAAAACGCAACGAAGGTGAGGAGGAAAGAAGAAGAAAAAAAATGACTCGCATCAACAACCTGCACTTCGAAGAATGATTCTCGACCGGCGCTTTTTGCCGGCTAAACGTTATACTTCGTCTTCTTTTCACAATTTTCCTTTTTATTTCGTGCCGCTCACCCGTGTCTCGAGTGAAGCTTGAACGTCACCTACCTGGTCCTTCATTTCCTGCCTCCTCGAACTAAACACCCTTCTTCGCGCTCGTACTTACCCGCAAGACGCGAGTGCGCCGAGCCCTACTCGTTGCAATTCGCGAAAGCCTTCTTCACCCCCTCTGCACCCTTCAGGCATCTTCCGCACAACGGACGCTCCGACCCTACCGAAGTATTACGTACCGAGCGCGCAGTACGTGACCCTATATAGACTCCCGTTGCGGTTCTATAATTCTCCCTCGTTCCGCTCTATCTCGGCTCGGCCCCTCGCCGAATTTTCCTACGAGACTCCTCCGCTGCACTCGGCCCGGTATATTATTATCGCAATCGCAGTTTCGGTATCTTCGTTCGCCAACTAAAGCGAGATTTTAATTCATCGAGATAGACTCTTGTTTTCCGGCCCTAGGTCGTCACACCGATTTTTAAGTCTCGACTGCCCAACGGGCGAAACGGGAGTTCGGCGTTTCACTGCGATCATCCACTTTGGCGTCTCTTCGAAGGCGCCAGTGTTTGTCGAAAGGACGAAACATTACTTGACCAAACTGGACACATTGATTCTTCGTATAATGATCTATGTTTGGGGAAAAAAATGTAAGCTAAGGTGTAAAGGCACGTAAATAAACTATATTTCGATAAACAAATTAATAGTTCGAGGTGTCGCGTCGATTAGCCAATGAGAAACTGGAGTCCTGTTTTTTTTTTTTTTTTGTTTCACTGGCTGTTGTATTTTTCTCGATACAGGAATAAAAAAATATTTATGTGTGCGGTGTTATTGTCAGTTATATGCAGAGCTGGGCAGTACTTAAAGTACATGAGTACTTATTTGGTACTTAGAGTACGCACTTAAAGTAGCAAAGTACTTTTCGGTACGTTAAATACTAAGACCAAAGTACTTGTACAAATTACTTCGCACCTCTTTCGTAGCGTAAAAAAAATGTCTGTCTCACAAAATTATTTTACTACTAACCCAATATTTTCCATTTAAATCCCAAAAATACGATTTTTCGCGCATAAAATCGAGATTTTCAATGTCTCACTGTACTTTAACCCCAAAAAGGCCAGCGGATTCGTGTTCAGCGGGAAAAAATACGTCGAAACACGTGGCAGTTCATTTTTATAAAAGAAAAAAAAATTTCGTCAAAAAATGCAAAGCTACCCGTTTCGACTCCATTTTTCGCGTTTTTCAACGTTCTGAAAATGCCCGAGAAAACGCTTCTAGAACTTCGGATAAGACCTTATCTCGTGTATTTTTTCCCGTAGAAACACAGCGAGCACCTTGGATTTTCCCTAGATCCATTGGGAGCCGAGATATCGATCTTCGAAAATCCCGAAAATCGAAGTTTTTTCAAAAGTTGCTCAAAAATTGAAAAATCGTTGTTCACTCGATTTTTTTTTTGTTTAAAAGCTATATTCGACGTATTTTTCCCCGCTGAACACGAATATAACAATTATTTTATTCCCAGCGCAATATTTTCCATTTTAATCCCAAAAATACGAATTTTGATGCGTCAAATCGAGACCTTTCTCACTTTCGGCCACTCTACTAGATCCATACGTCCCAGATTTAGTTGTTATACATCCAGTCGACCTCCACTCACTACCCTAAGGTTCGGTCGTCGTAGTCCAGTCGATTAGTCTCTTACCAAGTATTGGAAACGAAGACTTTGGACGTTTTGAAAAAATGTTGGCCCTGAACAGAGCCGTTTGATGTGAAAATTCTTCTCCAAATTTCATATCCGTGGAACTGGACGAGAGTAACCTGTGGCCCGGTACCTAGAATTACAAGCTCAAAAGTTACACGCCTTTTTATTATAAGCCACAAAAGTGAGAAATCGACGTTGCACTGCGACGTGCAGCACTTGTTCAAAGAAGAAGAAAAAACAAAGTAGCTATATCCAAGTATTCAGACATGGTATCTGCGACTGGTCCGTTTTGCCCCTCTCCTCCCGTGCGTACCATTACAAAGAAATAAAGAAAACCGCGAAAGGTTCCCACGTTTCTCCGCCCGCGCAGTCGGATCCGCCGAGAGGGAAACAAATGGTCGACCACTGCCTCGCTAAAATAGGATCTTTCCTGGGGTCGGAACGAGCGAAGAACCTCAGGTCGAGGCTCGACCACCTCTCTTTCCACCCCTCCGCCTCTCCCCATTTTTCTCCCGTCTCTCCCGCTAACGGCAACAGAACCAACGTGCAAGAAGAAGCTTCGTGGATCTCGCGCGGAAAAATATGGTGCGCCGTTGCTCGTAAAATGGAGCGCATAGAAGCGGAGACGTGCAAGGTGGTTATTTTTTTCTCGAGTTGGATTTTCTCTTCCCGTCAAGGAGCATTCGCAGATGTGACGCCATCGACCGATGCGAAGTTACAGAGAGAGAGAGAGAGCGGCAAGGGGCTTGTAATTTAGTTCGGAGACGAGAGTCGCGGAAAGGCGTCTCTCGGCTATGGAGGAGAGAAGATACACAGGAACGAGGAACTCGTCGAGAGCGAGGAGAGAGCTTCCACTTCCGGTCCGGCGGCGAGAGGCGCGGGAGTCGAGCTAGCCGAAGGGGTTGAAAAGACGGAGGTGAGCAGACGCGGCAGAGCCCGTTCGGCCACTTCCGTCCACGCTCGGCTCGCCCCGTCGGGTCATTGGGTCAAATCCAACGCGTGCACGAGGGTCAAACCCACCCTTACATGGGGGCGATGTGTGCATGTCTACAACCACTATGCATATATTGGCGCCTTGCTCTATATATACGCTTTAGAAGGCAAACTTTGCCCTGAACCGAAGAAGCACACCCGTAGCCCTTCGTCCTTTAACCTTTTCGCCACCCACCCAGACCTGTCTCACGGTTTCCGGACTGCGATATGTTCATCCACGTCAGAGTTCGCCCTATCGGTCGGAGTAACTTTTTGCTGGTCCTTAGCGAATTCGCTCGTGATGATGAGTGATTGAGTTTTTAGACTTTTTCGATCAAACAAATTTTCATCTCATCACGTGTTTGCGAATTTTTCTATATCTACTTCCACAATCCTGCAGTCGGATGCGAAATTATTGCGCCCCAGGAATATCGCCAGTGTCGAAGAGCCATCGAGCATGGCGCATCGAGCCCACGCGTTTTTCTCTCCCATCCACGCTATTTTTCAACCCCCTACAAGCTCTTTCTCTCCGATTGCTTTCGTTGATATGCAAAGCTTGACTCCCTTTTTTTTTTTTCAACTCCTCCATGCCGATACGAGCCATTCCGCTCGCGTAGCGCCGCGTGCTCGCCCTAATGGGATTTTGTTCTTCCGACTGCACTCGAAATAGAACTCACTTTTCCACTTTTCCCTACTATAATTATCCCGCGGAACGATCGGAACGCGTGGGCTTGCAGATTTGAATTCTTTTTATCACGGACCCGCCCGGCAGTGAAAACAAAGCATAGTTCCAATCTCTCGACTCCAACCTGTCCAGCCAATTGGTTTTTACCGTCGGACATCCGGTGTCCCTTGACCCTTTCAACCCCCTCTCATCCCCCTCGTTACTCCTCTATTTTTTGCAATTTTTTTCCTTTTTTTTTCATCCCCTTCCGTCATCACGTCGAAACCACCAACTCTCTTATCGGCTCGCTCTCCATCCCGAGGGGGAAACGCTCGCGGTCCGCTACAGAATTCAGCCTGATAGACCACGATGTTACACGGCTGTGTTAGTGGTTGTCCCAGTCGGTCGCTCTCGTCATTACCGTCGACGCGGACCGGGCGCAAGTTGTACTAGCCCGGCTGTCCCACAATGCAAACACGGAGTTCACACAGCGCGAGCGCATGTCGTCGGCCGCCCGGTCGCGCCTCTCGGCGCTCTCTCCATCAGGTCGCCGGAACCCGCTGCGCCCGCAGAGCCAACCCCACAACCAACCCCCTTCCCCCCCCCTTCCTCCCCGTCCCGCTTTCGTCGCTCGCGCTTTCCCGCGAACGAGCAAACCCCCGTCTCGGCCGCCGGCCCCGTTCCCTCTCAACCCCTCCGATATGCAAGCGGCTATTTTTAGCAACAGTACTTTGCATGCCGCCCGAGCTTTGCATTCGAGAATACTACCCCCTACCCCCACATCACCCCCCCCCGTCCCCCTCTCCCGATCCGCAAACCCCCACTCGGCCGGCCGCCTGCTTTTCTCTTTAATTTTGATTTTTCCAGACCGTAACCTCCCCCACGGTAACGAGGCTTCCGGGAGAGCTCAGTCACTCACTATCGTATATACATATGTACTTATATAGGTATATGTGGGTGGGTGTGTATGTATATATGGTATGTGATAGGCTCCCGTTTAATTCTCTATTTTTCTCACCTCTGATTTTACTAATTCCTTAACCGCTCGTCGCTAGGCTAGGGCGGGATCGCTTGCAGTTTTATTCGGGCCGGATATCTCTCTCGGGCTTTTCTGACAATTGTTTTTTTATTTTGATTTTCTTTTTGTTTTGGTTTTTTTTTTTTTTTTTTTTTTTTTTTTTTTTTTTTTTTTTTTTGAGGTTTGATTACTGTGTTTTTATATCGCAGCTCGTTAAAGTTTAACGAGTTCTTTTTTTTTTAGATATGCTCAGTCACAACTGTTGTTGTTGTTTTTTTTTTTTTTTTTTTTTTTTTACTGGTTGATCTTATCGATCTATGCGGGTAGACAGTGTACTTGTACCGCGGCGGAATTAGCTGCGTTTGTGCTCGGGCAAATCGTTTGCGGGTCGAGCTAGTTTTTCCCCAAGTGGCAGTTTTACTTTTGGTACTTTTAGCAGCGAATATTCTTATTTTATTGCCTTACTTTCTTGAATCGCGTATACACTTAGGTTTTGGACGTCAAAGACGACTTTTTTTTTTTTTTTTTATATTCTCAAAAGACTTGAACTATCACAGTTTTTGACAAATATATTCGCACAATGAGGAAAACAAAATTTCATTTCCATTATACGGAATTATTCTCTGACGAAAGATCTATACATACAGTTTCTGGCGAAAAGTTTTAATTGCTCAAACTATAATTATATTCGGTATTATAATTTGTCGTTACCCTCCTAATTATATAATATAGACGTTCCCTCAGCGAATTATAATTTATTGTAGAAACTGACTGTGGTTGCTCTATGTGATTTTTCCTCGGTGCATCGAGTCGTGGAAAAGCATTATATCTTAGCGTTAGAAGAAGAAAGTCTATACATACAGTTTCTTATGAAACACATTTGATTGTTTTAACTATAATTATATTTGCCATTATGATTTATGTTCACTCTCCTAACTATGTGACACATACGTTCGTAGAGAATTATAATTTATAGTAGAAAGTTACTGTGATTGCTCTGACTATATAATTTTTTCTCAGTTCATCCAATCATCGAAAAACATTGTATCTTCGTGTGAGAAAAAGGAAGTCTATACATACAGTTTCTGATGAAACATATTGAATTCGTCAAATAATAATTTATAGCAGAAAGTGACCATGGTTGCTCCAATTACGTGAGTTTTTCTCAGTGCATCGAATCGTCGAAAAACATTATATCTTCTTATAAGAAACAGAAAGTGTATACATACAGTTTCCGATGAAACATATTGAATTGGTCAAATTATAATTTATAGCAATAAAGTGACTATTGTTGCTCGAACTACGTAATTTTTTTTTCTCAGTGCATCGAATCGTCGAAGAGCATTATATCTTCGTGTAACAAAAAGAAAGTAAGAACAAAAAAAAAAAAATGCAACTGACACAACGATAGTGATGTGACCCGCCGCACTGTGTATTTTATAACCGTTCCAGTGTCTTCCCGACAGAGAGAGATTTTGTATATTCAAGTGGCGGGATGGATATAGTATCGAGTGATGCCGCCGGTATTTGGCTTGGTTCCATTTCGACGAGCGATATACGAATGCTTTATTGCTATCGCTTATTGTCCCCCACCTCTCTACTCTGTTTGTTGTTGTTCCCGTCGTCGCCTTTGGGCTTCGGAAGCCGCAGAGGTAAATATACGCTATAACGTCACAGGTGCGCTCGAGCGTGGGCGTTCGGTTTCCTATCGCAAAACAACGACCCGAGCCGCGACGAGCGAGAGGTTGAAAAGCGATAGGCTTTCGGTCCGTGCAGCCAAGGCGTTTTGTGAATTATCCGATGGGAAAATTTTCCGGCCGGCCGGAAGTCGCACAGAAAGGGTAGAATGTTAGGAAACCCACCGGAACATACACAGGGGTGGCCCAGCGGGGAGAGCCAACTCCACAGTGGCAAAGCCCAGTTTCGCATACCGCTATTATAACGCCGGCGGGTAACGCTCTATACCTTCACGGCCCCTTAACTTTGTTGGTCGTGGCTACCTAACTTTCGACCCGGTGACGTGTGCCGGCACACTCCCCCTCCCCCCCCTGCCGCACGGTAATGCAAAAACGAACCCTCTTGGAACCCTCTCGTCTTTCCCTTTTCATCTTTACACCAAAACCCCTTCAGCCCCGTCGCCAAGCTTTCCGGTAACTCGCTTAATAATTCTCAAAGTTTCACGGGGACCTCTCTGGACCTGCTCAAACGACGAAATCGGCGTAGATGCTTCTGCTCAGACGCGGGTACTCTCGTGGTAAAACAGTGCAGGCCAAAATACATTATTTTGTATGTTAAATATATTTTCATATTTTCTTATATGGAATTCGTATCACTGGGCACATGGGATCGATATATCAGAGCTAATGTATTTTAAAAAGATTATAATTATTCGTAAAATATTTTTTGCCTGCCTATGCTTTAGCATGCTTTAGCATTTTAATGTCCACACTCCATGCCTGCAACGGGGGCGGAAAGTGGTCGATTCTTGACCAGCGAAAAGCATCGCAGCGGGCCGAAAAGTAACGCAGCGGGCGGAAAAGTAGCGACTTTTCCGCCCGCGGGCCGAAAAGTTCTGGAGCCGGTCACTTTTCATCCCCATTGCAGGCATAGAAATGTGGCCACTTTTTAGCATAGTCGGGCAAAAAATGGCGTATGCCACTCGGGAGGAAGTGCATTTTCACCTCGTGTGTTCGCTCGGGCAGCAAACTTCACCCTCGGTGAAAAAACGCACTTTCCTCCCATGTGGCATAATATACTAATTTTTCCCTACTACACCAAAAAGGCCCTATTTCATGCCCACAAAGGTGGTGGAAAGTGGCCCATTCCTGACGACGGCGAGGAAGAGTAACTTGTCGGGCGGAAAAGTGATTTAATGGGAGAAAAAGTTTCACTTTTCCTCACGCTAAATAACTTTGTAGGCATAGAAATATGGTCACTTTGTAGCACCTTCGAGAAAAATTAGTATATAATGACACAAGGGAGGAAAGTGCGCCTTTTTACAGAGTCTAACGTTTGATGCCCGAGCGAAGCGAGAGCAGAAATTCACACGCCTTGAAAATGCTCTCTTGTGTCGAAAAATTGTCATATTCGCCAATGACCATTACTTCCCCGGGAGTAATAGAGCTTCCGGTGGGACTAATGAGCCCTATTACTCCCTAGGGACTAATGAGCCCGATTACTCCCTAGGGACTAATGAGCCCTATAACTCCCTATGTGGTAAAGAGCCCCATTACTCCCTAGGGACTAATGAGCCCTATTACTTCCTAGGTGGTAATGAGCCCTATTGCTCCTTGGGCACTAATGAGCCCTATTACTCCCTAGGGAGTAATAAAACAGTACTGCGCATGCGCACAGATCAATAATGATCGTCGGTCACATCATCGGTCGAGTGCCTTTTCACCTCGTGTGAATTTTTGTCCGCACTTCGCTCGGGCATCAAACTTCACACTTCACACTCGGCGAAAAGATGCACTTTCCTCCCTTGTGGCATAACATACTAATTTCGACGCATAACGGGATGAGTCGAGACCGATCTTGTGTGCCGCCGAATCGCTTGAAATGAGCATGACGCTCTCGACTGCCCGAGCGAAAAGAAATCTGATCTATCAATGGTCTACTCGAGTCCATCTCGAGTCCACGTAGACTGCAGTTCGTACCACGCGTCTACCGTGGGTCAGATTTTTTTTTAACCCTGTGAGCAGTGTTCGTCCCACCCTCCCGTGCTTTCTCCCAGCCGAAAGTCGCTCGGATTTCATCCCCTGCGACGCTTCAAGGCGCAAAGAGTTCCCTTCTGCTCCTCCGCCGAGGAGAGTCTGGAGACGAAATTTCCCTTTGCCCGTCGCGGTCCTCTCGCGGGCTTGCCTGCGAAATGTTTTGTGGAAAAGCTTTGATCCCCCTCCCTGGCCCTCTCTCGAGTCTTGCATCAATAATAAAATTTCATTTGCAGCGCTGTAGCCGAAGCTATACACGTAACTCGAGAGCTTTCCTCTCTCTCCCCGAGCGGAACGGGTAAAAAAAAAAAAACTTGAAAAAAAAAACCAGCCTCAGGTGTGGGTTACGTATGTATGTTAGCGTTATACACGGTACAGAGCACGGTATATATATATGTATACCGATATAACGAGGAGCGAAACCAGCCCAGCACGTAAAAATCGAGCGACGAAGCTTGGCTCGTTCGCTCTTCCGTCAGGGTTAGGGGGGGGGGGGGGGGTAGGATAGGACAGAGGAGGGGATGTGCCGGTAGAAGTTCTACGCAAACCCCGGAGGCTTATCTTTTGTCGTCACCTCTTGTTCCGCACGCTTTTGCTCCTCCTATCTCTCAAAAACCCACCGACCTCTCGTTACCCGGGCCCTTCTTTTTTTCTTGCCCTCTCTCGCACTCTCATTATTTATTCGGTCAGCGTTTCTTCGTTCTTCGCTTGTACGTTTTTTTTTCTTTCTTTTTTCGGTGTTTTTCTTTTTTTTTTTTTTTTTTTTTTTAACGCCGCTCTCGCTGGCGCCGCTGTTTTTTTTTCTTCGTTAATCCGCAAGCAGGGCGAGAGGGTGGATAAGGTGGAATATAAACGGGCGTCGCCCGGTGACCCGACGATTTCGGTCGCGAATGTCATATCGCTATCTCTACCCTTCACCCCCCCCCCCCCCCCCTCCCTCCCCGCTCCCCCACTCTTCTTTCCTGGCTCTCTATGTACAAACTTTCCGGTTTTAAATTTTTTTCTTTTTTTTCTGGAGTTAAATTTTTTTTTGACCTCGAAGCAAAACTGGTGGCTGTTTTTTTCTCTCATATGTCCGCAGAACCTTCCCCCCTCGCCACCCTCGCCCCGCCGCTAGCCACTTTTGCTTGTAGTGGGCAAGCCGCTCAGACCAGACGAACTCGATCTCCAAAGCGGAAACTGGGACGATGATTCTTATCGATATTGCGACAATTTTTGGATTACACGGTTTTTTAACTCGATCTTTAAAAGCTAAAAACTTCTCGGGTTTTGGAGTTGGATTCGGGCATGTTTGAATGGCCATAGAGCAATGACAAAGGTAATAAAAAAGTAAGTAAAGAAAATTCCTTTCGCCATTTCCTAGGTCTGATTCGAGCATTTCAACCCTCATTACCGTAAAATATCTTAAGCGGTATTGCGACAATCTTTTTTTTTAATTTTTTACGTGACCTTTAAAAACCGAAATCTTCTCTGGTTTTGGACTCGGATTCGGACATTTTTGAATGGCCATAGAGCAATGACAAAGGTAATAAAAAAATAAGTAAAGAAAATCCCTTTGGCCATTTCCTGGGTCTGATTCGAGCATTTCAATCCTCATTACCGTAAAATATCTTAAGCGGTATTGCGACAATCTTTTTTATATTTTTTACGTGACCTTTAAAAACCGAAATCTTCTCTGGTTTTGGAGTCGGATTCGGCCATTTTTTAATGGCCATAGAGCAATGACAAAGGTAATAAAAAAATAAGTAAAGAAAATCCCTTTGGCCATTTCCTGGGTCTGATTCGAGCATTTCAACCCTCATTATCGTAAAATATCTTAAGCGGTATTGCGACAATCTTTTTTATATTTTTTACGTGACCTTTAAAAACCGAAATCTTCTCTGGTTTTGGAGTCGGATTCGGCCAATTTTTAATGGCCATAGAGCAATGACAAAGGTAATAAAAAAATAAGTAAAGAAAATCCCTTTGGCCATTTCCTGGATCTGATTCGAGCATTTCAACCCTCATTACCGTAAAATATTTTGCGCGCTATGGCGACAATCTTTGTTATGTTTTTTTTTTTTTTTGCGCGATCTTTAAAAGCCGGAACCTTCTCCGCTCTTGGAGTCGGATTCGGGCATTTTTGAGTGGCCATAGAGCAATGACAAAGCTAATAAAAAAAAATAAATAAATAAAGAAAATCCGTTTCGCCGTTTCCTCGGTCTGGTTCGAGCTTTTCTACCCTCGTTACCGTAAAATATAATACGGGTGGCTCGTCGAGTTTTATGGCCCGTGTGTATTCTTCCGTCCAGGCGGAGAGCATATACTTGCCGGTATTTTTACGTCTTTCAGTCGGGTCGTTGCAGAGCAAACTCGCTTTTCTCCTCCGCGTGCTTGCTCACATCTACCCATCCAGCTTCTTTTTTTCCCCCTCGCACGACCCGGCGCGTGAGGGGGCGGGAACCATCCCAGAGATACGAACTCGTTGTCCTGGCCTATACGAACTCGCGTTATACACATATTTCCTCATAATTCTCGCGACTTAAACTATACACACAGTGAGAATCGCGCGAACCTTCCCTACATAACTATCTCGCTATTTTTAGATCGTGCGATCTGACGGCGAGCGGGGTATGCGAATTATTTTTAAATCCCCGTCCCCACTGAGCACCCCGCAAACATCGATCACATCGATACCGCACACGCAACAGCGCAGAACTAAAAAAAAATAGCTTACTATTTTTTATTATTATTTAATTTTTTTTTTGTAAATGTTTTTCTTTCTCATTATTATAATAATAAAATTAGTCTTTATCTTATATATTATTACATTATTGCTTGACAATATTATTTATCATCATTATTATTATTTTATATTTGCTTAAATTTACACGTGAACGAATCCGGAATGGCTCGAAAATTACGACAAAAAAAAAACATATAAAAGAGAACGATTTATGAAATGAAGTTTTCCAAGTAAGAGTGACCGACGCGAGGCGGTCGAGTGGAACAATTTTCACCATTAAAATTTTTGTCCGCTATTGGAAATCGTTATCGACAACGGTGACCGAAGGAGTAACGAAACGGACGCTGCAAACACCGGTTCTAATTAATTAATCAACGAAACATCCTACCCTTTGCGGTACATTCCGTGCGCGAGAGAAATTTTCATCCGAGTTCATCCCGCTGTACACTCTTGTATCCCCCTCCCCTTTTATTTGTTCTCCATATTTCGAACAATGTTTGCGTCATATCGTTATGCTATGTTGTATATTCGTTGCTCTGGCTGAGCTACGAGTTGATATGTTTGTACGCGAGAGGATGCGTCGCTAAAGCCAGCCGGATTTCCGATATTGGCTCCCCCCCCCCCCCCGCCCCTCTCCCGGTATAATACGAGAGGAAACACACACATTCCTGTATGCTTCAAATTCATTATTAAAAGGGTGAAATTCGATGTCGATCGAGCCGAGAGAAACCGGCAAGGGAACAAGAAAAAATCGCATATGTAAATGTGAAAGGATTAGAGCGCGAGGGACACAGAGCTGCGAGCGAAAACAAAAATACAAAAATAAAAGTACATTTGTATTGGATCTCTTGCCCGTTCCGCCAATGGGTGCGATGACAGAGGCAGAAAGGCAACGGATACATTCATGGATATTCCAAATGAATTGTTAAGGTAGTACGAGCGGTACAGCCAAACGCGAGTTTCAGAGAAAATTTCGAACACTTATCGATGGGATAAAAGTCTGAAGAAAGATCCAAGTATGTGGAACGTGCTGCAAAGATTGTTTTTGTGAAATGATTATTTCAATTTGTTAATAACAAATTGAAGATAATAGCCATTATTCGACAAATTACGCGGCAGCTTAATTATTATTATTTTTTTTTTTCATAAAAATGATTCGTTTATTTTTCTGAATACGTAAGAATTTTTTCAGAATTTTTTGTAATCTTTGAACGTAGAAAAAACGGAAGAATGACGGTAGTAATGTAGTAGAGTGACTGTAGTAACAGAAGTAATGACTGATAATATTATATTTATAGATACGTACATAAATTAATTTGAGGATTATCTCACTGCATTTGTATTTAATAATTTTATTATATTGCAAATAATGTTTGCCCTTGCAATTGCGAATTCTTGAAATTTGCAGAACATTAGGGTGGTCCTTAAATTGAACATTTTTAAATTTTCTAGCCACCGTCCGTATTATCGTGAGGTATAAAATAAAAATGTGATGTGCGAAAGGTCCCCAAAATTAGGGTATTTTTAGAGGTCGTTTTGTTGTCCCGACACTACCAAACTAAATTTGTTACGGTAAACAAAAAACGTGTACCGACAATTTCTCTTTCTCCCTGGGAACCGAGAGTCAGCGGCAAGGGAGAAAGTTCGTATGACGGTGGAAAAGAGAAAACGCTGCTGTAAAAAATTGAAGGATTACAGCGTGGGAGACACAGAGCTGCGAGCGAAATAAAATAAAAATAAAGTAAAAAAAAAAAAAAAAAATGGTCTCGAACAAGGGCATGCAAACGAATTGGCGGGATCAAACAGCGAGGCCGGGAAGTGCGAGTATGAGGCAGATGTAGAACTCGACGTTTCGGTTATTGGATAGTTGATGGGATAGAACCTTTCGCGTCGTTCCTCGTCGCGGTTCTCTCATCCCCTCTCATTTTCCCCCCTCCCCCCCCCTCCGCCCCGAAGAAATATCGAACGGACGGGGACGTTCGTTCGTAGGGGAGGGTGTGTGACGTGGCTCGACACGTAACTGCAGCCGGAGATTGTAACTGATCGGCGAATGGCTCGCCTCTCGGCGGCCGTCGCTTAGCCAGTAGTAAAGCCCGCGATGTTGTCAGACGGGCGAGCTGGAAGTAGAGTAGGACGACTTCCCGAAGGGAGCTTTCAGCGGAGAATCTCATTGAAGCGTGCACTCGAAGATCCGACACATATGTAAGTCGTGTGCCCAAGAATACGACATACATTTTTGCCCAACATCGTCCCATTGCGCCACTCAGCCAAAAATCAATATTTTCGAGCTCGTTCGCGGTGAAATCGATACGTCTGGATGTAAGCTACGACGTCCGAACGGACAAGGCGAATGGCACACTGTGGAAAAACGTTCTGGCGATTTAAGAAACACTTACCGTTCACAAAAGTCCGTCATTGTTATTTTGCATTTTATTGTTAATATTATTATCATTTTTTTAAAATATTTTTTACCGAAAAAATTTATTTATTCATTTATTGGTAACGGGCTGGACCCAATTATAGGACGATAGACTGCCCTACCGTAATAAGTAATTGAGATGAGTCGCATTGTAATAACTTTGAAATTATTATTATGCAAAATTAGTATTTTCAGTGCCTATAATAACCCTGAATTTTTTCAGATTTTTATAACAATCGGGAGGTGTTTGGTATTCTTGCCCGAATTTCTCGATTTTAGGTGAAATGAACACCACTCGCTGGAGCTACCTTAAGTGGATCGAAAATATATTTTGATGAATACTATCGAGTTAGTGCAGATGGATATAACCGAAAATAATGAAATACCAAACGAGCAAAAAAAGCTCGACGAATATAAGCGAATTAGAAGACTAATTGAGTCATATGACTAACCGAAAGACATTCTGAAGATGTATTTTGTGAAAGAAAACAAAGTGAAGTCACTGGTTAATGAAGTCACGGAACTAACAAACAATATCCAACACTAAGCGATCCAACACGGAGTTTCATGAAGATGATAGTCAATTCTTTGGCTCAGAACACTTTTTCACGATCCCGAATATTCCACATCGAAAAGATGATTCGTTGACAAAAAAAAAAAAAATAAAAAAAAATAAAATAAAACAAAAATTGCGTAAATCTGCGAAAACGTTTGTTAAACTTGCAAAACCGTATTCGCTCTTTGCATGAATTGCACGGTTGCGTAAGTCTTCGGTGTTTGCACGAATGATTTTTGGATTTAATTTTATCAGATTTGGGATGAACGATCACCGATAAACGTCACTCCGACGATATGTTTATTGAAAGCCGTCGATCGCAGTCGCACGTATTTTTTTTTTTCGCTTCGCAACATTGAAATAGAATCGGCGCCTAGCTTGCGCAAGGATTAACGTCGATTTTCACGCACGCTCGCCGTGCCGATCCGGTATTTCGTCGGAACAAAAAATACCGTCCAATTTCCCATGAACGCACCGTGCATCGAGACGGAGCGCAGTGAGAGCCCCGAGGCGATTGCATAATTCACAGGAGAGCCTGTGCCGAGGCCGGTGCGCACGGAACCCCCGTTCGCGACCATCCCCGATACCGTTGTACACGGTCTCGACTGCACCCTCGTTCCCTTATCCGGCTACCTGGCGTGAATAACAAACGAAGGCAGAAGGGATCGATATTTGTGTTAATTACTTGTAAATAGAAAGCCTTTCAAAGGGACTCTAAACCCATAATTCTTCCGCTATTCCATTATTACCGCTGTTTACTCAACGGCGGAACCTCGCGCAGTAGTCGCGGCTTTAATGACCGGACGTACCTCCGCGATTACACACTCTCTATGTATAGAGCCGATTATTTAAAAAAAAGCAAACAGGAGGAACGATGAGTTATTTATAATTCGTCTCCATTTATCACAATTACTTGTAATAAATATTAATTGTTCTACATTTCTACTGCATTTATTGTACGTTAGGACTTGGGATTCTCTGGGCAGATCACCGAACCGACAATAGACCGAATGAATAGCGAATAAATAGAAAAAAATATGGCACATTACAACAAGCGTTAAACTGCTTGATAATAATATAAAGAAAAAGGAGCCACAAATAGCAAAAATAAAATAATCATAATGAAATAAACTGAATAATAAACCGTATAAAAAATCGAATTCAAATGGGACAATAAGCAAAAGAGCAAACAAACAAAAAATAATATAATAATGATAATAATAACGCAGCACTCGACCTGAGCCAGATCGGACCGAATCAGAGCTCTCCAAAATGGGAAATTGGGACAAAACTCAATTTCCCAATAATTTTTGGATGCCCCATTTTGTCCTAACGATACATCTGGATTTTCAACCCCGTTTTGCCCCACTGTCCCATTTTGCCCCGTTCTCCCCTACGAGCCGAAAGTATAGCAAATAAAAATATGAAAAAGTATAACAAAAGTGAAATATAATAAGTACGGTAATCGAGTGAGTTTTTATCTATTTCAAAACTTTTAAAAATAATTTGTGAAAATCCGACCGACTTGACCAATTTTTTACGGTCCCTAAAACGAGACATTTGAAGTCCAATTTGGCAAAATTTTTATGCACCTCCTGCAACAAACTCGGCAGAGCGACGCCGTCTTCCATTCCACCCAATCGATATTCACCAATTGCCCAAAAATCGAGAGTATTTTCAAGAAAGATCCCACGAACATGAGTCCAAACTGTCAAAACATTTTACCATCCAGTCGTCGAGATATCGCGATTCAAGTTGAATTCCGTAGCGTGCACCGCCGCAACAATTCCCACCGCTCTATCGATTATTCAAGGCCACGCTGCTCCTTAAATAATGCATCGATCGATAGATTACCCATCGCACAGTCAATATTTCACTAATAAGCCGCATCTGCATCGTTTCGTGCGATTAGAGTACGAGCGGGAGTGCTCTGGAACGCCCTTGCGGTCGCGCCAGTAGTTACAGCGCGTTTAGGTCAGACCGACGAACCGCTCCTGCGATACACTCCGCTTTACGGTTTCTCGTCTCTGAATCAATTTTATTACCAACTTGCGAGTCGAATCTCTCGTTTTAGGCGCATCCGCATCCAAACCGGCGAAGGGGGGGGGGCGGCGGAAAGGGCGATAGGACGAGCCGACCGTAGTCGCACCGCTGCATAATTCACACCAGATGGACAGTGGACTATTTCTATCTGCGCTCTTGATATACGGCTTTAAGGACCGCACCTCGGTGACAGATATACACAAATCTGCATGTAGTGCGGTGACACTGGACGAATACGGTCCGGTACTTTTGGGCGCCCTCGGGGATCTCGGAGCCCTTATCGGAGGCGCGGACGTTGTGGACCCGCATGAACCGCGAACCACGCGCAAATCGTAAATCTCGAGAACTTTGGCACCGCACCACCTAACTATTCGCCCCGTACACACTCCTCACCCCACCCTCCACCCTTCCGTGTGCATTTCCACGCGGTTTGGACACTGCACTCGAACTCCGGCTCGATATTAGTTCCATCCGAAACTATCCGACGATGGTCCGTATAACTCTCGAGGCCGGGCCAAAGACTCCGACCGCGAGGATTCCGCTAGATGGTCGGATTTCCTCTCTGGATCGTAAAGAACAGTCAGCGAGTCAGATTTCGCGTGTATGCGAGGGCGTGGGGATTGGGGAACTAGAAAGTCTTGTAGAGTTGAAAAATAAAGATAAAGTGGCGGAGGAAAAATTGGATAACGTAGGATGTTCTCTGAGGGAAGAGGAAGAGTCTTCTGGAAGGGTTCTTGGTCTCTGGAGCGGGTATCTTTTATTCCCGCCAACTTTCCGAGATCGGGGACAGTCGATTAGGAGACTCGCAAACTGCAAGGCTGCAGACAGACTGCAACGAAGCGGAGTGGATCCAAAAATGGATTTACATGTTAAATGGTGCGGTTGGTGCCTTCTGTTTTACTAGCGGTCGGAATGCAGTTCGGAGTGCGCCATTGGCGGAAAATGGTTCGTGGCAATTACTTGCTTTTCGTGGGCTCGGAGAGAGGATTTATTGAGCGGGAACAAAATACAGTGGAACCACGTTTATCCGAGGGAATGGGGGGGAGAGCGAACGCCGGATAAGTGAAATCTCGGGTAACACGGATAACACACACGCTCCGCGCACGGGGGTTTCTGCTTTATCCGAGTTTTCCGTGTTATCCGCGTTTCTTTGTTTTCATTTTGCGCGGCGAGCGTCTCGAGCTCGTCGTAGTTGTTGCCACGTATACGAGCTCAACTCAGTTATATAACAATTTCTTTGTTACAGTAACAAAGGCTGTTTTGTTGCGGTAGCAAATTGCCCCAAGCGAAACATTTTGCTATGGTTACAAGCTGGTTTTGTTATTCCGATACTAACAAACGAAACTCGTTACGGTGAGAGAAATCTTGTACCAAAAATTTTTTTTTTCTTCGTAGGGTTAAGTTGGGTTCTCGGATAACGCGGAGGTTCGCTTACACGAAGATCGGATAAGGGAGGTTCTACTTTATGGTAAACGAAGCTAGGCATAATACTGGAAAATACTCAAGATACTATATATAGTAGTAGTAAACGTATTTATTGACAATGTGTTACATGGAACGGTGGTACATTTGCGCGATTATTTACATGATATATTCCTCTGCTATTACCATTGCCAACGGGCCATCGACCTAGGTCCTTCAGCCCTACTATATATATTTTAAATACAAAATACATTTTCTACTTAAAATACATTTATAAATAGTTCGTTTTTAAGTACTTTTTTAAAATTCCTCGTAATAATGAATACAGACGGGATGTATGGGATGGATTTATGGATCCATCCGGCCTAACCGTACAGCCCCAATATGAAGAAGAGACAAAAGTATTTTGTACTTTGTACTTAAATGGCCCGAAATGTACTTAAAATATCAGAAAAGTATTTGAATACTTAAAATACATACTTAAAATACCGAAAATACATCAAGTATTTAAAATACTGCCCAGCTCTGATCGTTTAATAAGGTCTTCGGGCCTATCGTAATCGAGGAAAAAGAGCGAATGTGGGATTATGTTTCATAATTTCATAGGACCATACAACTGTAGGGCGTGTAGGGGTACGTGGAAACCCAGACCGCGCATTTGTCCCACGATTGCTATACGAATTCGGCGACCATTTCTATTCGTGTGCGGAATGGGAACGGAAGGGTAAGCCGGAAACGTAAGTCGTCGCGGTGAACCCGACGAGATTGCCTATTGTGGATAAGACGGAAGGTCAATGACATTGCGTTTCGAATACTTACCGACGATAGCTCCAATCTTTTACTCATTTTCTACTACTATGAGTATCGGGTTTTTGGGTATGGTAAAAAGAAAAAAAAAATTATACCGAAGCGGCCTTTCATTGAGATCGTGAGACAATAGTTTCGCTCGCCCGATCCCGACACGCGAGAAGCTTCGTTGACCCCGAGCTCGCACTGTAGATAGCCCATGAAAATTCAAATTCAGCAATCGATCATTATGTGAAAATGGGTTAAAATCCCTTTTTTTATTGGAAGTACTGATGCTTCAGTAAACGTCTTTAAGCCGGTGTGAAGAATCTTCCGTCCGAGCTGGGCTCGGTCGGTAACGATAAGTGTAATGCATCGCTTTTTCAAGGGTGCTAAATTTTTCTCAGCGAAACTGCACAATAAAAAAAAGTTTGTACTTTTTACAACAACTTATTGTCCATAAACGTGCCGAATTTTTTATTTGTCAATCTTCTAGTTTTACAAACAAAAGTACAAACAAAAAATTGTCAATGACACCCGAAATAAAGGGACAGGTTCGTATATTCAAACAATTGTCAAACGAGTTTGTCACTTGTTTAACAAAATTATTTTTACGAAATTTCGCATTCCGATTTTACTAAATTATTTTTTACTTGCATATAACCACTGACCGCTGCTCAACATTCTTTAAAAAACGCTAATATACAAAACCAGCCAACGAATGGACAGGCCCAACGAATGGACACTTTCCATAAGAGCACGCGCACAAAAAAGTATGTTCACTGACTTTTTTGTCGGCTTAACTCTCTATTCATTCGCCGGCCTACCCCAATGTTCTTTTAGCCAAAAAACCTTGAAGAATCGAAAAAAAAAAAAAAAAAAATAGATTGCAGTTTTCCTTACCGACTGAGTTTCCTTTGCATCGCCCGAAGTATTTCCACGAGGTATCAAATGGAGATCGATCTTTGTTTTTCCACCGGCAAGATCTGTCCGAGATAGAGCCTCGCTGTTTCTACATTCGAAGGAGGGGGGGGGGGGGGGGTGGGTGGACTATCCGATCGGCCGGTGAGCGTGTTATCGTCGATTCGGCGAGAAGTATGGAGCCTCCGTTACTTCCGACAGTCAGACGATTCCTCCACTTTTCCCCCTCGTCGCTTTCTTGCATCGCCGCGACGAGTTTCTATTTCTGCTTGGTGGATCTTTATGTGAATAGCGGGCACCCCTTTTGTGTCGTTCGCGAGTCTCCAGTCTGTCGCTCGCTCTTTATCGTGTCGAATACGTCGCGTCTTGGTACGAAAACGAGACCGGATGTACCTTAGACAATGGTTCGTCGATGCGGGAGCATCAGCAGCCGAGCGAGTTCTCACCTCGATGACGAGACCGAAGATATACACATAAGAGCGATCGTTTTCGCGAGATCTTGACATACATACGACATTTCAAAGGATTGCTTGCAATATCGCTCGTCTCAAATGCTAACCAAATCGGGAATGCCTACTAATAGTCGTTCAAACTTCGAGACGATACGATGTAGAGCGGAAATAACTTGCAGGGTGAAAGTGGTGAATATGGAACACGCCGATTAGCGGGTAATTCAGTTACATACACAGTAAAAAAATAATTTCGTAAAATCGGAATACGAAGTGTCGTCGAAATAATTTTGTTAAATAAGCGACAAGCTCGTTTGTTAAGGTTTGCATTCTACAAAACTGTCCTTTTATTTCCCTTACCGTTAACAATTTTCGTTTGTACTTTTGTTTGTAAAACTTGAAACAGCATGGGCCGGATCGGAAAAGTAACAACTAAAAAAATTGTTGACGTTTGTGGACAATAAATTGCTGTAAAAAGTACAAACTTTTTTTACCCTCTACGTACCTGGTCATGTTTGCCAGTTTCACTCTATCGTGTAGAATAATAATAATAATGCAATATAATAATTTTTTTATCATTCGAGCGTACGATGTGCTCTCCGTTGTATTTTTGAAAAATCATTCACTGGTGGGTCAATTTAGATTTAACATGGTAAAACTCTTTTTTAATTACTTTTTCCAATTTGTTTGTTTCAAAGATTTGTTCACTTTACTGTGCATTTTTTCATACCAGCGTCGATTGATTTTTGGAAAACTGTTTTATAACATGCACCCATCGTAGTGTAAATTTTCATATACTCATTGATGTGAACGCTAAAAAAAAAATGTTTTTATTCTTTATAATTACACCGCTAAAGTTGTACTCTTGCGTAGAGAAAACACTGGTGAATATGGACCAGCCCCATTAGTAGGTAATGCGATTGTGGACCTGGCCATATTCGCCACTTTTACTCTATCCTGTAAATATTTTTTTAATTTCTAATTTTATTGTGTAGACGGGCAAAAAATTAAATAAAATAACATAATAATTCTTCTTCGTACGCCTTTCAATCTGCTCTCGAAGAGCCATTTACTGACGGGCCATTTTAATATACCATGGTAAAACCTTTTTTAAATTACATTTTTCAATTTCTTTAATTTAACGATTTGTTCACTTCACTGTGAATTCAATAAACCGGCGTTGATTGATTTTTAAAACCTATTTTCCAATACGCACCCATCGTAGTGTAAATTTCCATATACACATGGGTGTGGATATAGAAAATTAATATACTACAAGGGAGGGAGGGAGGTGAGCGATTTTCGCCGAGTGTGAAGTTCACGAGCGAAGCGAGGGCAGAAATCACATGAGGTGAAAATCCGCGCCCTCCTGCGTAGCAAGCTTTTTTTCTGGCTTCGTTAAAATTACCACCGTTCTTGCGTCACAAAATCGTCATATCGACCAATGATCTTTATTCCTCCGGGAGTAGCAAAATAGTTCTGCGCATGCGCACATGTTAATACTCATCATAGGTCAATAATGGACAATTTACCGGCCGCATTGCGCGCAAGGAATGTCGTTGTTTTAGTCAGGCAAAAAATTGTTTTATTCTTTTTAATACACCGGTAACATTTTATTCTTGCCTCCGGCTAAAAAAGTATTGATCGATCCCGAACCGGGACATATTCGCGCCTTTTACCCTACTCGCCTGTGAAATTTCACATTAAATGACATCCATAAAACTGCAGACGCGTTCATTTTCGAACAGAATTTTTCAACCCCCGAATCCTCACAGTCGAAGTAAACAATTTTTGTTTAAACCTTGAACTGAGCAATTCTTATCTATCTCGTGTCAACGGTTCGGCGTCAGTCAACACTTTTAGCCGCAGGCTAAAAGTCTTGACCGACCCGAACCGGGCCATATTCGCCACTTTTACCCTTCTCGCCTGTGAAATTTCATATTAAATGATGTCCACAAAAGTTCACACGCGTTAATTTTCGATCAGAATTTTTCAACCCCGAATCCTCACAGTCGAAGTTAACGATTTTTGTTTAAACCCTGAACTGAGCAATTCTTCTCTATCTCATGCGCGATTCTCGACGGAAAGCAATTTTGATTGCAAAAATGCACATTTTCTGTTTTTTTTTTTTCCCTCTCAAATGCGAGATGGCCTCTCACGAGAGGCCGTGAAATTGTGCCGCTACATGCCTGTCTCCACTACTGCAGTATAAAAGTACCGCAGTAGTGTAGAGCGAGAGAAGTTGTCGGTAGAAGATCCAGGGATTATTTTCCTGCCGCCATATCCTTGAACTCATCGCGCGGTGGTCGAGCCACGGTTGTGGTGAAATTCTCCGCCCCACTGCCAAGGAACCACAGCGGCACAGAATATATACATACATATAAATACATACATGTATGCGAGCGAACGAGAGACCGCGATATCTGCTGCGTTGCTGATATCACCCTACTCTCGGCTCCGGACCGCTGCGGAGCGCTAAACCACGTTTAAAATTTCAAGACCCAACGCGCCTTTTCCGACCGATTAATTTTCGACCCGACTCGCAACGCCACGCAATTTCCCCTTTCGGATTAACCCTCTCGCCTCGCAAGATCAAGCGGGTCGGGGTCGAAAGTTCGTAAATCTTTCAGAGGAAACAAAAATTCATTGACTCAAGGAGCGTCGGGATTGTTCGAAGGGCCGAGGAAGACAGATTGAAACGTTATGTATATAGAATGCAATTTCATTAAAAAAAAAAAAAAACCTTGTGTGAAATATTGATATATTAAAATTTTCTTGAGACAGCGTTTTTTTACTGTCTAGGAAAGAACGATCATACCTGGAGTGTCTGCGAGTGAAGATGTAGCAGTGCGTATTATCACAAATGCCAATTTAAAAAGCGTGTAAAGTCATCTGCACAATGACTTGCTCATGTTTTAGGGTTTTGCGCATAACTTTCTCTGTGACAAATTTCGTTCATCGAGTTTTGCTACCTCGTAGAGAAAGCTATAATTAAAATACAATTCACATCAAAAAAAGGTCCATTTTAAGAAAGCGACATGAAAATTTCAATTTTTATTTTCATTAAAAAAAAAACTTGATATCCGAAAAAACTGCAAGTCAATTCTGTGTCCAAAGCCTTACTGAGACTATCTTAGGGAAGATCCATCGTTAGCCAATCCACATTGTTCGTATTATCCAAACATTCAAAAAAATCCAGTAGAATGAACTTTATATTCCGGGTCTTTATAAAAGGATTTGCCTCGGGAACGTGATATAGAGGCGAAAAGTTGTCACTGTCTCAAATTCGCCACTTTTGCCCTGCAAAACAGGAGAAATTGGAGTTTGCACTAGGTGCGTTACCCTAGTCCGAGGTGATAACTGGGAATTTCAAAGCTTGGGCAAGAGAGCGATTGCCGGATGGGCCGTGAATAATTTCAAAATTTCGCCCGTACTGAGAGCAGTAAAGTATCTTAAGTGTTAAAACTTACTCCCGACGAGATTATAAAATATTCGCTCGGATCTCCTTGATTTTATTATTTATTTGCAATATGGCCCACTCTTTGATCTCGCAACAATAGCTAAATTCACTTCATTTCCATAAAAAACTTGATATCCGAAGAAACTCTAAGTGAATCGTCAGTCTTCGCAGCCTTACCGAGACTATGTTGAGGAAGATCCATCATTAGCCAATCCCGATTCTCCATATTATCCAAGTAACCAAGAAAAGCCGGTAGGATGAACTTTCATGCAAAATGTGCAAAAAAAAAAAAAAGATTTCTCTCTCAGGTCTTTAGAATCGGTGTTTTCGGATCTTTATAGAAGGGATTTTACTTCGGGAATGTGAGATGGAGGCGAAAAGTTGTCACTGTCTCAAATTCGCCACTTTTGCCCTGCAAAACGGGAGCGATTGGACTTTGCATTAGGTGCGTCATCCTCGACCGAGGTGATAACCGGGAATTCCAAAGCTTGGGCGAGAGAGCCATTAAGTGGGCGCGATTGCCGGATGGGCCGTGAATAATTTCCTGCAAACTGGACACGAGGTGGACGAGCTGGCTGAGTGCTTCGTGTTCGGTACTTAAGCCTCCATCCCGCTCGCTCGCCTCTGATACGTTCTCCCGACCGCTCCGGGCTTCCTCCTCGCAGCAGTATAAATTCATAGCAATTCCTAGGCGACGTATGGGCGAGAGACGATTTGTCGTGTTCCCCGTCGGTTTACCGTACGCTGATGTACACCTTTGTGCCCGCAACGCTGCGGCATTCGGGATAACGCTCCTGAACGTCCGTCACTGAATGTATGTACATACTCTGCGACCGCGCGACCGGCCGGAAATTCACATTTATCAAACACCCGTATTTCTCGTTTACACAAACTAGATATAATTAGTTGAAAACAGCGGAAACCGCGTCAACAAAACCACCGACCAAATTCACGACTATCGAGTAAAAACGTTCCGACCACTAAATTCACCGCTGCAATGCTCTCCATCCACCCCAATCCTATTTATGCGCTCGGCGAAAAACAAAAAATAAAACACTCGAAGTGAACAGTGAAAAAATCATTTGTACGATTCGGCAAACATTTCTCGCCCACGAAGCTCCCAGTTTGTTTGGCGTTAAATTTAGAATTCGGTTTCTGTCGACCGAGAATTTTACTTTTTATTTTTATCTACCGAACGCAAATTGTAAGACTAAAGAGAAAAATTAATGCGAACATTCATCTGGACAAGAACGGTTTGTTAAATAAACAAATGTTTATCGTCTATTGAATTCGCTAGTGCAATTTTAACGATGCACTCCAATCTCGTCCTTATATTCCTACAATGCTCATCAGACACTATTCATGAAAATTTACTGATACATTATCTACATCTAAATTTTTCTATATCTGAATCTGTGCGTTGAATTCTTTGAACTTTCCCCTTGAATATCGTATCAGTCTTTCGGTAAAAAAAAAAAAAAAAAAAATCGAAGTACACAATTTTTTACGTTCAGCAAACATTTCTCGCCCGAGAAGTTCCGCAGTTTGTCTCTCGTTAAATTTACAATTCAATGTTTATCGACCGAACATTTTTATTTTTTAATCGACCGAACCGAAGTTGTAAAATTAACGAGAAAATAATTTCGAACGTTTCTCCACAACAATTCTTTGTTAAATAAACAATGTTATTTTTCCTTAATAAAACTTATTTTCTTGCTTCACCGGTCGGTCGTTAATCTTTAATTTCTCCAACGGGAGAATTTACTGTACAAAAAATTTTGAAACTATGCCATTGGCGCGTATCGGATGCATCGAGACTCGCGAGCGGCGTCGCTTTTTCACAAAGCCACATCGTCAGTCTCTATCCGAAGCCTCTCCGTGCAGGGCTCTGCGATGTCACAACTGTGCGCACGTAAAGCGCGTTACTCGCGACAGGTTTGATCGAAGCACGCCTGCAAGTTCGCCGTTTCGTTTTCCCGTCGTAGCCTTGAGGAACATCCGTCTTGCCGGCTCCGATCGGAGGTCTTCACCTTCCCAGGTACGGAGTCAGGCCCGACTTGCCTCCTGGCTCTAACGGGAACGCGAGGCCTCGTCTATGTCCTCGCCGTCTGCGACGTCTACCTTGCCGGCAACACGGAGACACGCGATCCGAACGTCTGAACGATAAATCAACTTGGTAATCGTTGCATTTTCGCGGAGAGACCACGCAGCCGAGCCAACAAGTTTAGAGGCTCAATGGCGGAGGCAGATTGAGAGAAAACAAAAAAAAAATCGAGGCCCTCTCCTAGGCACGGTCCGTGCGTGCCTGTCGCAATATGATCCTCTCCGATGTCCTCGTCTACTTGGAACCTTGGAAATAAAGCCTCGATCCTTTAATTCCCAAGGTGCCATATTTTGTACCCCGGTGATAAAGGTACTTCTGAATATGTCTGCTTCAATATTGATCGGCTACTCGAAGGCTTAAAAAAATATAACAAAACATCCTCGTCCATTTAATTCCCAAGGTGCCATTTTCGCTATCTTGGTGATAAAGGTACTTTTGAAAATGTCTGCTTCAATTCTGATCGTCTGCTCGGAGGCTCAAAAAAACACTTACTAAGGAGGCTTAAATAAATGTACATAAATAAATAAATACAATACAAAATCGTTGTCCCTTTAATTCCCAAAGTGCCGTATTTGCTAACTTCATGGTAAAGGTACTTCTGAAAATGTCTGCTTCAATATTGATCGGATACTCGAAGGCTTCAAAAAATATAACGAAACATCCGCGTCCATTTAATTCCCAAGGTGCCATTTTCGCTATCTTGGTGATAAAGGTACTTTTGAAAATGGCTACTTTGATATTGATCGTCTACTCGGAGGCTTCAAAAAATACGGTAGAACATCGTCGACCCTTTACTTTTCAAGGTGCCATATTTGCTACCTTAGTGATAAAGGTACTTTTTAAAATGTCTGCTTCAATTTTGATCGTCTGCTCGGAGGCTCAAAAAAACACTTACTAAGGAGGCTTAAATAAATTTACATAAATAAATAAATACAATACAACATCGTTGTCCCTTTAATTCCCAAAGTGCCATATTTGCTAGCTTCATGGTAAAGGTACTTCTGAAAATGTCTGCTTCAATATTGATCGGCTACTCGAATGCTTAAAAAAATATAACAAAACATCCTCGACCCTTTAATTTTCAAGGTGCCATATTTGCTACCTCGGTGATAAAGGTACTTCTGAAAATGTCTGCTTCAATTTTGATCCTAAAATTCTGAAAAAAAAATTGACGGATGTTGCTGGCATCTAAAAAAACTTCGTCGATCATAGTTTTGTTACAATTTTTATTTTTGTGTTCATGTGCAAAAATTAAAGTGCGTTTGTTTGATGACTTACATTTTCGTGACCATTTCTGTTACAACAATTATTCCTCATAAAATCCCGAGAGTTTACGGACTGGAAGAAGATTCTCCGCTCCAACAATCAAGCCCAAAAAAAAAAAAAAAAATTGGACGAATTGACGGTAAATCATAAATTTTTTGAATCTCCATCCTTCAAAGTAATAAATCACTCGATTTTCGTCACAGCCCGACCTCGAGCTACATCGCTATCGTCCATAGATCGAACTTCCGAGGAATCGTCCAGCGAGCAAGCGCAAAGGTTGTGGCTCGGAATTGGAGCGGATAGCGTGGGCGCGCGCCCTCGAGCGAATGAGTCGCTTTTCCTTCGTTTTTCTCGTGTCGCTCGGCTCTCTCGACTATCGTACAGTCGGATGTATGAGCTCTTGCCTCGTACGTTCGACCTCCGGAGGGACGAAGCCGACAGCGTGAGCGAAGGGAAAATCGTCCCTGCACGTTCGGACAGAGAAAAATGCGTGCGGAAAACGACAGATAAGAAAAAAAAAAAAAAAAAAAAAAAAAACACGCAGTGCGTAGGCTTGCCACAGCAATTTACGTCTACGTCGAGAGATTGCGAAAGAAATCTGTCCGGAAGTTTCAGCCCGTCGTGATTTACTCTCCGCCCTCGGGAACTGTGCTTGTTAACCTTCCCGTCATTTTCTCCGTCCGCCTCGCCCGCTTTTATTGTTCTCCCGCTCGGTTAGCCGCGAAATTAATGTCGACCCCGGAAGCGTCTCGAGGCACGGGGTCGCGCCGGCAAGAGATTCGCCCGTCGAGTCGCTCGCACGAGAGTCGGAAGACGCGAATAATGGCGCATAAGCAGGGCGCGCTGAGCGACGAAGAAAAGAGAGCTCTCAGAGAGCGCGTGCCGGATGCGTGACTCTCGACATTTTTTTTACGCGAACCCGAGAGCCGAACTTCCATTCTCATGGTATCCAACCCTTGCAATCGCTTCGGTGCCTTATCGTCTAGCGAGGGAGCGTTGAAAGAGGTTCCTTGCTCTCCAGCTCACTATGTCGCCCTCTCGGAACCGAAACTTTCGTCGAATCCATTCTGCGTCACATTCCACGAGGGAAACTCTTCTCATAAGTATCATAATAAATGTAGGGGCACGACGCCAGGCTCATTGACCTCTCGCGACTCGAGCCTCGTCAACGGCACACAAACTCGCGACAACCAACGAGAAATTTAATAATAATAATAATAATAATAATAATAATAATAATAATAATAATAATAATAATAATAATAATAATAATTTCCCTGGACTGATAACTGTAGATGATTGCACTAGATGAACGGAATTGTTTACATAATCTCTTGCCAAAATAAATAGACTAGGGTAAAAGTGGGGAATATGGACCGCCCCATATTTCATTGATTTACGTGTTAATCGGGCTGGTCCATATTCACCATGTTTACCCTATACTATACTATATTATATCTTTTGTAAAAGGGTTATTTCCGTTACATAAATAAATTAAATAATAATAATAATAATAATAATAACAACGATAATAAAAAGAATAATATTGTAAGAAACGGTAAACTGTGGACACTGTAAAATCGTATATTGTATATGTATATCGTACATTGTATATGAAAAAAAGTTATAATCAGATACAAGTTTGAATATTGAGGCGAAATGTGCACGCTTTGGTGATTCTTCGTAGAATACGTCGTTATCTGGTGGAACGAGGCACCAGATCCCTTAATACTCGAGATTGGGTGAATCCTCCGTGTGAGGCTCAAAAAGGGTCTATATGTCTCTGCCATAAACAATGGCGTCTATAAGGCGTCACCAGGCGGTCTGCTGACTCTGCAGCAGACACCCGAGAGATGAGTCGCTTTCAATAACAATAATTATTATTAATTGTATCAATAATATATAATATATATTATTAATATAATTAATATTATATAATATTGTATTATTATGATTTACGAAAAGAAGGGTTGCAACATAGTGCAGAAACCCCCTGAGTATTAAATAGTTTCTCAGAGAAGTGCATATATATCGTGGTTTGAGATACGAGCGAGAGCCATTACGTTCGAAGTTTCAGTGCAATTATTATTTCCAAATAATCTTTCAAGGGCACTTTCGATTGCATTTCTGCGAGGGCAACACGCACACCCCCCTCGCAAATCAGAGGCAGCCGGGAACCCTGTCGCTCCCACGCTTTCTCGTTCTCCCTGTCCGTGTATAACTCGAACCCTTCGCGTCGACCGAGTGCACTCGGGGAAGCTTCGGGGACGCGCGGAGCTTTCCGACGAGCCTTCGTGTATGTAAAGACGCGCGGCTATTATTTCGCACTCGCACGTTGAAGCTGACTCGATGAATTTTTCACCGCCGCCAGAACTCTCCTGTCTCTCCGACAATTTAACCCGAATAAAATGAAAATGTACTGCATAAAAAAAAAAAAAAAATTCTTCATCGGAAAATCAATAAAATGTCGTAAACATTCGAACGTGTTTTTTTTTTTTATAAATGGAAATGGAATTTTGCTCGGCGAGTTTCACCGCGCACTCGGCGAGAACGGCGTTATAACGCTATAGGGATAGCTCACAAGCTCGGTTAGAGTTAAAGCGAGCTCGTCGAGATATGGCGAGAGGGAGAGGGCGAGGGTAAAACAAGCCGCACCTTGACCCAGCCCGACTGCCTGCCTCGTTGCCGGGTTTTCCCTCCTCGCGATCAAACTTTGCCTCCGGTGAGTTTCTCGCGTGTGAATCAAGATCGAGGAGCATACTCGGGTTCTCTCTTTAACTCGTTCGGGCCGGGAGGTTATGTGTAATACGTTTTCTCTCCGGTGACCTTACATGCCCGCACCAAGAGAGCGCGTCTCGTCTAGTGAGTGGAAACCGGGAGCGTGCACATTTAACCCTTCCTTACCCTCCGCCCTCCGGGCCATATTACCGCCACTGTACACATAGCGTGGCTAAACGATAATCCGATCTCGAGTTGCGCACGGTTAAAAGCTTCGGGATGTTAACGCGGCGATAGTGCTACCCGCTGCGAGAGAAGAGGAAAAGGTGGAACGAGAATCGGAGAATGATGCGAGCATCGAGCGACCCTTTAAGGCAGTCCCTGCGAATAGTGTTCGCATAAGCTCGCATAAGCTTCGGAGAAATTCGAGGGAATTGCAAACACTGGACGCTATAAAAAATGTGAAAAAAAAATCAGGCATGTCAAAGGTGCCGAAAAGATTAATTTGCTTTTAACAAATTTGAGCAATTTTATGAAAAAAATAATAATTCAAGGAAGTTGAGCAATTTTAGGGAAAAATTGCTCAAAAAATCTTCCGGAAATGGAACTTTTTTTTTTTTTACGGAAATCATTCGTTCATTTTTCTGAATACGTATGATTTTTTTTTTTTTGGGATTTTTAAATTCACTTTGAATTTTTCTTTTTTTTTTATATAGGAAAAATGTGTAGAAAGTCACGAAACTATGTGAAGTAATTATGATATGAAGTAATTATTCCCAAAAGAGCGACGCTACTCGTTAAACCCGAGTCAATTCAACCTTTATAATTTGCCGTTTATCGAATATAATTGATCTTGTTTTGTATTACTAAATATATACGACTGCTTTTTTTATTCGCACTGCGATTTATCGAATATGAATAAAACAAAATGTGTTAGCAGAAGTAAAATACTCTCGATGATTTACAAAGTTTTCGAGATATAGTCCGATTATTTACTGGCGTGCATCGCAAGGACAATTTTAAAGGGAGGTGAAACGGGGTGAGACAGTTGCATTTTTCGAATCAATGCCGTGTAAAAGTGATTGACACTTTGGGTAAAAGCGAAGTATCACAGGACGCTCTATTGAATTCTACATGCACTGACACTTCGCTTTTTCGCGAAATATCTATTATATCCGAACGACATGCATTACAGTTTTCGTTACCGACTGAGTCCGTTTCACCTCGCCTCAAGATTAAGTTCCGTTCGCACGAGGTCGATAACGAAAGCTGTAATCAACTTTTCGTCAGTGCTATCGACATGTGCGGTCAAAAGAGAAGCCTCGTCGAAAGCTGGCACGATATCCGCTTTCGATGAGACTATTCGATTGATAGTGCGTATCGCTATTCGTAAAAAAAATTAATTACAATTTTTTTTTTTTTGTTTTTTTTTCCACTGACTGGTATTTTATATCCTCTTGAAGCGTGTTCGACTTTGATCTCGAGACTCAAAAGGCTCCGTTGAACATTTTTGCGGTGCCTTAAGGGCCGATTAAATAAATCGACCCTTGACTTGAAACGCGACAGCGGAGGAGCCCTCCGTCGAGTTCGAGCCACGCTCAATCGGTAACAAAAACTGTAATCCACTTTTCCATCGAGTGTTAATCATTGGAAAATTTGATTTGATTTACCTCTTTCGAGGTAAATCAAATTATTAGCGTCTGCTCCAGTGTAATATGAAAACGCCAAAGTGTAATATAAAACCACCTTGCTTTTAGCGAAAAAAAAAAAACAAAAAAAAAAAAACTGGAGATCCTTGTAGAAAATGTATTACAGTTTTTATTACCGACCGCGGTATCTTACATGTTTTTGAAACACTTTCGACTCTGTTCTCGAGACTCAAAAGGCTCGGCAAATCGGCCATTAAGGCGACTTGAAACGACACGCGAGAGAATCCTTTCATCCCGTTCGATCCACGCTCAGTCGGTAACAAAAACTGTAATCCACTTTTTCCAATGACCGTAAACTCTTCCGAGGTAAATCAAACTATTGGCGTCTGCACTAGCGTTACACGAGGACGCCAATGATTTGCGTGCATCGAAAAATATCAGAGATCCTTGGTGAAAATTGATTGCAGGTTTTTGTTACCGACCGTCTTGTTTCATATCGCTTTGACACGAGCTTCGCACCCTCGCGCTCTACAAGCGTTCGTTTGGTAGCGTCTTTGGGTAATACGACGTACGCGACGAGGCACGCGAACCAGAATTTATTTGACATTGAAATTTTCGTCGAAGTCTCGCGAAAGTATAACAAAAAAAAAGGAGATGTACTATAGCGTTTTTCCTCCACGCCCTGGTACCACTCCCACTTTCGTGTATTATCGTCGACGTGCACACATATGTATCGTGGGCTGAGAATCAGAAGGGCGTAACGCGTGTAAATCGATCCAGCGATTACGCCCTTTTGATTGTCAACCGCCGATCTACGTCATTAATTACGATCCTGACTGTATGAAACCTTTAAATTATTATTCGACCTTGAGGGCGGCCTTGAATATTCAAAGATCGATACGGAGACTCGCGTCCCGGTATTGTCGTTAAATTTCCCATTAAGAGATAAGTCTTAGGATCCAAACACGCGCCACGCGGCAGTTTTACAGGAACAGGGCGATTATTGATTTTCGCTCCTCGACCGGAACGGCCCATTGCGTCTTGGGCTACGTTCCGAGACACGCATACTGCGCATAGAGGACCGTCTTGGAAAGCTCTGCCGTGGCTATATACCTATGGACAGTGCGCCCGCGGTATGCGTGTCTCGAAACCTTGCGACGACAATCAGGAACTCGGGATCTGTTTACGGAACGCCATAGACGACGTTAACCCTTCCAGCCCACAGGGGGTAACACTGACCCCGTAAATCATCAAAAAAAAAATAGCCCGCAGCTTCGACTTTCAAGCACTTTTTGCTTTAACAAACAAGTCTCAGAACTTATTGCTTTCATAGCTTGGGGTTTTGTACAGTTTGGGTTTTGTATAGTTTGGGGTTTTGTATAGTTTGGGGTTTTGTATAGTTTGGGGTTTTGTATAGTTTGGAGTTTTGTATGGTTTAGGTTTTTGTACAGTTTGGGTTTTGTATAGTTTCGGGTTTTATATATGTAGTTTGGGGTTTTGTATAGTTGGGGTTTTTTATAGTTTGGAATTTTATAGCTCGGACTTAATTGGTTTATCATGATACAGACTTTATTTTTACTCCAAAAAGAATTGCCGAAGGAATTTCTTTATTTTTTAAAATTGATTTTCGTTTACGTGTTTGAGATATTTTTGTGTTTTTTTTTGTCTCCATATTTATGGGCAGTGCCCACACGGTTTGCGTGTCTCGGAGTCTTGCGACGACAATCAGGAACTCGGGATCTGTTTACGGAACGCCATAGACGACGTTAACCCTTCCAGCCCACACGGGGTAACACTGACCCCGTAAATCATAAAAAAAAATAGCCCGCAGCTTCGACTTTCAAGCACTTTTTGCTTTAACAAACAAGTCTCAGAACTTATTGCTTTTATAGCTTGGTGTTTCGTACAGTTTGGGTTTTGTATAGTTTGGGGTTTTGTATAGTTTGGAGTCTTGTATAGTTTAGGTTTTTGTACAGTTTGGGTTTTGTATAGTTTAGGTTTTTGTACAGTTTGGGTTTTGTATAGTTTGGGGTTTTGTATTGTTGGGGTTTTTTATAGTTTGGAATTTTATAGCCCGGACTTAATTGGTTTATCATGATACCGACTTTATTTTTACTCCAAAAAGAATTGCCGAAGGAGTTTCTTTATTTTTTTTAAATGATTTTCGTTTACGTGTTTGAGATATTTTCGTGTTTTTTTTTTTGTCTACATATTTATGTGCAGTGCGCCCACGGTTCGCGTGTCTCGGAGTCTTGCGACGACAATCATGAACTCGGCATCTGTTTACAGAAAAGTCATAAACGGCATTAACCCTTCCAGCCCGCACGGGGTAACACTGACCCCGCAAATCGTAGAAAAAATAGCCCGCAGCTTCGACTTTAAAGCACTTTTTTGTGATAAAAAAAAAAAGTCTCAAAACTATTTTTTTTACAGTTGAGGGTTTTGTATAGTTTGGGCTTAATTAGTTTATCATAATAAAGACGTTGTTTTTACTCCAAATAGAATTGGCCGAAGGAATTTCGTTATTTTTTTTTTTAATGATTCTCGTTTAATTATTGAAGACTGCAGTTGTTTAGTTTCTCGTTTAATTATTGAAGACTGCAGTTGTTTTTTATGAACTGTTTTTCGGTAAAATTCCCCGAGGAGAATATCGAAGAGCGAAGGGTTTGAAACGATTGTCGATTCACTGTTTCCTCTTTCAATGCTTATCTGCCTGCTCGACTGTTCAAACCAGTGGAGGCCTGTGTGCAGATATGAGAGAAATGACCCTGGCGATTGGTCGTGAGCCACTCACCGACGCTTACAAATGCATTACTGCTGTGCCCTATACTCTACGACGACGTTGTACGGATGCACTCTGCCGTCGCGTAGCCCTCAACGACGATCAGAGGTCAGCTGCGTGCGAACGATCTTCAATGTCACTCGTTTCCTCGTCGCTTTTTTACCCTTTTCGACACAAGCGCGTGCTCATTTTTTCGAACGATCGATCTATCGATAGATAAAATATTAAAACTCAATTTGTATACGACAATGACGTCACCAAAAAAATCTGAAAAAAATTGGCTATTTCCCACACACACACACATGGAAATGATTGTCATATTTTTTTTTCGAATTTTTCTCGCCCAACCCCGTCGCGTGCCACAGCTTTACGTGATTCAGCAAAAAGAAGCGAGTCTGCGTCTGTACACTTGGGTCTTTGAAGGGACAACCATTGTCCCATTTTTCGGCTATTCCTCAATTGTTATTAACAAGGGTTTTAAACTTTTGACTTTGGCAACTTCTGGGCCGTGTAGTAGATACATCAAGTAAATCAGAATTTTTTCAGATTTTTTGAAAGCCTTTGAAATCTTTGAAAACTCGACCGTTCCCTAAAAGTCCAAGTGTATCCACCGTGGCTCTCGGCCGGGACCCTGAAGTCTCACTGAGAGTTCTACTAGCTACGCTAGTAACGCTAAAGTAACTTCAACGTTAAAGCCACGGTAGTCCACGAGATAATCGTAAAAGACTTGAAAGTTAGCATCCGTCATAACATCTGTTGTCAGTTTCTGTCAACATGTTTCTGTCCGACGTCTCTCCACCTAACCCGCCGTGGTGCCAACTGCCAAGTCTTTCACGGTTAAATAAAATAAATAATAAAACGAGTAAAACTCTTAGTAAGACTTCAGGGTCCCGGTCAAGAAGTTATACAGGGTGCCAAATTCCAAGTCTTTTAGGATAGTCTCTTAGACTACCGTAGCGTTAAAGTGAGCGTACTTTAGCGTTACCGGCAAAACAGTTAGTAAGACTTCAGGGTCCCGGCTCTGAAAGTATAGTTTACACACGCAGGGTTAAACATTAATCTCTGCAACACGCGTCTCGATTAAATACCCAAAGTCTCGAAACCAAAATTACACTGCTTGAACAAACGCTAAATTTTGATCGACAACGGACTGCACAGACTTCGCAGTGGCAAGTGGAGCACTGGTCGAACAAGTAGTTCTACAATTCCCGTGGTTTTGGGTTTGCGGACCCTTTCCCACCCTTCCGTCGTTGCATCGCTCGTCTCTTTATCTCCCACGGGTGGTCGTCCGTGTTGTAACTCGCGGTCGGATTCGTCGCGTTTTAAGGTATGTTTCCACGAGCACGAATGGATACTGCGGTCTCATGGTGCGGTATGTGGTGCCTATGTATCCTACCCTAGCGTCGCGTCCTGCCCGGCTGCGGCACCGTTTGCTGGGGCACATCGGTGTATAGGACGAGAACTTGCGGTCAGTGCTATCCTCCGTTCTGCACACACATACACATACATACATATAACGTGTGTCCAAAATTTTAAGGGCGTATGTGCCGTCCGCAAGGGTAGGTGATGCGCCTCTCTGATCCTGTTCGCGCGCCATATACGTGGAGTTGTATATAAAGCTGTGGCATCTCTTGCCACTCCGGTACTCCTTTTTCCGTTTCTCCGTTCGAGAATTCCGCCAATTCACGAGCACGACGTTTTACTTCCAGTCCGTGTAGCTCTGACCGTCGGCAGAAACAGACGAAATTCAACGGAAGTTAAGCGATCGTGTTGGTTAATCGAAAAATAGAAACCATAAACATTTCCGACCTTAAGATTAAAGAAATATATTTATATGTGTAATGCGATGTCGTGCGACTTTGGGGCGACTTTGTCCGTTTTCTAGTCTTAGAATTCCACCGATTCTGGTGCGCGACGGTTTACCGCTGCGTATATTCGTGGTCGTTGGAGGGGAAGAGGGAACGTGTTGCGCGGGTTAAATAATCCAGTCGTTCGAGCGAAAAGACTCGAACTATAAACATTTCAGAACTCGGCTGTGGAACACGCTTCTCTGGATTCCCACAATATTTTATTTAAATAGATTTATTTAAATCAATCATACATTTATTTCCGGGTCACCCGACAAGTAAATAACTTCACTGTGTGTGTCAAATTGATACAATTTCAAATAATCTCCGGCAACTCCATCATTTAGATCGCAACAATAAAAAAAATGATAAAACATTATTTAAAAATCTTCCCAAACACGACAAAAGGAATGTCGAAAATCCCTCGTCAAATAAATGTGTATCGTTAATACCGGACCAATTTAAACCACAGTGATTGCAGAGGGATAATAAATAAATAAATAAATAAATAAATAAATAAATAAATAAATAAATAAATAAATAAATAAATAAATAAATAAATAAATAAATAAATAAATAAATAAATACACGAACAATCGCGACACTTGATCGCCGTCAAGCTTGATCGTAGAGCCGTTCCTCGATGATGTTCGAGGGAGGGTGGAGGAGGCGGCGCTGACCCGTCAACCGTGTGGGTTAAGGTTTTTTCCTTTCCCTCTCGCCCCCCCCCCCCCCCCCCTGTAAAGAGTGAAAAGATGTTCGGGGTGCGCGGACTCACGAGCCGTGTGGCGCACTTTATTGGCCTCTAAGTACTAAAGTCCATTAAAACGTCCGCCTTCTCGTGCTCCACTGCTGGCCGTTTGCTCTTGACGTTGTGTACCACCTTTCTCCGACTGTCCACCTGTGTGGCCACTCGTCTCCCCCCTCCGCCAAGCCTTGACGCTTATTTTTTCAATTTTTTCAATTTTTTATCATCCTCCACGTGTCTCTCGTTACTCGACTCTTTATTATATCTCAAAACAACCAGTGAACCATTCTCCCATCGCGCAACCAGCGAAGCGACTGCGCCGAACGAGACCTACTTATTTTCATCGCCTCTCCGTATAACCGATTAAAGCTTTAACGCGACCACCAAACGACGCGAGCAGCTCAAAACAATATAAACAAAAAATTAACTCCAACCCGGTCTGTCGCATAAAAAAAAAAAAAAACTAAAGAAATTACATTACCTAAAACTTTTTTTTTTTTATTAACCCACTCCAAACGCGACGCGAATTTTTTAAACTCCTCTCGCCCCTGCAAGCGCTTGTCAGCGACAGTTACGTGCGCAACCCTGCGAAAGTTCAACGCTGTTACGCCACCGAGACAAAACACAATGTTACGCGTACCGTGTCAAAGGGGGTTTAATTGGATTAAGCTCCGTCACGGGATAACAGTTAAATTACCGGAATGAAGTTACGCCTCTGTGCCGTTAAATGCCTCCCTCCGACTCGCTATTATGTCCACGATGTCTTTCCCGCTAATACATGTGTGGATATATGCAGGGAGTCAGTTGTTCGCGAGAGTGCATGTCGGGTAATCGCGCACCTGTAACTCGACCCCTCCCCTCAACCCCCCCCCCCCCAGACAGACAATGGCTCGTGGCTGAATTGCTTCTCTTTAAACTTTCGGGTATTTCCCACCCTCACAAATGTACCCCAGGAATTCCTTGCAATTGCGGTATTTGCAGTTCTCCAAACCCAGAGAGTAAAAAAAAAAGTATGTAGTTTTAGCAACAATTTTTTTGTCCGCAAGGGCTCGAAAATGTTTTATTTGCTAATTTTTCGATCTTAGCGGCCGGCTCGAGTTTTGGAAAAGAAAGTAAAAACTAAAATTGCTAATGAGACGGGAAACAAAAGTAGGTGTTTGTGTACTCGAATCTGAGCAGACGAGTTTGTTGATTGTCTGACATACATTATTTTTACGAAAGTTCGTGTTTCGATTCTGCGAAATTATTTTTTTACTGTTTATTCGGAACAACAATTACGATACGATAAAATTGCTGCTGATGCGTTGATAATCCGCGTGCCCAAAAACTCGATGTGTAGGCGAAGAAAAAAAATTGGCGTCTAAAATAAAGTACCAATTCTTTCATGAAGTTAATAAAAATTCAAAATACGAAAATTTTAGGGGTTCGATTGATTCTCCCCAAATTGAACAGGGATCATCTGGCGATCGTACTCCATCTGTGTACAAGGTTTTGTCCCGATAGGTAAACAATTTTAAGCGCTAGAGTGCACTCAGACGTTGTTAAAAGTTAGTCCAATAAAAGTTATTGGAAAATAGGATTTTGCCCAATTTTCCCATTTTGGCCCACTGGTCCATTTTGTTCCACTGGTCCATTTCGCCTCGCTCCAGCCTATGCCGGATCGTCGCGCACCTGTAACTCGTCCACCACCCCAACCCACCCCCACTCAACCCCGCCAAACAGACAATGCCTTGTCGCTGAATTGCTTCTCTTTAAACTTTCGGCATTTCCCACCCTCGAAATCCGTTGCAACCGCGGCACCTGGTGTTCTCTGTAGCTCTGCCAACCTGTAACCGGAAGGCTTCCGGAGCCGCGGCTTCGGCACGAACCTCGGAGAGAGGCCCGTTCGTTCGCCGCGAGGACGCGGATGCCGAGACACAAACCCGCCCTCTCCCCCGAGAGGGTTTCGGTTCGATGGCTTTCAACAAGTGCATAGAAAGAGGAAAGAGCGAGCTTTCGTGAGAGGATGACACTCGATCGCGAGGAGTACCTCGTTGTTGCACGCCCGCGAGGGGTCGCGAAGGGGCGCTCGCCCCTGCACACTTCAGCTTCTTATGTACCTGGTTCATCGAATCGCGCACACGTATCATATGTGTGTGTATTAAAATATGTATCGTGTGAGTGCGTATGTATATTAAAATAGACACACGTATCGTATGTGTGTGTATCAAAGTACCCACACGTATTGTGTGAATGCGTATGTGCATTAAAGTAGACACGTATCGTATGTGTGTGTATTAAAATATACACACGTATCGTATGTGTGTGTATTAAAATACACATACGTATCGTACGTGTGTTTATTGAAATACACACACGCATCGTACGTGTGTGTATTGGAATACACACACGTATCGTATGTGTGTGTATTAAAATACACACACGTGGCGGATAATGTTATATCGGGCGGATAGAATCTCGATTCTCTGGCATCCTCCTGCTCTCAGCACTTTGTCAAACCACCTTCGCTACGCTCGATCCTTATAACGGTTTTTCGTGTACACAACTACTTCAGTTGCGAAAGACTCCCCTCCGACGGATTGGCACTCGTACGACGATAGACACACGAGTATCTTCTACGCCCACCGGAAGATCAAAGGATCTCGCTTTTTTCCAGCTCGCAACTATATACCGACTTCTCAGGCTTCTCCTCGAGTTTCTCGTCTTTATACTCAAACACGATCCATAGAATCTTTTTAAATCTAAACACGATCCATAAAAAATCGTGAAGTCAGTTTTTGAGCGTGTTGGACAATTGGACGAAAATGTTATTTTGTGCATTTTAAAACATCAAAATATCTATTCAGATTATAATCAGAGAGTTCATTTTTTGATTACGATACTTTCTCTCCTTATCTCTTATTTGATATGTGATGGGAAAGTATAAGATAAAGCTTCTTCGTACGTGAAATATATTTCACTGTGCACCGTGCGAGATACTTGTAGACATTTTTCGAGCGTTACGTCGGCCCCGATAAGGTCCTGAGGAGGCTTGATAAGGGACTGATAAGACCTTACAAGGACCCTCTCACAGAGTAAAAAAAATTTGTACTTTTTACAACAAATTATTGTCCACAAACATCCACATTTTTTTATTTGTTAATTTTCTAGTTTTACAAACAAAAGTACAAACAAAAATTGTCAATATTACAGGCAATTAAAGGACACACCCAGAAAAAAAAAATTTATTCTTACCAAATAAAAGTTATTTAGAGCAAATAAAATTGCTTATTTAAATATGGGCTTAATAGAGTTTTATTGAAATCTAATAAATTTTATTAGAGTTCAATATCGCATATACTTTAATCATAGAAAAATATCCTTGAGTCAAATAAAAATTTAATTAATTCAAATAAAAATATTCTAATATCCGATTTTATTGACGATTAATAAACTTTTTTTCTGGGTGGAGGTTCGTATATTCAAAGAAGTGACAAACAAGTTCGTCACTTATTTAATAAAATAATTTTTACGAAATTTCGCATTTCGATTTTACGAAATTATTTTTCTACTGTGCAGAGTCCGATGTAACGCCCGAAAATTTTTGCTCGGGACGTGTCTCTAGAAATCGTGAAATCAATTTTTGCGCGTGCTGAACGGATGGACGCTCAGGAAAATGCTGTTTTGTGCATTTTAGAACATCAAAAATAAACTACTCAGATTATAATCAGAGAGTTGATTTTTTTATTACGTCACTTTCTCTCCTTACTTTTAATTCGTATATGACAAGAAAGTTAAAAAAAAAAAAGCTTTTTTCGTGCCTCGAATATATGAAATCTTGCACAGTACGCGATACCTGTAGGACGTGTGTCAGAAATCGCTTAATCAGTCTTCGGTCGTGTTGCGCGAGTTACCGGATAAACAAACAGACAAATATTGAAACTACCTCGCGTAGCGTGGGCGGCGAGGCGAGAGAGCGAGATCTCCGTGTAAATAAAACCCAATGATGTTGTACGAGCCGGATGAGGGAAGGTGGAGCGTGTAAAGCCATTTATTCGGAGGCGGAGAGGTCTCGAGAATCCTCGCCGCCCGCTCGTAGAGTATAATCGATTGAGAAAGGTGACGAAGGAGTTGAGAAAGATGAAGAAAAAAAAAAAAAAGTAAAAAGGAGCGTAGAAGAGATAAAAGCCCCGCGGAGGTTTGCGGCGATCGATAATCGACGAAGGAACGGAGATAACGAGATCTCGGCCGTTCTTATCATAACTCGATGATATCCTTTCGATGTCGTTATTTCATTTCCCTCGTCGAGTTCGACAGGGAGCGATCGCGTTTCTGCAATTCCGCGACTTTCATGCGGATGCGGCTGTTGACGAGTTTCACCCATAATCATCGATATCCGCAATCCGGCGAAGGAATTTCTCGACGTATTTCTTGAATCTCCGAACGAACTAGTTAATCGTTAATCAGTGATTTCTTTAATCGTTAAATAGTGATTTCTCTTCATTTATTTAATTTTTTTTTTTTTTTTTTTTAATTGTCTTTCAGCCGACAGCAGCTTCCTGTTGGCGAACGCTCAGATCGTCGACTTTCCAATCGTCTACTGCAACGAGAGCTTCTGCAAGATCTCCGGCTACAACAGAGCCGAGGTGGGTGTAGAAGTACGAAATAAGCTTCGATAAAAAAAATCGTCAATCTGTCTTCTTTTCTTTACTTCTTCTTTTTTTTTATATAGCCTCCTTTTTTTTCTGCTCTTCTCTCCATTTTTGTTTTTTTTTTTTTTTTTTTTTTTTCCGTGGACTTGTTTCGTTGACGATACTCGCAGCTCTCTTTCGCGAACGACTATCGCTCCGCGGGGCTCTCCATTGGACCGCTCGCTCGATAGATTACCGCGCTATGATCCGGATAACAAGATTTATGACGACCCTCTCGCTCTATCCTCACTTCACTGTCCACTTCACTTACAGCACCGCCGTTCTATATCGTCGAGAATTGATCGTTCGGCCGCTTTCGATAACTCCGTTCGATCAATCGTTTCTTCTCGGCGATCGTTCAGTCGAAACTTGAAAATCAACTGTGACGTCTGACTCGGCAGACGACCGGTTACGTGACACGGTAAATACGCGCTCAATTAACTGCTGTTGCAAACGATATTTTTCCAAGTTATTTACAAAATTGAAAAAAAAAAAAAAAAAAACAATTATAAATATCACAGCAAATTTTTGCGAGATATAATAGGTTTAAAATTAAAATTTGAAGTTTTAGCAATTGGCAGCACGTAATCTATTAAAAATCGACCCGACAAAGTAATCGGTAAGATTTCCGGCAGATTCACTGAGTTCAATAAGTGAATAGAGTAAATCATACATAGATAATTAATCATTAATTGTAATTAATAATAATATTACAAATAATAATGCATTATTGTTACGAACGAATAAAAAAAGGGCGTGTTTTTATTATCGAACGGATATTATTGATTGCAATCATAGCTAAGTATCTCGAGCGCGAACTCTCAAACGTCTTCTCTCTCTCTCGGAAAGTCACTCAAAGACATTGTCATACCGAGCTAATTTCAATCGTCTGTGTAATATCGCGTGTCCCGATCAATTCTCATCTCTATATTAATTTTAACATAATGTATTGCCATCATTTTATAATAATATTATTGATAATAATTATTTATTTATTTATCGACCGGATAATACCTCTTAAAAAAGATGAAATACAGTCTGTTTGATTTGACGAGCGTAATACATAAATTATATAAAAATTTTTGGTATCGATTGTGCACAGCACGGTACAGATATAATACCACATCGTTGTCACGTTTGAGTCACACAATGAATCACCCGAAGCGTACTATTGTCATGTATTATTGTCGAATATTAAATAAATAAATACACCGTAAAAAAAAAAAAAAGTTTGGAAATATCAAACTTGAGCTGCGTTTGCGGGTGGCGAAGAAAATAATTCGATCGATCGAAATAAATGTTTGATTGATTGAACGAATATTTAGTTTTTCGACCTAATATCTCGTTGCTTCAACGAATAATTTACTTGAATTATTTCTATAGAATGAGAATTTTAATAGTTACTTGAATTATTTCAATTGAATGAGAATTTTAATAGTTACTTGAATTATTTCAATAGAATGAGAATTTGAAGTTTCTTGAATATTTCCTTCACCACCCGCAATCGCAGCTCACTTGACATTACCAAACCTTTTTTTTTGTTTGTTTTCAGTGTAATAGAGAGGGAATTTATTTTGCGCAGGTGATGCAAAAGTCATGCCGGTGCGGATTCATGTACGGCGAGCTGACGGACAAGGAGACTATAGCGAGGATCGAGGAGTGCCTGGAGGGACAGATCCACGATCAATTCGAGATTTTGCTCTACAAGAAGAACAGTAAGTTCTGTTACGCGTGTTCGTAACGTTACACCGTGCACGTGCCAGGAATTAATATCCCCGGTGATCGTGCAGCTCATCGACGTCCTGGGAGGCGACTTGAGATACCTCTTCGTCATTCTCCTTCGTTCACCGAGTATCCAATCTCTGTCTCTCGTTCGCCGCGACGATCTTTGGACCCTAAAAGGCGTTCAACATTTTACGTTTATTAAGATCTCGAGTCTCGGCTCCTTCGGTTACGACCTCGAGCACCGGGAAACGAACGTAAACGCAACGCAAGACTTTTGTCACACTCCGAATTTATGCTTTACGTTGCGCGTGTTTTTCCTTCTCGCGGAGAAAGTTGTTTTTCTAAAAAAAAAAAATTAAAAAAAATTAAAAAAATAACGTGCCATTTCACCGTGGGAATTCTTTAAAGCTGTCTAAACCGTCGAGAAACGCATTTTTAGGTGGCGCCCGAACTTATGTGTTTTTCTGATGGATTTGCAACTTTTAAAACGTCCGTAACTCAAGAAAACCTTGAGCCAGACAGCCGAAATTACGTACTCCGGCAAAGCGCTCACGTCCATGAAAATTTATGCCGGATTTCAGATTTTACGCGAATTTCAATATTTTTTTTCTATTTAAATCCAAACCGATTCGCACGTAAAAAAAAAGTAGAAATTTCACGAGCGACAGTTTATCCCTTTTTAAAATAAAACATTTGATTTATCTAACACTTGGAGCGTGTCTTCCCTTGCGATTATTACGGACGACGATCGCGGCAAGCGACTCGGTTCACCCAGAAAAATAATTTATTTGACGACCACCTTTTATTTAGATTAGGTAAAATATTTATTCGATTTAAATAGATATCTATTTAAATCAAGTAAATAGTTACTTAAATGAAATAAATATTTATTTGTATCAAATAGATATTTTACTTAATCTGAATAAACGATGATCGTCAAATAAATGATTTTTCTGAATGTACGTACTTAAGGTCGATTGGACTCGCTTTGCGGAACGTTGAATAAAAAAAAGTCGGCAAAAAAACAATTTAGTCACGCGTGAGTTCGCGATCAGCGATTTGCATATTAAAGCCGTACGGAGCTCTGGCTCGAAGTCGGTAATGTTCGGCTTGGCAGGCTTTTAATGCAACTTCTTGCTTTCGCCCCGTAGTTATAACGATTTTAATCACGAGAGAAAGACATTCGAGAAAAGTTTCTTCGGCGGAAAGTTCGCGGATTCCTCCGTTCATTCGACTCCAAGGACGTCGATAAGAAACTATCGCAATCTGCCTTACCGACTCTGTACTCACTCGTAACAACCACCGACTAAACTGCCGACTACCGCTATAATTTACTATACGAAAAATTGCTGCTGGTGTGTTAATTAATCCGCATGCCCAAAAACTCAATGTTTGCGATGGAAAAAAAAATAGATAAAAAAAAAAAAATTAAAAACACGAAACAAAAGCAAAACAAAATTTGCCCACGCTCTCGACTGTAACTTTATAGATCGTGATCTTTCACTACTGTGCGTGTGTGTATGAACCACAGTATTCTATTGACTATCGTTGCTGCAATAAATCACCCGATCGTCACGGCTCTATCACCCCCTCATTGCTCTATCGCGATAGTCTATCGTTTTTTTTTTTTTTTTTTTGCTGTTCTTTTGTCATATTCAATCAATAAACGAACGGTACGATCGTCGATTTTTCAGCAGTGAAAAAAATGATTTATTAATTTTTTTGTTTTAAATATCCAAAGACACCAATAACGATCTATGAACGAATCGGCGTTTCCATGCTCCCCCATATCTCTCTGGTATTCAGTAGTAAAGCACGACTTGGTCAGACATCCCGGAATAATTTGAAAAAATGTTTTATTGATTTAAGAAAAAAATTAAAAAAAAAAAAAAAAAAAAACACCAATAACGATCTATGAACGAATCGGCGTTTCCATGCTCCCCCATATCTCTCTGGTATTCAGTAGTAAAGCACGACTTGGTCAGACATCTCGGAATAATTTGAAAAAATGTTTTATTGATTTAAGAAAAAAATAAAAAAAAAAACACCAATAACGATCTATGAACGAATCGGCGTTTCCATGCTCCCCCATATCTCTCTGGTATTCAGTAGTAAAGCACGACTTGGTCAGACAACCCGGAATAATCTGAAAAAATAATTCTGTTTAAAGGTACCCCACGAGGTATGTCCTATCACGAGTACTCATGAAAAGACACACGAAAAATCACGAAAAAAAAAACATGTGATCGACTGTAAGTGACATGAAATTTTGATAGCAACGGATCTCACGCCGGCCACTAATACCGTAGACTATATTAAAAAATACTGTATACTATTCCCGTAATTGCTGAATATATTACGGATCAGAGTTTCTTACCGATCTCCAAAAAAAAAATAAATAAATAAAAAAAAATAAAAAACGTTGATCCGTCGGGTTTCGTTAAGCGACTTTTCAATGGAAAAATAAGTACCAATTTATATGTCGCGATGAGTTTCGCGCAGTTTGACCTAAATTTTGCGAACAAAAAAAAAAAAAATCCGCCGCTAGAACCGTCGAACTCTCGGTCGGGGTCGTCGTCGTCTTCGCGGAAGCGGGGAACCTGCCGGGAAAAATATAAAAATATCCGACACCGGTGACCTCGATACCTCATCATCGTCTCCGTTCTCCGCCGCATTCATATTTAAAAAAAAAAAAAAAAAAAGAAGTTGCAAAATCGGCAACCATCGATCTTCCTGACGGGAATTAATTAACCGGGAACAAAAAAAAAAAGGGAAACCTTCGCGATCTAACATTGAAAGAAACCCACTCTTCAATTACCCGTGAGGGTGCATCATCGTGTCTTTTTGTTTTTAATCCGCCGCGTCTCTGCGCAATTCTCGCGCGGGATTCTCGAACGGTCGAGATAAAAATTTCAGTCTCTCGTTCGCGAGGTACTATCGACGTGCTAGGTCAAAGTGATGTTTTTTTTTTTTTTTTTTCCGTCGGCTTACCGCATGGTCGTTTCAACCAACAGCGCGCCGGTCGGGGCTTTCTATACAAAATCGTTTAATTAAGCGGCGCTCATTTCCGCCCGGGAAAAAATGGGGTTATTAAACATTTAAAACGTGCCGGATTGCGAATACTCCCGGGTATTAGCGCGCACTGTAACACAGTATATATATATAGTTAAAAAAAAACACAAGTCGCTCGGGTAGAACATTCGCGAGGAGAGTAGAAGCGTTTCGCCGGTAATTGGTCGCGCGAGGCCCCAACTATCGTAGACCTGGCCAACTTCATAATTGATCGAGAAAATTCACCTCAGGAAGTCGTCATCTTCCACCCACCGCGCGGCAATCCATACGACCCTTTTTTACTCTTTGCCCCTCTCGAAACTCGTAGAGTATGCGTAGCGAAGTAACGTTTTTATTTAAAAAAAAAAAAAAACTAAAACAAGAATATATATTTTCACCCTCTATTCTCTTAATTATCTCCTCTTCGTTGTCTGTCACTATCTATTGTTTTTTTTTTTTTTTTTTTTTTTTTTCTCGTGCAATAAAAATTTCACTATCTATACTTTTTATTTTACAAAAATATTCCATCTTTCACTATCTCTCACTATTTAATTTCACAACTATGGATTTTCTCTGCAATAACATATATACATCATATATATACACATAATTTCTATTAAATAATTCGGCACTTATCATTGTTCTTTATTTAAATGTAAATTAATATTTAACACGATTTGAGCCGTAGCTATTTGTGTTGAGTTAATTAGTGGAAAAAAAAATGATATTAATTAAAACTTTCAATAGCGATCGGCACAATGCTAATCTCGTAGGAATTTATTATCGGCGCACGTGTAATATCGTTGATTCTATATAATGTAAATACTGCTACTAATAACGGGCGCTGCGATGCAAATGGCAACGACATTATCTGCGTCATCATGTATTCCTCCCTTCGCAATTACTCTTTCATTATTTCGATTAGCGAGCGCACGCATGCATTTTTTTTTTTTTTTTTTTACCTTCACATGGCCGACGAAATAATTGCAGTCCGCGTGCCCGACTGGTTTCGCAGCTGAAAGCACATCTCATGGCTTGAACATTTCACATTACCTGTAACTGCCACATATCCGTTAAACGCGTATAAAATTGTGTAAATAACGATCCTAGAAACTGATATATAGCCTTAGAAAAAAATATTATCGTGACAATCTGAAAACATATTTATGCCAGGTTGTTTAACTTAAAATTTTCATTTAATTTTTAATTTTCAAATTTCAAAAATAATTCACATCATCCAATGAAGATTCGTAGATTTATTAGTACATATCTATCTTACCTGTCTTATCTATCTTATCTCTATCTACAACTTTTCTCTCCCTATCTCTCTTCTGTCCGATCTTCCGAATAGAAACTCTCGCTAAGTAGAATTTTAGCAACTTTTGTTTTTCATCCCCCCCCCCCCCTCCCGCCAAGACGTTAATATAGATTTTTCGATTGGAATTCGCAGAGACACCACTATGGCTGCTGCTGCAGATAGCGCCGATAAAGAACGAGCGGGACCTCGTCGTGCTGTTCCTGCTCACCTTCAGGGACATAACGGCCCTGAAACAGCCGATAGAGACCGACGACAGCAAAGGTGGACTATCCAAGTTCGCAAAATTAGCGAGATCGGTAACGAGATCGAGATCGGTGCTCGTTTCGCAATTCAGCTCGCATCTTCCAGCGTTGAAGGACACCGCGTTACCCACCACTGCGAAACAGTCTCATTTAGCCCACGTAAGCAGCAGTAATCGATGTAGGCCACGAAAAAAAAAAAAAAAAAAAAATTATAAACAAAAAAGTATAAATTCGATTTTCCATCGACGTTCGATATTCTATACATATACATATATATATGTGTGTCTACATATATATGTGTGTGTCCATGTATATGTGTGTGTACATGTATATGTGTGTGTCCATGTATATGTGTGTGTCCATGTATATGTGTGTGTCCATGTATATGTGTGTGTCCATGTATATGTGTGTGTACATGTATATGTGTGTGTCCATGTATATGTGTGTGTACATGTATATGTGTGTGTCCATGTATATGTGTGTGCACATGTATATGTGTGTGTACATGTAGATGTGTGTGCACATGTATATGTGTGTGCAAATGTATATGTGTGTGCACATGTATATGTGTGTGTACATGTATATGTGTGTGTCCATGTATATGCATAGTTTGGCCTCAAAGTGTAGTTTCTTCGTAAGCATGTAATGAAATTGATTGCAATTGAAATATGAAATGTGCTATTTGGAATATTCTGAACACGTTTTCATTACACTCTCGACTCTATTTTTTTTTTTCATGGAAACCAAACTTCCTCTATGAGGAAGCAAAATCCTGAAAAAATGCTTAGTCTGGCCTCAAAGTCAATATATGTGTGTATATGTATATGTGTGTGTACTTGTATATATATGTGTGTGTACATGTATATGCGTGTGTACATGTATATGTGTGTGTCCATGTATATATGTGTGTATATGTGTATGTGTGGATACATCTATATGTATATGTATACAGTATCGACGAAGATGAATTTCGAATTGAACTATCGTCGATCGAAATTTCTCGAGGGAATCGATCGGCGCTTTTGACGTATTTGCTATTCAGACCTAGTATCAATTTGCCCAGATGATGTCCCTGAGCGGAGACGTGATGCCGCAGTATCGTCAGGAAGCCCCGAAGACGCCACCGCACATACTACTACACTATTGCGCCTTCAAGGCGATATGGGATTGGATAATCCTTTGTCTGACATTTTACACGGCTATAATGGTCCCATACAACGTGGCCTTCAAAAACAAAACGAGCGAGGACGTTTCGTTGCTCGTCGTCGACAGCATCGTCGATGTTATATTCTTCATCGATATCGTACTCAATTTTCACACGACCTTCGTCGGCGCCGGTGGAGAAGTCGTTTCCGATCCGAAGGTACGTGTTAGCTTCCCCATAGTGGAAGCCAAGGCAACAGTGCGGACGCTCGAACACGTCCCAGTCGTCGGAAACCCCTGTGCACATTTTATTTATTATTAATTTAATTATTAGAAATCTGATCTGAGACTTGTAAACGCATTTGCAAACATTGTTTTATGCACGGAAAAAATTTATACGAGCTTTAGCCCTAAATTACTTTCCATCGTTGCATTTTGTTAAAATACGAACGATATAGTGTTCGGAGACTGGTACAAGCGTTACTACATGCGCGACCCAATAATCGGAGAGTTCGAAGAAGTTAGGTTGGTCAGTTTTTCACGTAGCTTATCGTCAGAATTGTTTCAAATGTATATGCAAATGCATCAAATGTATATGCAAACGGGGCTTTAGGAGATTCGTCATCGGCGGTGAAAAATACATAAAACGTATCCTCAAAATCACGAATTACACAAATTTCAATTAACGATTTTATGCAATAAATTTTGACGGCATTTTTTACTTTCAATCTCATAAGATCCAGCAATTTTTGTTACGTTACAAAAAGAACTGCAAAGTAATTTGCACACAGCTTATTCATTTATTGCAATATTGGGCGTAGCTTCCTCTATGTCGAAGCCAAAATCGATCACCGTACTGTCTTACAGAAATCGATGCAAAAAATTGCATTAAACGAGAAAGCCATCTGCAAATGATTATTTTTGTCACTTAAAACGAACGCTCCAAAGATTGCTTATTTATTTATCGATTTATTATGATTTCCATTATCGCGTACGTATTTCAGTTAAATCTGTTGCTGTCGACATTTTGACGAAGATTTCCTCGAACCGGAAGTGACCGATCATAATATTGAATATTGTTTAATTTAATTTGTTTTCAGGTGATAAGAATGAACTACTTGAAGTCGTGGTTCATAATAGATTTACTGAGTTGTCTGCCTTACGACGTGTTCAACGCGTTCGATCATGACGAAGACGGTATCGGTAGTCTCTTCTCGGCGCTGAAAGTCGTCAGGCTACTGAGACTCGGACGAGTCGTTCGTAAGCTCGATCGGTATCTCGAGTACGGTGCCGCGATGCTCATCCTTCTGCTATGCTTCTACATGCTGGTCGCACACTGGCTAGCCTGTATCTGGTACGTCACATTAAGGTGATTTCACCCTACGAACACGTTCTCTAAGGTAACCCCCCTCCCCCCCCCCCCCGCGTGACCGCCGCTCCGAGCCAACGATCCTTACCCACCAACCTCCTTCAGACTTCTCTATCTTGTCTATTTCGTCGTACTTAGAGAGGATTTTCGGGACGAGAGCGACTCTGGATGTCTCTGGAGAGTACAAGGTCGACCGTTCTGGCTGCACCTTTTTCAATCTTTGTCTCTCTCTCTCTCTCTCTCGTCTCGATCGCACCGCCCACCCCTGATTTTTTTTTTTGTTATCTAGATGGCTTTACAAGCTGCACGGATCGTAGATACATTTTTTCTATAACGTTCAGATAGAGAAATCAGCAACACTCGCACATTACATACCCACCGAAAGCCACGGAGATAGAAACATTCCTTTGCAGAGAAAAAAGTTAACACAAACTCGCAGCAAAAAAAATATATATATAGCTTCCTCCGCGAGAGAGGGAAAGGCGTGTTTGTAGTTATTTTTTTTTTTTAAGGGCCAATGCACGATCCGAGTAAATTTTACCGATCGATAAACCTTAGAGAACTCATGGATAAAAGAAACGAGAAAGTACATTCGATGATACCCAGTGAACACATTTTACTACGGCAATATAACATGGAAGTTAGAAGTGATGTGACAATGTTATTTTTGTTATATATATAAGGTATAAAACGTTGAAGTAATATGTAACGTTTAAATGGTTGTGTGCAGGTAATGAAGGTAATGTTAATGGTGTGTGATGAAGTTACATCGCAATAATGCAATTGGTCTCTCTGTAACATTTACATAACATGTTTATAACAATGTTATAACAAACAAATAATTACCACTTTCCCTATTACTGTCAAAAGCCTTACCGACCAATATTTCATGCAAAAAAATGTTAATTATACATCAATCGTGATTCGTATGTAATTTGTCTGAACCGTATATACAATTTTCTTAAAATATTTGCTCGGTCAAAAACAGCCCAATAAGTACGGTCTACAAGTCCAAGGTCCCCAAATTCGTTAACCACCGATGTTACACAAATTAATATAGTTTTTTCTGAGATCAATTTGTTCTATTTGTTCCTCTGGATCGAGTAAATTCCATTCTCACTAACAAAGATTCTGATCTAATTTTTTTTTTTTTTCATAAATAACCCCACGTTACATTGTTATATAACAACGATATAATACGGTAATATAAGAGTGCTATATTGCTGAGTTAGAAATTGTAGCTTGCGTGCAATTTAATGTAACTCTGATGATATTACTGTTACTTTAAGTTACATTGCCGCAACATTGTTGCAAAATTGCTGTGTTTCCTGGGTAATATCGTCACGATAGCGAGCTGCTGCCAATAGATGAAATAGCGCGCGGCATGTCTTCGTGCTTATTCGAGGATCAACAAAACAAAACAAAAAAGCCACTGTTCCGATCGCTTAAAGAAAAAAAAAAAAAAAAAAACAATTTTCTATGAAACACATTTGAAATTTTTCGTTGCTATTTTTGGCGAGAAGCTCTCATCGTTCACAGAATCTTCTTCGTGCGCGCGTTTAAAGGTATTCGATAGGGAGATCGGACGCAGATAGCGGGGTCCAGTATTCGTGGCTCTGGAAATTGGCGAACGTAACGCAGTCTCCGTACAGCTACTTGTGGACGAACGCCAGCACCGTGCCAGAGCTCGTGGCCGGACCATCGAGGCGAACGATGTACGTCACCGCGCTGTACTTCACGATGACCTGCATGACTTCCGTTGGATTTGGTAACGTCGCCGCCGAGACCGACAACGAGAAAATCTTTACCATCTGCATGATGATTATTGCCGGTACGTTTAACTGTACATTTATATGTACGAGCTCGACGTACCGAGATTATATCCGCGTCGGTCGACCGGTGTAATAGTAATAAAAATAATTTTCTTCCGTCCGTTGAAGCTCTCCTGTACGCCACGATCTTCGGTCACGTGACGACGATAATTCAACAGATGACCTCGGCCACCGCCAAGTACCACGACATGCTCAACAACGTGAGGGAATTCATGAAACTTCACGAAGTGCCGAAAGCACTGAGCGAGAGGGTAATGGACTACGTCGTCAGCACGTGGGCCATGACCAAGGGTCTCGATACCGACAAAGTTCTAAATTACTGCCCGAAGGACATGAAAGCCGATATATGCGTGCATCTCAATCGTAAAGTCTTCAACGAACATCCTGCCTTCAGGTCAGTCCAGTCGATTTTTCAATATTTATGTCGAAATTTTATTAATACGTTCGATATGCCAATTGCAACCAGTTTCCTTAGATGACAACGAAGAAATTACACTTTGAGGCCAGACGAGGCATTTTTTTCAGGATTTTGCATCCTCGTAGAGGAAGTTTGATTTACATGAAAAAATAAAAATAAAAATAAATTCGAGAGTTTAATGAAAACGTGTTCAGAATGTTCCAATTTGCACGTTGCATATTTCAAATGCAACCAATTTCCTAACATGCCACCGAAGAAACTACACTTTGAGGCCAGACTAAGAATTTTTTAGAATTTTGCTTCTTCATGGAGCAAACTATGTTCTTATGAAAAAAGAAATTTCGACAGTTTAATTAAAACGTGATTAGAATGTCCCAAAACATCAGATAATATTTAAAAAATATTTCTGGATATGTGTGTGTGTGTGTGTGTGTCTGAGACTAGAAAATTTGAAACTCTGATAACTTGAGAACGACTTGACCTACCAAGCTGAAATTTCTAAATTCTATTGGGAACCTTTGTAGTGAACATTTAAAGAAAAAAAAATCCTTGATTTTTATATTTTCAAACGCGATTATTTTCTTTTACCGAGAAAGCTTCCTCCACGAGGAATCCCAATAATCACAAACAATGATTTTTCATAGAATTCTGTACACAAAAGTATATTAGATAACGAAGCTTTGCGAGTCTCGATTTTCACGCTTTTTTTTGTTTCCTACACGAAGAGTCTCCAGTCTTATTTTGTATTATTTTTTTTTTTGTATATAGATTGGCGTCCGACGGTTGTCTCCGAGCGTTGGCGATGCATTTCACAATGTCGCACAGCGCGCCGGGCGATCTTCTCTACCACACCGGCGAATCGATAGACTCCCTCTGCTTCATCGTCACCGGAAGTCTCGAGGTCATTCAGGACGATGAGGTTGTCGCCATCCTGGGCAAGGGGGACGTTTTCGGCGACAGTTTCTGGAAGGACTCTGCCATCGGCCAGAGCGCGGCTAACGTACGAGCTCTCACCTACTGCGATCTTCACACCATCAAGAGAGACCGGCTTCTCGAAGTTCTCGACTTTTATCAGGCCTTCGCGAACTCGTTCGCCAGAAACCTCGTCCTCACGTACAATCTGCGTCATCGGGTAAGTCATTACTTATTTCGTTTTCTTTTCTCATTAATCGTCAATTTTTTCAAAGACCAATCATTAAAGAAAAGAATATTCGAGTTTTTGTAACTTGCAGATAGTTTATTGGGTCGTCAAATATAATCTCCGTGTCACAGCGGGAGTTCAAACATTCGCGTAGTTTCACTCGATTTAAAAACATACGAAGTGATAATATTTATATTTATATTGTATATATATTCATTGGTAAACGACATTCATAAAGTTTCACAACAAATTAGCTTAATATTAGGAGATAATAATTCGCGCAACTTTCATAGCCGAGTAAAAATGACGTCGGGTGGGTTTTTCACAGTACACTTTTTTCTTTACACATATAAATATGGCTGATGAGAACTGGAGGTAGCGCAGCTTAAAGTTAGAAGTTCAGGCCGTCCCGGACACGACGAATTGTTATATATCGCTCGCTGGAGAACCCCTCATAAAATCCCAACTTAAACAACGCGTTCGCAGCGAGAGTATCTTTCCGGCAGCTGAATCGCGAGTTGCCTCGCTTTATCTCTCCTAATAAAATTCGTTTGGCCTCTCCCGTCGTTACTCCAACTTCGCTTAACAACAATAAAAAAAAATAATAATAAAAAAAAAGATCGTCGCGGTCCGAAATTTCGATGTGACAATCCGGTGTTCGCGCGTTCTTCTTTCTAAAAACGATAATTTACAGTTCGATTCTCGACACCGATCCAAAAAAGCAAAGTCTCCAAAGAAATATCAACATTCAGACTCGTAGATAAAGATTTAACAAAAGATAGTTTCGTTCCGCGAAATATACAAGGACCAGTCGTGTTATCTCAATATTCCTCGCCAGGAGAAAAAGCACGCTCATTCGGGAGGTTTGTCTCTGAGCCCTTCGCTGTGCATTTTTCGTCCGGAAAGCTCGAGCAGAACTTTCGATGTGGGATGCTGATCGAGTATGGACTTCGCCTCTCTCGTGTCCTCCTCTGCATCGGGTATCGGGCCAACGCCCCACACCTCGAGATGTTTTATCTTGAAGTTTTCCTTGCCGCTGAGCTGGACGTAGTTGTGAAAGGTCGTGCACGAGACGCTCGATTTGCCGGTGCCGTACTCGCAGTCGAGCCAGAGTCCCGGATAGTTGAGTTGCCCGCCGATGAGCAGTCCGTTCAGCATGGTCTGCTGGTGAAGATTCAAGTACTGATAATGATTGTTGTAACCGCTCGAGGTGAATGTCAGAATGTCGGGCTCGAGCTTGAAGACGAAGCAGGTCTGATTGCCCGCGAAGTTCGGACTGAGCGCCCAGTTGTCCGGGGCGAAGGCGCCGAAAACGTGGTCGTCCGTGTCCTGGACGATCATGATCGTGGCGCCCTGAAGCGATATGCGGCCGAGCATCGTCGAGAACGATTCACCGTGAACCTGACTCGAGAACAGGAATCGCCACTCGTCGCGGAGGTCGAGCGGGAGGCTCAGATTCAGAAAGAGCACGTCGCCCAGTCCGAGGATGCTCGGAAAGTGCGGAATATTCTCGAGTCCCCGGCATATCGGCAAGAGATTTAGGTCGTTCATGCGCGCGCCCGTGTTCTTGTCGCCCTTCTTTTGCGAAGCCAGGAAGAGGCACTGAAAGACGTGCGACTGAATCTTCTTGAAAGTCGCGGCCTGGGCGTACCAGCTCTCCACCTGATCGATAGTCAGCGATTCTCCGAACTTCGTGAGCTCTTCGCAGAGGCTCCTTGAGCGCATTCCTATCCTCCTCGTGTTCACCGTGCAGCCTATGCTGCTCCAGCTCATGTAGTGCGAATTCGCGCTGTTCTTTTGGAGCCGCAGGTACGAATTTATCGTCGCCTGAACGTACTGCAGAAATATCTCCGTCGATATGTCCAGTTTCTGCTCCTCCTCGGAGAATCCATTGAAGACGAGACTCGTTCTCTCCTCCGGACTTCCCCTCACCGCGAAGACGTAGAGACGACCGAAGTTTTCGCCGTTTATCGCCGAGACTTTCTTGCCTGGTTCGTGACAGAGAAATCTCACCGTGAACTGCAGCAGCGTGTCGTCCAGATGCGTCGACCAGTGCTTGAAGATGTCCTCGCGTTTTATCGAACCGGAGCTCCGCGACATCGATTTGAAGAGATTCTCCACTAGCGTAACCTCTTCGGCCGAGAGTATATTCGCCGACGAGGCCGAGCGACTCGAACCGTGACCCATCTGATTAACAAAAACAGAAACATTTTCGATCGTGAAGCTAAGCTGTTACATAAAATTATAAATTCGATTTGGCGGACTGGAAACTTTTTATGCTGTTTTTAAAACTGGTACGTTGAATTTAATGCGCAACCATGATGAAAAATTAATGAACTTTTACTGTGAAATTAATGTAAATTATTAGAAGCAAAGGATTTCTTAAGTTTTTAATATACGGTATATACATTTTTTATCGCCGCTGTAGATGAAACCTAATACGCCGGACTGGAAGTTTTTACGTGCGGTAAATTTTACGTGCAATCGCGAAGAAAGACTTTAATACAGTGAAAATAAAATAAATTATTGGATTTAAAGTACTTTTATAGTAAAACTTAAAGTAAATGATTAGAAGCGAAGTGTTTCTAAAGTTTTTAACATTCCGTACATTGAATTTTCATCACAATTCTACATGAAATTTTATGTACCACTTTATCCATAAAACACTTCCCGTACCGATACGTCAAATTCCATACGAATTTTTTTTAGTCTATAAAAAAAAAAAAACAAAAAAACGTAAACAGGCACGTACTTCTGGGACAAAACTAAAGAAACTCGTGACAGGCGGTACAAACCTTTCTATCGTAGATTGACAATTTTTTTATCCCCGGAAAATCGAGCGGATCTACATAATCACAGTTTTCTCTATCTCGCGACTTCACTCGAAGGTTGCATTTCTTGATATTTTTTTTTTTTTTTTTTCTACCGACAATTAAACGCCCGACGAGTGCTCGGGCCGAGCCTCGGCGATAAATAAAATATTTGCAGGTTATGTAGCCGCGCTCTCGAGTGTAGTCTGCTCCCTGCAAGGACTTATCGACTGGCGTTTGTGCGCCTGCGTCGAGTCCTCGGGCAGAGAGAAACAGAGAAATTCGACCCGGCGCGTTTTATCCGTCGTCGTTCACTGAGCCGTCATCCCGCGCGTGTATCATCCACCTTTTTATGTTTGCACACAAAGACCCGTTTCACGTTTACGGTAGGGCCTGTAAACGTGACCGAGAAGCTTAAAAATGCGACAATGCCATAAACGGAAACGGATATTCCGTCGTGGGAGTTGACCCGTGAGTTCCCCCCCCCCCCCCGCCCGTTCGATTATATCCTTTAGCGGAGCGTAAAATTTTACAACTACGCACAGCAACGAATCGTGTGTTCCTTAATCCATCCGTTTATGTCACTGGCTGCATTCGAGATACAGTCGAGAGAACATTTTTTTTTTTTTGTTTTTATTCCACGACGATCACTTCCGGTTTGAAAATCTCATTTTTCGACCGGAAGTGACGTCGCGCAGAAAAACTTGAAGCTTCGTTGTGACGTCACTGCCGGTTTTATAATGTCATTTTTTCAACCGGAAGTGACGTCATACCGAAGAGATGTCACTTCCGGTTTGAAAATCTCATTCTTCGACCGGAAGTGACGCCATGCCGGAAACGCGGTATCACCGATTTAAAAATCTAATCTTTCGATCAAAAAAATCGATAAGAATATCTTATTTTACGATTCGAAAAACAATAAGAGAATCTAATTTTTCGATAAGAAAATCGATAAGAGAATCTCTTTTTTTCGACCGGAAGTGACGTATTCCGGTGCGACGTCTCTTCTGATAAAAAAAAAAATAAAAAAAATAAAATAAAATGAGGACTACAAACCGGAAGTCGTGACAAGGAAATTTTACATATTTGTCTGCATGACGAGAAAATGTTTAATTTTCCTCAGAAATGTATGTCGAATGCAGTGATAGAATCATGTGAATTAAGTAACACATGAAAGATGGGCGATGCGTCACAAATGCATTTGGAATTCATCTCGAATGCAGTCAGCGACAGAAACGAATTAATTAACGAATGTCACGAGAAAGTTTCTGATAAAATAAATCGTCACGTATTTATGCATAGAAGACCGCGTTTCAATCGATTCGTCAAAGTTTTCTGCCACTGTACGCAGTTTCATCGCGTACATGGCTCTGAAACTTTTGCGATTCGAGGAGCGCCGATAGCTTTTAGGTAGTTTCGTAAGGTTTTAGGGGAATCCCACACGAATGTGGGATTAAACTTTTGACACGCGTCTGCACGCTACGGAGCGTAACTACTTGAGATTCTCCTGGAGCGTACATCTCGCGATGACCACGCAACACGGTTGCACTAGAATATCCGTAACGAATAACTTTTGATATACCTCCAAACTGTCGATTAACGATTTCCTTTGTTCAATATTGTTTCAGCTCATATTCAGAAAAGTAGCGGACGTTAGACGCGAGAAGGAACTGGCCGAGAGGCGAAAGAACGAACCGCAGTTGGATCAGACGCAGGATCATCTCGTTCGCAAGATTTTTTCGAGGTAGGGCCCACTACGGCGCGGCGTTTAGATAAGGCGAACTCCTCAAATGAAAATTAATGTTCGCTGCTTACTTGAATCTTTTTTTTTTTTTTTTTTTTTTTTTTTTTTTCCATTTCGATTGTGTACCACTATGATACTATTATACAAACGGACGTCGAGACGTGATTACCGAAACAGAGCCAACGAGTCGCTGAACAATCTCGCCGCTGAATCTGCATCATCTATCGATCTCCTTCCGTTTCGCGAATTAAAAAAGAAGAAAAAAAAAAGAGGAAGAAAAAATTTAATGAAAAAAAAAAAGAAAAATTTCTGCTTCGGTTTTCACGTCCAGCCGAGCTGCGTTTATTATTATCATAGGCCAATATCGTATAACGATATATGATCACTATTTAATCGACGAATAATTAAGTGACAGCGGATAAATCGACTATACATATTATAAAGCAAGAAGAAAAAAAAAAAAAAAAACATGAGTTTTGATGATATACCCAGCGTTTGTTTTTTTTATCGATCATGTGTGTGATGATTATTCGATATTGCGACTGTTGATCACGCCTGGCTGACGGGCTGTGTCCGAAAAGATTCAAGACCGACGGGGATCCACAGATCAGCATGACGAGGATACTTGCTAGTCGACCTCCTCCTCCTACCCAGGATTCCGACGAGGAGCTCACCGTCAACGTCCTACCGCCATGGCCGAGTTTTAGGCAATTTCATTTATTACGTATTTATTTATCTCCATTCCTTTTATTGCCATTATATTTCTGCTACGTATTATTCAATCAAACATTATTATTATTATTGTTATTATTATTATTATTATTATTATTATTATTATTATCGTTATTATTATTGATATTATTATTATTATTATTATCATTCCTGTATCGAAATATTATCTGTCATTATGAATTCTTACTTACCGATAGACATTGAAAAAAAAAAGAAACGAACAAAAAAAAACATGATTATATATATATATATATAAATACTAGATACATATTATTCATTGTCACGCCCGTATACATACATGTATCTATATAAATATCCATTTACACAAACGAGAGCAATGATCACCCGAGTTTAGTCGCGTAATTCGCGTATTTTTGTTTTATGCTAATCTATATTTATACAGTTTCATCATCACGGAAGCAAAAATTGAGCCACATTGGATTCAATATAAAAAAAAAAAAAATGAAAATAATTATAAATTCAGCTTGTACATTTGAACACGTTTCACGCGCTTTTTATCTTTCAACTTGGAACACGAATTTCTCTCGTTTTTTTTTTTATCTACTTTAAATTGAGCCTTCTCGTAATATCCGAATTGCGCGTTCACGCGCGAGTTTCAAAGTCCCGGAAACTAAAAAAAAAAAAAAAAAAGAAAAAAATGTTAATTTTTTTTCTTCAATTATACTTTTCCGTGACTATGAATACTCGCTTGTTAAATAATATAATTTTCAAGAATGCTAGAGTGCTGTAAAATATTCGCCTTTAGAGGGTTATGCGCATTATTTTTCTTCTTTCTAACTTATATACTATATATATATATATATATATATATATATATATATATATATATATATAATATTCTCTTAGCAACGGAGACGTTGCAACCGGATGGTTCACTCGCCCTCGCATATACATATAAATATAATATCTTAGTACCGAGCTAGAGACCAGTCGACTTTTCTGGCAATCAGTCTCCACCGAGACCTCTCGAATAGCTAACAGAGATACGAGTACAACGAGCAATTTCGATACGTGCCAACATTTTTTTCTTTCGAATTTACTTTTGCGTCGTACGTATTGTTGTGAATCGACGTGAAATCCGGGACGAGCTGTGCGCTAATTATAAAGTCGACTGGCTCTTGGCCGGGAGGGTCCCGCCGAGTGTTCATCGGTTGCACAATGTCTGCGTTTTTAGTATATCAAACCCAAGGGTTGTATAGATCGAATACGAGGCATCCCTTTAACTCTCTATATTTCTCTTTATCTATTTCTATCAAGTTCGATCCTCCATGTCCAATCAATACCCCTTTTTATTCTGTCTCTCTGTTATATCACCCCTGTTCGTCTGCTACCCCCCTCCCTCCCCCCCCTCTCCTCTTCCCAGGACACTTTACTCGAAAGTTATATTGTACTTTTCATCGAGATGAATTATTTTATAGCTTATCGATTCTCGGACGTTATAAATAGAAGGGCTCGTACAATGCTCGAGGGATTAAGCGCGGAGAACCCTCACGAGAAAGTCCTTTGAACCCGCCTCCCTATCTAATTCCCTTCTGTTTTATACTTTCTTTGTACCGTATATATATACACATTATATATATATATACTATATATAATACCTCAGCGAATAAACCCCCCAAGCTCGGTTATACTACTATTATATCTCCAGTTCGCGGGGTGCATGTTATATACACACTCTAGGATTCAAGTTTCTCTCTGTCACCTGTACTTGTATCAATATTTTTCGTTTATTTGTTTTTATATTACATCAAATTATTACTATTGCAGCCCCCTCGAGAAACGACTGGATCGCTTTTCGTTAAAAATACCATTTAACAAAATAATTAAAAAAAAAAAAAAAAAAAATTATCACCACCAAGTTTCGCGAAATATTTTTACCGATTTACTTTAATGATTACCAAGAGTAACGATTTTCGTCTATAATAACGGATCTATAGTTTCTCGAGAGGCCTTATCTACCATTATTGTATTGATACATCGGTATGCGACAGTGAACGCGAAATATCTCTCAATGGCTGACCTAAACGGGCCGCTACTACTTGCGGAGAAAAACTTCATCCTCTTCGCGGAGGCGTGTGGGGGAATGAAAAAGTTTTCAATAACATTAATTCTATTAACGGCATATGTATATATGTATATATATATATATATATATATATATATATATATATATATATCTGTATAGCGTTCACAGTCTTTCGCCCGATTCCCGTATGTTTACCGCCATTTTATCACAAAAAAAAAAAAAAGAAAAATTTTCTTTCTTTTTCCCGTAGGCACACCAAAGTAGGTTGCTCGTGAACACCGCTGGAGCTGTACCCTTTATAGCCTCTGTAGCCAATTTTGTAATGATGTAAGAACGCTATAAACCAGTATATAAAAACAAATTATATAAAGGATAGTGGTGGATCTTGGCAAGAGCGCGTTTCACGGAGTTACCCGCGAATTTATTTTATCACACTATACATATATATATATATGTATATGTGTATATATATATATATATATATATATATATATATATATATATATACCCTAGTGCATTCCGTGAAACGTGAAATCTCGTCAGCGGAAGCCACAGAGAAACTAACCGTCAGATTAAAAAAAAAAAAAAAAAAAAAAAACACAAAAAAAAGAACAAAACACCAAAGAAAGAAAGAAATTACATAGAATAAATACGGCCTCTATCTATCTATCTATCTCTCTATCTCTCGTACTTATACAAAAAAAAAATATCCTGCCGCGTTAATCGCCGCCGACAATAACAATACGGGGAACGAATAGTAATGTTTTTTTTTTTTCTGTTACTTTTGACACTATCGGTATAGATTTCGGAGGGAGAGACACACGGCCGATGTGGAAAAGGGCGACAGCAAAGACAGCAAGGACGGCGAAACGTCGCACTCGAGAAAAGCCTCGTCCACCGATGAGACTTCTACCGCACGTCCCAGGACCAGCAAGTGGGGTCGATTACTCGGTAATTCAACTATTGCTTACAATACAATTTCACCATAATTACATTATACTTACACTATAATTACACAATAATTACACGATACTTACACTATAATTACACTATAATAGCACTATAATTACACTATAATAGCACTATAATTACACTATAATTACACTATAATTACACTATAATTACACTATAATTACACTATAATTACACTATAATTACACTATAATTACACTATAATTACACTATAATTACACTATAATTACACTATAATTACACTGTAATTACACTGTAATTACACTATAATTACACTATAATTACACTATAATTACACTATAATTACACTATAATTACAGTATAATTACAGTAAAATTGTAATACAATCGTAACGACTGTGTCTAAAATTACAGGGAGCTCGAGTCTAGATTCCGGAAGCGAGGCCGGCACCGGTGCCGACACATTCAAGAGATCTCTGAGCGCCCGTGATTCTCGTCCAAGTTCGAGCGCTGGCACGAACAAGGTATTCCCGAAGCTCGGCAAGCTCGGCGGAACTATCGAGGAGACCGGCGACGTGGACACCTTCAAGGAGCCCCATCAGACGGCCCCGACGTTGACCGTCGATTCCAAACAACTCTCCCTTCGAAGATTGGAGAGTTACGACGGCGGTCTGATAACGGCGCAGCCCGGACAGGATCGGGAGATCCTCGCCGCCGTTCTCGAGGTCAAGGTCGATCTGAAGCTCGAGGTGCAGAGGGTGAACCAGCGTCTCGCGAAGCTCGAGGATATGCTGCAGATACTGATGAATAGGCTGCCGGCGCCGTCGGCGACGTCCCCGGCGGCCGGCGGTCACGCCGCTTCCGGAAGTCCCACGGCGAGCGGCGCACTGGCCAGTCCGCCGCAGCAGAGAACCCTAGAGATAAGGAACCAGCAGGCCGGAAACGGCGGTCAGACCTCGACGACGAGTGGCGCACAGGGGCAGAACGACGCCGGTACACAGACTCCCGGTAGCCTGCCGGAGCAGGCGAAGGTGACGACCTCCGCGACGTCCCCGATCGAGGGTTCGCGAGAGATGCTCGTACTGGCCGGCTCGAGCTGCGAGCGCGTCCAGGTCAAGGAGCCGCATCATCATCACCATCATCATCATCATCATCAGTCACAGGCCCAGCAACAGCAGTCCGAGAGATCGAAGGAGTCGATCTCCGACAGACTGTCGGGCGGACAGTCCTCCGATTACAAGAGCTCCTCGAGGGAACTGAACAAGGAGCTCCTTGAGCGACTGGCGCAGGCCTCGACCTCGAGGGACGAGACCGGCGCCCTCGGGCCTCTGATACTTCGAAAGCGTCGGAGCAAATCGAGGAACAAGGGCGCCGCGCCGCTCGCTCCGCTCGCCACACAACCGGTCAGTCCCACCGATCCGACCGAGACGACGCAGATGCTCGAGTGCGAGGAACAGCGCGGCGACAACGGTAGTGCCGAGAGAAGTGAGAGGACCGACAGATCGGAGCGCAAGAGGCCTCCACCGAGGCCGAGAGAGTACTTGTGAAAATTCAAAAATCTCGCCGCCCTCGCCGGGACGAGCATTTTCGACGGTCCCCCGGGATTCGCGGTCAGCGAGCCCGAGGCTCGATCAAATTTTCCGGGCTCCCCGGGCCACGGCGATCCCTCGGGCTCGCCGAGCGAACTCTTCGGCGGTGTGTACATAAGTGTCGTGGGAGATCGCGGTGCTCGTCGCGCCACCGTGAATTTATTTATTATACTTCTCAGAGACGCTCGTCGCGCCAATGAGTTCGTCGAACGCTGGATCCTCGGGATCCTTACGGGACGCCGCTCGAACGTCGAGCGGTCCCGATGACGACGTGCCTCGTCCGGATGTCGCACCACGGCAGAACAACGGAATTATCCCGCCGATCATTAGGAAGCTCACTTAACACAGAGAGAGAGTAAAACTGAATCGATAAGTTATGTATGCGTAATGAAAAAAAAAAAAAACAAAAAAAACAAAAAAAACAACAAAATTAACTTATTGTAACGATATCGAAGTGTTCGACGATGATCGATATTTAAAAAAAAATTGACAACAAAAAAGTGCTCATCGCTATCGCTATCCAGTCCGACGGATCTGCGATCGCTTATATAATACTCGAAGGGAAAAAAAAAGAAACACGCGAAAAACCTATTCTCTGACCTTTACTTTCATCATCATTGATAAGGGACTGGTGTAATGGGCGGGCGATTGCGAAGAACGGAAAGGAATATTTACAAAAAAAAAAAAAAAAGGCTTTCGGTCGGGAAGCTGTTGTTGACGAGATAGAGAATTTCTTATTAAAGCTAAAAGAAAAAAAAAAAAAAATCAAATCGCGTTCGGACATACAAACACACATACACAGTTATACACACACACACACACACACACACACACACACACACACACACACACACACACACACACAGAGATACACACACTGTAAGGAGATTTTAGGCGTAAGTAAAACGTTTGAGCTGCACTTTCGCTAAAACAAATAAGAAAAAGCTCGCCTCGCGCCAACGAAGAAACGCGCCGTTGATCGTCGATGTAATTAAAAAAATATTATGGAAAAAAAAAAAAAAAAAAAAAAAATTAAGCAATACCGCGCGTGTTGATGAAACAACCGAAGTTCAAGAGGGAGTATAAATATTACAAATAACGATAGGCAGCGTCGATGCAAGAGACGCTGTTGCTTTATCTTCAATTCCGCGAGAAAATAAAAGAAAATGGTAACAAAATAATAATATGCGGCAACGATTACACACAACACACACAACACACTGAACCCACACGATAAAAATACGTTTGCACCGGCCAAAAGTGGCGATATGACAAACGCGAATAAAAAAAAAAAAAAAAAAAAAAAAAAAAAAAAAAAAAAAAAAACGATAAGTAAAATAAAAAAATTGCTTGCGACGGCTTCTACGAAACATCGAAATATCCAGTATAAAGATAAAACTATAAAAGCGTGACACGCGAAAAAAAAAAAAAAACCGTAGTCGCGGTACGCTATAGATAGTTTTATTGGTAGCATTAATATCCGTAATAGACATTAAGTACGATTGGTTCTCGACAAATGCGGGGCTGGATTGGAAAAAAAAAAAAAAAAAAAACAGAAAGAACCACACATAATTATACAGTTTAGAGACTATAGGGGTGCGAATGTGAGATTAAAGGGCTCGCGAGACGAACCCTTGTGGAGGATAATTTACTAGAAAAAAAAAAAAAAAAGAACAACAAAAAAGCGTCGCGCGGTCGTACGGTTCACTCGATTAGGTCCGAGGATAAAAATGAATAACCAATAGGAGATCCGAAAAAACATAAGACGAAGAGGCCCCCCCCCCCCCCCCATAATATTACTATTCTTATTGTTATCGTTAATATTAATTTCCATCATGAAGTAGTTTCAGGATTTTGATAATGAACTTGCGGCGGCAGCAACAGCCCGCCTTCGATATGTTAATTATTGTCTTTACGTTCGATCGCTGTCCGCGGCGTGCCTCGACGAGGAGAACCAATCGCACCATTTTTCGAAATTTAATTCGGCTATTTGTATTAACGGAACGAGACAGACAGCTGTCGTTGTTTTGTAGCAATGATCAGTTTGTCTTGAATCTCTCTCCCCCCCCCCCTCCCCCACCCTCGCCCGGTATAGCTGGAGAATGGACCTAAACGCGCGTACACGTATGACACACACGGGAGCCAAACAGCAATATTAGATGTACATAATAAAAAAAAAAAATACTATACATATTGTAAACTATACGATTGTATATATATATATTTATGCGACTGGTACACATTGCGTGTGTGTGTATGCGCGTGTATATAATATTATGTATAGCAGAAAGGCGTAGAAAAAAAAAAAAGAAAGAGAGAGAGAGAGTGAGGGCGAATCAATTATTCTCTCCGTTTAGATACGCAACGATACATTATAATATTTAAATCGGGGAAAGACGGACGGTGAACGGCCCTTACCAGTCACACACATGCATCATGATATTATATTGTATTATCCTGTATTGTATTAAATTAATCCAAAATGGAATTATTACATGCATATTCGTGATATATATATATATATATATATATATATCGGATGTAGATCTTTCGTTTCTGTTTTTTTTTTTTGGTTGTGTTCATCGTTCAATTCTGAAGATTATCGACGCTTGGATACGATTCGCTTGATTTTTCATGAGAATTATTTAAATTGTGAACGAACCTCATCGCCTGGGTATAAACATCGTCGAATCAACCCAAATAGCACGGGAATATTTTTGAAAGGTTTCGTTAATGTTCGATAATATTTTTTTTGAAATATTGAAAATATTTTATCATTAAAAAATTTTTTGAGAAATGTTTTTAAAACATTTTGAAAATATGGTCTTATCCGGCCATAAACCTTACGTTGAAATGTTTCAAAAATGGTACATTTTTTTTTGAACGTTTCAGCAAAATGCAAAAGATCGAAATATTTCGGTGAAACATGAAATTTAAAATATTAAAAATATTTTGTCACTGTCTTTCGGAAATATTTCAGGTGTGCTGAAAGATTTAATTATGCTTCTGAAAATTCTAAGAAACTTTTATAGAATATTTCAAAATATTATTTTCATATATTCTGGAAATATTTCTAAAATGATTTCAAAATATTTCGTGCTATATGGGAATCGTGTTGTACTTTCGGATTCACGGCAAAACGAAATGAATGCAGAATATAGTTGCAAAAAAAAAAGAGAGTCTATGGTTCAATGTCGAGGGAAGATTAAAAAAAAAAGGCCTTGAAGGGTTTTACGACCAACACTTATATACACGTTACACGCGCATGCAAACACACTACAACATTATTATACTATAAATATATATATACGTACACATAGAAACAGTGAAAGAGAGATTAAGGAAAAGAAGAAAAAAAAAAACGAAGTTTGAAGAGAAAGATCATTGAATATATTATATTATTTCACGTTACATTCGATATGAATTAACAGGAAGTTGTAAAGAAAGTTTGTTAAATAGGTTTTAGATGACGAGACGATATAGCTGGCTCTATTCGTAGTTCAAATTCTATGCGAAAGTTTAATGCTGTTGATAAACTCTAGGGGGTGATGAAGCTACGAATAAAAAGAGCATGGGCAGTGCGACGCGTTTTTCGCATTTATAAAAAAAAAATGCTCCTCGGGGCTTCTTCACCCTCGAACAAGCTCGTTTAACTGCCTTCCTCTCACCCAGTCGCTTCGTTAACGATGTGCGAAACTAGATACATATATAATATTATTTTTGCATCGCTTCGGGGATTATAGCGATTGAGAATTTCGGTATAATTAAATAATAAAACGTCGTTAATGAAAAAAAAAAAAAAAAAAAATAAGAAAAACAAAAAAGTTTTAAAAAATGATGACGATAAACGCGCTCTTGTTATCATTATTATTATTATTAATATTATTATTCGTAATGATGTATATTTTAATCAGTGAAACGGAGGTCTAACAGTCATTTGTGACGATGAAGAAAAAGAAAAGCAGCAAAAAAAAAAAGAAGAAAAAAAAGAAACACTGTACGAAACAAAAAGACAATTGTTACGAGAGCAGGACAAATTGTGCTATGTGACTAACGTACACACACACACACAGACACACATTGACATATAAACTTCGTCAATTTTTTTACGTGGGCAGCTCGTTTATTCGATCGTATACAGTTTCGATAAAGAGGTCACGAAAATTAAGAAAAAAAAAAACAACAAAATATTGTCATTACTTACATTACTGTTATTCGGTATCCCACCCGTCTCATTACCCGGACTCACACACACCTCTATGCCTTCCTTCTTCGCCGCTTGTACTTATTAACTCGAGTTGAAATATCTTCTTTTCATTTTCTCTCGCCACCTCATAACGATTCTCTCCGTATGTATAATTCTTCTCTCGTGACATCGACGACGCTCACGAGGAAGTTGCTTTCGAGCTTATACTATAAAAATAATGAAAAAAAAAGAAAAGAAATGAAAAACAATTGAAAGTTATATAATACAATATTATATACCATCAAACAGGTCACAATAACTTCATCGGTGCGCTCTATCCGCAATACATCTTCACGTTAGTTAACAAATTGACAAAAAAAAAAGAATAAACAAATTTTAAAAAATAATATAAATAAAAAGATACAAACTACCGACAAGAGGATAAACAAAAAAAAACCAACAACTACACTATTTACTTCGAGTCTTGCTTTCGAACCGTGTATATTTAATATTTATACAAAATAATCTAAAATAAAGTGTATGTACGTTTATCGTACATTCTATTATATACAGCGTCGAGTTGTGTTTGTGAGTATTAATCATTGCGCATTTCGGTTGTCTCTCCGATTGCGGAGCTCTCGACAACGGGCCGATATCGACGGAGGAGAGACTAACAGTACACACGAGTGACCCTGGATGGACCGGCGACGTTATCACTGTTTCTCAACATTCACCGCCTTTTTTTTTCTTACTCCGCTCAAAATCTTTTTTTTTTCTCGTTCTTCTTTCGATCGACTTTATCATTGAGATTGAAGTCTCCGCTTATTAAACAACGCCGTGGCGGCGCTTCAATCATATTTTAAAGAAAATGCTTCTCTCTGTTTCGAGTAAACAGACGAGATAACTTCATTCCTCTCTTCTTTAAACCTGCTTCTCGATAACGTGGATGTAGAATGCCGGAGCTTTGATCTCTTCGAGAGGCTTGAAGTCGCCGTAGATCGTGTTTTTTCCAGTCTTGTCGAAGACCTCGTCGAGCATGTCGCGGAAACGCGTGAGCCTGTGAGGATAATACGAGAGCCTGAACTCGCTCACGTTGTCCGGATCTTTGTTGTTACTCTCGGTCGGCTCGAGAGATATCAGATAGTCCAGAGTCACTATCGCAGGCTTGCCGGAGACGTAAAGCACCGAGGTCTTGATATCCGTCATGTGTTGGCTCTGAAAAATTCATTTAAAAAAAATCACGATTAGTTTTATTTTTATTTTTTGCATCGTAATAAGGGATGTGCGAATATTCAAAAAATTGAATAATTCATCATAAATTTAATATGAATAATTCGTACCTGAATATTCAAAATATTCAAATAATTCGCATAATTCGAATTATTCGAACAATTAAAAATATTCGAATAATTTGAATACTTCAATATATTCGAATGATTTTAATAGTCTAAATACTCCAATTAGATAAACGAATTATTTCGATCATTAGCAATATTAATTTGAGAGCAGAGGTGGGCAGTATTTTAAATACTTGATGTATTTCAGGAATAAGTTGCAACAGAGCGTAAGTTCCTCAGCTTTGTAGTAATCAAAATTCTTTATTCCATGGTTATAAAATTTATGTTCTCAGTTTCATTGTAATCGGAATTTCATCATTCGAATATCCGATTCATAAAAATTATTCAAAATATTCGTATGATTCGAATTTTTTTGAATTTGAATTATTCGAACTGTACGAATTTTTTTTTTTTTAGATATTCATAAATAATCGAATTATTCAAATTTTTGAATATTCAATTCAAATTTTGAATTTAATGTCAATATTCAATTCAATACAATTCAAATGCTATTCGCACACCCCTAATCGTAGCGACGCTTGCAATTTCGAGAAAAAAAAGAGACTCACGTTGTAGTATATGCATTTCGGTGGCGTGCTGCCGTTGTCCATGATGTAATCGTAATTCCTGTGGTCAATCAGAAGAAGGCCTCCGGGTTTTACGCAATCCTTGAAATTGGTGAGTGCCTGTCTGAAAAAATTATCGATAACGTCATGAACTTCGTTGCGTTCGTTCCGGTAAACACGATTATCGTTACAAAATTGTATGGTAAACGAACCTTTGTTCGCGCTGATCGCCGAACGAATCGGGCATATGAGCGAAGCTGTTGCCGAGGCAAATCACGGCGTCGAAACCGTCGCCCACCAAATGTTGGATATCTTCGGGCAAGGTCAGCCAGTTCGCCTCTTCGATTACTGTGCAGATAAGGAGCAAACAAAAAAAAATCCAATTAAATTTTCCCTCACTTACTATCAGACGTGAATTAAAAAAAAAAAAAAAAAAAAAAAACGAAGAAGCGGAGAAATTTTGCAGCTGCTGGCACGAAGAAGAAAAGGTCAACGCGCGAAGTGCGAGCGATGGGAAGACAGAGTGACCTTGTTGAAGATTCGTTTGTTTTTGTAATGGCGAAATCGCAGCTCGACTTTTTGTCCGATATTGGACGGCGCAAGGGAGCGTAGAAGAGGCTCACAATGTTGTCTATTTAAGTCTGATCGCTCGGCTCATGGCCAGTTCAAGGTCGAGACGGTGCGCTCGCACCGGTCTGACCGCCTATTCGCGACGAAAGGCCAGATACACAAAACGCAGCTGTAACGCCAAAGCGGATTACCCTTTATCGTGCCAAACGCAAATTACAGTTAATCCCGAGTCCTCATGCCGGACCACTGCTGGAAGATTCGTCCGCGTTGCTTCGAATGAATCTTCCGTTACAGGTGCGAAATAAAATTCAAGCAGTCTTCGACGACCTTCCGAGGCCCTCAAGATTTTTCAAGGTCGCAAAAATGGTCGTCATTTGGTCGAGTGTCGATGTTACTGTACGAACGAAGAATATAAAATTTTAAGGGCCTATAAAAAAAAAAAATGCGGGTACGTTTCGAGGACCTTTCAAGGACGAGAAAAATTTATGGACTTTGGAGATCCTCAGGATCTTTCAAGTTTGCACCAATGATCGATATTTCGTCGAATGCTAATGATATTTTGCGAACGAAGAGTAGAAAATTTGAAGAGTCTATAAAACAAAAATTCAACTACGTTACCAGGACTTTTCAAAGACGAGCAAAAAAATTTAAGGACCATCGAAGCGCTCAGAATTTTTCAAGTTTCCAATAACTATCGACCTTTGGTCGAATTTTCTAATTTTACGGACGGTGAATAGAAAATTTTAAGAATCTATAAAAAAAAAGAATTCAAGAAAGTTTCAAAGACTTTTCAAGGACGAGCAAAACGCAAGGACCTTCGAAGCGCTCGAAACGTTTCAAGGTCGCAATAACGATCAGTGTTTGGTCGAACACCGACGTTACTTTCCGAACGAAGAATAGAACATTTTTACGACCCATAAAAAAAAAAATCTCCGACGTTTCCAAGACGAGAAAAATTTAAGGACTTCCGAATGACTTCGGGAATTTCGAGGACTGCGTAAAGCTTCCGGTAGAGCGCGGGCTGCGCTCGCCGCTACGCTATAGCCAACAAAACTGATCAGCTGATTGATCCGCCTTTTACTCCACGGAGATGAACTTTACGACCAGTTTTATTGTCGCGGTTAAGGAGCGTTCCTCTCCGGTGATTAAATGGCCTCGATGCTGTTTTCGTCGATTCGGTAACTGGACTATCAGCTTTTCTAGCCCAATGACCTACTGATAAAAAGAAAATAATAAAAATAACAGTTTTTTTTTTTTTTAAATTAAATAATTATTATCGTTACCCCAATTGTCGAAGGCCGGTTCCTTCCGCCTTTCCCAACGGGACTTGAGAGCGTATTTCAGCATCTTATCCGAGGCGTCAACGCTCACGACGTCGAAGCCCTCTTCGAGCAGCATAACTGAATCGACACCCGTGCCGCACGCCACGTCGAGGACCCTCTTGCAGCCTTTCTCGCGCAGCAGCCCGACGAGAAAGTCTTTGTAATTTTTCGTGCGTTGTTTCTTGTCACCGATGAAGACCTCCCAGACCTTGGCGGCTTTGCCGTCGGCGTACTGGTCCCTCACACCCTCGGCAGCGGCTCCCAACGAACGCGTTCGAAATACCGAATCCATCATTATAATTTTTTTTTTTTTTTTTTTTTTTTTACAGACTCAAGTTTCGATACGAAGTTTCTTAACCGCTAAAGTATCGAGGAATTTTGGCTGATCGAGGTCCGATTAAATGATGCTTTTCTTTCTATCGTTATATTATACGGAGAGTAAAAACGAAAGGGTCGAGTACGACTGCCTGTACCGGACTGAGACGTTCCGAGCTCCCGTTCGACTTATATGCAACAACGTGTCTTACGAATCTGTATCGTCTTACTGAAGCAGTCTCGTCATATCGCGTTCCACCATCCTCCCGGGCACGGCCGGGGCAATCCGAGAGTCGAATTACGAAAGACTCCACCATCTGCCGTCGTGTTTTCATCGAAGCGCGAACCGGTAGTGACGAAACTTTTTTATCCTCGGAACAAAAAAATACGTATATATATAGAGATATATATATATATATATATATATATATATATATAACAAGACAATATTTTCGTCGCGATAGCGCGATAACAGCGAGCGAGATAATGTAGCGAGAATGTTTTTTTTTTTTTTTTTTTTTCATTCATTCTCGCGCGAACTCGGCGGAGTGTTGCGTGTGACAGAGTTATTATTATGTGCAGTGAGGACTGCGTAATTATTTCGCCGAGTTACGCTTGAGATACCGAATCGAATAGAAAATAATAGAACGCGTCCTCGGACCGTCGTAGTTTTATTCTCAAAAAGTCAATATATCGTCGATAACATATCGATTAAAGTTTGTTTTCAGCTTTGTATTCGACGGATTGCGCAAACGTGAATAACAGAGGTCGGAGGCTTTTTTCTCGTCGCGGTTTAATCAGCCGGCCGAGAAACGACGGTAACATCGGATCGCGGGCTTTGCGCTCCTGGTTCTCCGTGATTGCGTGGCTAATTGTCTGGCGCGGGCGCTAAACCGTGCAAATTCCGATAATTTCGCTTGTCATCGGTGCGAAAAGCCGACGCAACAGGTTACAAGCGAAACCTGGCTTTAATGCCACTACCCGGTCCGAAGCAACGGAGAGAATCCCTGAATCCGCTAATTACATCCGCGACTCGAACGGGGATGGGTAATCCGATCCGATCTTGGATACCAGAGCTGGGCAATGCTTCAAGTACCCGGTACTCCTTTGGTACTTCAAGTATATACTTCAAGTCGACAAGTACTTTTTAGTGCTCAAAATACTTTTTAGTACTACAAGTACTTTTCAGTACTACAAGTACTTTTCAGTACTACAAGTACTTTTCAGTACTCCAAGTACTTTTCAGTACTCCAAGTACTTTTCAGTACTCCAAGTACTTTTTAGCACTCCAAGTACTTCTTAGTGCTCCAAGTACTTTTTAGTGCTACAAGTACTTTTTAGTACTTTAAATACTTTTTCTAAGATTTCAAGTACCAAGCACAATAACTTTTTGAGTACATGCTCGCATTACGGATACTCGATGAGTAGCATGACAATACACGATTGTCTAAACTTTTCAATAAGTATAACTTTAACGAGAATTTTTTTTTAATTATTTTTAAAATCTTCCTCGTTTTTCGTTTTTTTTTTTAATACAAAAAAAAATATTTTCAAAAACGAGAAGGGACGTAAAGGCGCCCTTTTCGTTTTTGTTTCGTTAATGAAATTTTGTATGAAATATTTTAATGGATTTTTTTCTTTAATGAAAAAAAGTGAAGTATAGATTAAAAAATAAATTCAGTTAGCGATTTTTTACATTGAGGAAGCCATGTGCAAATTACTTTGCAGCTTTTTTTAAGTCGAGATAACGCTTAACGCTACGAACCTAATTGCGAAAAGTACTTGATACTTCGAGTACTTGTGGTACTTTGTACATTGTATTTTAAGTATTTTTTGGTACTTTGCCCAGGTCTGTTGGTTACCGTGACTGCGCAGCGAACACTCCAATTTTTTCTAAGTAACAATTCCGTGTAAAATATATTGCAATGTCATGTTACGCACAAAATCAAAAAGATTAAATAATATTCAAAGTGTCGAGAACACACTAGACAATTCTCGTAAGTCGAATAGGAAGAGTCGTATAGGTAAGTACACGGGTAATAACATCGTCGAAGAACGAGACGAGGAGAAAAAAAAAATATTATCATAGAAAATTCAACGTTTTATGATAGAGAACGAGTGCAAACGAGATTGCAGCCGAAACTAACATTCTACAATGATCTGCGATGAGTTTCATTATTATAATACGAAGTAATTAGAACATTTGTCTCTCTCTTTCTTTCTCTCACAGAAACACGAAGCCTCCTACGTTCAATGATTAGTGGCAAATTCTTAATATCGTTTCGTTCTATTTCTTTTTTTTCTTATTATTTGTTCATTTTCTTTTTAATCATGAATATTGGCAGTAGTTCGTAAACTATTTTTAAGATTCGAGTGAACTATACAATAAACTCGGAAGATATTCGCGTAAGCAGAGTGTTTCACCTTGCGGCATTGCGTTTTATATATATATATATATATATTGTTTCTTTTTTTTCTTTGCGAGATGTAATCGAAGAAGGGAGAACAGAGTCAAATTATCTTTTATCATTTATCACCACAACGCGGCTTTCCTCTCATTTGTTTTACATAATACTACTAGCTGTGACAATTGTATTTTTTTTTCCGAGGCTTTTAGCTGAGAGTACGGACCGTTGTTCACTTATGTACATTTCGTTGCCTGTTGGAGTAACCAGCACGTTTGTTTTTTTTTCCTTTCAATCCACGTTCGATGATCGAGAATGAAATTTCGACCGCCTATGCCCGTCTCGCTACGTCATTTCCGCGATTATTATCGATCCCGAATGAGAACAGATCACGTTCATGCGATAAAAAGCCCTCGTTGCCGTAATTATTGGAATAGTCGATCGATATCGCGCGAGCGTCGCGCTGTTCTCGAATCGCGATCGTCGTTCACAAGAATTCATTCCTCATAAGTCGCGCGGAGAGTCAACGAGTCTTCGACAACGCGGCCGTGGGGGGTGGGCGAAAGGGCTCGGGGTTTCCATTTATTTCTCGGCTTATTCAATGTCGATTCCAAACGTTTTACGACCATCGTTAAATTCTATATAAATATCTGTCTCGCACTCTCTCGCCTCGCGGTTAGTCTTTTGCTCGCCGGCGTTCATCTCTCGCTTAGCTTAGCCTTCCCACGTCCGTCTTGTAGCCCCTTAAAGGCCTCGCCTTCATATACTCTTTAGATCGTCGGGCATGTCGTTCTTCGGATGTTTGTTCTCGAAGTGCTGCTTGTACGTCTTCGGATCTGGCATTTGAGCCTATTCGACAAAAAAAATTTCGTCATTAATTCGCGAGGTAAGAGTTACAAGTTTGGAGAAAGAAACATTAAAATCGATTCTTATTTGAACTTTAAGTTATGAGATTCTCTTCTAGGGTAAACATCGTGATTAGGAGCGATAAGTCATTTATTTATTAACACTTTTACTCCATATTTGCAAAGTATAGATATAAATCTGTAAAAGACTTTTTCATGTCCATAATCAAATAAATAATAATTATCCAGCAAAAATCTACAATATCAGGCGCCTTGAATCTTCCGTCAAGTACTCACGCGAGAAATGACCTTGGAGATATCAGCATAAGACTAAATTTCATTAACTTATAACAGCTGCATTTTGCATGGCATAAATTTTGCTCAGAGAAGATAAAATTGCTTCGAAAATAAAATTCTACAAGTGGACCATTTCTTTTTTCTTCCTGAAGCAGCTCATTGCGAAAGTCTTGCCAAAAATCAAATTTGATGTCATGCAAATATCTTCAGGGTCGTCATGAGAATCTATGCACCAACCATCTCGTAATACAAGTTAGTTACGGAGTATACAGAGTTATCGGAGTAAAAAAAAATAATTATTGAAGTTCAAGCAAAACTTTCAATACTATGTTGCCAACACTTTTCACAAAGGACAAATCCATCAAAATAAATAAATAAGTAAATAAATAAGTAAATAGAGAAATAAATAAATCAAATAGAGCCATCGTCTTACTTTGCAGACGGCGCAAACATGCACCAGAGCCTTTTGAGCGGCTTTCTTCTGGTCGTTGGCGCTGTGTCCCTGCTGCTTCTTTATCTTTGCGGATTTCTCAGCGGCCTTGGCCTGAGACTGGATCTTCTGGTGACCGCGAGCCATGCTGAAACAAAAGTAAAAAATGATCAACCGAAGGTTACGGACTCGTCGATTTGTGCCTTACGAACTATGTCTCGGAGGTTCATGGGGCGAGACGAGACTTATTCGCAATATAGTTGCAAGAGAGCTTTCATTACTTTCACATTGAGGGCAAAGGCCTCGGGCATTCGATTCCTTTTCTCTATATAGTCGCACGGCCGGGCCTGGAGGGTTATTTTTTTTCGTCCAAAAAAAAGTCTCGTCCGCTCTCATCGTCTCACCGAAAATATCGTCGTCGAAGTAATTTTTCTCGTCGCGCGATAATTCTCGAGACGGAGCCGCGAAGGTCCGTCGAGAACGGCCCAGGAGAGTCGATGATTTCGGGGACATATGGAGAAAGTACGACGCGTGCTCCTCCAACGCTACAAATCGGACTCTCGAGATGCGTACATATTTCCTTTAATTTCATTCTTTTTCGCTACTCTCGCGTGACCCGGAACAGGAACCGGGCATTTTTTTTTACCTCTCGCGACAATCTCACGTTAAATATATTTGAATAAAAAAAAGAATAAAATAAATAAAGAAAACGAGTGCGAATTATCGTAAAACCGTGCAAGCTTGCATTAGAGTTGCTGCTCGCTTACCTGTTAAAACGAAGTGAAAAGCGAGCTTGTTGGCAAGAGAGCCAGAGAGAGCCCTATTGTCAGCGTAGGTATTTGGATGTGCCGTGAAACTTTTGATTTGAGGTGTTTCCGGTACACGAACACGCGCACCGGGGCCTCGGAATTTTTTTTTTTTTTTTTCCCTCGAACGAAGACGAACACCGGACGACCCGACGGAAAAACCGCTCGTCGACTGTCGCAGCGCGGTGACGAGGAACTGTCCGTGCACGAGACCCGAGGAGCGCGCCGCCAAAGTAGCACACACGTTCGAGCAACGTTAACTCAAAAGTTTAACACGTGAAACCGAATGTTTATGAAGCCAGGAACTGCCCGAATAAACGACGAATCCATCGAGAGAGCGCGGTCATCGATATTAGGAGTCGTTTTCAAAGAACTTACTCCGCGCAGTTCGTGGCAAGCCTGAGCAAGAAAATTAATTGTCCAAATATGAAAGATCGTCCGATAAAAAATTCCAAGCTCGCGTCTCGAAATATCTCGAGGAAACTATTAATAAAAATATCGAAGCAACAACGATTCGCCGATAAGAGACGAGTATAATTAATAAATTCGGCCCTTAAACCTGAAAAATTGATTCGCTTTTCGAAGGTTGGTGCCTGTGAAAATCGTAGACGGAAGGTGAATGACGTTCGATGTGTTTGCGCACGCTCCACGACCGTAGCGACTCGCCATGTTTGCCTTGAGGAACACGTAACTAGATAGTTCTCCCGAAACATGGCTGAATATCGGTCCGCTGTTGTAGTGAAATTTTGCGTAAGGGAGCATTAAAAAAAAAGGTTTATATTATTTTGGGAAAACGGACGCGCGTGTGTTTCGCAGACGCAATGACTTCGATACACTTCGTCGTTCATCCTTTGCCGGGTACCGACGATCAACTCAACGATAGGTGAGCCGCGTTAGATTGAAAAAATTTCTGGTCGTCGGAATGGAGAATCGGTCACCCTCCATTCCTCACCGTTAACGTATTCCGATGCATGCCTGTGAGAGAGCCCCGTTCCTGCAGTCTCTCCGCCACCGTCCCGTCCTCGTCTCGCCGTTAGCGTCCATCGTTGCATTGCGCAGTTAATCATCGCCGACTCCGTCTCAACGCTTTAACGACGTTATTCGCATTATCGACGATGATTTTTGATAACTGTGCAATGATGCAACGAGCCCGATCGACCCTTTCCCCTATACTAACACACAATATCGCTGTCAGATAATTACATCCCTATTGAATAATGCACGCGAGATAATCGCCACGACCATTCGGCAAATCGACTCGGATTGGAATGAAACTTTTTTTTTTCACTTTTTCTCGCTCTCTCCCGAACGATCGATCTCGCTCGCGAACACCATTGATTATCGCATTGTGGGTCATTACAAGTTGTATATTACTGTCTAGGCACCCAGATATGGATTGGTGGGATCTTCGCATACTTTTACCCGTGGCGCCACAATATATATATATATATATATATATATATATATATATATATATATATATATATATATATATATATATGTCTAATTTTTTTTTTTACGAAAATTCACCTCCCCTTGCCCCCCTCGCTATACATCGCTAATGCACTCTGTAAAAAACGATTATTGACAAACTGTGTCACGCGATTTTTGATGAAATCAATGAAAAATTCGCGAATGTATAGATATAGATGCGCATGGGTTTTGTGGTACTCTTAATGAAGGAACAAAGGTTGCAGTATGATGAGAAATCAGCGGATACTTGAAGAGTCCATTGAAATTTTCAAAGTTGACTCATCGGATCGTTGACTCGTAGACATTAGATTTTCAATGTTCCATATATTTACAGTAATAATTTGATAATACGCAGATAGATAAGCATCATGAAAAGTGGCTGTTGACATAATAATTATGACATGCGCTGCAAATATTGCGCCAAGATTGCTACTTTTCATGGTGCCTGTCTATCTGGGTAAGAGCGAAAGCACGTTTCATGATTATTTATAATCATCTTATTCGTCGAGTGATTGACTAGTTTCTATCGTCTCGCGCTATCTTTATTGGATTTTTCCTATTTTATTCATGAAAATTCAGATTCATAGATTTTTTATGCTGATATCGTATTTTACATGCATATAAACTTTATTTTCACTTTTCTTAAACAAAATTAATTTTCAATGCTCCATGCATTTACAGTAATAATTTGATGATAAGGGCGAAAGCACGTTTCATCGTTATTTGCAATAATCTGTTTTATCCAGTAATTGACTGGTTCTTATTGATGTGGACTATCTTGATCAGATGTTCGATATTTAATCCATGAAAATTCAGGTTAACATGTTTTTTATGTTGATATTTAATTTTACATATATATACAGCGTTTTTTTACTTCTCTTGAATAAAATGCTTTACTTTTCGATGCTTCACGCCATTTACAGTACTAATTCCATGATAAGTGCGACAGCAATTATCTCTTTCATCCAATACTTGACCGGTTCTTATCGCCGCAGTATCTTGATCAGATGTTTGATATTTAATCCACAAAAATTCAGGTCCACAAACTTTTTTCATTGATATTTTATTTTACATATACACACTTTTTTTTTATGCTTCGTGAATACGATGCTGTAGTTTTCAATGCTCTATACATTTACAATAATCAATCGATGATAAGTGAGAAAGCATGTTTCATCATGAGTTACAATAATCTCTTTCATCCAGTAATTGACTGGTTGCTATCACCGTGGGCGATCTTGATCAGCCATTTGATATTTAATCCACGAAAATTCAGGTTCACACATTTTTTTGTTGATATTTTATTTTACATATATGTATACTTTTCTTATTTTGCTTTTCGTGAATAAAATGCTGTAGTCGCGTGCAATTTAATATCCACTATATACTCATATGTATATATATTTATTTATTTATGTAAATGAAAATGGTCTCAGGTCAATCACAATATATAAATATATACAGATATATACATACATATATTGATAGTTTAATGTCAGAAGGCTGTATAATAGCATAGCTTGCACACCCTTCGTAAGTGCTCTTTACTTTGGCTCATAACTATAAAGTATCGAACGATATTTTTTATATTCTTATTTCATCCATAAAAATTTGAAAAACTACGAATCCGAGTCGGATTGGCTGCACGAAATTGTGCCAATTAATTAGCCCGGGTAAATTCGATGCGATGTAAAACTGTTGGATTTTAGATTTAAAGAGGTGGCGGAGAAAATCAACAGATATGGATTCGTGACGCCGCCAGCGCTTAGCGGGCTGAAAGCCTCCGTTAAGCGCATAGTGGTAGGGCCTTCTCACATTGCTCTGCTGATGGACGACAACAGAATCTGTCGAGTTGCCTTCACAGTTTTATCCGATAGACTGGATCTTAGCAAAAATGAGCCTAACAGGAAGTGAGTCTGAAGAATTCGAATTATTTTCTCGTTAATATCGAATTATTGGCAAGTGTTGATGTTGTTAACGATCTCGTTTCAGCCCTGCCAAAAATCACGTCGGGAACACCAGCGCGGCACCGAGCGGCAGCGGAGGAAGCGGCAGTGGGAATAGAACAACCATATCTCGCTCGCGAGCAAGGATCATGAGAAGCAGTTCGGCCATTCGCGGAGGAGGCAGCGGAGGAGGAAGCAGCGGAAGCGGCCGCATCGGACCACCGGGTGTTATCATGGGAGGCGGCGGGAGCAGCAGCTCTCGTCCTCTCGTGTCCGTTCCTGCGCCCTTCGTGCCCGACGATCTTATAGCACAGGCCCAAGTCGTTCTTCAGGGCAAGAGTCGCAATCTCATCATCAGGGAGCTGCAGGTTCGACGATTATCGATTTAACGCCTCATGACCATTCAATTTCTTATATTTTATTTATTTATCTATGTTTGTTGACGGGAGGATGTCCTTTGGAAAAAGTAGGTCGGTATACAAACTGTATACTTGCGAAAGAAAATCGGTCGCATTGGAAAATTGAAAAGAACATTTTTAACGATTTTTTTCTATAGAGAACAAATCTGCACGTTAACTTGGCCGTTAACAATAATTTTCCACGCGACGATAACATTTTTTTTGTATTTCATCTATTTATTTATCCATCCATTTGTTTGTTGACGGGAAAATGCCCTTTGGAAAAAGTAGACCAGTATACAAATTATATACTTAGCTACGAACGAAAATCTGCATCATCGTACCGAACACATAATATTGAGATTACAAAAATTAAAAATTACAGTCTAAACGATTTTCTTTTTACAGAGAACAAATCTTTAAGTTATTTTTGCAGTTGATAATCTTTTATCGCGCGACGATTCATTTTGTTCTATATTATTTGTCTATCTGTTTGTTGATGTAAAGATACCCTTTATTGTAAACTATTTAACTTAGTTGCGCAAGAAAATCAGCCTCATCGTACCGAACACATAATAAAGAGAATGCAAAAATGAAATAGAACATTTTCAACTTTTTTTTTCTACAGAGAACAAATCTGGATGTTAACTTGGCCGTTAACAATCTTTTGTCACGCGACGACGAGGAGGGTGACGATGCGGAGGATGCCGCGGACAGCTACGTTCCCGAGGATCTTATATCGCTCCTCGACGGTGGATTCAGCAACGAGCATTCGGTTATCATTGATGCAGACTCTATGTTCTCCGAGGACATGTTTGGATACGGGCCAATGAGGAAGTAAGTTGTTTCGAACAATCAGTAAATTTACAATTTGAGATACGTTGGATAATCTGTACACGTCGGGACTTACGTATCTTTGTGCGCCCCAGCCGTGGAAGCTCCTCTCGCAGACTCGGTATCGAGCGGGAAGGTGAACGCACGGAACGCGAGAGAGATCGCGACAGCTTCAGCAGGTGGAGGGATCGCCAGTACTACGGCCCACGCAGGTGGCTCGAAACCGCTCTCAAGGATTGCTGGGAAAAAGATCCAGGTAAAATATTAACATCTTTCTATCGGTGCTCCTCCACACAAAAACATTTTGAAAGCGCTTTAATTGTTCTATTTTTTGTTCTATTTATTCAATTTTTTCATTTGTTCTATTTGTCCAATTTTGTCAATTCTTTTCCATTTGTTCCATTTGTTCCATTTATGTTATTTGTTTTGATTGTTCTATTTGTTTTATTTGTTCTATTGTTGAAAACTCTTTTAATTGTTTTATTTTTAAAAATAAATAGACAACAAAAAGAAGGAGCTGGCATCTCAAAGTCCTCTGTGGATATCCGAGGAGTTGGAATGGTGGAACGACCGCAGCGGCGAGCCAGCCCCGCGATTCGTTCAGATCGCAGCGTTGTACAGCGAATTGATCGCGGTATCGAACACCGGTCAGCTCTACCAGTGGAGATGGGCCGATCCCGAGCCGTACAAACATCTGGAAAATCCGAACGTTCATCATCCGAAAACCGTGCCGCTCGCGCTGGTCGGTGAAAAAATCGTGAACATTTCGGCAACGGCGATACGTTGCTCGGTCAGCACCGAGAGTGGAAAAGTAGCCACGTGGCTCGACGATCTTTTGGGCCACGTTGCATCGCGACTCGAGCATCCCGCTCAAGCATTCACGGAGTTTACACTTGACAAAATCGTGTCTCTGCACACGTGCGCTCTTTACACCGTCGCCAAACTCGAAAGCGGTACTCTGTACTGGTGGTGAGTTATCATAGATGTTCCACCTATCTTTGCTTATCGCTTTCGGTGAACGAGTTTGTCACGATTTAATGACTTTAACAGGGGAGTATTGCCGTTCGCTCAGCGCAAAAAATTGTGGGAGAAGTACAAGGCGAAATCACGCAAGCACAGACCGTCGACCGTCGTCTCGACTGACATAAGCTATGGAACACATGTGTGCATGAAAAATAGCCCCATGTATCAACCAGGAGCGATTGGTAGGCAACGAAAAAAAAATATTCCCCAAAATTAATTTTTATTTTTTAATGGCAAAATCTTCTTAACTAACGAATTGTTAATTGCAAATTTTTAGGATTCACAATCGCCAATGGAGTTCCGAAAGTTGGACAGCTGCTTTCGGCTGCCTGGAATCTCGACTCGACTTATCGTTTCAAGATCTTACCCGCGGGCTCTCTTCTCTCCGGAGGCTCCTTCGACAAACGCGAGTCCAACGGCAACGGCGCTACTAGCAGCAGCAGCAAATCTAATCACAAGGAAACTGCCGATCGGCTGGATATGCCGCCACCCCCGAGCCCAGCCTCGAGCACCTGCAGTGACACGGGAAGCATTACGACAAGCCACAGTGAGTAACGATGATGATGTTGATTCTATTATTTGTTAAATTTGTGCGATGCTAATTTAAAAATCGTGGATATTTTAGAACGTCAAAAACGTATGGCACCGAGAAGCGACGGAGAGCCTGAAAGAAAGGACGAGGAAGATTGGCAATTGAAGGACGTCGTTTTCGTGGAAGACGTCAAGACTGTCCCAATTGGTAAATTTTGCGTTATGACAAAAAGATGGCTTCATAAAATTAATTTCGGTGACTAAATATTTTATTATCTGGTATGCAGGAAAGGTGATCAAGGTCGACGGATGCTATGTCGCCGTAAAATTCTTTTCGAAAGATTCCAAGGAGAAGGAGAAAGAGACCAAGGAGAAGGACTTTAGTACGTCGGATTTCAAGGACGTTACAGCTGAGGATATGATCAAGCTACTGGCAGACTGCAGACTCTTGCGAAAGGACGAGCTGCAGGTAAGCAGTTCGAACCGCTTCTAACGAATATTCATTCGTGCGAATAGAAACATGTCTGACGCTTCTACACTCTCTTAGGTAATAAAATCATCGATGAATCCACGAGCACCGGATTGTTTTCAACGCACTCCCAGAAGAGTCAACATCGTGGAGAGCGCCACCGAAAGTCTTTTGACGGTATCCACCGACGGACAAGGTACCGGTCCTTTTTTTTCGTCCTCCCAATCCATTCGGGGAATTTTCTACCTTTGGAACTAAAAATCACAAGTGTTATAAAGCAATGAATGAGTCTTCTTTTAAAAGAATTTCTAACAATTTTTTCTCCACATGGATTCCAAGATACACGAGCTTAAAGTTGTCTTAATTAGCATCAGCCGCGTGAAAAGCAACATACCTTTTTTAAATATATATTTCGAGACTTAGCAATTTTTTTTCTAAATTAACATTACAACATTGTTAGGGACGCATTAAAAAAATAAAATCGAGTCGAGCCCATACATTTTCGAAGATATTGCGAGTTAAAGGAACGTCGAACCTGTACATGAATAGATTTCCACTCCCCAACCACATCTAGCACAACGTGCTCCGCACCACCCCAACGATTAAGAAACAGCGACCATGCGACGTATTTTCTTAATAGCTCATGAATATTCTAATTCGCTTAATTTTTTTTAGGCATCCACGCCATCTTGAAGAATGGAACAAAATTGAGCTACGTCGTTTATAATCTGAGCACCGGGAGATACGTGCAAGATTGTTACATACCCTCGGACATAACTTCGTTCTTGGGTCTTCAGCCGCAAAACATCAGTCTCACGAGTGCAGGAGAGGTGAGCAATTCGGAAATTTTATAAATCTATTTGCAATGGAATGTGTCTCGAACGGTGATCTTTGAAATTGCAGAACACCGAATGCTCCATGATACTCCGCGACGGCAACGGAACGATTTATCCGATAGCCAAAGATTGCGCCGATTCGATTCGTGATCCGAACTGGTTGGACCTAGCGCCGGTCCTATGCATCGGTGCCTCGACGATACCCCTGCCGAGTTGCTCGAATTCGACAAATCTCAAGAATCAAGTTGCGGTCATCGCGCTTGTATTCGACAACCTCTTGCTCATGCCTCGCATACTGAGATGCGATTACGACGGAGTCAAGCAGGTTTTCCTGAACTTGGAACATGATCTCAGTGCGTATTTAAAAGAAAAATCCTTCGACCAAACTGCTCTAGGCGTTTATTAATTGACCGTACATTTTTTTTTTAACAGAAGTAAACGTTGCCCAAATCCAATCCGTTCTCTCCGAACGTTGCGACGGCAATCGCAACATTCTGCACGCCTGCGTGAACATGTGCTCGCCATCGTCGAACAAGGATAACGAACAGGGCATAGAAAGAGAGTTGGTGACTTGTGTGGCCGACGGCAATTCCACGCCAATGGAGGAGCCTATTCCGCCGTTGAGTTGGCCTCCCGAGCTCGACAACACTTCGGGAGAGGAAGACAGTCTTCTGAGTATCGGAGCCGCCAGCATCTCCATGATGAATAAATCCGGTGAGTTATTGCGTTTCCTTCGGTGAACCGACCTCTATAATTTCAACTCAGATTACGAAGTTCGTGCTAATTTTCGTACCCCTTCAGGTTCCGGATCAACTTCGAACAACACTTACGTTATCGACTCTACCGAGCGCAGAAACAACGCGCTGCTCATACTGAAATACATGTGCGAAAATCCGAGTTTGACTCCTCACTTGAAGGAACTGCTTACGGCACGGTGAGTTCTCGATTATTATTTCATGGCCACAAAATTGCAAATTCATAAGTTCGAATCCGGTTCGTTGGTCTGGTGGTTAGCGCGCTCGCCTCTAAATTGGAGCGCCGGCTGATCGAGGGTTCGATTGCCGCCCTTTCTTCGAGAAATAAAAATATGGACGTGCCGTAGCCCAAGACTTATCTCGGAGTTACGCGCGTACTCGTACGTGTGTGTCACAAGCATATAGCGGTAGTCCGTGTTTACATTCTCGGCGAAACTCGACGTAGCTCGGCTGCCATGAAGCGAATCTGAGTCCGACTGCATCGGCGTAGGTTTCCTGCAGTTTCCCTATGCCTTTCGATATAAGACTCAGGCGAATGCGATAGAGGGGTGAAGTCGCCTGCAGTCACAAGAATTGACCAACTGGCTCGGGGCGTAAGGGCAAAAACAGAAATGGACAACAACAAAAAAATATAAATGGGGACTAGTATTAGTAATAATTAAAGTAGTAGTAATAAGTAGTAGTAGTAGTAGTAGTAATTACGCATAGTGATGCAAGTTCGTCAAATGAAAATCATACGACCGTTACTCTTGGCTCCAAAAATGACCGATTTTGTGACTACTGGCGTCTTTTTTTTTTAAACTTCGTATCACCGGCATTGATGATCAGTCTGGTGATGCGAAGCCGTTTGACCGTCACGATTTATTTATCAATCTGGAAAATAGATCCAAATGCATTTAATGTGAAAAAATTTATGACCAATTGATGACCGGAAAGAAAATAACCTTAATTTTGCATCTAAGTAGGAGTTTCGGTAATTTGACGGTCATGTAGGACCTTCAAACGACGCGCACCAAAATGACCGTTATATTAACATAGAAAAATGAATGAAAAAAAGTCAAGGGACGTCGTTTTGCATCAATCAACTAATTACGCGTTAACCCAGCCGGCCCGCTATAAGGCACTCATAAGTACTTTTGAGAAGCGGGAGACGATACAGATGAAAAAAAAAAAAAAACCACAAGATCGTTATACAATTTCTCTCCATTTGATTAATTTCAGAGATGCCCAAGGTCAAACTCCTCTGATGCTCGCAGTTTCCGTCCGCGCCTACCACGCGGCCCTGATCCTCCTTGACACGATCCAACGAGTCGGGCGAGACGGGAAAGATTGTTCCGCAATGATTCTTCCCTCCGACGCGAGTCCCGACCTATCCCCACTATTCGTCACTTGCTGCAACGACACTTGCAGCTTCACCTGGACCGGCGCCGAGCACATAAATCAGGATATATTCGAGTGTCGTACATGCGGCCTGACCGGTTCCCTCTGCTGCTGCACCGAGTGCGCACGTGTCTGTCATCGGGGCCACGACTGCAAGTTGAAGAAAACATCGCCGACAGCATACTGCGATTGTTGGGAGAAATGCAAGTGTCGCGCCCTCATAGCCGGCCATCAGGGAGCTCGATACGATCTGCTGTGCCGCTTGGTCACCAACACCGACCTCGCTACGAAAATAAACTCTCGGCAAGTTTTCTTCGACGAAGCATCAACGTCAGAAAAAAATATAGACATTAACAATAACGATACATTTTTACCCTCCAGAGGCGAAAGCATCTTGCTGTTCCTCGTCCAGACAGTAGGAAGACAGTCGGTCGAGCAGCGACAATTCCGTTCTGCACCGCGTCAGCGTTCGACCTCCGCGAGCCGAAAGACTCCGTCTTCCGACGGACTCGGCGCCGATTCTGACATGCCGGATCACGATCTAGAGCCGCCGCGTTTCAGTCGACGTGCCCTCGAGAGACTGCTGAACGACTGGCCGGCCGTGCAGTGCATGATCATGTCGGGCGTGAGCGAGAACGGAAGCGATCAGTTGTTCGGCGATCAGGGACAATCTTGCCGCCAGAGCGGCACAGCTCTGCTCGACAAATTCACTCACTCGCTCCTCGTCAAGTGCAGCTCCGAAGTAATGATTCATAAGCACGAGCTTCGAACGAAGCCTCCCACCTGTGAAATATCCTGAGATCTTGACTAATCCACTGCCCTTTATCCACGCAGATGCTCGACACGTTGCTGACGACTCTCATCCGCGAACTTCAGAACGAGTCCGTGCCGGGACGTCAGGACGAGGCCAACAACGTTGCCCGACGTTTCGTAAGATCCGTGGCGAGGATATTCGTCATCTTCACGATCGAGATGGCCCCGAACACCGCCAAGCGAAGAAGGTATGAGACAAAAGTTACCGAAGCTTCGTCGCTTGAGAAGAACCGCAATTATCCCCGAACTCAGAAGCTTTAACACTCTTTACAGCGCGAGCCAGGCATCCCAGCCCTTGATCAAGTGTCGTCGGGTCTTTCAAGCCCTCATCAAACTCGCTGTCGAGGAATTGTGCGAGACCGCCGATTCGCTCATCGCCCCGGTGAGACTCGGCGTCGCCAGACCCACCGCGCCGTTTACGCTGACGAGCTCCGCGATCGAAGTTATAAACGGCTCAGAGGAATTGTTCTCGATCGAGCCGCTGATACCCCACAGCGGCGTCAGCGCACAGACTCTCGACGCTGCTCTGCAGCCTCAACAGGGCAACAACAACATTGCCATCGTGAGGGACGCAACCGCCATGGACGAGGCGGAGGGCGGCGAGGACGTGCCGATGGACATGGACGGCGACATAAGCGAGCACGAGGAGTCCGGCGTCGCCGGTACAGCGGTGAGTCATCCACTCGGCGAGGTGGACGGCAACGTCGGCGGCGCTGGCGAGGAGCAAGCCGTCGACGGCGAGTCCGACACGGAGCTCGATCTTCTCGCCGAGGGCGAGACCGAATCGGACTCCGACGACAATCACAGCAATCAGGATGCGGCGTCGGCTCAGCGAAGCGTACAGACCGGAGCGACCGCGGGATCGGACGGCGGTATGGGCTCGATTCTTCTGTTTCCCGACGAAGAGTCCGGCGAGTCGAGCCAGCAGGAGGACGACGACAGCGAGGCGGGCGAAACGGACGAGCAGGACAACGAAGATTTTCAGATGGGCGACGAGCAATTGGAGCGCAGAAGGTATCTAGAATTCTTGCGAGACACGCAATTTCGTCGATAGGAAAAATAAGACATAAAAAACATTGATGAAGAAAACACCGGTTTTTTTTTTATTCGTCAATTGTCGTCGCTCTGTCACCACGAGATAATATCGACATTTTTAGTAAATAGATTCGTTTTCATTCGTTCCAGTGGCTCGTCGGGGCATCTGCACCGCAATAATCTCGCGCCTGTGTCGATGCAATGGGCCATAAGAAATCGTGAGTCAAGTACCCGGACGGCGGGACTGCGCGTCACCGGTGGAAGCAATTTGGTCTTCATCGATCCCTCATCTCTGAGACGATCGACCGCCACTTCGGCCGTCGCCGCAGCACAGGAACCCATCACCATGGGCACGACTGCCAGTTGTCTGGCCAGAGCTTTTGGAATTGTCATTAGACAGATCGCCGATCTGTTGACTATGATGCACGACTATAAAACTCATGCGCCCAATCTGCCGAGGCTCATGGAGATCACTTATCAGGATGCTATAAGCTTGCAGGTAAAGAAATAAAAGACATTATCATTTGGAAAGCTGTTACGTTCTGCCCTTTGCTTTACTTTAAATTACTTTATTATCTTATTACTTAAAAATATTACTTTCAAAAAATGGTTTAAACTTTTCGCAGATGTACCTCGAAGGACATTTGAAACCAACATGGGACTGGTTGCTGACCGTGATGGACGCCACAGAGGCGCAGCTAAGATTCGGCGACTCTCTGACTCGAAGCGCCGATCCGACTCACCCGGATCATCCTTTGAACAATGCTCCGTCATTGTCGGGAGGCAATTTCACCGGACTTCTAAACTCGGCAGCACTGTCGCTTACACTACAGGCTGGTAACACAGGTCGGAATCAGCGCAGCGGTATCACTGCAACCTCGAACATCTCCACGACGCAAGGTTCAACCCGACTCACAGTTGGTTTTACAGGCGTTGGCGACCCACCTAGGAGTAGCAGAGAACGCGAAGGTTTGTGATCGTCGATAACACCCGACATACTTGCACTTGATGGTCATGCAAACTCCAAACACTTTTACTTTCTATACCGACCAGGACAGTTTTCGTTTTTACTTTTAAAAAAGAGAAAAGGGGATCCGAGGGGAGACTTTTCTAAATGAAATTTTTTTATTGATTTTTTTTCTAAAAGAGGTGATGAATAAATTAAAAATATCCTTGAAATTATGAATTTCGAAGATTTCAGTTGACTGTTCAAATTTTATGAAATATAACCATTTTTTAGTCTTACGAAAAAGATGCAAAGACGTTTGCACATGGCTTTCTGATTTATTGCGATTTTGCGCAAAGCTTTTCTGTGAGGAAGCCAAAATCGATCGACGAAGTTTCTCATAGAAAAAGCTATGCGCAAAATTGCAATAAATGAGAGTCATGCGCAATTACTTTGCACCCTTTTTTTGTAAAGCCCAGATAACGCTTGCCGCTACGAATCTAATTGCGAGTAGTACTTGGAAAAGGTACTTGAGGAATACTTCCAGTACGAAAAGTACTCGATACATCAAGTACTCGTAATACTTTGTAGTTTGTACTTGAAGTACTTTTCGATAATATGCCCAGCTCTGATATGGACTGAAACAATGTCTAATCTCGAACCAAATTTTCTGTTTAGCAGGCGGAGATGCTCACTCGGCAAGACGTGAATTTTTGTCGTACTGCTTGTCTCTGATGCGAGCTCACAACGGCGAGCATCGCGACAGTTTGCCAGTTCTGGACGTATCGGCACTGCGTCACGTCGCTTACGTCTTCGACGCGTTGGTTTACTACATGAGATCGTTGTCCGAGCCCTTGTCGTCGCGAGGCGAAGCCCAGAAAGAGGCGGCTTCTTATTCGGCTTGGAACGATCAGGTGATTGATCGACAATTCCGCCACAACTCTGAACCTTCAATGCGAAACGATCGAAGAAACCGATGATTCTAATCTGTTTCCTTTGAATTATTTCAGGACGAAAATGATAACGAGGAAGGAGAAGAAGACAATCTGCCAGCCGCGAACGCAATGGAAACAGACTCGGTCGATTACCCGGACCTGTTGCAAGTACCAGTCTGCGGTACGGGAAACAGCGGCAACTCGACTGGCAAAGGAAGGAAGCATCCCTTTTTGCAGAGATCGGACTCGACTCTCTGTCTGGGCTGTCCTCCGCTCGATCCATTCGACACAGTGATGAGCGAGGCTCTACCGCTGGCCGATCAACCGCATTTACTGCAGCCGCATTCGAGACGCGAGGATCTCTTCGGCGTGCCGAGACAGCCGATAGCTGGATCGAGCTCCGGCGGAGCAAATCAGAATCCATTAGAAGGACTGCCGACGAGACTGAGTCTCTCTGCTCGAAGTGCCGACAATACGACGCCCACTGTCACACCGACTTTCAGTCAAGTTATTCAAGGACCCGGGGGGAGCGCAGCCGCGACGGAGAATCGAAGGAGTTCGGTATCGTCCGGAGAGCCTGGATCTAGCAAATACGTCGTAAGCACGTTATTAAAACAAATCGACGTAATATCGAGAATTGTGGCACTTTGGTGTCCCAGATCGGCAGAGATTAATCGATGCTCTGTTACAGGAAAAACCAAAACTATTTAATCAAGCAAACGATAATCAACCACCCATCGTTACCGAGCAGATCGACAGAGCTCCGATAATCGTCTCGCCCAACAGCCAGAACGAACCGTCGGGAAGTAGCAAAGGCAAAGAGACTTGTAAGACTGGTAGGAGCGTCATAGTCAGAGCGGGAACTGTGTCGGTAAGTAATCGAACAATATTTACTCCTTAAATGTTCGTTCTCATTAAATCCTTTTAAGGATGCGTCACACGTACATTCCCAGCCAAAAGTGAGATTCAGTGGGAATTTAAATTCACTTCCTAGTGGTATAAAAATCTGAAAAAATCAACTGTATTAAAGGTGCCAAAAATATTAATTTTTCATAATAATTTCAAAAAGTTACCTAATTACTATAAAAAAAATTCAACAAATAATCCCAGTACAGTTTTTGGTACCAACTTGGCCTGAGGCAACAGGGCACGGCGTTGTGTCACATCGCCTTAAATGAGGAATTATTTTTCAGGAAGCAAACGCGAATAAAGTCGGAGCTCCGGAGGTATTGGTGGTGCCGACTGTGGAGGCGCAGAGCGGTGCCGAAGAGGTAGATCCGGCGGCAACTAGTCACGAGATATCGGCGCACGAGACAGTGGAGACGAGTCCCGTCGAATCAGCGAGAGCCGTATCCTCCATCGGAACAAATATATCACACAATATATTGCTAGGTCGCTGGAGCATGTCCCTCGATCTTTTCGGGCGGGTGTTCATGGAGGATGTAGGACTCGAGGCCGGCTCGGTAGTTTCGGAGCTCGGTGGATTTTCCGTAAAGGAAGCCAAGTTCCGCAGAGACATGGAGAAATTGCGAAACTCGCAGCAAAAAGACATAACACTGTCGAAGGTGAGCGACGTTTCGAATCTCGCAGCGTCAAAGGGTCGAGTTTGAACGATACATTTGTCGTTTTTCGCAGGTCGATCGTGACAGAACTCAACTGCTGGTGCAGACAATGAAGGAGCTGAATACACAGTACAACCTCTACAATCGTAGAGCGTCTAATACACCGCCGCTCGCGGTCAATCGAATTAAAGTTACTTTCAAAGACGAGCCCGGCGAAGGCTCGGGCGTTGCCAGAAGTTTTTATACAGCCATCGCGGAGGTAAGCCCCGTTTAAAAAAATACATTATTTCATTCACGGTGTCCAGCGGTCCTTCAAATCCTTCTTGAAGAACTGTCCTTGAAAATGTCCTTGAATTTTTCGTTTCCCCGCAAATTTGAGCTTGTTTCAAAATATATATTATTTTTCTGAGATTGTATGTATTATTTTTCATATTTTCATATTTTAATTTTTTATAAATATCTAAACACAACCTGGAAATGTCTTGGAATTTGTCCTCGAATCCCCTTGAATTTCGTTCAGACGTTTTAGCCGACACCATGTCTTTCTTTACTTTTGGCTACCGTAGTTCTTCAAAAATGCTTATCATTTTTTCAGGCACTACTTGCGAACGACAAACTGCCAAACCTCGAAGCAGCGCAAGTTGGATCGAAGTACACGCAATACAACGTTTTACAGAAGTTGAAGAGCAGAGATCGCGATCTGAGACGACATGTAAAAAATCTCAAATACTGTTTTCCGCCTAAAGTAGAATTTTTCCCTCCTCGATTATCTCTTTCTAACGCGATCTTTGAAAAATTGATTTAGAATCCAAGATCATCCGGAAAGTACAGAGAGACACGAAGGCTATCGTTCGAGGCTCGCTCGTTCCATCCGTCGAGCTCGGTCGAGGGGGCGAGTGGTTCGGGAACGGGTGGCTCGTCCTCCAGCAGTCATCCACTTCCGGTTGGCCACATGAGCAACGATCATCTCACCAGTCACCAGCAACATCTCGGCGACAGATTATTCCCAAGAGTGCACGCCCTTCGACCGACGGTTGCCGAGAAGATAACTGGGATGCTGTTGGAACTATCGCCGTCGCAGATCCTAATGCTGTTGGCATCGGAGGAGGCCCTGCAAGAAAAAATTGACGAAGCATACGAGCTAATTCAACGTCACTGCCACGACTTGGCGAGCGAGGCGCTGCTCGATCTCGACGTATTCAGTCTCACCGAACGGTGCGGTGCTAACAAGAAGAAAATGGATAATAGCATTTTGGACGATACGGAGGACAACGCTCCGCTATTTTATTCGCCCGGCAAACGAGGTTTTTACACACCTCGACAGGGACGATGTAGCTACGAGCGGCTGAACGCATTCAGAAACGTCGGAAGATTGATAGGACTTTGCCTCTTGCAAAACGAGCTCTGTCCGATATTTCTTAATCGTCACGTCATCAAATACATACTCGCGAGGCCGATACGTTTCCACGATCTCGCTTTCTTCGATTCAGTTATATACGAGAGTCTGCGACAGCTCGTTATCGATGCAGAGACCAAGGACAGCAACAGCCTGTTCTCCGCACTGGATCTTACGTTCAGGTATCGATCTCTTCCGACGCGAGAACGCTTTTAATTAATTTGTTTTGGCAAATTGCTCTCCCGTGCTCGCTGTGTATCCATGGTAACGCTTGTACTTTCGTTTCTTTCCAGTATTGACTTGTGTCCCGAGGAAGGGGGTGGATCAATCGAATTAGTGCCGAACGGGCGGGACATCGAGGTCACCGGCAGCAACGTTTACGACTACGTACGAAAGTACGCCGAGGTTCGCATGATCAAGGTGCAGGAGAAGGCTCTCGAGGCGATGCGAGAGGGCGTCTTCGATGTACTTCCCGAGGGTGCTCTCGACGGCCTAACTTCGGAGGATCTTAGGCTTCTTTTGAACGGCGTTGGCGACATAAACGTCAGCGTTCTTATATCTTACACATCTTTCAACGACGAGTCCGGCGAAACCACGGAGAGACTCTCGAAGTTCAAACGATGGCTGTGGTCCATCGTCGAGAAAATGTCTCACGTGGAACGACAGGACTTGGTGAGCGGACACGAAATCGAAAATTAAGGACATTTTTAACTGGAAAAGAACTAATGTCATTATTTCTTTTTTTTTGTTGCAAATTGCAGGTCTACTTCTGGACAGGATCACCGGCACTGCCAGCTAGCGAGGACGGGTTCCAGCCGATGCCGACAGTGACGATTCGACCGGCGGACGACGCCCACCTACCAACCGCGAACACATGTATCTCTCGCCTATACGTTCCACTGTACAGCTCGCGTCACGTGTTGCGTCACAAGCTTCTGCTCGCTATCAAAACGAAAAACTTTGGGTTCGTATGAATTCCCATCATCATCGGGCGATAAAAAAAAATAAAATAAAAAAAATACACACACACACACACGGCGCGTAACGTTAACGCGCGCGCGTGGCGTTTGCCGATTATTCGTAATGATATAAGGAAAACAAAAAAAATAATAAAATAAAGTTATACGTTGTTATTTTTCTTTCTCTTCCTAGAAAAAAATTTATAACATTTATAAATTTATAAGGTGTAATTATGAATTATCATTTCTCTTATCATGAAGTGGTCTTCATTGTAATAAGGATTTATGTTAAAGTGTCATATTTAGCCTTTATAGTGACCCGAAAAAAGAAACAAAAAATAATAAAACTTTGTCAAAAATAACTAATTGACGAAGTCACGAATTGTGTGCTTTTCTTATTTACTTTCGTCCGTTTAGTTTCAATTGGGAAAAAAAAACAAGACAAAACAAACAATATATCTATTGTGTAACTAAGAAACTTTTTCCTATTAAATGTGAGGACGTGACGTCCGAAAACAATTTCGCATCTAGATAATAAAGAACTAAATGATCGAAGTACGCGCTGTCTATATCTGTCGTGTTCCGTAGGCTGTAAGTCGAAGGAACATCATGTACAAATTAATTTAGACTGTTATATCACCAACAGCCTCCATTATCCTACAGATAATACAATCACCGATGGGGATTAGCGATAAAAAAAAAACGGTGACGCAGCGAGAGAGATACAATCAAAAATTTCTTTTATTAGGCATGTACCAGATTTTAAATAAGACGCTGACAGGAAATTGTAGATTTTTTACAAGTACATCAGTAGCGAAATATTAACTCTTGTTCTTTCGTTTAATTTTTCATACTTTTTTTTTTTGCAATTTCTTCAAACATTCGTTTTTTTGGTACTGATTCGTCGTACTTACGTTACGCACCACCTTAAAGAAACAGTGTACTGCACCGTGAGTGAAGAACAGCATATTTGATGACGTTTATTACTATTTTTTTTTTTTTTTTTTTTTAGAAAAACAACAACAGAAAATGTATATCGGAAGTTAGCAGAGATATTGAGGGTGTAACTCACGCAAAGTAAAATTCACGATAAACGGAATGACACCGAGTAACATCGATGCGTGAACGATTTTTTTTTCTTTTTTTTTCTTTTGCTTGTGTAGGAAATTCGGTTTGATCGAGAGTTTCACATTGTCTCGCACGAATTAATTACGTCATATATAAATTACGGCTTCACAGCTTATCCATTCCTGATCGAAGTACGGAACGACTGGTAGTTGGTAAAATAAGACTATGGCGGTCTAGCTGCCTACTCGTATTAATTACATATTCGTTTTTGTTTTTTTTCTTTTTTTGTTAAACGCATATCGAAGAAATACGCATTTTACGGAATAAAGAGAAGAGAAATGAAAAAAAAAGAGACAATATTGATTCCGCTAACTCTGTGTGCTGTTTAGTGGTCATGGCATGCACTCACAAACACGCGTCCCCTGTCTCCTCTCGGGCTCTCGCAACAATTTTCTTTGAGAGACAAAACAAAAAACAAAAAAAAAACGAATAGAGACAGCGAGAAATAAAACGATAATGAAATGAAGAAAAAAAAAAAAAAAAACGTATCGCGCCATATCGAAAAGACAAAAAAAATGAATTTACAGCATTAAATATATTTCCTAAACGAGATAGAACTGAAATAGTAAAAAATAATCTATTATCTTTAATTTACTTAAAAAAAATTGGTTTTTTTTCATTTTTTTTCTCTAATACTAATATGTATAATATAATAAATCTCATTATTTATAAATTTCTAAAAATCGTAAAGTTATATACAATAATTATATTATCCATTATGTACTTGACGAAGTTATTGATAGAAACTTATTTACAACGGGTTACCTACTGACCGCTTCCTGAATTGTTTTGGGGTAATTTGGTTGTCGCCTGGCTCAATTGGGCCAGGGTGTCCGGTGTCGCATGCGCCTTGAGAATCGAGTTTTCCGCTTCCAACTGATTGATGCGATCCATCAGTTCGGCAATCTTCTCCTTCAGCACTTCGACCTCCTCCCTCACAGCGAACATCAGATGACTCTTCACCAAGTCCTGGTTGTCGTCAATAGAAAAATAGACAGAGAAAAACACACACACACACACAAGAGCCGATTAGATCGAATTATTCAATAAAGCCTCGACGAATGGTAACGCAACAAATAATTCCAAGAGTTTAATCCACGATAGCTCACCATAGCTTGTTCAATCTTGTTATCGATCGCTACGGCACTTGTCCCCGACATACTGCAAAACAAAATGAAAAACATTTAATTATCAAAATCCGTGATGCCTCAGAAAAGAAAAAAAAAACGAAGAAGAAAACAAGAGAAAAGAAATAATAAATAAACCCAATTTCATCAACGCCCACGAACCTTTCATTGTCTTCGAGCGCGTGATGGTCATCGCTGCCCTGTGTTACTTCGGCGAGAGATTCGAGAAGGGTAGCATCGGCACACTGTGCGGCCGCTGCAGCGGCGACCAATCCCGCAACGGAGTCCTGCTCCGATTCGGGTTGATGAAAGTTAATGCTCGACTGTTGAATACCACCCGCGGCGACAACGACATTTTGACAATTGCCGGTTACCTGGTTAATCTGCTGGACCTGAGGCGCATTGCCGCTGGTCGTCTGCTGCTGCATCTGTCCGCTCGGCATGACTTGAGTCTGGACCGTCGCTCCTTGGCCGTGTATCGTCGAAGCCGCCTGTTGAGCGCCCGACTGAGGAACTTTGTGAATATTTTGAATGCCCTGCATTCCCTGCATGGCGGTCATTGGCTCGGAGATTTGAGTCATCTGTTTCTGGGTCGTCAGAGGCTGTTGCTGCTGCTGCTGCTGGGGTGGATGTTGCTGTTGCTGCTGCGGCTGCTGCGACTGATGTTGCGTAACGAGAATGTTCGGAGCTTGCGATGCGGGGGCGGATGACTGTTGAACAGAGGATTGACAAACATTTTGTCCGGGCAAGGACTGATTCTGCGAGCCTACAGTCACGTAAGACGAATCATCCTTCGGATGGCTTATATTCTGTTGTGGCGTCACATTGTTATTATTAGTCTGTGTAATAATAGGAATAGAGCCTTGCGGCATGCTCTGGGGTTGTCCCAAATTGTTTGGATGGGTGGGTTGAAGATTCGAGGGTAAAGTCGCGCCTTGCTGTCCGCCTTGTTGTTGCTGAGAGGCCAACTGCTGCTGTTGCTGCTGTTGCTGCTGCTGCTGTTGCTGCTGCTGCTGTGTAGAAGACTGGAAATATTGAGGTATCTGCTGAGCGGGCACCTGTGCCTGGGACTGGAGCTGACTCGCGTTGTGTTGTTGCTGCTGCTGAACGTTCTGCGGCATGGAATTGCTGACGGCGAAACCGCCGCCGGGATTGCTCGCCACTCCGATCGACGGGTGAACGTCCTGATGGGTCACGTGACCGTTCATATCGATCGACATCCCTTGATCCTCGGAGACGTTCGAGAGCTTCGGAGTCTCCATAACGACGATACCGCCGTCCTTCACCCCGTAAGATATGCATATCTCGTTGGGATCGGACGAAACTTTCGCCGCGTTTATAGCGCTCGGCTGATTTACCGACGTGTGATCGAGATAGTCCATGCACGTCCATCTTCCGCGCTTGAACGGCTCTGTACTCTCGATCTTCACGACCTTGAATCTCTCGTTTCTCCCATGCGAATGAACCTCCCTTATGTCGGCGTCCTGCTTCGCGTTGCTCGACAGCAGATTTATAATATTGTTGTCGGTGACCGACGTAATGTCGAGGTCGTTGATGCTGCTGTCGTTGGTAGAATTGCTGACTACGCCACCCTCAGACGGCACTATTGCCAGTCCGTACTGCGAACTCGTCGGTATAACGGGAGCGTTGCCGAGCGCCGCGTTACTCGCGTTGAAGAACACGTCCTCCTTTGAGAACGTGTCCTCGGAATAACTCGGCGTCTCGACGTCGAGGTCGGTGACCCTCGAATGCTCCACTGAATTGTCCTCGGTGTGAGACTCGTCAAGGTCGTCGTTTGAGTCGTCGCCGGCATCGTTGCTCATGCGCGAGCCAACCGTAACGCTCGTTATCTGAAACGAAGACGTTTTCTTGCGACACTGGTTGTTCGCAGACGCCGGATTGCCCTGAGAGGACAGACCCAGCGTCTGGTGAGTCCTGTCGGACTCGCCGAGCCTTATCGTCTCCGTCGTCGTACGATGAACCGGATTCGATACCTTTCTACCGCCAGACTCCAATTGCTTGTGCGATTTTCTGTGCACATTGTCTGCCATCGTTGACACGACCTTACCATTCGCGATACGCTGCGATCTTTACGACTAACGATTTCGTTGATCCCAAGATCGTTGGAAGCGACATTGCCGTTTGTTTTTTTGTTTTTTTTCTCTCTCTCTCTCTCTCTCGCTTTCGGTTCGTTCCTTTCGATAGTCCGTGAAGGTTCGTTGGCCGTCGGCTACGATATTCCCGATCGTCGACGATCCCCGGCGTGTCGCGATGTCAACGGGACGACAGACGGCTCGATTTTAATGCCGGAAGGACAATCATTTTCGAAACTTTCGGAGGTGTTGACAGTTCACCATTTCGGTTGAAATCCACGGATTGTCGGAGGCACACACACTCTCTCTTTATTTCGGGGAGAGAAGAAATTTTGATGTACGACGATTGTCCCGCACGACACGTGTGCCCGATGCCCGTTCTCTCCCGTCTTTAACGATCAGTCACGCTTTTTCACGATCCATCGGATATCACAGCTTCACGTTATCGTTTCGATGCGATTTCTCATCGTCCATGTCTCTCTTCCTTCCTTCCCTTCTTCCTCTCTATTCTTGTGAGCAGGTGAGAGCAGTTTAAAAATGGCTGACAATTCATCTGCAGAATCGGGCGCGGAGTGTCTCGCTACAGTGTAGAGGGAACAAATCGTCGGGTGAGACGCACGGTGAATAGTCCGCAAGGCTGATACTCAACTGTGCGGATCGTTTTTAAGGGCGAGTGCGGTGACGTGAGTCGATGAATAGCCGATTGATCAACCGTGGCTACGAACAATATTTTTAGCGATGGTAATTCGATTGAAGATTTCGCTTTTCAACCGGAAGTACGCCATTACCGGCTTGGAAATATCATTTTTCGACTGGAAGTGACATTTTTCCAAATTTCGCCTTTAGGTCGAAAAATTACATTTTCGAAGCGGAAGTGGAAGTTTCCTTTAGATAACGTCGCTTCCGGCCGAGATTTGAGATTTTCAAATCAATGACACCATGTCGCGGTAATGTCACTTGCGGTCGAAAAGATTAGATTTTTGAAACCGCAAGTGACGTCATTTGGGAGAAATGTCAGTTCACGTCAAAAACAGAAATTTTCAAACCGGAAAGAAAGTTTCTCCTTTTGACGTCACTCTCGGTTGAAAACTGAGATTTTCAAACCGGACATGAGGTCATGTAGAGGAAATGTCACTCGGTCGAGAAATAAGATTTTCAAACTAAAAGTGACCTTTCCCCAATGAGACCTTCACACCGGAAGTGGTGCAAAAAAAAGAAACAAATTAAATGAACTAGGCCACGAACTCGCGATGCTCAAATGATGACATGGCTTGGATAACTTTAACCACAAAGCGCTCATAAAATAACGCAAGTGTTTTCGGTTTATGTTAATTCGCACGCTCGATCAAACATTCGATAAAAGCTAAATTCGGTCCAAAGCAGGCTTGCAGCGCCGCCTATAGAAATTAACGATTTGGATATCGGTCTTTCTTCAACCTAGTTACCTTTCGCCGGAAGTGAATCTGGCGTAAATCTCATACGCTTCTGCCTGTGTGTCGCAGGGTGTGTTGCGTGTGTGCAGCGACGATTACAGCATCGACGCCTCACATGGGGAACGTCGACGTAGTTTCAATCTGTCACAACATAACCCGAACGGTCGGTCGTGATGAAAGGTCGTGCGTCATATGTGAGCAGTATCCGTAGGGTTCGATCGTCGTAATTCCGACGAGAGAGAATCCGGCGGTGACAAGCCGGGCTGTACGGAGTACAGTCCCGATGAATTTGTGCCCGATGCCTCGCTGTATTATCGTAATCAATCAGGCTCTCTTTTCTTCTCGTATCGCGATTGACAATCTGTCGATCGGTGCTGAACGTTGAACCCTCGACACTTATAGCTCGCGGTCATCAACCCAAGATGCCGAGAGGAAAATATCTCCAATGATCAAGGGACTGATATTTCCAAGTTCAACGAGAATTTTTCGAAAAATTCATTCCATTATCACGTAAGTTTTCGAGGGGCGAACAGGGCGAGGTGGACGGGAAGTCAAAGATTTTTTTCCTTAAATCGATAGCCGCGCATTACGTAACCTAAATGTCTAACTGCTGTGTCAAATGCAATTGGCGGTTGAAGGTCTCTGCTCCTCTGGCATGTTTTTGCTAAATTAGAATATGGGAAAAAAATATTTTATCACACTAATCCTATGCATTTATTTGTTATTCAGGGTGGCCAAACTCGTGGCGATATATTGTGATGATGGATTGGAAAAGGAGCGAAGAGAGCATCTTTCCCACTGTCGGTGCTACAGGAGATCTGGGCGATGCGGAACTCCCCGCGAACAGGGTATCCATTATTTCGCTTATGAAAATAACGTCCGAGGATACCAAGGAATTTATGTGCGGATGGGGAGCTGCTGTTATTAATGTCACGGTCACTTATCCCATTAACAAAATCATATTCAGACAGGTGAGCTATCTCTGGAATTTCTCTGACTTGATTTATTTGAATTTCTTTATTGTAGGGTTCACAAACGAAAAATATTAACTGTAACTTGAAGCCAAAAATCGATCCAATAACAATGACACATTTGCCAGAGAGAACATATTTAATTTTAGTTAAATTTAGTAGCCAATTTCTCCCTTTCCATTAATAATAAAAATACATTAGACAGAAAATGAAGAACAGTGATAACTGAGATTGTGAATGCACATATATCATGAAAATTATAATAATCAAGAACAAGCAAAAAGTAGTTCTCAATTATAATTAAAAACAGAAACAAAATTAACGAATGATAAACAGCAGTACATTTTCAAGAATATAGTTATAACTAATAAGTACCATATTTAAAAAACATATTAAAATGTCACATTAACAATATATAATAATAATACACTTTCCAGAGAGAACATATTTAATTTTAACCAATTTTATTGACAAATTTCTCCTTTTACATTAATAATAAAAATACATTACAAACAACAGTGGTAACGGATATCGTGAAAATGATAATAATGAAGAACAAGCGAAAAGACATACCCAATTATAACTGGAAACAGAAACAAGATTAATAGATGATAAACTGCTATAAATTTAAAAGAATATCGTTATAGTTACAGAAACAAAAACGTATTGAAACATAGCTTCTTCTATGAGGAGGCAAAAATACATACAAATTGCATATTAACATTATAAAAATAAAAATAACAATAAGAATGACTATAAGACAAGAATAACAATAATGTTAATGCCTAGACCATGATTCATTTATTAATGGCAATTTTTTATTTTTACAGATTTTAGAAGGCGTACCTGCAGACGCGGCTGTGAGACAGTTGTCGAAGGAAGGAATGAGACTATTGTATCGCGGAATCCTGCCTCCCCTGTGCCAAAAGACGCTCTCGCTGAGCATAATGTTCAGCGTCTATGAAGGTTGCAGAACGAGACTCTCGCGTTTGACGGAGAGGAATGTTCTCTCAAAGATAGTAGCAGCAAATGTAGCCGGAACGGCGGAAGCTATACTGATGCCTCTGGAGAGAGTGCAGACGATTCTGCAAGATTGGCGTTATCACAACAAATTCAAGAATACGACGCACGCCTTTCGTTATTTGCTTACGACTTATGGCCTGTCCGAGTGTTATCGCGGCCTCGTGCCGATAATCTATCGGAACGGTCTTTCGAATTTGATGTTCTTCACTTTGCGCGACTACTCGAAGACGCTGATGGGCGAGGACGAATCGCTCCTTGCGAATTTCATCAGCGGCGCCCTGATCGGCGGTTTTACCAGTACAATATTCTACCCAATGAACGTCATAAAGATACATATGCAATCGAGGATCGGCGGTGATTTTCAAAAATTCACCGTTGCGCTGCGCGAAATATGGATCGTGAGAGACAGAAGTATAAAGAATTTTTACAAGGGCGTGCATTTGAATTACATGCGATCCTTTATCAGTTGGGGCGTCATAAATGCCTCGTACGATTTCCTGAAAAATATAATTTTTTAACTGAATCATTAATCGCGAAGCTCGGTCGCAATCTCATTCGCCGATTACAAAAGAAAGCCACGTCATCGCGCATAAACGCTCCGTACAATTTCCCGAAAATATAATTCTTTTTTTTTTAATGAAATTATTTATCGCGTTTTCGATTCGCGGATAAAAAAAAAGATACGTCATCGCGCATCAACGAAAACGATTAAACTGTACATTATTCGTAAGTGTTGACCGACAGTGGTCAAACTAAGTCACCAAAGAATAGAAAAATGCCTGGCGTTTAGTTATGTCTCGCTTCACAAACTATCGTGTATATATCGGATATTATCTTTAGTAGAAAAAGAAAAAATTATAATTTCGTGTAGTTTACCATTTATTTTGTAAATATATTTTTGTAAAGAAATCTAATTAATTTAATCGGGAAACTGGCAGATGTACATAATAACTCATATATATATAAATATATATATACGAAACGAATTATACTGCAATTGAATCCATGAATATACTGTGTATACGTTGCTAAATTGTAATCGCTAATTGCTCGCCGAGTCTGAACACTGCGTGCCCCTTTGTATAAAAAAAAGCAAAAACGAAAAGCAGCGAGCGCACGTTTATTCATTCGCATTCGCGCTTATGCGATCTATCATCCCAGGAACAAAATTAATTAGCATACCGCGGAAGTTGCGTCTATAAGCGGCTCACGACTAAATTAACGCTCTCCCCGTTTGACGCGACTCTCTCTTTTTGTATCGCCCGGCGGTAGTGCGGAGCACGTATGGCACGTATATAACTCTCGTGAGAAACGCACTTGCACAGTCGTCGACGGGAGAGAGCGAGATATCGGTGCGACGAGTCTGCGCGTTGGCGGAGGAGCCTGCGTGAAACGATGCTGCGCGCTGCTTTTTTTTTTTCTCGATGCTAGGGAGAGCGCTGCTCGGTGGATACGAGTGCGGACGGTTGTAGGAGAGTCGCGGGGGATCGAGGAACGATCGGAGGAGAGCGACGACGAGACTGTAACGTCGCGGCGCGCGTACGGAAATGTCGCTTTGACATCGGTCGAGCCCGGAGGTGCATCGAAGCTCGTGAGCTGTGCAGTAGGATATCGCGTACGAATGAGAGAGCGGAGAAGAACGAAGGCTCTCCCGGTCGGTCGAACGAGCGGTGCGAACACCGAGTCTCTCGGTCTCTTTCTCCCTCGAGGAGGATCTCTTACAAACGTAGGTGGCCCGAGGAAACAGAAGATAAAATAAAGATAAAGGGAAGCGAACATGAAAATTTCAACGGCACGCAACGGATCCGCGAGTCAGCCCGACGTGCCGCGACTCGTCGTCGTTCTCGCGACGAGCTATTTTTGGCCGACGGAGAGTGCACGCGGTTGTCGAAACACTTTGTAAAGAGTAAACGAAGTAATGAGAATCAACGCGACGAAGATGAGCACTCCGATCGAGGAGAAGATTGATCAGAAGCTGAAGGTATCGGTAATTATTAATTATTCAATGTGTCGCCGAACATGTTATATTCGTACCGTGGCCACGGAGGACACGCTCTCTGCACACATATTTTATTTCACGATTATCGAGATCAATAAAGTCGAGAGATAAGCCGAGTGAAAACGAGACTTTTCGGCAACTGTGACAAGCTGCGTTTATGCGCGCTTCTGTGTGTCGGATGGATTCTTAGGGAATTTGTCTCGGGAATTTCTTTAATTAAAAACTCAACTTAACTAAACACGTAGGAAATCGACACATCTCGTTCGTTCGATCTCGTGGCTAGGAAATTTGAAAAATTGGGGATCCTTTTTTTCGCTCACTGTGATAAGTTGCATTCGAACGCGCTTCTGTGTATCGGCTCGGATTCTTAGGGGATTTGTTGCACGGTTTTTAATCAAACTAACGTGAACTACACAAGCAGGAACTTTGGACGTATCTCGTTCGTTCGATGTCGCGGCTGCGAAATTTTGAAAAATCGTCCGGGAATAATTTTCGCTCCTGACTGGATATTTTTGTTGCTTTAATGTTTATATTCGTTAATATCTTTGATTGGTCTTTTCAGGTGAGGACGGGGATGGTTACGGTCAGCGATGGAAAAAGCAAGCCGATACCCATGAGATTGAACCTTTCCATGGAAGTTCTTAAACTTCAGAGGGAAGATTTGGAGGTATAGTTGTCTGCGTACTTCGAAAATTTTGTTGATTAACATTTTTTTTTTTTTTTTTTTTTTTTTTAATTTCGCTGTTGACTTTATTAACGAAGAGTTAATCCAGCAGGCTGCGAATCACAACAAACCGCCTTTGGACGCCAAGGAGCGGATGGTGCAGATCACCAGGCAAAAGGTCGGAGGTTTGGGACTGAGCATCAAGGGAGGCGCAGAGCACAAACTTCCGGTTCTCATATCGAGGATTTACAAGGGTCAAGCCGCCGACCAGTGCGGACAGCTCTTCGTCGGAGATGCCATTATAAAGGGTTTGTTAGGCTGTTTTCACACTTTTTTTTTTGTCCGCTCATTCATCCAATTGTGCTGCGTCGGTCTCACGGCAACTAAATAACAGACATTGATCGAGCAACATTGCATTACCCGTGCAGAGGCTCTGACAGTTTTTCAATACTTTCACTGACAATGCTTTCCATTGTCATTTCGGACAATGAGGTTCACTATCGGAGCAGATTGAATACACCTGGCGCTTGGTAGCTGATTTAGTTCCTCCATAGTCTTTTTTTGCTAACTCATGGAAGTAACTTTGTTTCCGCAAAAAAAAAAAAAAAAAAATTGATTGAAAAAAAAATTGATTTTTGTGTCAGAGTACTTGAAACGTGGAGGCATGAGATTTTTAAATGGCAGATGGATTTGTTATTATGCTAACAATTTGTTTACATTTGTTTTGTGTTACAATTTGTTTACATTTTTTTTATTTTTTGTTTTATCTTTGACATAGTTAACGGAGAATACATCACGGCGTGCAATCACGACGACGCTGTTAATATCTTACGAAACGCCGGTGATCTCGTCGTCCTGACGGTGAAACACTACCGAGCTGCCAAACCGTTTCTACAAAAAAACGGTAATTACTTTAACCACCGATCTCCTCTCTGGCGCCCCGTCCCGCTCTGCGATCCCGGGACATCTGTCCGATTACTCGAATAACGGGTGAACTATTTATTGTTGGCGTTTCGAAACAGAGAAAGAGGAAAAATTGGACAACTGCGCGAATGGCGAGGCGGAGGAGGAATGGGTCTCGCCGAACAGACGTTCAGGTGGAAGCCCCAAATCCGGTCACAGCAGACATGGCTCCAATACGTCATCCTCTTCGGCAAATTTGAAAAAATGGGTTGATGTCATAACAGGTGAATTAATCCGGAATTAAGACCGCCGATTTTTATAGACTCGAACTATTTTAAATTTAGGTACTCGCAATATTTTTTTTTTATTGTTTCATGCAATATTCGCAATCTTTCGGTAGACATTGAAAAAAATGGGTTGTCTTCATAATACGTGAATTAATCTGGAATTAAGACCGCCGATTTTTATAAACTCTAACTTCTTTTAATTGATGTACTTGCAATGTTTTTAAAAATTGTTCCATTCAATATTTCCAATATTTCGATAAATATTGAAAAAAATGGGTTGACCTCGTTATGGGTGAATTGATTCAGAATTAAGATCGCCGATTTTTAATACACTTGAACTAGTTTTTATTTATGTACTTGAAATATTTTTTGAAATTGTTTCATGCAATATTCGCAATCTTTCGGTAGACATTGAAAACATTACTGAAATAATTAACAAACATTAGCACGTGATGTCTAATGCCATGTAAATTTTGCAGTACCACTAATGATGGCGTACGTGACAAGATACATATTCGGTACGGACAAGCTGAGAAGAAACGCCTTCGAGGTTCGAGGTTTGAACGGTGCCCGAACCGGCGTAATACACTGCGACGACAGTGCGATACTGAGTCAGTGGCTAAAATACATAACCGACAATATAACTGGCTTGACGCATCTCCAGATGAAGTTGTACAATCGTAATTTCGGTGTGGGCGAGAGAATAGAGTACATGGGTTGGGTGAACGAAGCGGTCAGCAACAGCAATCAGCCCTGGCAGAGTTACAGGCCTCGATTTTTAGCTCTGAAGGGACCGGACTTATTGTTATTCGAGACACCGCCGTGCAACATAGGCGATTGGTCCCGATGCGCGCTCACCTTCAAAGTCTATCAGACGATGTTCCGAGTGATGAGAGAATCGGAGAATGTCGACGAGAGACAGCATTGTTTCTTGGCTCAGAGCCCCGGCAAGCCACCGCGCTATCTGAGCGTCGAGACGAGACAAGAACTTCTTAGAGTCGAAGCCGCCTGGCACACCGCTGTGTGCTCGGCGGTTACGCATCTCAAGAGCAAAACGTTTTCCGTTACTTTCAACGCCAGAAGTGCCGGTCTCACTCTCGAATGGACACAAGGATTCTCTCTGTCATACGAGAACATGAGCGAAGTTGTGTGGCGTTACAAGTTCTCGCAATTGAGGGGCTCGAGCGACGACGGAAAGAGCAGATTGAAATTGCACTTTCAAGAACTCGACAGTATAGCGATAGAGACGAAGGAATTGGAATGCTCCCAGTTGCAGAATTTGTTGTTCTGCATGCACGCTTTTCTCACTGCGAAGGTGGCCGCGGTCGATCCAACGTTCTTAACGTCGACGACCCCGTAAGTGGCCGACGCAACTCTCACCCAGCCGTCCCTCAGACGCGGACGGAGGAGAGCGAGTAAAAGAAAAAAAGGTCTAATGAGAAAAGTCATTATTTTTTCGTATTCTAATAGTGCATCCAGCGCGGTAAGAGGCGGAAATTTTAAGAGTCGGGGGTTCAACCATGTAAGTCAATTGGCGAGAGAAACGCGTCAAGTACTAGTCAGTAATTCCAAAAATGAAAAAAAAAAGAAAAACGAAAAGAAAAGAAAAAGTAATGAGCGATGAATATGACAAGTACGCATACTCGGTGGCTTTTACATAGCAATACGCGCGTTAACGTGATGATTTGTAATCAATCGCTTGATGTAAGTTGATATACGAGCGTGGAATTGCCGATCAATTGCTTTGACGAACGATATCGCGTGAGCGCAAAACGGGTCGCGCAATGCGACGGATAACTTTATTCCGGAAATATTTCGTGGTGGTTTTTTTTCCATTTTTTTTTATGTCGCGTTTATATACGTATGTTATTATATTCCGAAACTTTTGAAAGCCGATTATCGAGAGGGACGGCGACCGAGTTACCGTAACTCTCGACCGTGAGAAAATCCTCGTCTCGTAATATATTATTTTTATTCACGAAAAAAAACATATATATATATGAACAAGATTAAATCTCATGCACGCTTTATCGTCGACGAAAGCTCTCTAACTCGTTTTAATCGTTCGGTACAACTCAGCTACGAAATAAGTTTAAAGCCAGTATTAATCTTTCAATAAGAATTAACATCACAGCTATAGTCGGATAGCAACGAGGAATAAATGAAATAAATGAAAAAAATAAAATAAATAAAAAGAAACAAAGTGAAGAAAACTATAACGTTTCGGTAGATCGACCATGGTGGGCACCTGTTATGTAACGTAAGAATGGAAGAGCCCCGCGCTAATTGTTATTTTATTCGATAACTTCTTCGACGGGCACGACGGTGACTTGACTATTTTTGTCCGCCCTAATAAATTTACTGTTTACAATTATTAAATCTTATTATCATCGGGGATCTCGATTGAATATATTTTTCGCGTGAGATGTTCTATATTTCGGGCATCGAGAATATTCGGGTGTGTGGACAAAACGAGGTAAATGGAAGTACGAAGAGAGAACAAAAAAAGAGTTTAAAAAAAAAATTCGATCCGATATACCTCGATCAAGTTCTAACGATCGTCAATCTAGACTTCTTGACCTAGCGGCCTTTCTCTTGTATCGTAGAGAATTACGTAATTTACGATAGCGTTAAACACATGCAATAACGTGCTCGTATTGATTGTGAGATTCGCTGATCGATCGTTTGATTTAGTTAAAAAAAAAAAAAAATACACACACACACGTAGAAAGTGCCTATACCTTGTTGTACACAGTCGAATCTATTGTTAATTTAACATAAACTCCTCAAACGCTCTTTGACTATAAAATTTCCTTTGACCTAACGATTATTCTAGTCTAAATAAGCGTAGGGTGTTACCATGGTCCGTGAATTCGAAGATGAGTCTTGTGGGCTCGTTCCCTCGTGTCTCGAGCGCTCATCGTTTCGTATTATCCATTATACCGTCTCCACTGATCGTTTCACGTAAAAAAAAGAAGAGAAAAAAGAAAAAGGAAAAGAAAACTAATCGTTCAATTATTCCCGTGTTAATCGGTGGACTCTTTCCATTAACGAAACGTTGGGCCTTCGGGGGGCTACGCGCCTTGTAGCGTATTTAAATTATAGGTATGAATATAATAATATCGATAAGCAAGAGAAAATGACTATGTGTGCTTGGATTATCGAGTGCTCGCGCAATAGGGAGAATTTACCTTAGTGAAACACCGACGATTCGATTTAATCACAGTAACAACAACAAACAAACAAACAAAACAAACAAACATTGCGTATTAAATGAATGAATCGTTACGTCTAATCGTGATTAACTACGAATCGCAATAAAATGACTGCACAATTATATTGTATAGTTAGAATAGTTAAAAAAATAATAATAATAATGAGAAACGGAATGAAGCTGAGAAAAATAATGTGAAATGGTAACTACAGTTCAATTAATCGATTCGAGAGTAAAGGAAATACAAATGGGAGAGGACGGAAGTACATATCCAACGAGGGCATAAGAAATGTTTCATTCGACAGAATTGTTTTTTTTTTTTTTTGGGAGTAAGTTTCGAGAGTCGAATCGCGGCATTAAAGTTATTAATTGTATAGATCGTCATACGAGTCATTCGATCGAATTTTAAAAAAATAATAATAAAAAAAAATACATTTTTGATAAAACACGATAGATGCAGGAGAGAAGAAAATTTGGGACCTTCGATGCTGTCCATCTCACGAATAATCCAATCTTCGTTAACGCGTTAGCACCTTAACATTAAAAACCATAGCTTAAGTGAACATAAAATTTTTAACGCTCTTACAACGTACTCTCAGAAAAAAAAAGAGCGGAAATGCGCTACTCGATATAATACTAACTTAAACCTACAACACTTTCCTTCGTTTGTTTTTCCGAGCTCATTCCGTGCTCGAGGAATACGAGTAATAGCTGTAAATAATTTTTATTGCCTGAACAAAAAAAAAAAAAAGAAGAAATACTTGCTGAAAACAGAAACACACACACAGACACACACTATTAAGCTTGTATTCTATAACACGAAGCTTTTGTAAGTATTCCGAAGGCCGCGCACAGAAGCAAGCAATTATAAACGTGCAAACGACGCGGAGCGAGAACTTGTTGAGTTTTCGTTCATTTTAGAAAAAAAAAAAAAAAAAAAAAACAAAATAGAACTGCAGTTGCCCTAGCTTGCTCAAGGTGAAATACGAGGGAATATTTTACAAAAAAAAGAAAAATATAAACGCATACACGACACACGATTACGCATACACGACGATCTTATATTTCGAAATATAGTTTATCTGTTATAATGTCTATCCCCTCATTGACAATATGTTTCAAAAATATATTATATCATTGTTAGAAGTTACAGATCCACAGTCTCATTTAATCCGACGAGAAGATCGAACATAAAAAGAAAAAACAACCAAAAAACATCTCGAATCACTGACTCGAAAGTGGATTAAACTCGACTATCGATCGTGTGCCCGGGCGCCTCGGCCCGGTGATATCGTTTGCGATTCTCCACGACTGCACATTACCGGTGCAAAAAAAAAATCTTTCTCCACCTAAAGTCCTCACCCTCTTTTTTTTTTTTTTACTCCCCCCCCATCACTGCCGACCGCACGTTTTATCGCAATATTTGTTACGTCCGACGTCTCATTAGGATGAATTTTTCGTCCCAACGGGGAGGGGTGTTTCTACAGAGTTGCCTGATTGGTTCTCTAGTTTCACCGTGCCAATTACATCATCCCCCCCGACGGCGATGCTCGACGGTCTCTGTCCCTCGACGATAATAACCCGTCAAAATGGAAAATAATCGCCGATAAATCTGACCGGCGGATAACGTCGAATACGGCGAACTATATCCGTTCCACGTACCTCGATTCACAGATATAGTAATAATACACAGCAATGTGTATTATCACTACATCTCTGAATCGAGGTATAGATATAGTAATAATACACACTGCTATGTATTACTACTGTGTGCCAAGTAGGGGATGGTGGGGAGAACGCAACTCCGGGGCAAAACGGAACGGTTTCCTCCATTCGAGCTGAAACTTTTGTGTCTCGCTAAAAAATTGGTAAAACCATTTTGCCCCACTCACCCCTATATCCTAGCGGAAGTTGTGCAATCACGGATTCGGAGTTGCATCGTAGTTGCAGTCGCACTAGGGTTGTCTAGACATGAATCGGCGAGTTGTGCGACTATGACGAATTATATCTGTTCCATATAGCTGAATTCACACTGCTGTGTATTATTATTATTATTATTATTATTATTATTATTATTATTATTATTATTATTATTATTATTATTATTATTTTTTTCCTTTACGGAATCCCTGAGGATTCCGTAAAGGAAAAAAAGTGTCTCAGTTAATTTTCATTTATTTCTATTCTATGCTCAGTTTTGTTATTACGGTATAAGAATTGGTTTGGATTTACTGATAATCGATAGGGATGGAAAAGACAATCAGCGAGAAAAGCCCTCCAGTCAGAGGGAAAAGCTGATAAGTCGGAAGGGCAAAGGAGGGCAAAGTTGTCCTCGACGTTCCGTCCTCGCTTTGGACCAAATAGGTATCTTCCATAACCGCAGGCAACCACTTACACAAACAGTGTACAGCCGACGATGTGGGTCTCTGGATGAGGGTAGATAGCAACCGCGATCCCCCCGAGCTCCCATCGACGTTACAGCCTGATTATTGGCATTGAGTTTCGCGTACTCATAAGACCAACGCAAATACACGGATGTGACTTCCGAGCTTCGTTAGCTTTTCGTCAACAGTATAGCATAGTTCGTTGTGGAGATATTGCAAAATGGTATTTGTCGATAAATAACCAAGCGCGGTGAAACCGCTTTACTGACGGGACGACATGGATATCCCTTTTTTTAACCGTTTGCGTTTAACTTTTTTTTTGTTTTGTCGGCAAGTAAAAAGAATCGTTTGTTTCACTCGTTGATAAGAATTGCGGTATCGCGCACGTTTTGCGTGCGTAAAAGTTCCATTTTCGCACCTTGTGAAACAAAATTTTGTACACTTGCGAAAAATGTTTTCTCAACTCGTGCGATTGCAACACTCGTCGGAAGGAGCTTCTCGCACTAGTATCGTAATGTGCTATTTTGTAACGAGTGCACAGAGAGATCTACTTTTTATGCCTGTAGGGTGATGAAAAAATAACTGTAGTGTTAAAAAAAAGCGTGCTCAGAATTGTGATCTGGGAATGCGCAGTGTTTTTCTCGCACGCATTATCAAAAAGCGTCACTTTCGTCACGTCTTACAGGCCCGAGAAGTGAGACTTTTTGTGCAGGTGTTACAAAGAAAGTTCTTCTGCAATCCATTGCTCAGACGAGTGATAAAAAAATTGTACTCAACATGGAATTTTTCACTAGCTCATTAGAAGTCCCAAACGTTTGTCATACCTGCAAAAAATCGAGATTAAGAATAAACAACAACAAAAAAAAGCTGGAGAAGTCTGAGCTGGCATTTGCTCTATTCGATGCTGCACAGTGGATCCGAACAAAAAAAAAGTTCTCTCACAACCATTATATAGAGGAGTGAAAAAAAGATCATACACGCATGGAATTTTCCACTACACCGTTATAAGCCTCAAACGTTTTCGGTCGTCCGGACCATTAAGTTCGTAATCTCTCGGGCGAAAGCGAGTGTGCCTGGGGGGCCAAAAGTCGTGAGAGCAGACGTTAATCGATAACCGAACGTACCGATGGGAGGGCTCGCAGCTCTGACAAAAAACTTTTTTGATAACGGCCCCATTATTATTGTCAGTTCTCCCGCGTTTCCGGAATTCCCTTTGAGGCTTTGAGACAAAAAAAAAAAAAAAAAAAAAAAAAACCCTCCATCCTCCTCTTTTCGCGAAGGGCCGGAGAACATTGCCTTTCGATAAACTCACCCGCAACGGGGTACATTTAATATCATTCGCGCAATGAAAAATTCATTCCGACATCGGTGTTTGTTTTAGCGCTCGGTAATGCAATTCCACCGAGAACTTCTTTCGATATTAAATTTTTTTCGCCAGGACCGCTGAAGAAACTCATCCGCCTCCGGCAATTTCCCCGGCGACTTCGCCAATTCGAGTTTGTCACCGATAGTTTCATAATTCATCGAACGAAAGAGACGGCCGCTCCTCCTATCTGCAAGCCTCGCGGTTCCGTGAGCAAGAGATTCGATTCAGGAGAGTCAATGGTTATATAGGAAACCTCCCTTATTAATGACAGAGGGAAGAAAGCTATACCTGTTATACCGGAAACTCCCGAAGAATCGTGACAGAGAACGAACTCGCCAATATTTCCTTTATCCTATAGAGAATCCGTTTAATTGCCTGACCTTAAGTTTGATTGGAAATGGGTGAAAGGTATATATGGTTCCTCCCTCCTCCTCCCCCCCCCCCCCTCTCCGTACACATACCTTTCACCCATTTCCAAGAATCGCCACCCTCTGGGCAGGGGGGCGACTCTCGGAAAGCCGAGAGATCGCGAACAGCCGAGGGTGGATACTCTCGGACCGGGAAAATAGAGGGTTTCCTCGGAAGATTATCGGTCTCTCGGTCCATTATTTGTTCCACCCCCTTTCTACGTTTCGAGAGAGTGAGATAAAGAGAGCCCCGGCCTTCGTCTCTTACTCTCTCTTGATCCCGGGAAAATTGCTCGACGTGCCATGCCACGATCGCTTCTCCCTCTCATTGTTCGCAATGTAACAATACTGTAGGGGGTGGGAGGCAAAACGAACCGTTTGTAGCCATTGTCCAGCGGGCCTATAAGAAAAAACACATGTGTCAAATGCAGGTCCGTTTTGCCCCGCTCTTCCCCGGATGGTATAGGGGTGAGCGGGCAAAACGGACCATTTTTACCAATTCTTCGCGGACCATAAAAAAAAGACACGTGTCAAATGTAGGTTCGTTTTGCCTCGCTCTTCTCCGGTTGGTATAGGGGGGGTGAGCGGGGCAAAACGGACCGTTTTTACCAATTTTTCGCGACAAGAAAAGACATATGTGACAAACGCAGGTCCGTTTTGCCCCGCTCTACCCGGATGGTATAGAGGTGAGCGGGTCAAAACGGACTGTTTTTACCAATTTTTCGCGATAAGGAAAAACATATGTGACAAATGCAGGTCCGTTTTGCCTCGCTCTTCCCGGGTAGTGTAGGGGTCGTGATCGGGGCAAAACGGACCGTTTTCACCAATTTTTCGCGATAAGGAAAAACATATGTGAGAAACGCAGGTCCGTTTGGCCCCGCTCTTCCCGGATAGTATAGGGATGAGCTGGGCAAAACGGACCGTTATTACCAATTACTCGCGAACCATAACAAAAAAACACATGTGTCAAATGCAGGTCCGTTTTGCCCCGCTTTTCCCGGCTAGTATAGGGGTGAGCGGTGCAAAATGAACGATTGTCAATATTACTAGCAATCTCGAATATTACTATCAATTATCAGTATTACTAGCAATTACGAATATTACTATCAATTATCAGTATTACTAGCAATTATCACTGTTACCGTAAATTACCAACTTTATATAAATTACCGACCCCTCCCCCAATTATTATAAATTATTATTATTGATGATGGTAACATTATCATTTTTTCACCGGGCGTAAAAACTAACTCCTACATCAAAGCAGAGTGCACGAGTCCGTTTCGATCGACTCCAACCTGCACTCTCTGGAGCATATACCAGGATTCAAGAACTCCGGTACTTTAATACTTGTTTTTAGCTTTTACGGTAATTTTCATCGACTTCCCCCCCCCCCCGCCCCCCAGAACGCCTCTTTCCCGTCTGCTACGTGAGCAAGAGAAACATTAAAACACTCCACAGTGTTTTCCTTTTTTTTTTTTAACCCCCTCGGTCGTATTCGCGGGCGATTTACAATAGTTTACGAAACAATATTCCCACGAATGCGAGAAGGTCGTGGAAAACACTTCGGCAAAGATGGAAGCGACGACTTTTCGATCGGCGAGGAAAAAGAAACGGGAACAGCAAGATGCCCTGTGAAATCCTCCTTGGAATACAAACGAGAGAATCTTCTCGTCGACGAGAGGAGGCCGACGGAGTGTGAGAGTCGGTCCGTTGAGACCGAAGAGGTCTGGCCCTTTCCATGTGTACCTTCGAGCCTCGCAGCGAGCTTCCTCGCTAACCCCTAACAAATTGTGCGGTGGACTCCACGCGGTGATCTACGAGTACTCGAAATTGTTTCGACTCTCGTAACCTCATCGGAGGCAGTCTCGATGATCCCGAGTGGAGTCCTCGAGTCGTCGATATTACCCAAGCAACAAGGGACGGATGGAAACAAAAAAAAAAAAAAAAAAAAAAAAAAAGAGCGGAAGGAGGAGAGGAAGAGTTACGACGAGGAAAACAAGAAAGTAAAGCGAAAGAGAAAGAAAAAAAAACACACACACACAATTTTCTCGTCGAACGCCTGTTGAATACTTATTCCGCACATTCCGTGGCAATTCTTCACGCATCGAGGCGAAGTGTTTTGCGTCGATGTCTTTCGAGGATGGTCGTGCGAGTGAAAGAAAAAAAAAAAAGAAAAAATTACAAACAACAAACGTTGAGCGATGTCGATGAGAACGAGCAATCGTTAGTTTTCTCATGGAAATTAATGTACGAATAACGTGTGATGGTTATTGAAATGTATAAATGAGAAAAAAAAAAGCGGAAGGAGGAGAGCAAGCGGTACGGTGAGGAAAAAAGAAAGTAAAGGGAAAAAGAAACAAAAAAACAATTTTCTCGTCGAACGCCTGTTGAATACTTGCTCTAAATTCCGTGGCAATTCTTCGCGCATCGACGCGAAGTGTTTCACGTCGATGGCGATTGGAGGATCGTTGTTAGCGTAAAAAACAGTACTTTATTTCACTCGGTGGGAAAACGGCGGTTTTGCGCACGCGAAGCCTGCCAAAACCACAATTTTCACACCCTATGAAATAAAACTTTCTCGTGTGGATTGCAATAGAAAGTTCTGACGATTCCCCAAACTCAGATTCGTCAGAAAAAGTTTTTCGCGCTCTTATCAAAATTTACTGTTGCAACAAATGCATTAAAACTCCGCTTTTTGTAACTATAAAAGTACGCGAAAGTAGCTACAGGCGAGAAAACTGTACGTAAAAATATCCACATCGAGATAAGTGTGCGCAAAAGTATCTACAACGAGATAAGTGTGCGCAAAAGTATCTACAACGATATAAGTGTGCGCAAAAGTATCTACAAGGAGATAAGTGTGCGCAAAAGTATCTACAACGATATAAGTGTGCGCAAAAGTATCTACAAGGAGAAAAGTGTGTGCAAAAGTATCTATACCATTTTTCTCGCATCCCGTGCCAGAAACGCCACTTTCGCCACGCGTTACAGGCACGAAAAACGGGACATTTCGTGCATGTGTTGCAAAAAAAAAAACACACACACACACATTACAGACAATAAGAGTTGAGCGATGTTGACGAGAACGAGCGAACGTTAGTTCTCTCATCGAGATGGATGTGCGAATAACGTGTGATTGTTATTGAAATGTATCGTGCCTCGGTCACTCCGGAGCCGGTATATTATATATGGTACATGTGTGTTCGTGTTATATATAGTGTATATCGAAAATTCAACGACAATCAGCAGTCGTACGTATCCATACGTCACATAAACTCGACAGTATGCAGCGTGACTGTATTATACCGCATGAGGCAGACGCAGCAGGAAATTGCCACCCTATACAGATACGATGAGCAACCAATCACCGCCGTATTCACTAACCGTGGAATACCTCAATCGTATAATACACATACCGTATACCACACGGGACATCACTTAACACATGTGTGCCTACATATATGTCCATACCATACAAATGGGTGAATGCCCATCGAGATAATATACGACGGATACGAATATTTACGACAATTTACCGCGTCGAGGGATGCGCGTCTGTAACTTCGAAATATTTCCGAAGCGGATGAAGATTCGTGTGCGTGGTTGTTGAGAATACGGTAGGGTACAATATTGTTTAGGCTAAACTGATTTCAACGAGAACCCATTTCCCCTAAAAAGTATTTACACAGTAAAAAAAAAAAAAAAAAAAAAAATGTGTACCTTTTACAAGAAATTATTGTTCACAAACGTCCACAATTTTTTATCTGTTAATTTTCTAGTTTTACAAATAAAAGTACAAACTAAAATTGTCGATAATACGGGAAATAAAAGGACAGGTTCGTATGTTCAAATATACGAACCTGTCCTTCATATATTCATATATATCATATATTCAAATAAGTGACAAACAAGTTTGTCACTTATTTAACAAATTAATTTTTACGAAACTTCCCATACCGATTTTACGAAATTATTTTTTACTGTGTAGGCTGCCGAAACGGCATGTACATTCATTGAATCTTGTACACGATACATTGCTATTTGAGGTTGCTTTAAAGCAAATTTTTTTTCGAGCGAGGGCTTGGCTGAAATAATTTTAAACCTACAGATGGCTCGAGGGCTTTGCTCGGGTGTTAGAACGTCACTTCCGTTTTGGGAAACTCAGTTTTTAAGCAGCTGTTACGTCATACGGGAAAACGTCACATCTGGGACGAAAATCTTAGTTTTTGAACGGAAATGACGTCACACGAAAAACATCTCTTACGGTTTGAAAAATCTGAGTTGTTAACCGGAAGTGACCTTTTGCGGAAAAACGTCACATCTGGGTTAATCTTATTAATTAACCCAGAAAATTAAATGTTAACTTTCGACCGAAAATGACGTAACACGAGAAAATGTCCCTTCCGGTTTGAAAAATCTGAGTTGTTAACCGGACGTGAAGTTTTGTGGGAAAACGTCACATCTGGGTTAAAGATATTAATTTTCGATCGGAAATGACGTAACACGAGAAAATATCCCCTCCGTTTTGAAAATCTGCGTTCTAAACCGGAAGTGACTTATTCCTGTGTGAAGTCATTTCCGGTCAAAAATTAAGATTGCCAAAGCGATAGTGACATTTTCTCCTATGTCATCACTTTCGGTCAATAAACGAGATCTTCAAACCGACCGCGACGTTTTCCTCGGTGACGTCACTTCCGGTCGAAAAGTGAAATTAAAAAAAAACGGATCTGACGTTCCTGCCGATGACGGTGTTTGCCACAAACATGTTCATCGAACCAGTGAAATTGTTAAGATCGAAAATAATATTTCTCTAACGTTTATTGAAGGGGTGATTTTTCTGTCAACGAGTCATCTCGCTTACTCGTTGGCTATCTTTTCGTTAACGGTTGACCAGCGCCGACGATAGCTTTGTACGAGTGGGCGAGAGCCCCGGCGAAAGCTCTCGCCCACGCGGCACACGTACCACGAGGGCAGGGGCAACACGCCGCCCCGGAAATATCCACCGGCATCCCCGAGAGCACAGTGTATCGTAGACCGTCAACTTGCAAGTTTCATTCACGAATTTGGTCGTCCAGTTATCGTTCCTTTATTAACACGATTGCAAAGCATCGTCGGGACGCTCCTCGCTCACGGATCATCGAGGATCAATGGGATGACCGATGCTCGATGATCCTTGAACATTGGGGTGTCCGGCGAAGCGTCTTTACTCTCACACACATCTGGCTCGTGAGAAATAATAATAATAATAATAATAATAATAATAATATTAATAATAATAATATTAATAAAATTTTTTGACCACTCGGGAATGCCGGAATTTCAATTGAAGTGCTACTACTTGGAGAAACAGAAGTGTTTAGTACTTGCAGTTCATTTGTGGGTGAGTCAATTCCAACGTCGATTAAGGCTCTCTCGTTTCTACGGTGGATTCGTAACTCATGGTGGTTTATTTATTTATTTATTTATTTATTTATTTATTTATTTATTTATTTATTTATTTATTTATTTATTTATTTATTTATTTATTTTTTTACTTATTTATTTCTTACTATAATGACGGAAATACGAGTGAGATTATTGTTCGGTAATTATTCGTGCCCAAGTTGGGAATTTCGATGGCCTCGCGTTTGAAGCTTTCTCCGGAGATGTTCAAGCCTTTAAAACTTGGATGCTGTGCGCATTCGGGGATGTGAGATTTTTTTTTTCTCTCTTCTCCAGGGCATTATTGTAATTTTTATAAATCTCGGCAGGCGACTGTCGGCCGTGACGAGACACCGCCGTCGTTGGGAATATTATTATAATTTTTTTTACACTCGCAAAACCGGACCGGCAACGACCCGACGTGAAAGAATTCGTTGATCTCGGTGGCTGTGAGGCACGAGAATGACGAAAATATACAGTGTCTCTGGAGGCTCGAGAGACTGAAAACTATTTTAATATTAAAGCTCGGGATTCAACGTTACTCGGCGTTTTCGGAGATATAAAAAGTTTGAGGGTGAGGCGAGGCGAAGTATATTCCGACACGAGAAATGCGATCGCCTTTTCCTACGCTGTACGTTATTTGCACTGAAGTCTCTGCAGCAAATGATATTTATCGAAAAAAAATTACTAAAAAAATATAGACGTCAAGAAATTTGAATACATATCTACAAAAATTTTAATAGCTACGAAAAATTAAATATCTACAAAAATTTAAATATCTACAAAAATTTAAATAGCTACAAACTTTAAATATTTACAAAAATTTTAATAGCTACAAAAAATTAAATATCTACAAAAATTTTAATATCTACAAAAATTTTAATAGCTACGAAAAATTAAATATCTACAAAAATTTAAATATCTACAAAAATTTTAATAGCTACGAAAAATTAAATATCTACAAAAATTTTAATATCTACAAAAATTTGAATATCTACAAAAATTTAAATAGCTACAAACTTTAAATATTTACAAAAATTTTAATATCTACGAAAATTTAAATAGCTACAAAAATTTAAATAGCTACAAAAATTTAAATATCTACAAAAATTTTAATAGCTACAAAAAATTAAATATCTACAAAAATTTAAATAGCTACAAACTTTAAATATTTACAAAAATTTTAATATCTACGAAAATGTTAATATCTACGAAAATTTAAATATCTACGAAAATGTTAACTCTTTGCATCTCCCGAAATAATGCGAATGCATAGACGACAGTTATTACACAAAGGTATTGTAATCGTGCCACGAGAAATTTCAGAAATTCATTAAATACGCCGTAAAAATAATGAGCCACATTTTCCATTGTATTTGAAAGCACACACGAGGTACATTTCATCCGTACACTTCGCCCACTCGTCACTCAATGTCTATCCCCATTCGAGCAGACTCTACTCGGCATAGTCGATTAATCCATAGCCGCCGCTGCTGGCGCTGAAACGCGAGTGTTCGCGAGATTAAAAAACTAATTCACTCTCGTCAGCACTCATCGGCGCGCCCGGGAGTTTCGCTTCCTCATTCATATTACCGACTCTACCCCGCGCCACCGTCGCATTTCGTTTAACAATTAATAATTATATTCGCATCGAACTGACGCGCGTAAATTACGATATCGAATAAATTGCCTTTTCACAGTCATCGATAATTTTATTCGCGTACATCGGCCTGATTTTCAACGACAATTATCCGTCACACGGTTATATTTTTACGCCCGATACGTTTGTCCTCTCACTGATTAAACAACACATTCATTTAATGAAATTTAATTCAACCATTTCTTTTTTTATATTCATTGTAATGTGCGATTTTTGCTTTTTTTTTTCTGCAAAAAAGCTTATTTTTTTTCCGTTTATCGAAACAGAATTTCGACAAAAAAAAAAAAAAACAAAAATCATCGAGTGTGAAAGAGCCTCAGGATTTTGAAAAAGTTTTGTACCTTTGAGACATTTGTTTTTCACAAACGTTCATCATTTTTTATTCTTCTCAATTAAAAAACGTTTTTACCTGTTAATTAAAAAAAAAAAAAATCCCATCAATTTTTCGTGGACTTTGTGGATAAGAAATATTTGGTAAAGGTACCATTTTTTTTTTTTTTTTTTTTTTTTTTTTTTTTTACACCGTACGCACATTATCGTATAATTCCTCTCTCCTGCAACAGCAGGAGCGGCGGCATTATTAGAGGCTGGATGATAATAGGGAATAATAGAGGAAAGTTAAACCCTCATCAAAGTTTGTACAACTATTTTGGGCCGCGCACCGAGGCATCAACGTCACGTTCCCCGTGGTACGTGGAAGTTTCACCGTCGTCATGAATTCACTCCGCTATGTACAGCGGAATATCATTTTACCTCTTTCCCTCACCGCGACATTTTTCCCATTCCTTCACTCTTCCCTTCGGCCGTTTTCCTCGTCGCGCCGTCATTTCGTTCTCGGTCCCTCGGATTGCCGCTCGAATTACCCGGACTCGGGCGAACATTCTGTGAAGAGTATAATAATGTTGCCTCTGGCGTGGTAGGTCGTTGAAATCGTACGTTCACGATAACGAGCCGGCACGTGCACTTTTCAACATTATAATATATTTCACCCGTACACAACAGAATAAAGGGGGCGAATAGAAGCGCGAATACTTATAGAAAAAAAAATAATGAGTCGCGGAAATTAAATTTTTTCTAACACTTGCACGAAAAGTGCCGCTTTTCGTGCCTGTAAAGTGTGGCGAAACTGGCGCTTTCTAGCGGAGGATGCGCGAAAACTTTTTTGCACGCTTTTTTCACATCGTAGCTACTTTTTTTTTCATCCTAGCTACTTTTGCGCACACTTTTTTGACACTCTAGCTACTTTTTTTGCACACTTTTTTTCACATCCAAGCTACTTCCGCACACACTTAGCTGGCAGCACTGTAGCTATTTGTTCGCAAGCACTTTACAGGCACGAAAAGCCGACATTTTCTTGCACTTGTCACAAAAATTATATTTTAAAATAGTATACGAGTAAAAAAAAAAAAATAATAATTCTGCGTACTCAACTAGAATCAATTACGCGACTATCATCTTAAAATTTGAAGGATCGAGGCCTTCTCGTGAGTACGTCCTCGGCTTGAATTTATCTATCGGGGCGTTGCCAGGTGGTCCACTCGAAACTGCTAAGCTATATACACGCGATAATAAGTTCTCACGGTGTATTAGTAGTACATGTGCTTCGCGAGTTTCCTCTCAACTTGTCCAACAAATTTACCCTAATACACTCCCACACTCGTGGCCACTCGAACTTTCCACGCAAAATTGTTAATGCTCTCTCGTTCCGGCTCATGCCTCTTCAATTTTAAACGGAGCTAAGGTCAAGTATGCTCGTGATAAATTAATATCACGAACGTGCGAGAACGGACTCCTCTCACAATTAATCATTCGACAGCTGGTACTTCGCCATTTAGGACGTGATGAACGTTATGAATTTTTTTTTTTTTCCTCTTTTGCTTCCACATAGAGGAGGCTTTGTTTCGGTAAGAAACAAAGAAAAATTGAAAATTCTCATCTCCAAAAAAAAGAACATAGTAAAAAAAAAAAAAAAAAAAATAGAAGCGAACGGGACAAAACAGAGAAGCGATGATCGACTGTTTACTTAAAAAAAAAAAAAAAAAAAAAAAATTCCTTCGGCCCAAAATGTTTGAGTTGGGGGAAAATGGAGAACCTCAACGTCCCAATTTTGCTAATTGCGAACCCAACGAATTTTTTGCAAAATATTGCCACGGTCCATTTGCGCCGGTCTCTGCAGTTTACATCTCCATTTTGCCCCATAACTCCCCGGAGTGGTTAATGCAGGTACGGCATAGGCACAAGAGCTCCGCTAGTCTCGCTCGCTAATGTCGATATCGGAGCCGGGCACTCGGTGCTATCCTCGCGCATCGTTGAATCCACCTGCGACTCCGCATCGTTTGTAATTGTAAGCCGATTGATTCGCTATCGTCGATATTATTCTCGGTCTCTCTCGCCGTCCCGCTTTGGTGCGCGCATTAGCGATTCCTGTACCGGTCTGCGGTAACGAGCTCCGGGAAGCAAAGATTATCTCCGTTGAATCAACCGAATTTACGCCGCGAGGGCAAACCGCACAGTCATCGAGTAGACACAATAGTGTTAGTCGGGTTTAGCCTGTAGAGCAGTGAATAGCCGGAAGCGGGGGGGGGGGGGGGGGGGGCGAAGAGGAACAGTTTGCCCGACACGTGGGACAATGGCCGACGCACACGAGGATGGTCCACGTCCAGTGTGAAACGACCTGTAGATTCGCGGACTTAGGTACCTCCCAACTCAAGCGGGGAAGAGCTTTCGGTGAAGTCGACCGATTCCGTTACACAATGCGGAGGGCTCAGCGCGACCAAGCCGATTTGCTTTACCGAATGCCCGATGTGTAACCAACTCGCTAACCATCAACGGACCGAAGTCGCCGTTGCTTGTGCAGCTTCCGTTACGGTTAATCGGTTAGAACGCACTATCAAGGCAGTCAATTTCGCCGCGTGCCTCGATTAATCGTGCCGAAAGCCGCCGAACAGGCCTCCGTATGGGGCCACACATATACTCGCCTCTTAATGGAATTCCTTCACAAATGTTGATCGTTGGGTCTTCAAAAAAGTGTTTTTATTTCTTCTTTTTTTTGGTTTTTTTTTTTTTTTATTATAATTCTCTTATTAGAAATATTTCTGGATGCCGAAAAGAAGGTAAACATTGTAAAATACGAGGAATAAGATTTGTGGATCATTTACATTTCGCAAGTATCGAAGCGTTACGGTTAATCGGTTAGAAGGCTCCGCTAATCGTGTCGCTAAACCGTTGTAAAAAAAATTCTTATGAAATTCAAAGCACTGGTACTGAAAGTTTTTATGCATAAACTTATATATAAAAATTTCATGTGCAATTGCGATGAAAAATCAACGTACGGTATATTAGAAACGTTAGAGTTACTTTGTTTTTAATGATTTACATCAAATTTACTATAAAAGTACTTTAAATTCATTAATTCACTGTGAAAGTTAATTAATTTTCGTCATAATTGTACGTTAAATTTAATGTACGAGTTTTTGCATGCAAACTGTCACTGCGGTGCATTTTAAAAGTACAATTGTTTTTAACAGTGCCGTGGACGGGCCTCCAACCGAGAACGAACACACATGTGAGCATATGTGTGTCCGTTCTATTACCGTTCCATTGCCGCACGATTTGCAGATTCAACAAGCAGTTCCTCACAATTTTTGATGTATGTCTTAAAAAGTTTTTGTTTCTTGGTAATTTTATAATAAAATTATTAAAACCTTTACAATAAAATTATTAAAACAATTACAATAAAATTATTAAAACATTTACAATAAAATTATTGAAACAATCAAAAATCTTATTAAAAATACGTTTGGTTGAAAAAAGGAAAAATAGTAAAATTAACAAGCAGAATAATCGTGAACCGTTTCCAAGACGAAAGTATTCAACACGATGTTCGCCAAAGCTGCAAGATAGCGGTTTTCCTCGCGAGCTGAGCCGTTCGTTTTTGTTTCGGGTTCCCTTTGAGATCCCGGCCTCCTGTCGTCGAAACGCACAAGACAATTTTGTTTCTCGTAGTTGTTTTCTTTCCTCCTATTTCGTGTCGGCGCCTTGGATTTAAAAAAAAAACGTAATTTTTTATATTTATTTTTAAATTTTTTATTGCAGCGGCGTTTGAATGAAAACCTCGACGGAGATTCGTGTGACACGAATTTTAAATGTTTTCACGAACAGAGTAGCGGAGGATGCCGGGAGTGCAGCGGTGAAAGCCCATTAGGGAGAGAATGCGCTCAGCCGGGCGCACCGCTGGTCCATCCGAGGCCGCAAACGATGCAGCGATACGACACCTCTCTCGCGCAAGTGGATAAGGTCAGCGCGTGTCAGACGCGACTGGCTCGGGCGTAGGCTGCTCGGTCGCTCCAACCAGAGAGCTCCCACTCTCGGTACTAGAGTTTCACGACCTGCGGAAAATGTACTCTGCCTGGGCATTTGTACAACACTGTCAATATCATCGAAGATCGGAGGGAAGTATTTTTTCTTTTTGTCAAACTAAATTTTTTTTTTCTCAAATCCTATGAATTTAGAAAATTTGTTCGTGAGAAACGCATGCTTTTTCACGCTAAGGCGGTCGTTGACAATTATGTTTGAAGGGTGCCGCATTTTTTGGGTGCAAACGTCGAATGCGGCAACTGTTAGGATTTTTTTTTGGCTAGGGAGCGCCTTTCGTGAGATTCAATGTTCGAGAGAATTCTGTACTTTAAAACGGTGGGAGGAAAATTAACAAAAAAATAATGTCCGTTTGAGAAACCCTAAAGTGGATACGATATGATTGCACTGAAAATTGTAAGATTCTATGTTGCAAGGGTAAGTGTGATGCGCCACGCCATATCTCTCACAATTTCCCGGTGATATGGCCAGGTAAAATGGTTTTCTTTTCAGTTTGGCATCTGAAAAATTTGACGGAGGATACACAGTAAAAAAAATTATTTCGCAAAATCGGAATACGAAGTTTCGTAAAAATGGTTTTGTGAAAAAACGCCTTTTTTTTTGCAGGAATACATAATTATCGGAGAATTAATAAATAAAAAATTGTGGCCATTTGTGGACATTGAGTTGTTGTGAAAAAAAAAAAAAAAACTTTTTTTTACTGTGTAATTATTGTCTTTCTCTAGTTCACGCAGGCAACATAAGATATACCAAGGCATGTTTTGTGCGATCGTTCCGTGCTTCTCCGGGCCTAATCGGGCGATGCGGCCGATCGCAAATATTTATTTACAGAGCTGCAACGAAGTCTCACGTCAAAAATATCGAAATTTCTGAGCGAATTACGTCAGTTCGATGTTTCCAGAGTTGGTTTACGATGAAAATGTACAGGTTTTTTTTAAAGGTAAAACCTCCAATTTTCATTGTTTAAAAAAATCATGCCCATATCAACCCGACTCACCCTATAAAATATATAAACGATATAACTATATCTTGTATATATAATTATATTGTTTATATACAAACAATATAACAACATAGTTTTATTTCAATTCTGGTGGAGTTTTATTTCTTCAGTGGTAGAAATTTTGTTACAGTTCTAATACGGTGGAGTTCTAATACGGTAGATATGTTTTCTGGTGGAGTTGTGAGTGGTAGAGATATAAATTGTGTCGACAATACAATAGAATAATAGATACATTTACACATTACCTTTATTCGTTGGTTTGTGTTCATCCTCGCATGTTTTATTAAACTCTCGTACTTTGTCCGGTTATGTTAAATTCTATGATAAATAGCAGTGATCAAAGTTCATGAATACGCGAAACATTGGTTGGAGTTTCGAGTGCACTTGCAAGTGTGCAGGGACCGTCTGCACCGGGGGCAGATGACGTCGAGTGGAGCTCGCGTTTATCGAAATGCAAGCGTATTTTCGTGTCCCAGATTCGTCGGCTCTTCAGACAGACGTTTCTCCTCACTCACTCGGGTACGTTCCTCGCGTACACGTGCCGGCCTATGTACCTAATAGAAGAGGCTCTCGCCCTGACTCCCCCCCCCGCCCAGCCCGGGACCGTTCCACACACACACACCCATCTATGTGCACTGGAACGTGGGTGGGTGGGTGGAGTGGAGTTGCAGCGGCTCTCGGAAGCTCCGACACTGCTGGAGGGGAGAACATGACAGTACCAGGAGTACTTATATTGTGGCTGCTCTCTCGCTGCAGGAAACACGAGTAGGGTAGCCGAGAGCTTGGCAAACATCGTCCATACCTTCATATTGCGTTTAACTTTCGCATCGTTCACCTCTGACGTTTCTGATACGACGGAACGAATTTTTAACGATACAACGTTAGTTTGCCAGTGCAAGCTCTCGCTGTATCCGGCATATTCGGGAGCGTCGGTGGTGCGCGGGGAATCATGAGGATTTTTTTTCTTTAAGGCGCGAGCGTAAGGATTCGGTCCAAAAAAAGCGGTCGATTGTCAGCTTTTTTTTTTTTTTAACGCGGCTATTGGAAGAACCAGGCCGGGTTTTTGCGCACGGTTAGTAGGAGGTGTTATGAAGTATGCGTTTTTTTGTTGTTGTTGAAAAATATCAATTAACAACGGACTTATTGAGAATTAACAATTAACACTGGACGTATCGATTAAACCTATTCGTCCGATTGAATTGAAATCTGGCCAGATTCTGGATTGTAACATTTTTTTTTATCTAATAACTGGATGATTTAAAAAAAATGTTCGTTTATTTGTTAATAACAAAAGACCTTAATCGTATTTGGTAATTGTCAATCAGATCGTTGTCAATTCATATTTTTCAACAAAAAAATACTCAAACTTCGTAACACCTTGTACTGACTGCGTGTTAAAAACCGATCTTGTCCTTCCAAGAGCCGCGTTAAAAAAAAAATGGTGAAAATCGAATTGTTCTTTGGACCAAATCCTTATGCTAGTGCTTTAAGAGCGCGCGACTTACCGCGGACGGTAACGAAAAGTGTAATTGATTTTTTCTAACCATGCTGACCAATTACCTTCAAATGTAAATTTTCAGGAGAAGCTGCATCGATATCCGGTTCACGCGAGGATTTGTTTTCAACCGGAAGTCGTCGGGACCGATGAAAAAAAAAAAAAAAAAAAAAAAAAGAAATTGATGACAGTTTTTGTTACCGACCGAGAATTTGGTATAATTTTTTTTTCTCGTCACAGCGCAATTGGTTACAAATCGCGAATTCGCATTCCACTGATCCGAATTCGATCTATCCGAAAAATCGATTATCAACCGATGCGCTCATCGCCGAGTCGACAAACTCGTGCGAAAACGTGTCGAAGATGAATATGAACTATGGCGTTCGAGTTTCTCCGCTACTCCTTGGATATTCTATTCACAGCGAGGCTTCCAAGTGACTCGCAAATGAATCGGGTTGAGAGCAGCCCGGTGATAAATTTCCGTCTCGCAGCGAGGCGCGAGGAGTGGGCAGACGGCGCGAAAGCGCGAGCGAGAGTTCGCGGGAGCATTGAAGTTGGCTGACAAGTTGGAAACTCAGCGCCGACCAATTCGGAAGCTGGAGCCTCGTTTTCGTTGCCTCTTCCCGGCGGCTCCGGCTTCGACTAATTAAATTCAAATAAATTCTACTCTCAATGCTAAGCTCGATGATTTTTCCATTCTTCGAAATTCCTTAGACCTCCTCTCAGCCACCGATCATGCTTTTTATTATGCATCGCCGAATGGTTTTTTTTTTTTTTTTTTTTTGAGCAAAAGTATCGAGGCTGAAATCTCGGTTGGCAATTTTTTTGGTCATTGATCTATCGAGTCTATTAAAAAATGCAGAACTCAAAGTACAAAAACGTTCATACGTTAATCGTCGCTGTAAAGTGTCCGCTTACTAAGGAATTTCTTCAACGAGACCATTTGAAATACCGCGGTTGGTAATAAAAACTGTAATAACCTTTTTCAACGACACTGACGTCGGATGGTCAAAAGCAATTTCTTACAAATTCTTCTTGAAGCTGAATTGATATACGCGTTATTTAAGACTCTGCTTTAACCGGAAATGGCCAGCAAAAAGACAGGAGGAAATATCAATTTCCTCCTTTGATGTCTTTTTGCTGAGCACTTCCGGTCAACGACAAATTCTTATATGACGCGGATATCAATATAGTGTAACGAATATGTAGCTGACTATTCGTTAGGACACACGATATTAGTTAGGTTTGACAATAGACAAACGAACAGACGATCGATGCCAAGATCGATCGTCATATAGACAGTCTGGACTGGGACGTCTGAACGGACAGACGTGTGACAATTCATACTCGGGATACATAGCCGTGATTATACCGATAATATCCGCCCCACAACCAAATACGCGAGTTATTCTTTCCCTCGGTCGTTACAATAGCTTCAAAATTTGTAAGAACACAAGTTCAGTAACTAATAACATAACGTCCCTAAGAGTGATGCAAAGTGAAGAAGAAAAAAAAAATTCCCATATACGTGACGATGTATTCAGCTATGGCGACCAATTTCCCGAGAGTGCCAAATCAGACCTTACATTTTTCAACGTTTCAGTCCTATTTAGGAACCATCTTCCAAAAAGATTTTATGCAAGGCTGATATGATATTTTCTCGTCTGCTGTCCTTGTGCTGACCATTTTCGGTCAAAAACAAATTCTTACATGACACGGATATCAATAAAGCTTCACAAAGAATTCGCAAGAACACAAGTTCAGCAACTTATAACGAAACGTCCCTAAAAGGGATGCAAAGTGAAGGAAACAAAAATTCTCACAAACGTGACGATGCATTCAGCGATGGCGACCAATTCCCCAAAACTGCTAAATCATACCTTAACTTTTGAAACGTTCTTAACGAATTATTTTTTAAACGAATATAGCCTTTTCATATCATAGCCTTTTCATAGCCTTTTTCATATCAGCCTTGCGTAAAGCCATTTCGGAAATAGAACCGAAAAGTCGAAAAATGTAAGATCCAATTTCGGGCTTTCGCGGAATTCGACGCCATAATCGAAAAACATCGTCACGTTTATGTAATTCTTTTTCCCTTCACTTTGCATCCCTCATAGGGACTGTTATGATGTTCGTTTCTGAAATTGCGTAACACCGAACGACGCATAAATGTTTGGGACGTTCCGCAAACGAGACCGGGGCGTCTTCTCGCCGAGGCTGAGGGACCGATAGCGAGTGAAATAATAATAGCGCGGAGTACACGTGGGGGAAAGCGTTCTCGCGAGTGGCGAGGCGCCGATTTGCAAACACTCAGTTTCTCATTCGTATCACGTCACGGGATTTCGAGATCCTCCGGGCAAATAGAAGGATACCTGGTCCGCGGGCACGTGCCTCTTCCTTACACGCGATATTTTGCCCACTTCCCCACGGAACGCTGTGCAAACTCCGTGTGTGTGTGTGTGTGTGTGTGTGCGCGCGCGAGAAGAGACCGGGCTCGGCTCATCCTCGCGACGCGAGAGCTTCTGAAGTGGAACCGAGGCACGACGCGTTGATGCGAAGAACAGCCGTAGGGATATGTTCGTCATTCGATATACGGCAAGGGAAGTCTGTGGAGCGGATAAAAAAAAAAAAAAAAAAAAACGGGGGTTCGAAAAAAAGTGGTATCGAATCAATCGAGAATCTCGCCGTTGATAAAAAATAAAGGATCGCGACATTTGAATTCATCGAGTCCTCGACGAATTTTTACAAAAGTGTAATCGCGTGGTTCTTTTTTCTCGGCTCGAAGCGGATTTGTTCTCCGAGAGCCCGGGGCGAGATCAAAAAATAGGGTAGAAAAAAAGAAGAAAACGCGGAGAAAAATTCCCTGGACCGGGCGCACGTGTGCGCCTGCTATCCAGGACTTGGCGGAATACTTTCAGCACAGCCACTGTGCAGCAGCTTGCGGGACTCTGCGCAAAAAGTTCCCGACGCAAAGGCCTTTCTCTTTTCTCCACGTCGGGTTTTTCGCTTCTAATGCGATTTAGCAATTGAGATATCCTCTCTGAGGCAGGCTCGCGATTGAGGGGTGGCTCGGACCGAACTTTCGCAGTGTGTACGCAACAAACCTCCGGGCGAGCAAGATGGAACAGCTTTTAGTCAAACACGGCAGAAACTTGCTATAATAATTTTTAAAGGCTCAATGCATTCACTTATTTTTGTGAAATTGTAGGAGTTGTGGAAAGTGACTTTTTTTTTTTACAAACATGCAAAACTGTATATGGCACGTAATGGTCGAATATGGCACGAATGTGTCATATTCCATACCGTTTGAAAAATATCTCTCTCAATTGAATAATAATAACAATAATAATAACATTTCTGTTCAGAATCTATGAAATACTTCGATCGAATGTCGATAAGAGATCGTATTTTGTTAATATCTATTTCGTACGTTTGACAAAAATATCTTTGGTATGTGTCGTTGGAGAAATAGTCTCGAGTGACGGATGACATCACAATAAAATATATTTCGTGTTATAAATTTCTCTCTAAATAATTTAGCCTCGGATCCACTGTTTTAATAAATTCTCGAAATTTTTGAAAATTGCTAATGCAACATTCCGAAGAACGTTTTTCGATGATAAATTCATCGGAAGACTTTTTTTTTTTTTATTCAACAAATGGGGCTTCGTGCCCGAAGGGTTAATCGGAATATTTCATCTTGCCCCGCCTCAACTTATATACAACGAACAGCCGGAAGACTGGCCGACAACGATCCATCCATACCCCTCGCTTCGCTCCGCCACCTCGTCCTCCAACTTCGACGGTGATCCAGCTGCTTCGACGTACGAGCTCGCTTTCTCTCTGGCTGTGTTCGCGATAAACTTTTATCCGAAGCAATCACGGATTCGATTCTGTGTATGCCGAGCTGGCGCGTTTCCTCTGGAAAAGTTTCCAACGAATTGCTCGGACAGGTGACGAAAATATCAGCACCGTGGCTAAATTATGATTTAGCTGGTTTATTATCGATTATCGTCACGTGTGCCGGTGTAAAAAAAGAAATTACTTATGACGATCGCCGAATCGCGGTTTTTCGGTTTTCCACTCCGAACGATTGACAGCGATTGGTTTTTTTTTGTTTTGTTTTCGAGACCATTCGTATCGTGAGGTGTGTTCATGAATCTTAGGGGCAGTTTATGTGTGTCCAGTTAAAAGGGTTGAAAAACCACTCGCTCCGATCAATAAAAGAATTCCAATCGAGGGAAAAAATCCTCAGGTCGGAGTACAAAAAAATTGTAGGAGTTCAATTTTATTTGTAAGTTAGAAGATGCGTGGAGAAAAATATTTTGGGATAAATTTTATAACATGATGAATCTATTCGAGGAGTATATATTCATTTATCCTCGACTCGACGTGTCTGCGACTATACAGGAAGAAAAGAAAAAAACATTTTACTTCTACTTTTTTTTTTGTTTTGTTTTCACGGTAATTAGAAGAATTTTTATCGCGCGAAAAAATCCTCAGGATGAGAATATAAAAAATTGGTCATTCAATTTTTCTTTGTAAGCAGAAAATAGTTGGAAAAAAAGTATGTTGGGGTAAATTTTATAACGAGATGAATCTATTCGAGAAATATAATTCATTTATCCTCGACTCGACGTGTCTGCGACTATACAGGAAGAAAAGAAAAAAACATTTTACTTCTACTTTTTTTTTTTTTGTTTTCACGGTAATTAGAAGAATTTTTATCGCGCGAAAAAATCCTCAGGATGAGAATATAAAAAATTGGTCATTCAATTTTTCTTTGTAAGCAGAAAATAGTTGGAAAAAAAAGTATGTTGGGGTAAATTTTATAACGAGATGAATCTATTCGAGAAATATAATTCATTTATCTTCGACTCGACGTCGCTGCAAATATATGTATATATATATATATATATATATGTATTATATGACGCATTGTAGAAACTATTCTCATTTTATAAATCGAGAATTCCCACCCGTTAATGGGAAATTGATATCGGCAGTCCCGTCGCTTGGCCTATAGCCGCTGGAATTAAACGAACCCCTCCCTCACCCTGTCTCTCCCGCAGGAATAGAATTTATCTCAATATTGGAAACTGGGTTATCTCGAGACCGGAATCTCACACCGGAAAGTCGGTGCGACGGGAAGTATCTTGGGAGCAGCTATAGGGATTCGTGATACTTTATATTGTGTACGTATCGCAAAGCGTCCGGAATTTTTCGAAACGCTGCCGACGAGAGAAAATCGGCCAGAACGGCCGGAAAGACGAAAGGCGTAGGAGAGTATCGGGTAATGATGCACTGTAAAAAATGTTCATATGAAAATTCACAAAATGTATAGTGAAGTTTTATGCACATACAGTGTATGAAATTTCATTGACATGTAGTTAAAAATATTGCGCTACCGGTACATTAAAAACAATATTATTTGTATAATAATTGCAATAGTAACATAATTTTAATACACGTATTTCTTAATTTTCGATGCCATCACCGGTAATTTTAATATGCAGGTATTGCATTTATGATTAAATTATTAAAATTCAAATACAATGTATATGAATTCTAATTTCATATAACTTTGTATATAAAACGTCTTTTAAATTTCATAACATTTTTAACAGTGTGGTCATTGGTTAATGCAAGTACCGTGAAAAAAATAAAACGAAATACTTTCTTTTTTTTTTTTTTTTGCAAAAAATCGAAGGTCTCCCCTTTAATAAAAAGTTCTTTTTTTTTAATTGCATTCTCACCGAAGCGTCAGAGGCTTGAAATTATTATCCCATCTCAAAGTTCGTCGCAGTATAATGACGGGCTCGTATGCGATCCGGCGAGCCGAGAGTCGCCGTAATCCTTGGGCACATAGATTCCACTTAGCGAAGTAACCCTGCGATTCTCGCTGCCTGTAACGACGCACGTACGTCACGTTTCTCTGCATTCCCGCGTAGTCACTTTGAGTGACCGTTTAATTAAAACCGTCCCCATTGCGATCCAACTTAACGAAATGAAAAAAAAAATAAAAAAACAGTCAAAGACAAGAGTTTACGGCGAACGCATCGAGTATCGACCACTGGGGTTGCTTCTGCGAGCCCGTGGAAAATATGAGGCGCATTAATCGGCCGCCAGACCCGTGGCAATGCTCGCACTAGCCAAAGCCTCCGCGACTCCCTCGCTCCGAAACAATATATGGAACGACATAGAGCCCGAACAACCCGTTTGTGAAAAACTCCATGAGGCACACACGGGGCGTGCCGGAGTCATTTCTGATTGTTTTCCGATAACCACGCCATAACGACTCCGTGCAGCGTTTCCGGTCCAGGGCCCGGTAATCAGTGCGTCCAGGTAGAAAACGCAAGATAGAACTGCACGAGACGTGGCTTGGAAGCCGCTGAAAGTGGGGACAAAACAAACCGGGCGGCAATTAAATTTTCAATGGTGTCCCATGCTACCTTCCACCGCGATAGCTCGACTCCCTGGCAGATAAGCGGAAAGGGCTCTCTCGCTTCGTTAAACGATTCTCCATTACCGCATCTCGCGAATAACACGATTCTCATCTCGTAGACCCTTTTCATGCGTTTGTTCACTCCCCTTTTCTATCCTCTTCGATTAACAGGTCACCGAGAAAAATTATTAGTTCAAATAATAATAATAATAATAATAATAATAATAATAATAATAATAATAATAATAATAATAATAATAATAATAATAATAATAATAATAATAATAATAATAATAATAATAATAATAATAATAATAATGATAATAATGATAATAATAATAATAATAATAATAATAATAATTTTTATATAATAAAGTTCTAAGGTCATTCATGGGTTCCCAATGAACGCTCGATTTCCGATTTTGAGTCTATTGTTTTACAATCTGTCACCTGTAAAAATGTCACCTCAACATTTCTTGGTCCTGGCAAATAATCGGCTGAGGAAATCCTCGGCTGAGGAAATCCTCGGCTGAGGAAATCCTCGGCTGAGGAAATCCTCGGCTGAGGAAATCCTCGGCTGAGGAAATCCTCGGCTGAGGAAATCCTCGGCTGAGGAAATCGTCGGCTGAGGAAATCCTCGGCTGAGGAAATCCTCGGCTGAGGAAATCCTCGGTTGAGGAAATCCTCGGTTGAGAAAATCCTCGGCTGAGGAAATCCTCGGCTGAGGAAATCCTCGGCTGAGGAAATCCTCGGCTGAGGAAATCCTCGGCTGAGGAAATCCTCGGCTGAGGAAATCCTCGGCTGAGGAAATCCTCGGCTGAGGAAATCCTCGGCTGAGGAAATCCTCGGCTGAGGAAATCCTCGGCTGAGGAAATCCTCGGCTGAGGAAATCCTCGGCTGAGGAAATCCTCGGCTGAGGAAATCCTCGGCTGAGGAAATCCTCGGCTGAGGAAATCCTCGGCTGAGGAAATCCTCGGCTGAGGAAATCCTCGGCTGAGGAAATCCTCGGCTGAGGAAATCCTCGGCTGAGGAAATCCTCGGCTGAGGAAATCCTCGGCTGAGGAAATCCTCGGCTGAGGAAATCCTCGGCTGAGGAAATCCTCGGCTGAGGAAATCCTCGGCTGAGGAAATCCTCGGCTGAGGAAATCCTCGGCTGAGGAAATCCTCGGCTGAGGAAATCCTCGGCTGAGGAAATCCTCGGTTGAGGAAATCCTCGGTTGAGGAAATCCTCGGCTGAGGAAACCCTCAGTTGAGAAAATCCTCAGCCGAGGTTTTTCCCAAAAAAAATGTTTAGAATCTTTTCGCTAATGAAATCGGTTAGGAAATATGCCACTGAAAAACAATGGCGGAGGTTTTAATTCGATATCTCGAAATTTTTTGAAAAAAGTGCCGTTTCGCCAAATTTAACATAGGATTTCCTATGCTGGAAATGGTCAATTTTCAAAATTTCGAAACAAAATACAAATTGCACGTATTCCGTGTATGAGTCGCCTGAAGTCAATGGCGGTGGTAAAACTTCGATATCTCGAAAAAAAAATTTTGCCATTTTGAAAGTGGCAAAATGAGAAGGGGCAGGGTACCCTTATATTTTTTTGACAAAAGTGGGTTTTTTCAAAAAAAAAAAAAAAATTTGAAAAAAAGTCGAGATATCGAATTAAAACCTCCGCCATTGTTTTCCCTTCCCATTTTGTCCACGGGTAGGGTCCCCCCCTCCTCCCTAAATCACTTCCATATGCTATATTCTCAAGATTTCGGCGTTCATACACGTGTATCGGAGTATTGAATACAAGTATATAAACTACTATAAACTAACAATTATCTTTACTACAAGTTTCTCGTGCATTAGATACAATATACAATTATAGTTATAATTGATGGTACTAACTAAGAAAAAAAATTCTTATTTCAATTTTACTTTCAATTCTCCCAATTCCATATGATATTGAAACAACAACGGCAATAATGCCAATATGACATGTTATCGTTTAAATCCCGTATGCAATTGTGAGAATTGAAATAATAATTTTTTCTTTGGCAGCCCGCGAGCGAATTTTACTTCAGTCATAGATATTTGTTCTTCAGTGTAGGGGAGACCGAGGCAAAGTGGCACAGCGGGGCAAAACGGGACAGTGAGCGCAAAACTCAATCATACAATAATTTTTGGATGCTCCATTTTGTCCAAACGATACATCCGGTTTTTTAAAGCCGTTTTTCCCCCCACGCACCACCGTCGCCACCGTCCAAAAGCTATTGGAAAAGAGCGTATCGTCTCATTATCCCATTTTGCCCCGTTCTCCCTTAGGTAGCCCAGATACTTGTAATAGCTTCGGCAATATTAAATATCGCCACGAAAATTTTTGCCCGTCTGGAAGCGAGTAGACAGAAAATTAAATTTTCAGTCCGTTGGTCCGAAGTGCGTTTCGCTGGCGTGTACATGCCTAGTTATTCGCAGGGGGTCAATGTGCAAGCTACGTAATTTGAGAAGGGTGTCGCTTTGGTCAGATCGCTCTTGCGTCCCGACGATGAGAAGTTAGTCCGGTAACAAGCTCGGCTTTGATGATCCTCTCGAGTGCGGTACGGTGTCTCAAACTCGAGAGCCGCGGAGACTCCGCATTGCTGCCTCACTGTCCGAAGACGGAGTGACGAGCAGGGACAAAACGGACCGGGGTGCTTTTACTTGTTTGAGACGAGACTTTGTCGTTCACGACTCGCGGAAAGATCGGTACAAAGTAGTCCATTTCGCCTCCCCCTCCCCGTCTTACGGAATTCCGTTTTGCGTCGGTCAACCGCGAAGACGCCGTCGAGCCACTACTGATTATAGGATGTCGATCGTCTCGGGAACACTCCACCGAAGAATCCAGTGGAGATTGCTCGAAAAAGCTTGAGTCGAGATAAATTTTACAGTCAGCTGCCACCAGCCAGCTCCAGCGATCGCGAAGCTTCGAGTCCATCAGAACGAGCATTCATTCGTAATGAGAGAAAGTTTCTTACTGAAGGAGAGACACTCGAATCGCGGTTCAGTCTCTCGTTACGGCATCATCGAGAAATTCCACGGGGCAAGCTTTCACCAGTAAAATCCTGACAAACGAATCACTCTACTTTAATCGCTCGTTCGAGCGTCCGTAGAATTGTCGGCATGAAAAACTGAACTGCTTCGGGTCCAAAAAAAAAAAAAAAAAAAAAAATCGTTAGAGGCTCGAAAAACAAGAAATCAGAAATACGCCTCGTAGACGGAACATACTTAGAAAAGTTTTTCAGATTAATCAGTAATTTCCGTACTTAAAGTACTTTTATAAAATACAAAGTACACAGTACTTTTTCTTCTTAATCGGAAGGGACGGAGTTCCGTGAGTTCGAAATTTAGAGAGAAATTTTCAAATCAAACGGCCCTGTTCAGGGCCAACATTTTTTTTTTTTTCAAAACCTCAAAATTCTTCGTTTCCAAACTTTGGTAACAGACTAATCGACGGCACTACGACGACTGGACCTTGGGGAGGTCGACTGGATGTATAACAACTAAATGTGGGACGTATGGATCTAGTACAGTGGCCGAAAATGAGAAAGATCCCGATTTGATGCATCAAAAATCCTATTTTTGGGACTTAAATGGAAAATATTGGGTTGGGAGTAAAATAATTGTTATATTCGTGTTCAGCGGGAAAAAAATACACAAGATAAGGTGTTGACCGAAGTTCTAGAAGCGTTTTATTGGGCACTTTCAGAACGTTGAAAAACCCGAAAAATGGACATTAAAGGTCCATTGCAAGGTAGCCTTGCAATTGTCGATTTTTTCTTTACCTTTTTAAAAATGAACTGTCGCGTATTTCGACGTATTTTTTCCCCGCTGAACACGAATACGCTGGCTTTTGTGGGACTAAAGTACAGTGAGACATTGAAAATCTCGATTTTAAGCACGAAAAATCGTATTTCTGGAATTTAAATGGAAAATATTGGATTGGAAGTAAAATCATTTTACGAGAGACATTTTTTTACGTTACGAAAGAGGTGCAGAGTGATTTGCACATGGTTTTCTCATTTATTACAATTTTCAGCATAGCTTCCTCAAAGAGAAAGCTGTGCTCAAAATCGTACAAGTACTTTGGTCTTAGTACTCAGTAATAGTACTCAAAGTACCGAAGAGAACTTTGATACGTTGAGTACGTACTTTAAGTACCAAATAAGTACTCATGTACTTTAAGCACTGCCCAGCTCTGTTCAAAACATCCTACTTTTAATTAAAAAAAAAAAAACCGACGCTGTACTGCCAAATTAACGTAAAAGGATTAACGTTTATGGTCACTTTAATTGCATAATCGTTACGAAAATATCGGTGAGAAGGGGTGTTGCCGATACCGGCAAACCGTGAAATAAAAACTACTTCATCGATGGCGCAGTTCCGAATTTTTCAGCACATACCTCATCGAAGTTTATCAAAGTTTATTAAAGCAGAGGTCGCGAGTGTAAAATTAGCAGTGCAGCTCGCACAGCAGCCGTTTTGTGTTTCCTCTTCAATTTTCCAACCCCCCCCCCCCCCCCCCACTCGTTCGAGAACGTGCAACTCGCGTTATCGTACATTAAGTACATACCGTGTATCACTGTACCGTTCGCCGGACGCGGAGAGTTGCAACGCTGCGCCGTGAGCTACGTGTGTGTGCGCACGATAAAAAGCTTTTTATTTCGACGATAGCTTTCATCCTCGCCGGAGCGTTCGTGGCCCCGGTCTCCGGTGTCTCTGTGAGGGTTTCATGTACAGAAGTGAAACGCACAAGGGAAAGCGGGTATGGAGAGATAGGAAAAAAAATTTAGTGTTCTCCGCAGCGGGCCACTACGCGATAATGGATAAACGTAGTACTCCGGATGAGTATTAGCTTTAACGCAGGAGGGAGAACTCGAGGAAAAGTGGCAATCGTTAAATATTGAAACAATGCCAATAAAACGGGAATGAAATTAAGCGTAGGATCGTCGGGGTTGAAATTCACTCCGAAGGGCAATCGATATAATTGACACGGGGCGGTTCTCTTCGACCGGAAGACACGAATTCGACGTTTTTTTTTCGCCAGCTGATAAATTCGATACGAAAGTCCGTAAAACATTTTTCTTTGATGCTTTAATTGTAGACAAAAGTCATCCAATCTACTCTATCGACACTGAAAGAGATGTGATCATTGAATATGAGGGTCAATAAAAGATTTTTTAAACTTAATCGTAAAAGACGTTTTTTTTTTTTTGTATATTGAAATATTGAAATAATGCCAATAAAACGAGAAAACCGTAATATCGGGGATCGAGAAGGAAATTCGCTCCGAAGAGCAATCGATATAATCAATACGCTTGTTCTCTTCAACCACTAAATAATGTTAATAAAATCTACTTTTTTTGTTTTTTTACATACGAATAAAGGAAATTTAATTACGAAATTGCGTTCGAAAAACCTTCATTTCGAGGCATCGAAATTTTCGAGTTTGTACAATTTACTCAGGAATTTCTATTTATTAAAAAAAAATTGCTATTTCACTGACGTCAAATCTATGATACACTGGGAATCGAAGGGACGACGACGAGAGGGCGGCGAAGCGAGAAGAGTTTGCGATACTGAAACAGATTGAAGATATCCCGTGCGAACGTTTATCGCAAATTCGTTGACGGTGGCGTGTATGCATGATAGTTGCATGAATCGCGCATTTTCTACCGTCTTTCTTCCGAGTCTTTTCACAGCGATAACCACTATCGCGACAAACGAAATTCCCTGGGAAATCAATTTTTCGCCCGGCAGTCGAGCGGCAACCGGCTACCCTCAAAAACGCTCGGGGCTCGAAGATTCGATGTTGTGTTGAAACTCCGCACGGTCTCGTCTGTAGGGGAGTAGCGGTGAGTGGGGCAAGACGGTACCCAGGGGGCAAAACGGATCGGTGTCTTCCATGTGCGATGAGCTCTTATATGTCCCACGAAAAAAAAAAATCCACAAAATAGTTCCGTTTTACCCGGCTCTCCCCTATACGGGGTGCATACGTGCCACACACACATGCCTATACTGTGCTACATACACGTTATAGGAACGTGCGGGACGTATGGGTGATACCAATATGCCCAGGGCTAAAACGGACCAGTGTCTTCAATTCGCGATGAGACTTATTTTTGTGTTCAGTGATAAAAAATCCACAAAATAGTCTGTTTTACCCCGCTCTCCCCTATACGGGGTGCATACGTGCTACACATACATGCCTATACTGTGCTACATATACGTTATAGGAACGTGCGGGACGTACGGGTGATACTAATGTTCCCAGGACCAAAACGGACCAGTGTCTTCCATTCGCGTTGAGACTCTTATTTTTGTGTCCAGCGAAAAAAAAAATCCGCAAAATGGTCCGTTTTACCCCGCTCTCCCCTATACGGGCTGCATACATACCACACACACATGCCTATATATTGTACTATAAACACGTTATAGGAACGTGCGGGACGTATGGGTGATACCAATATGCCCAGGGGCAAAAGGGACCAGTGTCTTCAATTCGCGATGAGACTTATTTTTGTGTCCAGTGAAAAAAAATCCACAAAATAGTCCGTTTTATCCCGCTCTCCCCTATACGGGCTGCATACATGCCACACACACACATGCCTATACTGTGCTATATGCACGTTATAGGAACGTGCGGGGCGCACGGGTGATACCAATAGCTTCGGACACATCGTACAAATTCCAGAATCCAACCGCTCTCGCAATCGTTCTCTCCACCTATATGTAACCCTTTCGATATGTTATACGAAACGTGGCGCGTGGGTTAGCTGCCGCCCGGGTATTCGCCTCACGGCATATAGTGGCGGAGTCGCGAAATACGTGAGTCTCTGGAATCCAGATTTCTCGAGTTTCCGAACTTCCGTTACGATCCCCGTGACAAATTCCGGAAAAAACATTCTACCCCGTTTCCTGGCAGCCGTCACGGGTGGACCGGTGCATGGGCTCTTGATATACGATAATACGTCCGAGAAAGCTTGGATCTTTCAGCGGCCATTTATTATTTCTAACGCCGTAAGCGTTGCCCTCGTTTTTAAGCCTTTGAAACTCTGCGGTACATCATGACCGCCGCTTTAAGTTGGCGCATCTTCTAAGTGGCGCTATAAAAAATTATGAAATTTTCATCACAGACTCGGAGATTCAATACTTCGGGTTGAGAATTTTTTCAAATTTTTTTTCATCCCTTCGTCAAAGGAAATAAAGCCGTAAATGTTGCGCCCATTTCAACCCTTTGAAAGTCAACAGTACATCTCCGTTGCCGCTTTAAGCTGGCGTAACTTCTAAGTTGCCTGATAAAAAAATCACCAAATTTCTATCAAGTTCTCGGAGATTTGATACGTTAGTTTGAGAATTTTTTCAAATTTTTTTTCCACCCTTCTTCAACCGCAATAACGCCGTAAAGTTTGCCATTTCAACGCTCTGTAATGCAGCGGTACATCTCCGCCGCCTATTTAAGGTAGCGTATCTTCTAAGTCGCCCGATAAAAAATTACCAAATTTTTATCACACACTCGGAGATTTGATATGTCGGTTTGAGAATTTTTTCAAATTTTTTCAATACCTTCTTAAACCGCAACAACTCCCTAAAAGTTACCATTTCAACGCTCTGCAATGCAGCAGCACATCTCCGTCGCCTATTTACGGCAGCGTATCTTCTAAGTTTTCCGATAAAAAATTACCAAATTTTTGTCACACACTCGGAGGTTCGATATGTCGGTTTGAGAATTTTTTCAATTTTTTTCCATCGCCCCTTCATAGTCAATAACGTCGCCGGTTCCTCAAAGAGAACCTGCATTTAAAATATGACTCAAGCACTTGGTATATGCGATATTATCCGTACTAATATCGGAATAGCAGTAGCTCGGTACCGCTTTCGGGATCGCAGTTCCCAGCACTGATGCACTAAACCGGAGTGGTGAGCCTGCTAATACGCGATACCCGAGAAGCAAAAGCCATCATCCGACTTTGTGCCGTGCGGGGAGATATTAGCCAAATGTCGCTAATTCCTCTCCGGTCTCCGGGTTCGAAGCGGGAGATGGAAGCCGCTCGAATTATCCGGCGCTGCGCTATATGACGATGATGACCAACGATCGATGAACAAATATAGAGTTACGGGACGAGTTATAGGCGGAAGAGAGAGTATCGGCGAGGGACCGTTCGTGACGCTCTCCCGCGCTGGTTCGTATCGTAATTATCGGGAAGCTTTCACATCGCGCTTCTCACTTATATTCCTCCTCACGCTCCCAATAAAAAGAGAAAGAGCAAGAAAAAAAGACTTCTGTCCCATCATCCCGTTCCGCAATAGTGACGTTTTGACGAACCCCTCCCAACATTGGCTGACGGCACGGCAGTCGATAGGGTTATCGAAAAAGTATCGACTACTCCCGAGATAATCCGAACAGCGTTTCCTCCAATCAAAGAGAATGTCACATACAACGAGCGGAAGTGCGCCAAGGCCTCGAGCTGTGTCGAGTAAGAATTTGATTTCATTGTTACTCGACGTAATTCGACCTAATTCGAAACTGAATTTGAGACTCGATGAGAGACTCGATGAGACACTCGATGAGAGACTCGATGAGAGACTCGATGAGAAACTCAATGAGAGACTCGATAAGAGACTCAATGAGAGACTCAATGAGAGACTCGATGAGAGACTCGATGAGAGACTCGATGAGAGACTCGATGAGAGACTCGATGAGAAACTCAATGAGAGAGTCAATGAGGGACTCAATGAGAGACTCAACGAGAGACTTAATTCGAGAAAATGTATGACTAAAACAAAAATCATAGTCAGGAGTCCCATTGAGTGGACTTAATTATTTCACATGAAAAATCAGCTAAAAAAAGATCATAGCGATGAGGGGTGCAAAGCGAACCCAGGTCCTCCATTCGAGATAAGACTTTTTTTTCACCCCGGCAAAAATTGGCAAAATACAGTCCCGTTTTGGCGCTCCATTCCTCAGATCGCATCTTTATCGTCTCGCTCTTTGCGACAGGAGCGCGAGACGTCTGGATCTTTCTCCCACGCTCCCGACGATTCTCTCAAATAATTAAAGCTCGGACAAACTTTCGACGTAATTTTATGAACGAATTACCAAATTCGTTACTTTGTCCGCCAAGCGCGAAGGATCTTCTCTCGCTTGGCTGTCTCTCCGGCTGACAGGATACATCCTCGCTATCCCAGAGCCGCTCGCATTACTTGCGTGCCAGTCTGACGGGAAGCTGCGAACCTGCGGCTGGGATGGGAATTAAGGGCTGCCGCGTCTAGGGCAGACTCCTCTCCAGAGCCGCCACCTTTCCCGCAGGAAAACCTACCCTCTCAGGGATTCTCTCGTACGCGCCGGAAACTCCACCTTCCCGTACGTTGATCTCGACAAACGTCGGCAAGATCCACTTCAATTTGCATCGGCAAGTCTGCTCTTCTCGAACCGTGCCCGGTCCCCTCGTCGATTTGCCTCGTCTCCTACGTCTCGATGAAATGAACTTCTGTACACTTTTACGCGAATTTCGCTCAGTGACTTTTCGTGTTTTTTTTTTTTTTTTTTTTTTTTTTTTCTACGCCTCTCATCGGGTCGACTTTAGAGTGAGCTGCGGCAGTGTATCGCACCGCTACGGCACGTAGCCGTACGGAGGATCGTAACTGTATCAAGCGAACGAGCGATACGTTCCCACTGGCTCTGGTTCGCCACTGCAACAGCGCAAGGGGGAAATGTATATATATATATATAGAGATATTACGAAAGTCCTTAATGCTCGAGAGCGTAGACCGACTGAAAATGGGCGGAATGCCAGATGAACGCTACTCCGTATACTGTTCCGAGAGGGCGGAGAGAAATTTTACGCTAAACTGTTTATCCATAACCGGCCTCGGGCCCAACGTATTCGGCGCGCCTCGCTACGCAATCGAGCACCCTCGTCAAGGATAAACTACGAATTGCATAGCCCGGAATATAGCTCAAATGCAGCTGCTTTCAATTACTGTGTGCAGTTGTGCTCCGAAAAGGCTGGGGCGGAAGGAGAGGACTCGCCGACTGTTGATGAGGAACTTCCGTGAGGAATTGAGATTTCTTTGATTCGAGGACATTTTTGGTTCGGTTTGATGATACTTATTTCGATGGAACTGTTTTTTTTTTAGGAGGAATTATGTTGGATCGCGATTGGTTGTACTAAATATAGTCCTGGGGATTTGTTTTGTTGGATCAAATGGTTTGGCCAACAAATCAAATGATCCAGCCGACAAATCAAATGGTGGACCAAACAAATTGAATGATGGAACCAACAAATCAAATGATGGATCCAACAAATCAAATGTTGGAAGCAACAAATCAAATGATGGATCCAACAAATCAAATGTTGGAAGCAACAAATCAAATGATGGAACCAACAAATCAAATGATGGATCCAACAAATCAAATGTTGGAAGCAACAAATCAAATGATGGAACCAACAAATCCAATGATGAAGCCAACACATTGAATTTTTCGCCCAACAAACGAATTACTTCGGGTCTTTTTTTATTTGTTTGGCCCAAAAATCAATCTTCTGGACAAAAAATCAATCTTCTCGCCAAAAAATCAATTTGTTTTGGCCAAAAATTAATTTGTTTTGGCCAAAAATCAATTAGTTTGAGCCAAAAATGATTTTTTTTTTTTTGGATTGAAAATCAACCGTCTGATTTTTCCTTAATGACACAGTGTCACCGAGAGGAGTGAGCTTACGAAACCCCTGGTCGTCGTTGACGACTTGCAGGAACCAAGCTTAAATAAAGAATTAAAAAAAAAAAAAATCGTCGGATCGTTGAAATTGATGAGCTGAATCCATTCATGCTGGCCCGAGGAGGCGCTACTGGGAACGAGGTGTTACCCCAAGGGATTTGGTTTCGAGGCTACTCCTCGAAACCACCTCGCTCGCCGCCGACATTAGCCTTTCGCTCGAGAGCTCTCCCTTTAGAGTTCTCGGTATCGAAAGCTTTTCACAGCTCTCCATTGTCCTCGGAGCACTCAATCGCATATCTCCAATCCATCCGATTAATCCCACCATCTCTCCGTGCAACGCTCCGCCGCCTCTTAATCGTTCAACTTTCGATGCCCTCTCTTCGCTATACTACCCACAATAAAAAAAAAGTAATGAGCGTCTTGTTTTGTTTAATCAATAATCAATTAACGATGCTGTCAATAGTCATGCAGAAGGTGCCAAACCTTAAAGCGATCATCCGTTGAACTTTACATACTTTTTCACGTGCTTGGTAGAATTTTCTTAGAAGATATTAACTACATACGACGGCATGGTCGGGAATTCCCCAAAAGGGTAGTGCAATCATTGCGCAAAACCGGATAACTTTAAGATTTTATTTCTCAAAAATGATGCTGCGGATTGGTTCCAAATTTGACAAGACTCTCAAAGCGATTATCTACATTTCATATCGCTTCCTCATCAAAGTTGAAAGTTGAGAGTTAAAATTTGAAAGTTGAAAGTTGATATTTAATTCGCTAAGCTTCCTCTATGAGGAGGCCAAAAATATAGTAAATGCTCCCTCATAGAAGAAGCTTAGCGAATAAAAAATTTCAACGTTCAACTTTCAACTTTTAACTCTCAGCTTTCAACTTTGATGAGGAAGCGATATGAAAATTTCAATTTTCAGCTTTTATTTGGCAAGATCAAAATGCTGAAATCATCATAAATGATGATTTCAGCATTTTGATCTTGCCCACCAACTTTAATTCGTTAATTCAAGATAATCAAAATAAAAATAAAAAAAAATAATAGAACGAGACGAATGAAGCAAAAAGCTAAAAATCATAAAAGTACTTCCATAGCTCCGGGGCGTTGCCGTCATGACTTCGCTCGCTCGGGCGCGCTCTTCTTCAACTCCGTACCTGTGTGAAAGGCTCTTACGTAGAGATTTTGCCGCTGGTTGACACGAGCCTAGCTATATACACAGGGGGGGGGGGTGGTGGAGGGTGGGCAGAGGCTGGCCAACGTCGTTCCAATTTGTCAACGTCTCACTTCGCAAGCTCTGTTAGCTATCTCCGTTGGCTCGGTGGCGTTCTCTCCTCGCCGAAAGATCCGTAGACTCTCTCGTGCGGCCAAAGTCTGTGTGCTCACCTCTTCGTGCCCTCACCCTTCCGTCGCTCTCGCGCCCTCGCAGTTTTCCTTTTGCTTTCCTTCCGGCGGGCTTTGCAGCTTCTCCGTCGCTCTTTGCTCTCGCCACGCATCGCGCCCTTTTGCTTTCCTTCCGCCGAGCTTTGCAGCTTCTCCGTCGCTCTTTGCTCTCGCCACGCATCGCGGCCTCGGGGCTTTCGCCCCCTCCGCGATAACGCCACGCGAGCCCTTTATATCATCCTTAAGTCTCCGCCGTCCCTCAAAAGTCTTCGCCCGCGCGCCCGACGAAGCATCCAGCGTCCGGGATTTTCGCTACGCAGACGGGGATTAATTTGAGCTGTTTCATGCGGCTCCTCAACAGAAGAAACTGCGTTTCGCCGCGGACCGCTTTCTTCCGTGTCTCGTGCATTTCTCGTTCCGATAACTTTCGTAATTGCACCGAGCGCAGTTCGGGCGATGATAAATCGCTCCCGAAATTCATCGGGGCGAGCTTATCAAATTTTTCGGCGCGCCGAGTTGCGCACCAAGTTTCGCGGCCCGCGAACGTGCAGTATTAATTGTCGAGTTCGGGCACGAGGCAAAAGTTTGGAGTGGGAGGAAGAGCCATTCTTTACCGACTAATGTCGGTGAGGCGCGAGGAAAGAAACACATCGGCCAGTAAGCTCTTTTTTTTTCTTCCCTCGAGACAGTGAACGGTATGAATTTAAATGATCGACGTCTCGGCAGTCGCTCAGTCCGACGACGGCCGAAAACTCTTTATGAAAAACCAATATTCTCTATCTGTGTTCGGGAAATTTATGAGCGGTTTATGCTCGTGCGAGCGAAAGCCTCTCCGTCATTCAGGGTGAAAGAAACACACGCGCAAAAAAAAAAGGTGTGACTTTTTTCGCGGTCTCGTGTTTCATAAATCTGAAATGTTTGGTCGAATATGTTTTCATTATAGATCGCTTATAGCGGAAAAATATCAACATGGTGCGCCATGGCGAAATGAAATAGCCTCGATGTCTCTGACTGTGTTTCTTTGGCAAACACGGCTCGAGCATCGTCGCTTTATATAGATTGTAATCTCTGTTTACCGTAGAAGTCCCCTCAATTTTACTGCCTCTTTTTTTATCCGTTCGAATTCGGTTCGAATTCGTACGGTTCAGCGATGCGGGAAGCGTTGGCGCGCATGCGCGGCACTCATGCGCATCGTGCTGTCGGTTGTTTAGAGTGGGGACCGAAAGGGATCGTAAAATAAAAAAACGCGACTGGCCTGGACTAGCTAAATTCTGCGCTACTGGATATTCGGGGCTTTGACTTTATATTGTTACAGGAAAGTTAGATTCGCACTCTTCCCTCGACATCAAAGCCCGATCTCACTCATCGAACAATCAAAGAGAAGACTCTTAAAAAAAATTGGTAATATAATGTTCCGGACTGAAAGTTTTAATGCAAAAACTGGTGCGTTAAATTTAATGTGCAATTGTCATGAAATATCAATGCAATTTTAGAGTGAAATCAAAGTAAATTATTGGAATTATAGGAAGTTTATAATAAAATTAAAGTGAACGATTAGAAATAAAGTATTTCTGAAGTTTTTAATATGATGCACCGTAATTTTTCATCATAATTGTACATGAAATTTGATACACCAGTTTTTGCATAAAAACTCCCAGTTCGGTACATTAACTTTAATACGAATGTTTTTCTACAAATATTCTTTTGGTACGGCTGGAGGGTTGATTGGTTAAAAAAAAAAAAAAAAAAAAAAAATTTGGATTATTTCACCAAAATATTTTTCAGGCATTCAAGTATTTTTGGGCGACCAACAAAATATTTATTGGAACGTCACCGCCCGAATCTTTAGTTGATTCGACCGCGTTGATCCAATCGAACTCACCTGAGATTGTCTCATAATTAATAACTATCATAATTGATCTCATAAACATTAGTTTATTAGTTTTCTTAAAACAAATAGGCGTTCAAATTCACTGACCATCCGAGTTCCAAACTAATTCCAAATCGTCAAACAAGAAGTAAACCCGGACCGCTTCGGGTTTCTGGCTTCTGTCAATATCGCCGAAATCTCACATGTGAAAGAAAGCCTCTCTCAACACAAACGAAAGTCGCCAAATTTCCACCAAAAATTATTCAAAGCGCTCTCCGGAGGTTCCCGCAGCTCCGCAAGGATAATCTCCGGAAAAAAAACAATGGGGCACGATGGACCGCCTTACATTTTGACCAAAAAAAAAAAAAAAAGAGATCCTCAGTCGGTTATTGTGCGCGAGCAACAACAGCCTGCTAGTACCATGATAAAACGTTTTGCCGGATGGCGCGGAACGATGGCTTTGGGATTAGCGTCAGAGACTGAACGGGCGCCGGAGAAAAGCTCCGAGCTTCGTGGTTATAATCCATTTTGGAGAGAAGCACGACCGGCCCGGAGGTGCACGGAGCACGCTCGTTTGAAGATCTTAAATTGTTCAGTGGCGTTGTGTTTGAGAAGGAAACAAAAAGAAAATTAAAAAAAAAAAAAAAACGAAAAAAAAAAGAAATAAACAAGCCGCCAACTTTCCGGCGAACCGTATATCGTCTTTATTGCGCGAGATATAGACCGCGAGAGCTTACGGCGACGTCGATTTAGGAGAGCCGGTACAATTCCTTTCTCGGCGACTCTGCAGTTTTTGTCTCTATCTTGCTCTCCCCATCCATCTCGCTCTCTCTCTCTCTCTCTCTCTCTCTCTCTCTCTCTCCACCCTTTCGGACCGCAGTCGCGAGAGCACGTGCAATTCCACGCCTCGCGAACGACGGAGAAAGCTCATATTAATATAGGTATATGAGGGAGTTCTGTACTTTCATTTCGACAGTTAACCCCTTAAGGGGCCGCTTGCTACAATAATAACTCGAGTGCTCTCGCCTCCGCCTCGTCCACCTCCCTCTCGCTCCGGCGATGCAGTTTCATCCTCTCTCGGCCACTATCATTTCCTCCATGCAACATCTGCCACGGTCCGCGTACGTGACCGCTCGAGCGTGACACGTTGGAAAATCATTGAATTTTTATTTTATTTTATTTTTTGGTCTTCTTGTTTTTTTTTTTTTTTTTTCATCCGTTTCTCGAACCCCTCTACTGTTCTCTCAGTTGGATGTGAAAATCGGAAGCGTTCGGGGGACGAACGCCGGGGCCCGGCGAACTTTTGCATATGCGTTATGTCGCTCGCTGCGCGATAGCGAATTTCAGCCGGCCGCGGATCTGGGTCAGAGCAGTGGCGGAGCGGTGAATGCCTCTGAAAGCGCTGTTTAGTCGAACGATCGATCGATCGCAGGCCCGATCGACGAACGCTCGACGGCGGGAGGTTTCGAAGCTTTTCTGCATATCTTTTATTTTTTTTTTTAATCCCGTGGCAGTTTAGTGTAAAGTGTCGGCGATTCGTCGAACGCTCGCACTTCTCGCGAGGATTCGTCTTTCATCCGGAGCACAATGAGTGAAATCGGCACAGGAGCGTCGAGCGGGCCCGCCTGCGGAGCTACTTCGCAATCGGTTGCGCTCACTCGGAGCGGATTTTTTTTTTTTATGCAACATGCTATAATGGGCGAGAAAAAAAATCTTAAACAGTCGAGACGTGCGAATCTAGCGACGGTTCGTCGAGCCGTTTAAGACAGTCGTCCATGGGTATAGTTTCTTCGAATGGAAACTTCGCGTAAGTTTCACGGTAACGAGAGGGAATTGCGAACACTTCTGGATTGTACGAAAATCTGAACAAAAAAAATCAAGCATATATAAAGGTGCTGAAAAGATTTATTTTGCATAATAATAATTTCGAAGTGTTATTGTTAAAATTTGTTCGACAAATTTCCCGGAAACTTAACTTTTTTTTTTTTTCTTTGTCAAAATGATTCGCTCATTTATCTGAATTCGTGTGAATTTTTTAAAAGATTTTTTCACATTCACTTTGAATTTTGTGACTTTCTGCACAGATTTTTTTTTTTTTTAATATGAAAAAACCTCAAAGAAGCGGATAAAAATGACTCAACAGATTTTTGTACACTGCCCCCTAGCAATTTAATTTATCTTTATGACACAATATTGATGTTAAATTGTGAATTCTCGCAAACAATCGAATATATAAGAAATCAATCGGTTAAACATTTGCCGTGTTATACCGAAATCTTATTATTATTATTCTCATTATTATTGGGCGTCAAAAGCATTGCAAATTTTTTCAAAGTTCGGGATTTTGGGGAAAATTTTTGAAATTTGCAAGGTGCAATTTTTTCTCTGAATTCGATCGAGTATAATTTTTGACTTCATAGAAAAGAGGAAATTATTCGTCGTTTATCTGCTACAAAGCGGCTCTTCGCTTCGTTTTCGATAATGTCTCATCCATCAGTAAGTCTCAACGCAAACGACGACTAAGAATTTCGCAAGATCTCTCGTCATAGCTCCGTCAAAAAATTGCACCATCTTCCGAGTCTCTGTCCGGTAATCGATTATCTCATTTTTAAAAAATAAAAAAAAAAAACAATTTTTCCTTCACCGATTCTCGCCAATGGCAAAAGTACATTCTCTCCTCCGACTCTCGTCGAGAGATTTTCCCAAAGTCCTCGATATCCAGATGTTTTCCGAGAATTCGATCGAGTGTCATTCCGTCACCATCTTCCGAGTCTCTCTCCGGTAATCGAGTATCTCATTTTGTTAATTAAAAAAAAAAAAAAAAAATGTCTCCTTCATCGATCCTCGCCAATGCCAAAGGTGAATTATTTCCTCCCTCCCACGTCGAGAGCCCGGCCCTCGCGCATTCCTTCCTTCGATCGGTTGTCCGACCGAAAATTGAATTTACATCGCGTCCCCGGTCGCTCGGACGGGCCGTTACGTAACGTATGACACGACGTCGGGGAAGCGGTCGGGCCGACTCGAGGCCGTTATCGTCGGCAGCCGGGTCGTCGCCGACGACGACGACGACGACGGAGCTCCGTCACCAACAACCCCCGAAGGCGAGCCCCGCCAGCGGCATCGGCTGAGTTCGCGCGGGGGATTTTCGGTGCTTTCGGTTCGGCTCCGCTATCTCGCTCGTTGGATCGATGCACCCTCTCTCCGAGCTCCATTATATAGCTTTCGCACCAGCCAGCAGCGGCGGCGGGGCACCGGAAATATATGTATACATAGGACCGTGGAAGCTCGGAGCGGCGGTGTGTCAAGCCAGTAGCCAGACAACGGGAGCCAGGGCGCCTACTAGTCTAGCCAAATAAAAGCGGAAAGTCGGATCCGTCCCTCTCTCATCCGTCGGGCATTGGCCACACCGCACGCCCCGACGAGCGGCTTGCCAGCCGGGGATGCCTTTCCTGGATAACCGGTGACTCAACGGGTCAACGATGTCGGGATGCTATTCTGGCTCTTTTTTTTCTTGTTTTTTTTTTTGGTCCATTCCGCATGCTCTTAGCGTAGTGCGACGCGCGACCGAGCGGCGTGGTCGCTGATCCTCGGCCAAGAAGGGAACATAGATCGACGGGGTTGGGATTGACGGAGAAAAAATTCTCCAGACGCAGGTTAATTATGAAGGTTAATGCGGGGAAAAAAAATTAAGCGGATTCGGCTTGGGACGGAGATGCGACTGCCTATTTCTGACATTTTTTTTTTTTTAGATTAAAATTTTTTTAGATTAAGAAGTACATTCTTTAGATTACATTTAGGTGTATATATGTTTTTTTTTACATTAAGAAGTGGTAATGAGGTATTAAAGATAAGAGGCGATAATGACGCAAGGGTGGCGGAGAGGGCTTATACGCTTGTCCGGCTGGCGTTGATTTAAGAATTTCTTCATCAAGATTGCACTTTTGTACTGCGATAAAACAACAATAACGGTATGTTATTCTCTAATTTTTTGTTGTTTTTTTTTTTTTTTTTGGTTCTAACCCGCATGCTCTTAGCGTTCGTACTGCCACGCGAGACGAAGCGGCGTGGTCGCTGATCTGAGGCCAAGAAAATAACATAAATCGACGGGGACGGAGAAAAAATGGTCCAGACGCAGAGAGATTATGAAAATTAATCTATGGAAAAAATTAAGCGGATTCATCTTGGGACGGAGATGCGACTTTATCTTTGATGTGGGTACATTTTTTTTTTTTTTTTTTTTTTTTTTTTTATGAAAAAATGGTAGTGATGTTTTAAAGATAAGAGGCGATAACGACGCAAGGGTGGCGGAGAGGTCTTGTCTACGATTGTCCAGCTGGTGTTCATTGAAGAATTTCTATATCGAGATTGCACTTTTGTACTACGATAAAATAACGATAATGGAATGCTATTCTCTGATTTTTTTTGTGTTTTCTTGTTGCATTCCACACGCTTTAACGTAGGGGAGGTCGGAGCAAAATGGCACGGCGGGGAAAGATGGGACAACGAGATAAAACGCAATTTTCCAATAAACTTTTGGATGGTGGCGATGGTGGTACGTGGGGTAAAACGGGTTTAAAAAAATCGGATGTATCGTCGGGACAAAAATGGAGCATCGAAAAATTATTGTAACCTTGAGTTTTGGCCGTCTTGTCCCGTTTTACCCCGCTGTGCCATTTTGGCCCGGTCTCCCCTACGTACTGCCACGCGCGACGAAGCGGCGTGGTCGCTGATCCTCGGCCAAGAAAAGAACATAAATCGACGGCGAAGGCGGAGGGAGTGACGGACCGAAAATTGTCCAGACGCAAGGAAATTATGAAGATTAGTTCACGAAAAAAAAATTAGGCGGTTTCGTTTCGGGATGGAGATGTAGTTCAGTGTGGCAACCATCGGAATGCCTAAAAGTGGGATAGGATAAAACGGGCGACAATGGACCAGTCCATGTATCGTCGGTTTATATGCTGATCGGCGTGGAAAATATTTAGTCCAGTTGATATCGTGAAATTTAATATTTTCATGAAACGTGAAATTTAATATTTTCATGAAAAGTGAAATTTAATATTTTCATGAAAAGTGAAATTTACTATTTTCATCTTGAACGAAAGCTTTTATTTGCGATTTCGTTCGCGACGTAGTTGCAGTTGCGAACACGATCGATCGACATCAGGCGATAAAGTGGGGGGAACTAAAAAAAAACAGACAAAAAGATCGTGTCTTACGATTCGTTTTTTCTGGTTTCAACACGGTTTGTTTTTTTTTTTTTTTTATTATTATTTTTTTTATTTCTTTAATTTCTTCCGCTGAAAACTTTTCTCTACGCTCTTTCGCCCTTCGGCAACGTCGGAACTTTTTGCCTCTTTCGTTGGAAATAAAAAGTGCAGGAAACTTCAGCAGTCAGAGAGAAACGAATTCTGCGTCGCATTACTTTTTTTTACCCCGCAGTATCCTCTTCGATGTTCTCTCGAGCGGCTTTGCGTTTTTCTTTCTTTTATCTTATCACGCGTCGTTTGCCTGAGAAATTTACTCGTGCGAATCGCGCCCGAACCGTGCGGGCAAGCACCGAGGAGAGACAACGAACCGAGAGACACGCCTTTACGCTCTTGACGTAAAAACGAGGTTTTGCGGTCGTTGCCGCTGCTGCATTGCCACTCTCGTGTTTGGAGTCGCTGTTTCTCTCGCGTGTTCTCTCTCTCTCTCTCTCTCTATGGATTCTGGCATGTGAGCATATAAAAGGCAAAACGATAAAATACAGGAGTGGAGAGCTCGAGGCACTCTGCACGGCGTAGCGCCCGATCTACGCCCGTTGCGACGCTCGTATACTTCCGTAACAACAAACACGGTTTGATTCTCTGCGACCTGTGTAATAGGGTAAACGTGGTGAATATGGACCACCCCGATTAACACGTAAATCAATGAAATATGGACCGGTTCGTATTCCCCACTTTTACCCTACAGTGAGTCGTAAGCACAGTGAGTTGGGCACAGCGGGGAAAAAATGGAATCCTCAATTTGGGAGGAGACTTTGTCCTTTTTATGCCCCTCAAAAAATTGGTAAAAATTGTCCGTTTTGCCCCGATGTTTCATTTTGCCCCCTATTGCGCTCGTTGCTGCGCTCATATAGTTCCCGAACAACAAACACGGTTTGACTCTCTGTGACCTGTGTAATACAGTAAGTTGGGCACAGCGGAGAAAAATGGAACCCTCAATTTGGGACGGGACTTTGTATTTTTTTATGCCCCCCAACAAAAATTGGCAAATATGGTCCATTTTGCACCGATGTTTCGTTTCGCCCCCTACCACTCCGTTGCTGGACTCGTATACTTCCCTGACAACAAACACGATTGATTCTCTGTGACCTGCGCATTTGCGACGAATCTTTGTCTTTTTATGTTTCTCATAAAATTGGTAAAAATGGTCCGTTTTACCCGGCTACTTACGACCGTTGCTGCGCTCGGATATTTCCATAAAAACAAGCACTATTTGACTCTCTGTAACCTGTGTAATACAGTAAGTTGTAGGAGAGAGCGGGGTAAAATAGACCCCTCCCCCCAAATTGGGACGAGACTTAGTTTTTTATGCCCGATCACGAAAAAAAAAAAAAAAAAAACAAAAAAAAAAAAAAATTGGTAAAAGGACGATTTTACCCCGATGTTCCCCTTTGCTCCGTTCTACCCTACATGTGATACAGGCACTCGAAACTTCGAACAAAAAAAAAAAGACAAAATCAATTCGCTTCCTATATATTCTCCAATTTGCTTCGAAACGAAACTTTGCTCTTTTCTTCTGCCTCTTCTCTCGCGACTCGCAAAATTCGAGGATAAAAACTGTTTAATAAAACTTTCACCGCCAAGTTTTCATGGGCCACGTTGTAAGGCAGCGCAGCAGAGTTATTGAGGAAATTTCGTCACCGTCTTGCGGTACCGCTGTACAGGTATATTTTTTTATTTTTTAATTTTTCATTCTTATTTAGCAACGTGACGTGAAAAAATTGCGAATACAAGATTAAGGTACCGCTTGTCTCGGGAAACATTAATTCCCCTCTCAAGACTAAGAGTCGCCGGGAGCCTCTCGTGTATACTTCCTCTCCGTTCTCCTCTTATCCTCGTGCCCCCCCCCTCCCCCCCCTCCTCGAGAATTTCACCGGTTTCTGGAACCATCGGCCGTATCTCACACTCTCACTTCGCGGATTCTTCTCCTTGGCTCCTTTCTTCAACCCCCAGGCCGCTGGCGACGCGGTTCTCACGCTTGTTTCGTCAAGGCCACTGCCGCAAGGGAGTATGAGTGAGCGATTGATATCTTCATATTTTTATATTGTATATAAATATATCTGTCGATAATATAACAATATCTGAAATTATAATTTGTCCACTTTCAGAAATACGCCTCTTCTAGTTTGAAAACCTCATTTTTTTTAATCGGAAGTGACGTCATACCGTAAATACCGCACTTTCGATCTGAAAATTTCATCTTGTCGACCAGAAGTGACGTCGTACGGGAAAACGTCACTTCCGGTTTGAAGATCATAGATTTGACCGGAAGTAACGTCATACGGGAAAATGTCACTTCCGGTTAGAAAATCGGAAGTGACATCTTACGAGAGAACGTCACTGCCGGTTAGAAATCCGGAAGTGGCTTTATATTCGAAATACGTCACTTTCGGCATGAAAATCTCATTTTTCGAGTGGAAATGACGTCATACCGGAAATACTTCACTACCAGCTCGAATATCTCATATTTTCAAACCAGAAATGACGTATCTCCGGTATGACACAAATTCCGGTAAAAAAAAATGCGATTTTCAAACCTGCTACTATTTATCATATATTACATTTTGTATCTTTATATTTTTCTCGATCATCAGCAGAGTACGGAGATCTTGGTACGAACAAAAAAAAAAAAAAAATCAACGATAAGCCAAATTAAATTGAGATTCGAGATACCCTAGGAAAGTATCACCGGTCAAACGACGGAATTGAATTGTTTGTCGCATCCCGATTCGCCCGTGATGTGATAATTCGAGGTCAGAACGGAGTTATGCCCTCGAGAACAGGTAATATCATTCAATCTTTCGGTCGGGAGATAAATTTGTTTTTGCCGTTCTTCAGACTATGGAGATATGCGTTGTGATTCGATACTCGGATCAAGCGAGTGGTTCGTAGAACGTCATAAGAACCATGTTACATCCGGCTTGGGGTATAAGACGTATCGGGGAAATACACCGGAGAATCAAGAGGAGAGATGAGAGATCCATTGGGTGCGTGAAAAGCTCCGGGAAATCCCTTGAGCCTCGGAAGCGATTCGCCGGTATTATCTGGCTGTCAGCCAAACTTCGGATGTACAGGGCACGGCTCGATCAGTGCGCTGGACCAAAAAGGGATGGATAGAGATCCATCCCTTCAGTCGCCGACGGCGACTGAAAGTGGGCGACTATATGTGCTAGGACAATTCGGAGTGATACGGCCTACCTATGATTCTGGGTCGAATCATATTACCGATTAATGTTTATTATCGGTTCCTTATCATCGTTATTCAATCCTTATCTCATGCGCGTGGTACAAAGTGGCGCAAAAAGGATGATTTTTTTACCTATGTTTTTCCCCCAATTTCCTTTTGGTCGGTGGATCGAATATTAATGATTAATGTTTATGATCGTTTCCTTATCAACGTTACTCAATCATTATCTCATGTTCGCGGTACAAAGTTGGCAAAGTGGACTATTTAAAAAAATTTTTTTGCCTCAATTTCTTTTTAGACGTTGGGACGAATATTAACGATAAATGTTTATTATCGTTTCCTTATCACTGTTATTCAATCTTTAGCTCACACTTATGGTACAAAGTGGAGCAAAATGGACTATTTTTAAATATTTTGTTGCCCTAATTTCTTTCTAGATAGTGGGTTGAATATTAACGATTAATATTTATTCTTGTTTCTTTATCACCTTTTCTTATCAATCCTTATCTCATGCTCGGTGGTACAAAGTGGCGCGAAAAGGACGATTTTTTAAATATATTTTTCCCTCAACTTCCTTTTTGACAGTGGCTCGAATATTAACCATTAATGTTTATGATCGTTTCCTTATCACCGTTACCCAATCCTTATCTCACGCTTGTGGTACAAAGTGGGGCAAAATGGACTATTTTTAAGTATTTTTTTGTGCCAATTTCTTCATCGACGGAGGACACCTTGCTCCACCTTGCCCCGCTCTCTCTTTCGCCCATCTTCCGCGAATGTCGGTGGTGCTTTTTTTTCACGACTCCCGAGGGTCCCCGTCCACGTCCAGCATTAGATCCCACACACGTTTCACGGTTGAAAAATGCGACGGAACAGCGGCAGTGAAGATGAGGAGTGAAGCGCTCGGCGTTAGATCCATCAGAATTAATACGAGCTTAAATATCGCTCTCGACCTTGTTTTTTCGAGCTTCCACTTAGCGTCCCACGCGGACGGTCAACTCTCCCGATTCCCACGAACATTTACCTACCCCGCGCCACCCGCTCGCCCCTGTCTATCTATTGTCTGCGCCAGACCTATTTGTCTCTTCCGCAACACTCGACTTTGAATCGAAACTCCAAACGCCGCCACTCCTTTCGAGTACGACGCTCCACAGTTTGACTCTCATCCGATTATTGATTTCCACGGAAACTCGTTCGAAGACCTCTATTCAGCGTCCTCTAAAAATATCCCTCGGCCCTCCGAGCTCCTCATCCAAAGACGGCTATTTAAAAATGATAGAAAAAAAGCGTACCCACATTAATAGCTCGCCGCGAAGCGCCTCCGGCAAGCTCTCGAAAGCTCGCTAATTGAATCCCTCGCTATATCCGCCTAATTAACTTTTTTGTAATCTCCTTTATTTATTTTTCGTCCCGACCCATTTATTAATTATATTCCATTGCTACTCTCCGTGCTTACAGAAAAATCCGCAGAGAGCTAATAGGATTTTTATGGAGGATGAGACCGAACGGTGTTCACCGGAGGATGCGCAGACGGAGATCGAACTCGGAAATTTATTTAAATTTTTTTTTTTTTTTAATTTTATTATTCACAGAGAGAAAATTTAAGGGCACGAGGCAGAGGAGGCTCTTCGAGTGTGCCGCATCGAGCCCTGCGCGCAGGGACGCAGGCTCGGGGGTGGGTTCTCTCTCTCTCTCTCCGGCGGTGCCGCGATGGGTGGCTGACGAGGAGACCGCGAGCGACGCGAGCACCCGCGAACGGGCCAGCATCCAGCCAGGGGGTCGAAATCTGTCCTCCGCTCCGTGAGAGAGCTTGCCGCGGATGTCGGGACTCAGTAGTACGCTACCGCCCACGCACGTAGTACGCACGGCCGCTCCGCCACGTGTGTGCGATATGGGAGGCTCGTAAGAAGCGAGGAGAGAAAACGTTAAGGAAAGAAGTCGATAGCAAGAATTTTCTAAAATTACAACAAATTTGGATAAAATAAAATTTCAAAAAAAAAACACACACACACACACACACCAATCCGGCGAGGCACGCGGGAAGAGCACGATTGGCCTCGAAGAGGAAAGCCGGGAGGGAAAGCTGCAACGTCGTTGGGGCTGAGTTTACGGACGGAAGAGTTGACGGAAGATCGTTGGATGGAAAGACGAGATTTTGGTTGAGGAGGCTCGAAGTTGGACGATCGTTGACGATAAAAAACATTGGGAGAATCTTTATGTCGGCGAGGGAAGAATCCGACCGGAGTTCGCTGGACGAGTGTCGAGATGCGCGCAAAGTTTTAATAGGACTTTCGTTGCTCTTCCCGCGACTGGTATTATGGTAAAGTTTAAGATGAAGACGAGCTATCAGAATCTTCGGCGGTACTCGAAACATCAAGAGAGCCGTAAGAGCAGCGTCGCCAGCTGTGCAGTGCGCCATCCCGAACGACCTGGAGACAACTGACCGAAGAACCACGCATGGCAGCTGACAGCACAAGACCCTTTGGCACCAACACCGCGCACTGAAACCTCTCGAATCCAACACGTTTTCTCGACTATCCTCGACTTACCGACGAGCTCTTCGAACAATAGTAAGTCACTTCAATTTTTCGATTTTTTTAGTGTAGATTGTATTTGTTTATTTATTTTTTAAATTCTGTTTATCCATTTAATATTGAATGAGGAATTCATTTTACGGCGCTACAGTCGTAAAAAAAAAGATAAGATAAGATTCTTTCATGTTCGACTTATGTTGCGTGCAGCAGATGAATAATTTTACCCTCTAACTGTTTTCGCATGATGCTGTGAAAAAAAAAAAAGAAAACCGTTTGATCAATCATATTATCCTGAGCGAGGCTACATCCGGAGAAGGAATTTATTTGATTCAATCAAGATTTTTTATTTTTTTTTATTCAAAGAAATTGTTTTCTTGTATTGTAGCATAAAAGGTGGAAGTTGCGGGCGGTAATGCTGTTTGAAAGTAGCTAGTTTGAAACATTTGGTCCAGTAAAATATATTTTTCAAATAATTTTTATCGATTTAGTACCGAATCAGGAAATCATATTATAGTGCAAAAGTTGTAAAAAAAAAAAAAATTCTTTTATGTCTAGCTTATCTTGCGTGGAGCAGATGAGTAATTTGATCTCCTAAATGTTTTCGCATGATGCTGTGAAACGAAAGAAAACTGTATGATACGGTCATATTATCCGGATCGGGGCTGCATCCGGGGAAGGCATTTATTTCGTTCAATTAAATTTCGTTTATTTGGTTCAATTGAATTATAGTTGATTCAATCGAGGTTTCTTTTTTAAATCAAAGAAATTCTTTCTTGTATTGTAGCATGAAACACGGAAGCTGCGGACGGTAATGCTATTTAAAAGAAGCTACTGTGGACCATTTCTTTCTGTATTATATATTTTATAAATTATGCTTATCGAATTATTACTGAATCAGGAAATCATATTATAGCGCAATAGTAGTATAAAAAAAAAGATAATATTCTTTCATGTCTAGCTTATCTTGAGCAGAGCAGATGAGTCATTTTACCCTCTAAATGTTTTCGCATGATGCTGTTAAAGGAAAGAAAACTGTTCAATCCGTCATATTATCCGGATCGAGAGAACATCCGGGTAAGGAATTTATTTGATTCAATCAAGATTTTTTTTTTTTTAATCAAAGAAATTGTTTCTCGTATTGTAGTGTGAAAGGTGGAAGCTGCGGACGGTAATGCTGTTTGAAAGTAGCTACTGCGGACCATTTGGTCCAGCATTGTGTACTACGTTCCTATAAAAAGAAAAAGCCAATGAGAAAATGACACTGTGTTGAGCTGCGCGAGATACAAGGCTTGGATCAAAGGAGTGGAGTCGCGTAACGAAGATTTGCGTCGTCAAGTGAACAAAGTTGAAGGAGACCTGGCGTAAAGGTTCGGGTAACTGAGGGGGTCGCTCCCGTTAGCGTTTACAGAGACTGGTTGTTGGATGCTGGGTGAAAAGGGTCGGGGATGTTCATCGACACTCGCTGAGAGACTCCCCGAATCTTTGACGTTGTCACCTCGGGTAAAGTGTCCTCATGACAATCTCAGACGTAATTCGTCGACGGTAAAGGGAATCGAGACTCGACAACAAGTGAGCACTCTTATTATTATTTTTGTCATCTTCTTTCATAAAAAAAAAACATCTCATTTTACTCAAAATCTCGTTTAATTAAAAAATCTACGTCAATAAAGAATTGTCGTTGTAACGTCAATTATCGATGAATCTTTTGCGCGATGGTTTGCAAAAATGTTCCATTGATAATCTCTTTATACAAAAAAAAAAAAAATCGACGTCAATAAAGTATTTTCAGTACGTCAATATAGATTTGTACTCTCGTACAAAATTCTTCAATGCGAAATGTCTTTTCGTCAAAAACATTTTTTTTTCATTAAAACGCCTCCGTTTATTCGAAAACTTTACTTTTCATTAGAAAATTCGCGTTAAACAAGTATTTTTCTTGCGCCATCAATCAAAATGATATTTGGCTTTGATGGTTTGTAGAACCGTTTATAGAACGATAGTATTTTCAACGCGTTTTAGTTATCGGGCGCGAACCTTTCTCCTGTTACGTGAAGTCGGGGGAGGATCTCGTTAATTGGAGCAGCAGAGTTTGATTGACCATTTAAATATTATTATGGCGGAACGGTGTTCAGAGAGGAACGCGAGAATGGAATGGTACACGTAAAGCTACTCGAAAAATCTCACCCGCCCGATAACGATTACATCGTATCATCCGCTGAATAACATAATTCCGTTTCCACTCCGTGCTATTTGTTTTTTCATCCCTCCGTCAACAGGAATGGCAAATATTCGCAATGAATGCAAACCTGCGCTGTTTTAACGATCCGCTGATTCCGCCTTCGTACGCTTTTGTAACCACTCGCGCATATCGAACGATAAACGCGAATATATCTTCGCCGCATTCCACCCTAAAATATTGTAACTGCATGTCCATCAAACCTTCAAGATGTTACAGTGTTTTCGGGCCCCGTTGCTCCGACGCCTCCGGCCTCCTTTCCGCTTTTACTATTATCATACCTCGCATTCTCCTCACTCTCGACCCGTCATACCTCGTGCAAAAATGAAAGTATTAAAATGGTACTTTTCAACTATCAGAAGAGTATTAAAATTGAACTATTCGAAGTCTTTTGTAGTGGACGGAGCAATACCGGATTAATACACAAATTTAACTTACCGTTTCTTCATTACTCGGAGAAGATAAATTGGACCAAGGGAATCTTCATTTTTTTGTACAAATGAAACGTAGCACAATCGAGGTATGTGCGGGTATTATGTTGCATATCTGATATTTCGGAGCCACAGCTTTTTCAAGGGATATCGAAGTATTGAGACACGGGCTTCGCGAAGACCACGGTCATTGCTTGCAAGTATTATCGAAGTCTTAGAGAGTATTATTTGAAAGTCGATAACTTTCAAGTATTATTCAAGTATTATTCAAGTATTATTCAAGTATTATTCAAGTATTATTCAAGTATTATTCAAGTATTATTCAAGTATTATTCAAGTATTATTCAAGTATTATTCAAGTATTATTCAAGTATTATTCGAGTATTATTCAAGTATTATTCAAGTATTATTCAACTATTATTCAAATATTATTGAAATATTATTGAAATATTACTCAGATATTATTCAATTATTAAAAGGCATGGTTTTGTAGTCGATAATTTAACAAGCCCGCGAATACCTCAATATCTCGACAGTACTTTATATACTTCGTGGGCTTGTTAAATGATCGACTACAAAATCGTACCTTTTAATACTTGAATAATACATGAAATACTTGGATGACCTAGAAAGATATCGACTTTCAAATAATACTCTCTAACACTTTGATAATACTTGCATAAGCTGTGATTCCGAAATATCGGATATGCAACATAATACCAGTACATACCTCGATTGTACTACGTTTCATTTGGACAAAAAAAAAAATAAGATTCCCTTCGTGCCATTCATCTTCACCGAGTAATGAAGAAACGTTAAATACGCTGAAGTCTTTAAAAAAATTTCTTACGCGAAGTTGATAGTTTGCGTATACTCTTTATTTAAATTTGAGTATCAATCCGGTATCGCTCAGTCCACTACACAAGATTTGAAATACTTCAATTTTGATACTTTCCTAATACTTAAAAAACACCATTTTAATAATTTCATTTTTGCGCGGGACGAGAATCAGGATGGTCCGTCGTTGTCGTGTGCAACATTGAAAATTCCAGCCCGCAATGTGAGCTCGCGTGATATTAAAGACGAAAAGCAACGAGGTAAGCGTTAGATGCCAGAACTCAAAGAGACGCAATAAAAAAAGATACCGAGAATGGCAACGACGGTAAAGAGGGTCGGTTAAGAGATTCAGAGTCTCCCTCGCTCAGAAAAAAGGTCGCCATGACTGAAATCCAGTGGACAACTGTATGAGGTATTTTAAAGGCTAAAGGTTTTTTCTTTTTTTTTTTTTTGTCTTAACTGTCGAAAATATTCTTTCAAAGCTGACCGCACGGAAAGGCGATCTGGCTTTCGAAGGAATTCCTCCCCGACGGCTAAAGGGATGATTCTTTTCTCCTCGTCTCTGCAAAAGGGGCCCGAAAGACCGTTGATGGCACCGGGAGTAACTGCTTTGCCCTGTAAACGATCGCGACCCAAGCGATCCTATCGGGTTTCTTCTCGATTGAACACCCGAAGAGATCGTGGGCTATTAATGGCCCGAACGATACAATTTCGAGCCTACCCCTTGCCGAGGATCCCATGCAAACCGGGAGATAAGTGCGGATCATGTCGCGGGGAGAATGAGAGGTGAAAAAGCCAACATGACTTTCCCCTTTTCCTCCCGATCGCACGGTTGTAGCCGACGGTAGAGCGGCCTGATAAACGATAGGATTACGCGGAGAGTCTCGAAAGCCACACACGCATTTATTACCTATAAAGGGGAACCGTATCGGAGGACAGCAACAGTTTACACACTTCACTTCTCGCACCTAAATCTATAATCGCAACTTCCATCTACAATGAAAAAAAAATAAATAAAAAATAAATAAAAATACATCGTTATAAAATCTAAAAAAAAGCACTCGCAGGGAGAAAAATGGGTAGTAAAATATCATGCAGCAAAAAATTATTTTCGTTCCGGGTATTCTTGGTTGAAGTAGCAAATAATAACGATAAATGAATCAATTGTTTCTTAATAAAGTAAATAAAATAATATAAGAACATAGTGAAATAGCTGAACATGTTGTTATGTGCTTTTGTCGGTGTATTGCCTTGTCTCTCGAAGTGGCAATCTTGATAAAGAAGTCGTTAAAAATATCGAGGTTTCGACGAGTGGTTGTCAAAGAGTCGCGGCCTGATAAACGATAGGATTACGCGGAGAATCTCGAAAGTCACACACGCATTTATTACCTATAAATGGGGAAGCGTCTCGGAGGACAGCAACAGTTTACTCACTTCACTTCTCGCACCTAAATCTATAATCCCAACTTCCATCTACATAGTGGAAAAAAAAAAAAAATACATCGCTAAAAAATCTGCAAAAAAGCACTCGCATAGAGAAAAATGGATACTAAAATATCATGGATATAAAATATAGGGTCTATGTACACCGAAAAATATTTTGGTACCAGGTGTTGAAATCACTTGGTTGAAACAGCAAAAAAAAAATAAAGATAAATAATTAATTGTTTTCAATAAAGTAAGTATAATAACAAAAGAAGATAGTGAAATCGCTGAACACGTTGTTATGTGCTTTTCTCTGTGTATTGCCTTGTCTCTCGAAGAGGCAATCCCGATGAAGAAGTCGTTAAAAATACGATGGTTTCGACGAGTCGTTGACAAAACTTGGGCAATAAAATTTCATCCTTTATCGTGACACCGGAATTCCCAGGCTCGTCTTTCTCGCTGTTCGAGGTAGTTTCCCTCCCGCCAAAGTGTGGTCCGCAACGCGTTTCCCGGTGCAAACCCACCGTCCACCGTTTTGTGCTTGCGCGAGATAAAGTTCTTTGAAAAGTTTCGCAAAAGGCGAAAACGAACTGCGACGAGGACCAGGACACCGAAGAAGCTTCTCCTTCTTTGTGATAGTTCGTCGGTGTAGTTGCACCTCCGATTCGCGGCGGTACATTCGGGATTTATCGTACTCGCGAATCCGTAGTCACCCTTTCTCGTCTTCGCTCCCGGTATTTCCTTGCTGCCGTGCTTTCCGCACACTTCGACAAGGTATAGAGTGGGCACAGTGAAATCTCGTCCACAAAAGGTCCGAAGGAAGCCGCGTTGGACTCGCACACTCGCATTGACGAGTAACCCGAGTGGATTGGCAGGATGCGGAGGCTGCGGCCTCGGGAAAAGTCTCTTTGGCGCCGATAGCGAAAACCTACGGGAGACACGTGGCAAATCGCAAAAGAAACCTCCTCGGCAAGGCGGCGGAACACAAAGGGACGGTAAAATAACGAAGAATAGAGAAACAAGGATGTGGAGGGACTTTTTCTGCGGAGGAAGCCCACAGAAAAGCTCCGTCCGTTCGTCCCTGGAGAACAAACGGAGTAGGATACTTCCGGTACGGTGAACTTTTCAAGGGTGTTACGGTGGCGGGCCAATCGGGAGATTAAAGGCACAGAATAGAGAAAGGATAAATGAAAACGAAAATTCTCGTCGCTTATCGTCAATTTTGTTATGTACTGCGCCACGAGAGTTCTGAAGGACGATGGCGGGCTGAATTCGGCGGGGTAATGGGATCTCACGATTGACCGGTGGATTTGACAGGCAAGGGTGGGTCGCAACGAAACTCTTACGAAAATTTACCTTTCGTTTCTCGGAATCGTCGGACACGTATATATACGTTGAGTGGAAAAAGACCTTTCGGTTAGAGCGAGGGTGGATTGTGTGGGTTGTAGGACGGGAGGGCAGTCGAGTGGAAAACGCCCTTTGCTTCGGGCTCCACTCAGACAGCCATCGAACCGTGGATTGATCCACTGTATCTTGCACAGTGCGTATTCTATAATAATGGCGGGTTTTTCGGCTCACGTGCGTCGCAAGCTCGCGTCATCCCTCGGTTCGAGTCTCTGTGTTGAATAAAAGGCCTCTTTTCAATCGACTAAATTAATTGAAAATGTTGCAAGTCTGCAGCTGTCACGACCGTGACCCGTCGATTGACGGGACTCTTTAACTGTAATTTTTATTTCAACAAATTGGGCGCCAAATAGTTTAGTAGTAAATTATCAGTAAATTACTCGTTAACAGAAAATTAGGAAATTTTAGAATTCTATTATTTGCTTATATTGAGACGGCACGGGGAGGATTCGGTTGGACTAGTCAAGAAACATCGAGGAATTTGCAAAATCGGCTGAAAATACAAAAGTATTTGTGGCAAAGACACATAAGTTTGTTATACTGTTGGCTTACGTATGTGCCAACATTATAATGTTGAGACTTACGTTAAAGTCTCAAGTCTCTTACTAGACTCTTATTGAGGTGCACAATCCAATTCACCGGGCTAACCGCCGGGCTATCCTCACTCCGGTTGGATAGTATTTGACAATTTCACCACTTTATATTTTGATAATATGAGCAATAACCGGTAACACACAATTAACGAATGATTTATTCCAATCCTGAAATAACTTAATCAATGCTATTTTTTAATTTCTACAGTATACATTTTTTTAAAAATCTTTAATGTATTAAAAATTTTCTTAAATACATGTAAAAACTTAACTAAACCTAAAACAAACGGTCGGCGATCGCGACTCTTTCGCTTGCTATATTTTCGTGGAAGAAGAACTTCCATTCTAACAAAAATTGCAGGATCTTCGGGTAATATTTGTTATAGCGAAAATAAGCATATTTGGTTACCAAATGTCTGCCAGGACGTAGCCCTAGTTTCCACATGCATGAAAGTTCTGTCGGGTTTTACGCGACTTATGGTAATTTCTATGAGATTCTTCGCTCAGTGTATACTTTACAAAGACGCGTTTGGTGGTTCCAAGTGCGCTCCTGCCGGAAGTCAATCACGAAGTTCCGGAAGCTCTCAGACCCATCGCTTAACGTTCTCCAACGTCGAAGTATTTTTTCAACGACCTGAAAAAAAAAAAAAAGATCATAAAAATGGAACGAAAATATCAGATGGAGGTAATCCGTGCCGAGAGCCAAAGCTATGAGCTCTCGGTATCGAGAATCGACATCGAATTCTGTGCCAGATATGAATACGAGATAAATGTTGAAAAAAAGGAAAAAAAAAAACAAAAATAGAAAACGGAGCGAAAGCCTTCAAGAGTCATGATTTATAGGCTCGCGGATATTCGGATGTTCGATTTTGATTCATGGCTGCGCGTGGAGAGCCGCACCGTGACGCGCGTTTAAATCGCGGAACGTGCCGGCTTCGAATGTCAACGCTTTTTATTTCATTTTTTTTAATCTCTCTATCGGCCGCGCTTCATCCTTCGCTTTTCAGCCGAACAACGGAACAAAAAAGAGAGTATCGTTTGTTTTATTTCACTCTCTTTTTTTTTTGTAGAATCGTCGACGATACATTTGATCCTTGGAAATTTAGGGCTTGCGAAATAAGAGACTGGGACATCAATCACGCCGTCTTTGAACGAAGGGACTCGGGGTGGTTCGCCGATCCCGGGAAGTTATATATATATATATATTCTCGTAGCCATCGCAGTCTCTTTAGAAAAGGCTGAGACTGGCTCAAGTTCTGTTCAGATTCCATTCACTGCCTCTCTCAGTTCTCTCTCTCCGTGCCACTGGATATAAATGTACACACATACGTGTTCCATATAAATGTATATACTATATATATATATATTATATAAGTTTTGCTAAATCCTACCCTCGGATCGAGCTATCTTTACCGTTTTGTCTCTTATTCCGCGATACCCATCTCCCGAAGGGATATGATATCCATGGGATAACCCGCGGAGTATGCGGATCGAGAAAGCTTCCCATGGAATTGAGGCCGAAGAAACAGGCGAGGAAGGAAGGTGGATATCCATAGTGAATGGCTTCTCGTCAAGAATAGAAAAGGAATTATCGTTTTCAATGGATGTCCTTGCGTTCTCGTGTGCGAAGGGTGCGAAATGAAATCTCATTTACTCGACCGACGGTCATAACTGGTGGCGCGATTCTGATCGCGTTCAAATCCCGGTGAAAATATCGTCTGGCAAAGTTTAGGTAATTCAATTCGCGAAATTTAGATAATACAAAATTAATATAGCAGATCTGTATGGAAGATCCGCAGGATCTTTCGGAATCGTCGGAGAAATATTTTCATTGGCGAACGATGGGACAATTTTTAGCTGATCGTGTGCTCCTCTCACGCTTCGGAACTCTCGGGTCGTCGATAATAAAAATAACGCCCGCCTCCTCTTATTCAACGACATCCCATAGCCGAAAAAAAGTAACAACTGGACGGGCCTTTTTTTTTTTTTTACATATTTCCAGATAAAAAACATTGTACAGCGTTAGACCATTCCTGTATCAAATTTCAGCTCGATACCTCCATTTTTACTCAAATCAAACGGTTTTTAGTAATTACAAAAAGGTCAAAATCCCATAAAATCTTACGATTTCGATGGATTTTGACCAAATTCAATACCAATGGTCTTTGATAAAAATAGTACATTTGTGTGGAGTTTTAAGACAATAGCTCAACATTTACGTAGGTTAGAGCTACGACAGAAAATTTGGAAAAAAACATTCAAAAATGCGTAAAATCTTCAATTGGGTCTCGATCAACACGAAAATAGGAGCGAACGAAGCGGCGTGACCGCTCTACTGGCGTACGAAATTTCGAATCGCTATCTCAAGCCCTATTCCGAGTTATAGCCGTTTTAAACCACGCCAATCTGTCATATACACAGTAAACCATAATTTCGTCAAAACAGAATGCGAAATTTCGTAAAAATAATTTTGTTAAATAAGTGACAAGCTAGTTTGTCATTTATTTTAATGTACGAACCTGTCCTATTATTTACCGTGTAATTTACAATTTTAGTTTATACTTTTGTCTGTAAAACTAGAAAATTAAGAAATAAAAAATTCTGAACGCTTGTGGACAATAAGTTGTTGTAAAAAGTACAAACTTTTTTTTTATTGTGTATACACACACACACACACACACACACACACACACACACACACACACACACACGCGCGCGCGCGCGCGCGCGCGCACACACACACACACACACACACACACACACACACACACACACACACATCCGGACGTCAGCTAAAAATCACATTTCTCGACGATTTAGACTATTTTAAGTAGTTTGACATTAAAATTCCGAATTTGTTTTTTTTCTCAAAATAAGGCTTCCCCTATGAGGAAGCAAAAATGAAATAATAATGACAATAAACATTTTAATATAGCGGACCATGCGCCTTCCACCGTGATAAAGTGAAATATCGAGGTGCACATGCAGGTGTTCCTATATGTATTATGTCTAGTCGTGACATGGAGCTCGCACGCGTCGCTTATGTCGCCTTTATGTGTCACAACTACATAGCGGCCACTAGCTGAAAGCCAAGACGGCACGACAGAGCGGGGGTTGGGGGATGAAAACTAATTAGATTCTCGTCGCAGCTTGCCGGGTTCCGTAGCCGCGGGCTTGCCCGAGCCAAGGCTCGAGAGCTAGACTCGCCAGCCGGGAAAATTGATTCAATTCACCGAGCAACAACAACGATCCTTGTTGGCTTCCTCCTGTTTGTTGCAAACCTTTTCTTTCGTTTTTTTCATCGTTCCCCATCGACGAAGAATTTCTCAATTTTCCGTTAAGTTGGCAAGCACCGTTGCTGTCTTTTTCTCGCGCATTATCGGGGAAGAATAAATTGTCCCAGCAAATTCCGGAGCATCGTTCCAAGGACGAGACGGCATTTGGACCGAATTCGAATGGCGAAGTACACGAGACGCGTTCGCGATTAATTATGAGTTACCAGAGCAGTGCGATTGGAGAGCCTTTGGAGAGGATTCGACGACCGCATACATCCCGTTGAAACGAGCTTATGTCGGAGGCTTTCACTCCAAGCTATTCGTTCTTGTATCCAATACGCTCGGGGAGGTGCTCATTAGTTTCGCTGAACACCTTACGGCGCGCACGGTGGGATTCATTGATGCGCGGGTATTCGACAAATCGCAGCGTTAGGGCGATACAAGAGGCATCGATGATGGGCGGTATAAAATCGTGGGTGACAGGTCGCAGGTGGAAAACCATCGGCGATGAGCGAAATGAAGCTTACGAACAACCTCACACATCTCGTTTCGTGTCGTGCGAACGATCTGCTCGTCGCATTTAATTATTTCGCGAAAACTTCTATAGCTGTACGGAGGCGGTTAATTAAAATTGACGTTCGAGAGCCACAACCACCATCAGCTTCACTCAAACCGATCTTCGCAACATGCAGATTATAGTAATTTTCAGGTAAACTGTCATTTCCAGGTAAACGGTAATTTTCAGGCGAACTGTAATTTTCTAGCGAATAGTAATTTTCAGTTAAACATTAATTTTCATTCAAACAGTAATTTTCACCCAAACAATATTTTTCACCCAAACAGTAAATTTCACCCAAACAGTAATTTTCACCCAAACAGTAATTTTAACCCAAACGGTAATTTTAACCCAAACAGTAATTTTAACCCAAACAGTAATTTTAACCCAAACAGTAATTTTAACCCAAACGGTAATTTTAACCCAAACGGTAATTTTAACCCAAACGGTAATTTTAACCCAAACAGTAATTTTAACCCAAACAGTAATTTTAACCCAAACAGTAATTTTAACCCAAACAGTAATTTTAACCCAAACAGTAATTTTAACCCAAACAGTAATTTTAACCCAAACAGTAATTTTAACCCAAACAGTAATTTTAACCCAAACAGTAATTTTAACCCAAACAGTAATTTTAACCCAAACAGTAATTTTAACCCAAACAGTAATTTTAACCCAAACAGTAATTTTAACCCAAACAGTAATTTTAACCCAAACGGTGATTATCAGGCAGGTATTTTCATCGAAACATATCGATGGCTTAATACCATATGGCCATATAGACTGTGTATAAGCATATCCCATATGCCCTTCTGGTGCTAAACCATCGACATGAAGTCAAAACGTGAGGCACGAAAGCTGCGTCAAAGGGCAACTTTGACACAGCTGGAATCCAGAAGGTCCGGCTACCTGAAGCAAGTCGGCTGCAGGTATCCGGATCTTCTGGATTCCCTAGAGACCTTCAGGCATTTGTTGATGGAATGTTCGCAAATTCCTAATTCTTTGCTACTCGCGAGCCAATATCGAAATCATGGACGCATCCAGCGGTAACTGCGTGCGTCGAGAGGAAGCGACTCGACCCGGCTGATTTTCGCGTATCTAGGCTGAGAGAGGTGAATATGGACCACCCCGACGAGCATGCCAATCAAGGGTGCACGGAGCCAGCCAATATTAACCATTTTTGCCTATCCATTCACGTGCAGAGAATTATAATCCCGTACACGGAACACGATGACGAGGCTGCTTGTCACGAGAAGCACACATGAGCCTCTCCCGAGGTTTGCGCTTCGTACCCACCGCACGCAAACACATAGTCCAAAAGCGTAGGGCTCTCTTCAAAGCATCTCGTCTATTCGACATACCTACCACGTCATACGGATCTGTTTCGTGGTACGGTTCGACATCCGTTCATACGCTACATCGCGCTCAAAGTTATCTCGCCGGCGGTCCAACTTGCGCTCGCTCTGCGGATAAACAAGCTCGGTAATGTACGAACGGCATGTTTAGACGTGGCTATATATGCGCCATGCTCATATGGTGAATCGGCCAATTAATGGCAGTTAAAAAGACGAAAAAAGCTAATGAATAGACGTTTTTTTATGTATGCGCTCTTACGGAAAGTGTCCATTCATCGACTGGTTTAGCCTGCGCGCATTTGCGACGCATGTTGCTCTTGCGGTTAGAAATGTTTTGGATTAATGACGCGAGTCTGAACGGCGCGGTCTGTCTCTACTGCACCAGATGTATCCGCGGTGCGACGTATCTACTCGTGGGAAAAAAAAAAAAAATTAGAAAAATGGTGGTAAAGGATAAAAAAAAGGTTTGTACATTTAACATAACGACAGTGCAATTTTTTGATCGTTAACTTTGTTTCATCATTTTTTGTATGTAAAGGAATCGTATGTTTGACTATAACAAGTTATTGTGTTTTCCGACGGGGCAGACCTGATGGATCGAGAGCCGAACAGGCAGATGGAAATCGGAAAATCTTATTTTGTATCATAGGGTATGCAAAATCCGGACAAGACCAATTAATTAGTGCATTGTGCTAAAAGAGAGGTTAGTGCGCGTTTTTCGCCGAGTCTGAAGTTCGCTGCCCGAGCGAAGCGAGGACAAAAATCACACGAGGTGAAACTCCGCTTTCTCTTTATATAGAAGATATTTTTTGTGGCTTCGTTAAAATAACCACATTTCAGGTTGAAACAACTGCATTTTTTCCCGACTATGCTAAAAAGTGCCCATATTTGTAAGCCTGAAACGGAGGTGGAAAGCGTTCGATTTTTGACGAGCGGAGGAAAGAGTTTCAGGGCCTTTTTGGAGTAGTCGGGGAAAAAAGTAATTTTTATTGGTCTCGTCCGATTGTTCGATTGGTCCTCGAGAAAAATCGTCGCTACGGTGTCAGGTGCGGGACAAGAGGAATACATTTAAAATGTATATTTTACGGGCAATATCGCGTGTGATGGAACGTTCTGCCTCCCGAGAGGACGTGCACCTACCGTGACAAATTGATATAAGATGCACACACGAGAGTATAAAGCCTGAAGAATGACAGTCCGCATATACCGTCGGCGGGTCGCACGAGAGACGTAAAATATTATCTTCATCCGGCAGTCCATCATGGATTTTTCTTTCGAACCGTTACACGGATTCGATATTTGTACCGATGGTTTTTAATTTTTTTTTTTTTTCTTTCTCTTTTCTGTTCCAGCTACCGAAATGTCGCGAACGGAGATCCGGGACGGTGAGACGAGTCCAACTTATCAGCCCAGGTAAATAAGAAAATTCCTTCCCGTGCGCTGAAATAGCATTACATAATCGGAGAACTTTTTTGTTCAACCCGTAATTAGATTCTGCAATAAATTTTAGACCGCGACCGTCCACCCGCATTTCGTACCCGGCCGCTCTAGGTCCTTAATTGATTCATCGTAAACTTATCAGCCGCAGGACACGGGCGGCGACGGGTCCTCCGAGGCAGTCGTTTTCCTCTCCCAACCCTTTCCCGATCGACGACCCAAGTCTCGCTCGGTCGGGGCGCAATAAGGCTCTCGACCCTTTCAGCGATATTCCAAGCTCGGTTTATTAGATCCCCTTATCGAATTATCTGGTCGGCTCTCGAGTGAGGCACGCACGGTTTTTATCCGGAGTTCCGACACCTGTTTTACACGATGTTGATCGATGAAAAAAAAATTGTTGGCGAAGACCGGTCGTGACTGAAGGAGCGAGAGAAAAAAACATTGTAATTTTCATATTGTCTCCTCATAAAAGTTGCCAATTGAAATTTCCATATGGCGTTCTCACTATGTTAATTTATTCGAAAAACTTCTTCTGTGAGAAGGCATTTTCTGCATTTTTGGCTCCCTCATAGAGGAAGCTTCGCGAATGAAGAAACCGTGCGAGAAAGCCATATGAAAATGTCAATTTTCAGCTTTTTTCCCAACGTCAACGCCGTGTTTGACTTTAATGCAAAATTACTAGCCGGTTCAGATTCAAAAAGACAAAATAATCAAAAAGCTGCGCGTAAAATTGTAATGAATCAGGAAACCATGTGCGAATTATTTTGCAACTTTTTTTTTTGTAAGGTTAAAAAAATGCTTAAGTCTCGTAAAATTAAAACGGTCAAAATTTTCCGTAAAATTTATTATTGAAATTTGTGTAATTTGTCATTTTGCGACCATGTCCAATGTATTTTTTCTCACCATACATACATAACATAAAAAACATAATATAAAAAACATAGAACATAAACAAAAATATCAAAAAATTGAAAAAATGTCAAATTTTCATAAAATCTAAACGGTCAGATAAATTTTCGCCAAATTTAATACCAAATATTGTACAGTGTTACTCCATTCCCGTATAAAATTTGAGTTCGATGACCGACACGTTTACTGGAATTAGACAATTAGTCATTTTTCAAAAAAATTCAAAATCCCTTAAAACCTGACCGCTTCGAGTTTCAGACTATTTTAAGTGCTCTGACCCTAAAATCGCGAATTTTTTTTTTTTTTTACGGGAACAGCTTGCTCCATGAGAAAGCAAAAGGTTGACAAGGATTGTTCGGTTAGGAGCGGAACGTCTTTTCTCGTATACCATTTGTTTCTCGACAGATACTGCGAGCGTCAAGACCGTGCACGAAACCAGTACGGCAGCGAAATAGCGGCTATACATACTATATATATATATATATATATATATATATATATATATATATATATATATATATAAGTCAACTTGATTCATTACACGACCGTCGGTGCGCGCATGTTACAGGCAGTGCAGGACGAACAGCGTCGGACTTCCGGCTCGGGGATCTCTTCTGCCGGAACCACCGCCCACCGGAAGTCGCCGCCAGCCTCCGATACCACGGCGTCATTCCGTAACCCCCACGGTACGTTGGCCAAACCGATATTACGAACCGTTGACCCGTCAACGGCCTGCCCCTCGAATTGTTCGGAAATAATAGTCGAGGAGGTTCTCGCGATTCTCTTGAAAACCCGAAACCAAGAAAGATAACAGAAAAAAAAGAACCCAAGACGGATGCGCGGAGAGGATCCAGAAAAAATTGCAATATCGCCCGAGAATTTACTCACCACGGTAGTGGGTGTGAAAAAAAAAAAAATGCCAAATTTACAAAGCCTCTTCGTCCTGAATGACCGTATAATTTTTTTTTAACGTTTCTCTCCGGTCGTATAGCAATTTTTATTTAATAAATTAATACAGCAGATACGCAAATCCAGATATGGAAAAAAGTATTTCGTTGCAGCCGCACACACTAAAAAAAGAATGGTATTTCCTACTGTAACGAAAATTTCCTAGGGGCGACGTCTGTATAGATAGTTTTTGATACTATGTATATACTCAATTGATTAAACTATAATTGCAGTTACAACTATGATTTTTGGTCATTGTCGTAACTATAAAATGTGGACGTCCCACCTGGAAACTGTATACCATGTAAGTTTTTCTCAGTGCATCTTTCCAGGATCCGCGATGACCGTTTGTCCTCCCAACTTCCTGGGTCCGCTTCGGGTTTGAAGCATTTCCGGTAAACTGTCGTCGCGACACGGATAATCGATCACCCACACTCGACTAGGCCAAACAGACACTCACACCAAATCAACACGACACTGACCAGGGATCGAAGAGAGCCGATATGCGTGTAAAAAAACAAAAGCAGTCAGCATAGGTACACCAGTCATGTATTTGCTTATTTGCTTTATGCTCTTATGCTATTACGTCATTTGCTCATTCGTCAATTTACACACTCACACTAAAAAAAAACAAAAAAAAAATAGGATAAATCGTTGCCACAGAATCGAACAGGGCGACACATTTCGCGAGGTCGAACACGTGGCGTTGCGCGGGCTTCGGAAATCCAGCTGGTCGGACTATCGAATCACCGAATTTTCGATACGTCCGAACGAAATTGAAACACGAGAATTTTTCCGATCGAGAGTGCCGTCGAGCGTGCTCCCGTCATTTCGCTCGGAAAGATCGATGAACGCGCGACAGAGCGATCGACGAAAAAAAAAAAAAAACCGCGGAACCAGTGAGCAAAGTACAAACACGGGCTTACCTCTGTTTGTACGCTGAGCCTAAAACGGCTGATGGATCGCGTTTCATTCCAACCGATTCAATCGCGCTGTACATTATTAAATCTCCCGTTGCTTTGGCGATCGGTGTTCGGATGAATGGGAAATTGTCATTGAGATCGCTGTGGAAGGACCAATATTAGCTGTCAACACTGCTAGGTTGCCGACACGTTTGTGTCTCGATGCCAAGTTGAAAAGATATTGCTCGAGAGACTTTAGTTATCATACCAAAGCGGCATTTTTGGGGGTTTGAAAAACAATGTCAGAATTCCACATTTTTTTATATCAAAATTTGAGGAAAAACAATTTTTATTGACAAAGGAAGATTTTTATGCATCTTGAGGGTACTTTTTAAATGATAGTTGAGCCTCACCGAAGATGTACAAAAACTAGCAGCGTTATTTGGTTTTCTATTTTATGACTTTTATAAATTAAATGTTAGTTTAATATTCATATCGTATCGTTACTGCAGTGACTATTAATAGACTATTAATAGTCACTGCAGTGACGATGCAGCAACTTTAACGACAACAATTTTCAAGCACGTGGTCTGGTCAAACACAAAAATGAGCGAGAAAAGAACAATCAACCGTACGACAGGAAGGAGATCGGAATGTATGTATGTCTGAATCAGGTAGCGCCGCCACCGATTCCGCTGAGGCCACCGATTCCGGAGCGAAAGACAAACGACCGACCGGTGTTTCTGATCCGGAAGAATGTCGCCGACAGCGTTAACTCGTCGATGCACGAGGGTCAATCGAATTCGCGGAGGGACGAGGACAGGAAGACCATCGATGCGGTACCGAAGAAGGCGAACAAGCTTGAGAGGAAGCACAGCAGCATCGACGCATCGTCATACTGGTCGGGCAACGGGGATTCCAACAATGGAGATGAACTGATAGATTTGGATTTGTCGAATGGAAGGGAAGATAAGCGTAGCAGCATTTATTCCTCCGCTGGCTCGGTCCAGGCCGTCGGTGGTGGCGTCGTCCCGACGAACGAACCCGAGAGACAAGTTTTCGTCGCTGATTTTCACGGAAACTTCGAGGAGAGACCGTCCGAGCTGCAATTCAAGTCGAGCTTCGAGGAGCTTAAGAAAGTTTCGCGAGATCTTGAGAAACGATTGCACGAAGGTATAGTCAGAAGTGTCGTAGGCGGCGGCGATCCTCGGCAAAGCGCCAACGGGGATTCCAAGGGCGGAAGAACTAACGGCCAGTGGGACGGCAACGTTGGGAGCACCAAGAATGGCAGGTTCGTTGCTCATTCCCCTACGTAAATTTTTCAATTTCGTAATATATTTATTCTCGACTACGCTAAAAAGACTCTATTTCACGCCCGCAACAAGGGTGGAAAGTGGCCGATGCTTGAGGAGGGGGAGGAATATCAACTTAGCGGGAGGAAAAGAAATAGAAAAAATAGAGATATGGTAAATTTTTTGCATATTCATCTCGTGTGAATTCCTGCCCGCGCTTCGCTCGGGTATCAAACTTCACACTCGGTGAAAATTAAAAATAAAAAAAACTCCCGACTGCACATTAGTCATTATTATTTAAAAAATATTCGTAAAAAAAGTACAAAAAAATGGTCAATAAAAAGTAACGTTAAAAAGGATGAGATAATTCATTTATGTAACAATAATTAATATAAGTGTAAAATTAATTAATCGTAATTATATCAATCCGTTCATAATCTTCGCTACATTCGATAGACGGCTTCCGAGTCACAGATTTATATAATGTATAACATTCTGAACTGTGTTCTGAAGCCGTCTCCCGACTGCCGTCTTTTTGCCCTAGTGGGCAGTCGGGAGTTAAAAAGACGCACTTTCCTCCCTTGTGGCATAACATACTATTTTCCCCGACTTCGCTAAAATAATCAGACTCCTTGCGTGCAACGCGGGTGGAAGATCGCCGATTATTGACCAATTACCATTATTAAACCGTGTGCATGCGCAGTACTCTTTATTACTTCCTAATAATAGAGCTCATTATTCCCTCTGGAAGCCCTGTTATTCCCGAGCAATAATCATTGGCGAATATGTCGATTTTGCGACGCACCGAATGTGGTTATTTTAACGAAGTCGGCAAAAAAGTATCGTACGCTAGACGGGAGGGAGCGGATTTTCGCCCCGTAGGATTTCTGCCCTCGCCCGGGCAGCAAATTTCACACTCGGTGAAAATCACCCACTTCCCTTCCGTGTAGCATAATATACTATTAACCCATTTGCATCGGCTATAATCTCTGAATCATGCGATATCGTCGTGTCCGGAAAATTAATACAAAAAATCGTGTATCGGGTAAAAGCGGCAAATATGGACCGGTTCGTTTGATTTCAAAATTGGGCAAATGTCAGTCGGTGTCGATGAGGGTGAATTTCAATAAATTCTGTACAGAAACCTCCAATAACTGTTGGGATAAATCGATCCCGAAATAATTCGCGTGACATAGCTGGCTGGTTTCGGGTAGGAATGAAGGGTGGTTCGAACGAGAACTGTTCGAGATTCTCTCGGACGCTTGATCGATCTCGCGCGCTCTCCGACGTGTTGGGCGCAGGTGTCGGGAACGCGGGTGGCTCGTCAGCTATACCAGAAATATGCGACCGGGTGCTCGGGAGCTGCCCTTACCGCGAATCCTCTCGCGGTCTAGGATTATTGGGCCGCAGGACTGAAATTAGCCGGAAGTTTCGGCGACCGCCCTATGCATCAGAATTTCCTGGCGTTTCAACCGCGTCACCGAAATTGCCCGATTTGACTTGCGCCATCCTTGCAATTCTCGCTTTCTTCCTCTCCACGTTATCTTTGATTGAACGATTTGTTTTGCCAATTAAAAAAAATGCACAGGTTGCAGCGCGAGAGGACAAAGTTCTCGTCGGACTCGGACGAGCTTCCGGAGGAGCCCCGAAAGCGTCCCGACTCAACGATCAGACGTCCACCTCGGGCCCTCCCCTTCGACGAATCCGCCGAACCGAAGTTCGACGTATTCTCGAGTCCGATAACTATTCGTCGGGAGGCCGAGAAGAGATCGAAGTTCGAGGCACTTCAAGCGGCCTCGAGAAACTTGGAAAACAGGCTCTTGATCGTGGGACGCGAGGAGCCCGGACACCAGAGGCTTCAGGAGATCGAGAAACGTTTTCAGGCCTGCAGCTCGAGCAAGCACGACGAGCACGTTCAATCGCCAGCGATTGCCATTCGGGAGCAGCCTGACAAGCGTTTTCACGAGAGAACAACGAACCCCTACGAGCATCATCACCAACAGCAGCAGCAACAACCGCAGCATCAGCAGCAGCAGCAACACCGAGGAAAGTACGAGGCCGACATGGAGAGGGCAAGAACGATGCTGCAAAACAACCAGAAAAAAGAGATGAGAAGCGCGAACGAGAGATTGGCGGAGAAGCTCGTTGACAAATTGCCGAAAGCTACACAGACGAACCTTCCACCGCCGTTGAGCGCGATGTGCCAGAGTCCAGTGCCGAAACCCATGAGCGTCAGACAGGACAGCAACGTCTCGTCGGACAGCTTCAGTCAGACCAGCTCGCCGAGCTACACCAGCAAGACCATGGAGGCGCCTTTGTTGCCGCACAAGTACATCGGTGGAAAAGTGCCGGGTGAGCAGAAGTACTTAACACTCTGTAACGAGCGGATTGTCTGAGGGAAACTGAGTTTTCATGTTGATCTTGGTGGACTTGCAGGTAGGGCTCTTGCTCCGGAAACCGACAATCCACCGGGCAGCCCGATCACAAAGTCAATGAGCACACCGGCGAGTCTTCAGACAATCGTCAGGTTTCACAACGGCAGCAATATGTCGCTACATCACAGGGTGAGTTTCGAAACGGCTCTTGAGGTACTTCGAGCGCCTGGTCTGAACATCGTGAGGGTGGCTGCTCTCTCCGAATACCCAGTTTCCTTCCAGCCCGGTCCTTTTGGCCCGATGAAACAAGCCGGTTGCGTCGTCTAGACGGAGTCCATTCAATTAACCGGGGAAACCTTAATGAGTCAATGGTGGTTGAGGGAGCGGTGGAAGTCGTGACTGTATACCTCTCTCGGGTTTTCCAGTCCGACTATGTATAGCCTAACCGGGCAATTGGTCGGCTATCAAACGGTTATTATTAGAACCTTCCAAACGCGCGTCACATAGTTTACGATCACGGGTTCGGACGCTCTAATTGCTTCGTGCGTCACTCGGTAATGTTCCGCCCATCTCCCGCTATGATTTATTCATTCTCGTATCCAGATAATCAGGGACATGAGGCGACCCAGCAGCCACTATGTAACACGGGGAAGGCTACGATTCCGTTTCGCACAGGTACTACTCAACGCAGTTGCTCTGCTCGCCATCGCCGGTGGACTCGTTGCGTACTTCAAATGTGAGTCGATATTTAGCGTCATTCATTTTACCATTGATCAACTATTGACTTGAGGTCTGACGGAACCCCGCAATGACTTTCAGACGTTAAAATTTGGAAAACCGGCGCTTGTGGAGCCATTAAGCTGATTCCTCACACTTCAAGCTATAAAGTTGCTACCGTTCCAATCAGATTATTATTATTATTATTATTCTGTTATAAATTTACAAATGTTTGATTGATATTATTATTTTCATTATTAACGGAGAACAGTCTGTGAGATCGGAAGAAGCTAACGATGTCGATTAAGGGGAGGTTGAAGAGACGTGTGAAGAGGCGAAGCGGCATTGAGCTTTCTTTTGCCATTCGAAAGATCAATAGGATCTTCGGATTTTCACAATTCTGTGGACTCGTCTACCTTCGAGCTTTCACCTTGAACAGGAATGCGAAGTTCGCTTATGGAGAACCTTGTTCGTCCCCTAGACTACTCTTTGAGTCTGTCACTATAATACCGTCACGGTACACTTACAAGTCTGAAACTCCGTGGAAACTGGACACGCGAAGCGCGGGTGCGATATTTTGTTGACGACCGACAAACACACTGACAAAGCTTTGCAACACTTTTGCCCAAAGACTCGCAGCTTCGTATTAAAAGTTTTTTTTACATTTTATTTCTATCTTTTGTGTTGACCAGTTTCCTTTCAATGTATCAATGCCCTGCAGCCGCGAGCTCGAGAGGGTATTTTGCCTCCCCCTTTCGAAGCACCTATCGTTTGCTTTCCTTTCGGCTCTCGTCCTGCCAGACACTCCCGCAGGAGAGGATTTATACTCCCCTAGCGGAGTCTCGAGGTTCCCTGCGGCGAGTATCGGGAACCGGGAGCTTCAAGTCGATCGGTCTCGAAGCTCTCGTCTCGCACTGACGCGTTTTACTGTGTATTATCTCACGACAGGAACTTTATGTCTACAAATGAGTCTCTCGGCTCCTCGACTTTACAAATAATAAATACATTATCCGAACTCAATGGAGGCTTCATTGGATCCCGCGTCTCTTCTTGTTGCCAGCTTATCCTCGCGACGTCGCGAGACTCGAGAACAAGACGGTTTACACGACGACCGTCGTCTCGGTGCCCGGACAAATGAGAACTCCCGTGGAATCGAAGAATCCGGCTCCGGGGATTTGTCTGCCCGTCATCGTACGCTTTTGCCTCTACCATCAGGTAACGATAATCGCCACCGCAAATTCTATCGTATATTAACTATAAAGTATTAACCATTCATGTACCGGTGTCTCGTTCAGCGAGACACCGGTATTCGACAAGTCCCAACCTTCGACCGATTCGAGTAACAAGTTAATGTGCTAAAAAAAATCTGAAAAAATTCACCGACGTACCTTGAAGTGTTGTATTTTTGATAACGCCGAAGAAAATTCATTACGAATATCCGTATCGTCTTTGTGCTTAAGGTAGTCCGAGAAAAAACATCAACCATATGGGAGATGCTGCAAAGACTGTTTTTGTGTAATAATAATTCCAAAATGTTATTGACAAATTAACGATAAAAATTATTGTTCAACAAATTACACAGCAACTTAACTATACTTTTTTTTTTGCATAAAAATGATTCGTTTATTTTTCTGAATACGTATACATTTTTTCAGAATTTTTCGTAATCTTTGAAAATGACAATTTTTCTGTGTTCAAGCTGTGAAAACGCAATTTCCAAAGATTACAAAAAATTCTAAAAAAATGGATACAGCAAAAAGTTCTCGGTACCTGAAGGGTTAATATATATTTTTACATTGATATATTTATTATATTGATAATAAACATATTAATAATTCCAATGTATAATATAAAATGTAATATATTGATAAATATATTGATATATTACATTAATAAATTTATGTACGCGGATATATAATGTAATTAAAAAAAAAAAAAACGAGAACATCTATGGAATGCACTTGGGTGATATAAAAGTTTGCATAAACCGTAAATTTCAAGTGCGCAAGTGACGGAAAAATGATTTTATCCTGATCTCCGACTCCGTCAGTGACGCGTAAGCTCCGTTATTGTCCCCGCCCAGTTTTCCCCGAGTTCACCTCAAACTTTTCCCTTATTCATGCAGAAACCTCGGAATTTCCGTGCCGCCGAAGTGGCACAGTGTCAGCTCATCTCTTCCGGAATTTCCGTGGTGCGCCGCCTCGCCCGTTCGACTTTTATTTGTTGCTGCAGCGGCACGAAAATCTCCGCCGCCGCGACCCGCCCTCACAGAAACATTAGTTGCACGCGTCGCGAAAACGCCCGGACTCGTCCCGGCCACGTGCATTCCTATCTTTCTCGCTCGTCTTCCCGCTATCTTTCCGCGCCTCTCTATCTCTTATCCGGCTCGTTTTAACGAGGCTCACTCGCACTCGGCTGAGATTTAAAATTCATAGTGCTCCCCATTTAACCGGGATTGCGGTCGGGACCGACGCGCGCCAGGAAGATTTGCCAATTTCCCTCAAACAGAGAAAATCAGTAAAAAAAAAAAAAAAAAAAAAAAAAAAGAAAGAAAAAGAAAACAAAAAATAAAAATAGACAATCTGGACCGCGGTGGATGTTCGCATCCGCGATAAGATAAACGGATATTGCCTAGCGGGTCCGTCGAGAGCTTAATTACGTGTACCCACCCCTCGGCGTCTCGCTCCCTTGCCCGGCGAAATCCGAGAGGGAAATGAGCACATTAAATTTTATTTCGCGTTACGCCGACGCTTGAGGTAACGCTCCGACGTTAATCATGTTTCTGTGCAATCCATATTTCTTTCTGCAGATGCGTTCTGTTTAGTGTCGACGATACAGTCGGAGGGTCTATTTGGGATTGCGAAACGTCGCCGACGTGACGGCGAGAAATGTTGAACAATTTATAGTCGGTGCATTGATTATCGCATTTACAGCCCCAACGGGCTTTCCAGCTGAGCCCCCAGCGGTGCAATCAAGCGGCTAAGCGACGTGTACGCCGGATGCCCGATAGCGCGAGATACGCGCTACATGTAGTTTTCCAGATTATCGTGCATCTCGCAACCGGAATACTTCGCTCTGCACGATGGCGCACAGCTGAGAGCAATGTTCACGATAATTACGCGAGGGAAAACCACAAGTGCGAAGCCTTTAGACTCGTGTGTGTCATCGCTGTCTATCCTCGTGTTTCCCGGAGCGGATGCTCCGAGCAAAGTCATTCTCGATTCCGGGGACATTCAATGTGCTCCTTCAATTTTGAAGTTGTTGCGGGCGAAGCTTCTCCGGTGAAAACAACTGCGGAAAAAAAAACATGTCGTTTCCTATCTGTGCTTCGTTTCTATGAGAACGGCTTCGCTCGAATGGCATTGTATTTTTGTAGGAATTTCACTCGAACTGTCTGCCTCTGCCACACGTGGCTTTCAGATTCCGTACAACTTCACCGTCTTCCCGAACTATGCTGGAAATTTCAATCAGAGAGACGCCCAACACGAGCTCGAGATGTACGACGCCGTCGTCGATGTGAGATGCTACGAGCTCGCTGCCCTCTTCCTATGCAGCGTATTTGTACCGAAATGCGGCACTCGAGGCCAAATGGTTCCATCGTGTCGAAGTCTATGCGTCCGTGAGTGTTTTCCTTTTTTTTTTCTTTTAGTAGCGGGTTTTTCGGCTCGCGAGCTCCACGGCTCACTGTAAATAGCTGAAAGGCTCCGAGTGTCTAAAAGACTCTATGTGTCTGAAAAGGTCTGGGTAGATGAAAAAGTCTGGATGACTGAAAAAGTCTGGGTGTCGGAAAGAGTCTGGGCGTCTGAAAGGGTCTGAGTGTCTAAAAGCGTCTGGATATCTGAAAGGGTTTGGCTGTCTGAAAGAGTCTGGGTGTCTGCAAGAGTCTGGGTGTCTGCAAGAGTCTGGGTGTCTGCAAGAGTCTGGGTGTCTGCAAGAGTCTGGCTGTCTGCAAGAGTCTGGGTGTCTGCAAGAGTCTGGGTGTCTACAAGAGTCTGGGTGTCTGCAAGAGTCTGGGTGTCTGCAAGAGTCTGGGTGTCTGCAAGAGTCTGGGTGTCTGCAAGAGTCTGGGTGTCTGCAAGAGTCTGGGTGTCTGCAAGAGGCTGGGTGTCTGCAAGAGTCTGGGTGTCTGCAAAAGTCTGGGTGTTTGCAAGAGTCTGGGTGTCTGCAAGAGTCTGGGTGTCTGCAAGAGTCTGGGTGTCTGAAAAAGTCTGGGTTTCTACAAGAGTCTGCGTGTCTGAAAGAGTCTGGGTGTCTAAAAAAGTCTGGGTTTCTACAAGAGTCTGGGTGTCTGCAAGAGTCTGGGTGTCTGCAAGAGTCTGGGTGTCTGCAAGAGTCTGGGTGTCTGCAAGAGTCTGGGTGTCTGCAAGAGGCTGGGTGTCTGCAAGAGTCTGGGTGTCTGCAAAAGTCTGGGTGTTTGCAAGAGTCTGGGTGTCTGCAAGAGTCTGGGTGTCTGCAAGAGTCTGGGTGTCTGAAAAAGTCTGGGTTTCTACAAGAGTCTGCGTGTCTGAAAGAGTCTGGGTGTCTAAAAAAGTCTGGGTTTCTACAAGAGTCTGGGTGTCTGCAAGAGTCTGGGTGTCTGCAAGAGTCTGGGTGTCTGCAAGAGTCTGGGTGTCTGCAAGATTCTGGGTGTCTGCAAGATTCAGGGTGTCTGAAAGATTCTGGGTGTCGGCAAGGGTCTGAGTATACCTAAGAACACATACACACACACACGTTTGTCTCTACATTTTATAAGATTTGTAGTGAGCCGATACATTTTTATTCTTTCTTTCAGAAACGATAAGACGTTGCGGTTTTTTCCTGAAAGTCTTCAGTCTCAGTCTGCCGGATTTTTTGGAATGCGATTTATTTCCGGAGAACAGTGACTCCGACGTATGTGTCGGTTACAACGAGGTACGCGAGGCAGCTAGAAGAGCCGAAAAGCCTGGTGAGTCGAAATAATATATATATATATTTTTTTTTTTGCGAATTGTCAAATCTCCTCTTCGCCCTCGCGTGCTCCCTCCGTACTCGGTATGGATCATCGTGTACCTTCTCTTCTTATATATATTCTACGGGAGGGTGGTAAATCCTTTTGGGAGCGTGGGTTGTGCCCGGAGCGTGGATGAAGAGTCGGGTAATTGGGGGATTAAAATAATCTCAGGACGACAGTACGACGACGGGGGGGGGGGGGGGGGCTCAGCGACGCTTCGAGATTTCGAGGGGCGGCTCATACAATCCCGCAATTTCTCGCATCGTCACTCCACAACTATTATTTTATTTTATGTCTTAGTCGAGCAAAGAGCCGAACGGACGGATTGGTTGCATTAGCATTTTTTTTTTTTTTTTTAATCGTCTATATCGTATCATAATTTATCATCAATTTTGAAAGAATTATTCACATTCGAGTTAATTCGAGCAAAAAAATTGTCTTCCAAAAAAAAAAAAAAAAATGAGGCGTCTGCTTTTTAAATTTTTACAATGTTCTATAGCAAGTAGACAAAACTACCCTCGTTAGCGCGTAATTCTGGGATGCACACACAGTTTTGGGAAACAAGCGCGTCAGCTCGTAAACAAGCGTGCAACGTATATATGTATATAAATACCCCTGTCGAGGTGTTTTTTCGCGCTCTCTCATCATCATTGTTCGAACGGGAACAAAAGCGAGGAGTTTCTGGCCGCGCAGCACAACGCTCGACGATGATGGTCGAGGCGCCCTAGCGTTATTTATGCGAGGTAGCGCAAGCTTTTCCCAACGTCGCGTCCCTTTACAACCGCCTCCCTCGCGAACCCGCTCTCTCGTCTCTCACTTCCTGGTGCATCGACGCCGAGCGTCTTTTGTTTTCCGCCACCGGTGAAGTGCGCGCCCCCCCCCCCCCCACCCTTCTCTCGACGTAGGGAAAAATGGGGCAGTGGTAAACGTTCGGCAATGGAAGTCACTCTTGTTAGACTCAATTCGCAAACTACACCGAAATCGTACTTCTCTTAGCTTGTGACTAACATTGTAACCAAGTAATCGAGCATCGATTCGTTTCTGTAATTAATTTAGTACTAACTTTAGGAGGGATATTTGTTTTAGCCAACGAATTTTTACGATCATCGCAGAAACGCGCATTATTCTAAATTACCAAATCACTCGTGACTCGAGACGAAAGCAGCAACTCACAAATTTGTCAGTTCTCTCAAAATTCCACCGGTAAAATGCGCCTCCTAGACTCTTCTCGTTGTAGAGAAAAACGGAGTAATGATGATTGTTGGATAATGGAAATCACGCTTGTTACACTCAATTCGCAAACGACATCGAAATGGCACTTGTCTTAGATTGTAACTAACATTGTAACCAAGCAATCGACCATTGATTCATGTCTATGATCAATTTAGTACAAACATTAGGGGGGATATTACTTTTACCCAGCGACGTTTCAGTTTCATCGAAGGGACGCTGTACATTGGTAAAACCATTTATAGAATCACTCGTAACTTGCGACGAAAGCAACAATTTCTGTCTCAGCAATTTGCTCAGAATCCGTCTGCACTTTGATAGAATTCAGTCTGTTAATTAATATCGTTTCAGTAAGTTCAGAAATGCTAATTCGATAAACTCTGGGTAATGGGAATTGCAATGCGAAGTGAATTACATCCGCGGCTGCGGGACGTGTTCTTGCAACATGTGCTCGCGAACTTCCTATTGCTTCCGACACCAATCTATTTTTTTTTCGCTTTAACGATCATAGCTCGGGGTACGATACAGTCTGCTTATTCGACTCAAAGACCTCTGAAGAACCTCGCAGTGGGCGTTTCAAAGTTTCCTTTGATGTTCTTACGTGAAACGTCCGCGATGTTGTACGTAAAAATGATTATTTTTAGCTCGTTTATTCGAGATTTTTCCCTCGGGTGATTCGCATTATCCCACTTTCAACTACTCTCTCCTCCCTCTGCGACTTCTCGCAAATTAACGAGATCGAGAAAATAAAAGGAAGATCGACGATGAACGCATCGACAAACGCGGAAACCGAGTTAATTCTCAACTATCGCGTTTGTCGAATGCGCTCATTGTTTCCCGCACAGCATAGTCGGCAGTTCTCGTTCTTCGGTCTTCAGCTACCAGTAACTTCCGTCTCACTCGAGCATTCGGAGTATCGAGTGAGCCATATTACCCCAACAGTGTCCGAGAGTACGAAGGAAAATAATAACGGGCTGCTTATTTCACTCAAAGACCCCCAGAATACCTTGCGGTAGGCCTTTCAAAGTTTCCTTTGATGTCTTGACGTAAAACACTTGGCTGAATCCCATTACCCCACTAGCTTCTACGCTACCTTTCCAGTCCGGAAATCCTCGCAAATCTACGAGGACGAGAAGACCCGAGGTCGAGGAGTACCACATCGATAAACGCGGAAACCGAATCAATTCTCAACCAGAGCTAGGCAAATACACCAATGTGATTGAAGTACGTATTGAAGTTTCATGTAGCGAGTCGGTTTCTGGTGCTCAAAACTACAATAGTCAAGTTCTGCTAATACTCAATTCGTCAGTAATCGAGTATTAACCAGTGCTAGGTACTTGGTACTTTAATACGCACTTCAAGTACTTGGTGTAAATTTGCCCAGCCCTGTTCTTAACTATCGTGTTTGTCCATCAACTGTCGTGTTTGTCCATCAACCATCGTTTTTGTCCATCAATCATCGTGTTTGTCCATCAACTATCGTGTTTGTCAACTATGTGTCCAATGCGTTCTTTGTTTCCTGCACAGATTATGTGATACGTGACGGTAAACCGCAACTGTTTATTTTTTATTCACATATTCGAGATTTCCCCTTGGGTGATTCCCATTATTCGACTATCCTCTACTCTCTCGTCTCGACCTGGGAATTCTTGCAAATCGGCGCGAACGAGAGAAGATGCAAGGATGACGAGGAACGCTTCGATAAATTCTCAACTAGAGCTGGGCGAACACGCTAAGTACTTGAATCACGTATTGAAGTACCGTGTACTGAGTCGGCATATGGTTCTCAGAACTACAACAGTCAAATTCTGCCAGCACTCAATTCGAGCACTATCTAGTGCTCGATACTTGGTACTTTAATAGGCACTTCAAGTACTTAGTGTAATTTGCCCAGCTCTATTCTCAACTTCACCGATTAAAAAAAAAAAAAAAAAAAAAAACGCTCGAATCAACTGACGATTCAACCGTCCAAATAAATATTTTGTTGGTACAACTGAAGATTGGTTAGTTCAACAATTTTTTTTGATGATTTCACCAAAATATTTTTGAGATATTAAAATATTTTCTGCGACCAACAAAATACTTACTTGAACGTCCCTGCCCGAATCTTTAGTTGATTCAAACGCATTTTTTTTTATCAGTGCATCGTGTTTGTCGAACGTGATCTTTGTTTCCCGCACAGCTTATGTGACACGTGACGGTACACAGTAAAAACGTTTGTTGTCCACAAACGTCCTTCTTTTCGTGTTAATTTTACAAATAAAAGATCTTGTCCATTTTACAAAAATTTCTGTCAACTTAACGAATCTTTTTTGCAAAATAAACAACAAAACAACCGTAAACGTTTCTGGACAAAACAAAATTTCTTAAATGTACAAATCTTTTTTACCCCGCACGCCCCGACTGTTAATTTTTTATTTGCACATCCGAGATTTCCCCTCGGGTGATTCGCACCACCCGACTATCCTCAACTCCCTCGTCCCGATCTGGGAAAATTTCCGCGAATCGTCGAGGACGATAGAAGACGCGAGGTTGACGAGGAACACGTCGATGAGCGCGGAAACGGGGCTAATTGTCGACTATCGCGTTTGTCCGATGCGCTCTTTGTTTGCCGCACATCATAGCCGGCCGTTCTCGTTCCCGAGTCCTCAACTCCCGGCGACTTCCGTCTCGCACTCCCTCGCTCCAGCAATCTCTCTTTCCGTCGTTTCCCTTTTGTTTCGCAAATGCAGAAGCGCCGAGCCAGCAGCAGCATCAGCGGCTCGGATTTCATCCCCGTTTTGTCAACTGCGCTTCGCCTTTTCCCTGCTTCTCCACCCCCCTCGAAAATTTTCCGCTCGCGTCGGACTATTGTTCTTCAATTTATTATCCGCAGCTCCGCCGGCGCAAAGCTCGGCCGGAAAGTTCGCAGGAAGCCGAGCGAACGCATTCGACTCGCGCGATCGCGTTACGACCGGCGCAGCTGCCGCCTCGTCGGGACTTTTCCGATAGCGATAATTCGATGATCGGTGGAGCGATCGATGAGCCGGGATATCGCGCCCATTAACGGCATCGCGATAATGATCGCGACGAAGCCCTCGCGGAATCGCGCCGACGAAGAACCGATCGTGGAAACTCTCGCCGGCCTTCTCCGCTCGTCATTATAGCGCGAAGTCCCTCACCGAAGCGCGCAGCTATCGCTGGACCACATAACACAAGCTCTATCTCCACAGCGCACCCGCCATATAGATTCTAATTGATCGCTCGAGTTACCTCCCGTGCTATGCAATTAAGAGTAAATTGTCGGGGACACTCGGAGAGGTTCTGCAAATTGCGTACGGGGGAAAGCCTCGGGGCGATAGGAGAAATTGCACCGTCCACTCGCGCGATCGCTTAGTACTGTGCGATAAAGCAGGCCAACTGAGCCGCGGCCACGTTAAGGATCCCGCAGGGAAACATGAAACACGCTCCTTGAAAATTTAGTATTTAAGTCCCGAGCGGTCGCTGGGAAAATAAGCATTCTTTTCGGTGTAAGGGACAAGAGGGTTTTTTTGCGAGACTGACGATAAGATATTAGGTCACTAATCACCTAAAAGTTACCTTCTTGGTCCCAAAAAAGTGGTTCTATATTTTGGGAATATTTTTTTATATTTTGGAATGATGGAGAAATGTTGGTTATATGTGCGAAGCTTTTTTACTGTGCGATGGGAGGCTATGTTGATCTTTCAAGTGTCGAATAATGTTGGGTGACATTTTTTTGTCGTTGATTAAAATATGTGAGCAAAGGACACGTTAGTTAGTTGGTGGAAATTTCTGTTTTTTTTTACATTCTCTTAATTCTTAATTAAATTATTAGTAATTAATTACCTAAAAGTTACATTTTTAGTCCCAAAAAAGTGTTTGCATATTTTGCGAATTTTTTTTATATATTTTATGATAAGCGAGAAATGTTTGTCACATGTCCGAAGCTTTTTTACTGTGCAGTCGAAAGCTATCTTGACCGTTCAAGAGTCGAATAATATTACGTGAATTTTTTTTTTTTTTTACGTTAATTAAAAAATATGCGCAAAGGACGTTAGTGAATGGACGGAAAACTCTGTTTTTTTTTTTCTTTTTTGGTTTCTCTTATTGTTTCCAATTTATCCGCGGGTGACTGGGAATTTTTTTTTTTTTTCGACAACGAGCTTTTCCCCGATCGTCATTTCCTTCCCGCAGCCTCGTTTAATTAGAATTCAAAAGGATGAAATGTCTGGATACACGCGTCCGTATGTCGGTGGTCCCTTTGAAACGTAACCAGCGAATTCTCGTTGCTCGTTTACGTCTCTTCGCCCTTTGCTCGCGGTCTCTCGTCGCGTCCTTTATGAGAGTCCGCTATTAAGGCAACCACTGTGTGGCCCACTGTGCAAATCAGTTCTACATTTTATAAATTTCATTACATTTTTATTCAAATTTATACGCATTTATTGACAATGTAAATGAGGTAGATTTGTATTATAGAATTTGACCACAACCAAGAGAAATATTAATCTCGATGAACTTGCAAGAACAACAATTGTTAAATGTAAATCCCCACTATAGCAAATTTTTGTTAGGTTTTTTCAAAGTACAATTCGTATGTTTTTTTTTACCGATTTTAATGAACGACTGTTGATTTTGTTTCGTAAACTTTGCCCTACGAGTTCACCAAGTAGATTTTTGGTCGGTTCGACTGTTTGATAAATTCGGCAAGTTGTTTAACCGGTGCATTTTCTTCCCAGAAACAAAGTGATATTTTTTAATGGTCAAAACTACTTAAAAAAAACACCTTGATGAATTCGCAGAGCAATGTTTGAGAAATAATATGAGACATGGTGTATTGGTTTAAAAATAAGAATCCTTACTTGAAAAAACTCAACGAAAATGTTTCGGTGAAATGAGAGTGAATTGCAAACATTTCTCGATCGTATAAAAATCTGGAAAAAAAAATCAAGCATGCTGAAAATATCAATGTTGCATAAAAATAATTTCAATATGTTACTAACAAATTGATGAAAAATAAACTTTCAACAAATCTCCCGAAAACCTAACTTTTTTTAAGATGAAAATGTTTCGTTCATTTTTTCGAATGCGCATGAATTCTTTTCGATTTTTAAATTCACTCTGAATTGGTGACTTTCCACACACATTTTTTCCATACAAAAAAAAAATATTCAAAGTAAATTTAAAAATCTGAAAAAATGCTTACGCATTCAGAAAAGTGAACGAATCATTTTCATAAAAAAACAAAAAGTTAGGTTTCCGGGAGATTTGTTGAACAATTTTATTTTTCATCAGTTTGTTAATAACATTTTGGAATTATCATTATGCAAAATTAATTTTTTCGGCATCTTCAATATACTTGGTTTTTTCGGATTTTTATACAATCCAGAAGTGTATGGAATTCCCTCTCATTTCTCTGAAACTTGTGCGAAGTGAACGCAATTCACAAGGATTACCTTAAATGCCCTTGGCCAATCCGGCACCGTACGCTCTTCGTCTGGCCCATTGGAAAGCCTGGCCGATCACGTGTTTTCCCAAATTTAATATACGGAATATTCGCAAACTCCGGGCCCGGGAAGGCGATGCATCGAATTTAATTTCGGCGGAAAGCTTAAGCCGCTTCGACGATTTTCTCGTTAATATGCATCGAGACTGGATCGGGTTCAAGATGCAGCCCCGACGGTTCCTCTATTCGAGCGAAATTAGAACGAAGGCTCTTCTTCCTCCCTCGAGAGCGAGAGTGGGCGAAGTGAAAGCGAATTCATCGCTGAGTGGAGCAAAGCAGCCCTTCACAGAAGCTGCAGCTGGTGCATTCGCTACGCTATTGTATATACCTTTCGCGAACACGAGGCTCCACCGTATTATATACTTTTTTTCATCGACGATGTGGTTTACACGTGTGGCTTATTGATTAAAAGCTCTTTACCCTTTTTAGCGTGAGAAAAAAGAAACTATCCCTAATCTCTTTCAAATATATATTTACAAAATAAGAAAGAGTCGAAGCCGGGCGGCTGTCGTTTTTATTTTTTCGCGTGCGTGGTAATACGGACCATACGAAGCCGCCGATACTGGACGTTAATTACGAATGTCTCTATAAAGCTTTTGCACCGAGAATGGAATTAAAGTTCCTCCAGAAATTCAAGTTTTCATGGAAATTAAGTGAGTTTCTCTACTGCATGAAGATAAAAGCATGGCCCATAGATAAGAAAGCTCGGCTGATATTTTCCAAATCTCACAAGAACCAAAGTCCGACACTTAAAATACTTCACAGTTGTTCGATAGAAGTGAGCGAAATTTAAAATTTTCTAAAATCCGCATTTGTGTTAGGGGAGACCGGGGCAAAATGGCACAGCGCGGCAAAACGGGAGAATGAGCGTACATCTCAAACTTACAATAATTCTTGGATGCCCCATTTTCTCCCAACGATACATCCGGATTTTCAAACCCGTCTTGCCCCACCTACCACCATTGTCACCATCCAAAAGTTATTGGAAAATTGCGTTTTGTCTCATTATCCCATTTTGCCCCGCTGTGCCATTTTTCTTCGTTCTCCGCTAAACGCCCACTGGTCCATCTTCCACCATCGGTCCATATTCGCCCCTTTTGCCCTGCACCATATCGTCCGCCGCGATACCGAGTTCGAATATCCGCAACATCTATTTCTGATCGTTTGTCCTGTCGCCATAATCGATATATCGGGCACGGGAGAGAACGATCTCTTCGAACCACCCCCCAGCAACTTCATTGTCGGGCTTTGCGGCCCAGAGGATGTCTCACTCACGCTCTATCTGTGTTTCTCTCTCTCTGTCTGTCCTCCGTCACGTTCTATGTGCGCGTCGGCAGTATGCACCAGCGGTTTCCAATGCGACGGTACGAGATGCATTCCAGTCGATTGGAGATGCGACGGGCACGTGGATTGTCTCGATCAGAGTGACGAGATCGGCTGCGGAGAGTGTGGAATCAACAACGTCAATGGCCCGAACAGCACTATCGCCAATGGTAGCACGACTGTTCAACCGTTTTTCGTCGGTGGACCCGGACGTAGACCGAAAACCCCCAGCGGCAAAAGTTTTCCGAGCATGTATTCGAGACCGAGCGTACACTGCGGCGAGAGGCGATGCATGTCCGCCGAGCACGTTTGCGACGGAGTCATGGACTGTCCTTGGGGCCAGGACGAAAGAAACTGCCGTGAGTCACTTTCATCACCCTCCTCTCTGTACGGGATTAGAACCATCGATTGTTAGATGGACGATGAAGTTGCGCGGACTTTGTCCCGATCGTAATTTCTCCTGCACCATCCCCCGAGTTTGATTTTCCAGATAGGCGATTTACCATCGAGATGACCGATCTGTCGAGCCCTCGCGTACGGCGGACTTTCTCCTGGCGAGGCACTTGCTCGTGGGGACGATTCGGATCATCCTGATGATTTTTCTTTTGAGCCATCGTTGAAACAACACTTCGAGATCGGTCCGCGAATTTTTTCAGAATTTTTTCGCCAGGTTTCGTTGCCGAAAGGACATGTCGAACTGTGCCAGAAATGCCCAACGAATGCTATGCAAGTCCGCCGTACGTGAGGGTTTAAAACAGAATATGGGATAATTAATCTGGTGTCGTAATTCGACTTGTGGGAGGATTAACATTGAAGCTATGTGTAATCATTGTCAACGTCTCAGTAAGACTGAGCGACAGAAACGGAGACATCGGTAAGGGCCGTCTGCAAGTTTACCACGCGGAGAACGCCAGCTTCATCCCGGCTTGCATAGGCAACTGGGAGCCAACATCGCCCCAGGCAATTTGTAGTCTTCTCGGATACAAGTGAGTAGAATATTTTACGGGCCAGTTGCGTTGACTAACCCGCCCCACTTCCCTCCCTTCGCCGATCATTTTTGTCGATTTCTATCGCTGGAGCGGCGTAAAAACGGATGTCGGCGATGAGGCATAGCTAAAGTCCCCGGAGTTTCATAAGTCGAGAAGCAAAGTGCCTCGGGCATACCGAATATTGTGCAGTACGCGCTATGCTCACGATTGACTGGCGCCCTTCCTCGGCAGGCGCACCGATATCGGCCCTTTTCAGCTGGGAAACTCTCTCATAGCTAGTACCTTGACGATAATGCGATATTGCGGATCTCCGAAACGCTGCATCATGGTTCAGAAGCGGGACGGGACCGGGTATATATCACCGAGGGTGTATAGCAATCTCACGGTGATCGGGCACGTCTCGGGAGAAAAAGCTTTCAGACTCGACCATCGCCAATTTCGTTCCCTGTACACTGCTCGTCCCGTGGTGAACGTGCGCCAAAGAATGGAACCCGCAAAGCTCAACGTTCACCGAGTCTTCGATATGCATGATTTTTCTTCATCCACGTTCCAGCATGGTGAATTCATCAAATTTGTCGATGAAAAACGACATCAACACGGTGATAGAGCCGACGATCGACACCTCGGAGAGCTGGAGGCTGGCGCAGAAGGGACACGGAAACTTGCTGAAGGAACTGCAGGAGTGCACCGATCAGAACGACTATCGCACCGTCGAGTTGAGCTGCTCGGAATATGGTTGGCATTTGATCTTTGGTATCCCGATGGAAATAAAGTATATGCATAAATATATTTCTGGATATATAAAATATACCTAGTATATAGCTGAGATATAAAACTTTTTGCCGCATTATATATCTGCAAAGTATAACGAAGATATATAAAAAATATATACAGGGTATATAAATAACATATCCATGTATGTTTAATATATATATATAAAGTATATATTCTTCGTATATGTGGCATATTTCATTTATATACATGACATATATTCACTCAAATTTCTTTTCACGGTTGTTAGTACGTACCAAAAAAAGCTTCGGTAATATTGAAAAAAAAATTGATTAGCTTGTCATAGTGAATTATATCAATTTAGGATACAATACTATTAAGAATATAAAATTGTAGTATATCCTGTTATATATCTGGCGGATATATAAAAGACGTACCACGGGATATAGAACTTTTTGTCGTTATATATGACATATATAATAGTACTTTTTGTAACACGTGCATGAAAAGTCCCGCTTTTTGTGCCTGGAAAGTGTGGCGAAAATGACGCTTTCTCGCGGAGGATGCGCGAAAAATTCTGCAGATACTATTTTTACACGCTAGTTTCTTTTCCGCACACTTTTTTCACACTGCAGTTACTTTTGCGTGCACTTCTTTCACAGTCTAGCTACTTTCGCGCACACTTAGCTGGCACTGTAGCTATTTTCTCGCACACACTTTACAGGCACGAAAAGCCGGACTTTTCGTGCAGGTGTTACAAAAATTATATATCATTTTACATATCTGACATATACTTCGTTTCCATGGGGGTATTTTCACTTGAATTCCATCGCGTGACTCTTCGGAGCTTCGCTGACGACGTTTTGTTCTTTCTTCAGCGTGTGGGCGAAGACGTCACGTTTACGGAAACGCGAGAGCGCGACCGAGAATCGTTGGCGGTGTCGAGGCATCTCCCGGCGATTGGCCCTTTCTCGCTGCTCTGCTCGGTGGTCCGGAGCAAGTTTTCTACTGCGCCGGAGTTCTCATAGCGGATCAGTGGGTTCTCACGGCTTCGCACTGCGTTGGAAAGTGAGTTTGATCCTGCAATTAACAAGTGTCTTCGACGTTTTCGCGAGTAACGCCCAATGACGATGGTTCAATGTTATCAAGTTACGGTAGTTTCAGCCACTCGAACATTTCCGACTGGACGATACAGCTGGGCATAACTCGGCGGCACGCTCACAACTACCTCGGAGAGAAGCTCAAAGTGAAGCGGGTCGTGCCTCATCCGAATTACAACTTGGGTGTAGCGCATGACAACGACGTGGCGCTCTTTCAGCTCGAGGAGCGCGTTCATTTTCACGATCATCTGAGACCGGTTTGTCTGCCCAAGCCGGAGACGGACTTGACGCCTGGGACCTTCTGCACCGTTATCGGATGGGGCAAGAAAGAGGACACTGACGGTAAAGCCAATGATCTAAATTTTGGGGTCTCGAACCTTGTTCATGACAACTGACGAGTCACAACCGAATTTCGATCACAGATTCGGAGTACGAGCCAGCTGTCAACGAAGTCAAGGTCCCCGTGCTCGAGAGGAACCTTTGCAATCTGTGGCTCGAGCACAGGGATCTGAACGTGACAGATGGCATGATATGCGCCGGTTATCCGGAGGGCAAAAAAGACGCGTGTCAGGTAATTTGTCTCATCGCGACCTACAAAAAGCCCAATTATCCGACAACCGGAGCTCTGAGCCTTTGATCTTTCCGCAGGGTGACTCCGGTGGTCCGTTACTCTGCCAGGACGATAATGACAAAGAGAGATGGTTCGTCGGTGGTATCGTGAGCTGGGGAATAAAGTGCGCCCATCCAAAGCTACCGGGCGTTTACGCCTACGTACCAAAGTACGTACCGTGGATTCGCAAAGAGATGGGAAAGTATTCGGAGCGCGAGAAAGGGTAACATAAGAAGAGCTCGGCTAACGGGGCCGGCAAAAAGAAGTCCGTAGGTAAGGAATTCACAAAGAGGCTCGACGAGTGGATGAAAAAGATGCGGGTGGGAAGTTAACGAGGCTGAAGCGATTCGGGCCTCCGAAACATCAAACAAGGCAAGTCGATAGTTAGCGAGCAAAAATTCGCGTAGATTTATTTCTGTTGTTCTGTTGGATCAGAGCACGGTTCCATGGTTCTCGTATAAAATTCGCACTGGAATAATAACAAAGAGAAAAAAAAACGTGAAGTTTCGGAAGTAAGAAGATATCGATCTATGCGAAGAACAAAACGACGGAAAAAAGATCGTCGTCGGAGGGTGAAGATTTTTTATACGGTGATACACTTTTTTTTTATTTCTCTCATTTTAAAGGCCAAATTAGGTGTGTAGTGACATTGCTGCCGTCGTTAGGATCCAAATACTATCTCGCGTACGGTGTGCTTAGGATTAAGGAAAAAAAAAAAAAACAAATACATACGGTGGAAAACTTCCCGGGCGGATTGAGAAACAATTGAGAGAGAGAGAAATATAACAAAGTACGTAAGCCGAGCGAGAAGAAGGTGCGGAATGAGAGGATTAGTTCTTTCAACGGGACTCCGCGATAATAATGAAATACTTGGAAACATAGTAAGATATATTTAATTGTACCAGAGATGATGATGAAAAAAAAAGAGATGTCACAAACGCGCAACTATCGAGGGTTCGGCGCGTACTAACTATAGTAAAGTTCAGATAATATGCGAGCGATGAGCGGCCGCGCTATTATTTTCTATGAAGTTGAGTAATCAGCTGAACACGCTGCAGACACTTTTGGTAATTAAAAAAAAAAAAAAAAAAAAAAAAAAAAACAAAAAACAAAAAACAAAAAACAAAAAACAAAACAAAACAAAGATAAAACCCAAACATATGGATTTGAGAAGAAAATAATAAAAATAACAAGAAAACGGGCGCATGTGATGCGACAAAAAAAAAAAAAAACATTTTTTAACGTCGTGGGGATAAATAACGACTACGGGCCACCAAGTGACCGAATCGATTTTTTTTTTTTTTTTTTTTGGGTGTATAGTTGAGGGCAGACGACAATAAAAATCGTACACAAATTGTAAAAAAAAAAAAAATTTTCACGGAGGTTGGAGGAACGATGAATTTAACTTTTTTTTAAACGATCGCCGATAAACTTTGGCGGTCACCAAAAACACGATACACGAGACAATAAATTATCCCTGCGCTCGGCTAGTTCATCGACCTTCCGACTGTACACCCGCTGTAGTTGATATATTTATGATAACGCATGTGATGCGACAGAGTAAATTAAAGTAACATAATTGTCTATCGTGTATTTTACGATATGTATATTGTACATTAAGAGAATAGTAAGAAACATAATAACGACGGCGAGGGAGAAGGGGATGAAAATATTCCTGCAAAAGTAGCTTTAAGCATCGAACTGTGAGTATAGGCTTACCACATTATCCATATTGCGATATGTACGCTGTAAATACAGAGTTGATATAAATCCGTAAGCTTTAAATTATTGGGTCGAAAAAACCTTCGAGGAATTGTCCAGGCAATTCTATCGAAAAAATCGTTTTTCGGCTCAAGTATACTATTAGAGTCAGCTTGGTAATTTTTAGTTGTAGAGTAGGCTGTTGTACAATTAATATATACACTAATTATTAATCGATTAGATTAGTGAAAAAAAAACGTTGACTGAATTCTAGGGATAATCTACTGCACCAGCACTTTTTTGATTTGCACTCTAAAGAAAGGAAATTTAAAAATAATAGTTTTTAAACGAATATACTTTATACAAGAAAATTGTTTATAAAAGCCTTACTAACCGACTTGGAGTATTCTGAGATATAAGACGACTAGCGGTATTGTTGGTAACAACTGCAGCGAACGATGTATCTTTTTTTTTTATCATCGATACCTCCTGATATTGGAAAGCCTAAAGACGATCTGTAGATTCCTGCTCGTCGATTCTGTAAATTCAAAAAATGATTCTGTTTAGCAAAGGGAATTTTTTTTTTCTGCTGACAATAATTGAACGAAAAGCGTGACAATAAACGTCTTCCTTAGTATCCAGACAACATATAGTTGTAACGAAAAAAAAAAAAAAAAAAATGAAACTTAATAATAACCGACAATACTGTGTGAGCAGACAATAAATATTGTTAGGTAATGTTCCAAGATGGACAATAAAAACTACAGTTAAGACATAGCCTAAGGATTAATATTTATGTGCCTAGGTATTAAAGTCGTTCTTAAAGTAAGCGTAAGTAATTTTATTAATGAAAATTAAGGTAAGGGTGAGTTTTAAAGCCAATTTGCTCTCGGAGGTAACAGGGATGAATGAACGTGTTTACGGAATTGTAACATTCAGGATTTTATTCTCTGCTGTAAAACGCAACGTCTTCTGACGATCATCGGTAAAAAAAAAAAAAAAAATAGAAAAAATAGACAATCAGATAGGCATACTTGCGGAGTTGAGAGACTCAAATAAGCCGTAATTTCGAGAGCTACGCTCTCCGAGAGTAAGATGGAAAACCATATATGAAGCGTGTGCTTTGTATTCAGCAAAGTATATAACATAGGCGTAACTGATGTATAATAAGGAGAAAAAAAAAAAAAATAGTTAATGGACTAGAGTAATTGCGCGTAGGAAATTAATCGATAAATAATTGCTAAATTGGTGTAAGAAATATATTTTCCATGGATTCGGAAGGTGTCGCAAATCTGTTCGTTCGTGAATATTGGTGCTGCATTAGAAAGGAAAAAACCTTGGGAACGTGTTGAGTGTCTAATAGGAGAAAATCGTTATGTGATGTCGTGAGTCGTTGATCGGTGATAAGAGAAAGTGAATATAAATGAACGTTGAAATTTATGATTGAACGAACAAATTGGCTCTTTCGCGAAAGCTTAATTACGATGTAAAAAAAAAAATCGAATCGATGAAAAAAAAAAAAAAACAAAAAAGAAAAAAAACACGAATCCAATCTCGTGCGACAATATAAAACACGTCGCGCTTATACACAGATTTACCGAAGGATGAGAGTTATTTTAATAGGTGCGGGCACCGAAAATCATCGGACAGTTTCGTCGGTGATCTCAATTTGTAAGCCTTTTTGGAGGAGATTTTTAACGGGAGAAATATGAGTCAATAACAACGTAGTCAATGTAGATTCGTAGCCACTTAGTAAATTCGTTGTAACTAATAGCGTTAAAAGAAAAGAAATTAAAAATGAAAAGAAAAAAAATATTTCGGAGTTAGTGATGTCGTCACGCATACTCTCGCTTAAGTATATAAAACGAAATACTGCGCACAAACCACACAGGTCTATGAAGGTAGACAATATTTTCATGGATAAAGAAAAAATAAATAAAGAGAAACAATGAAAATTGCATAACCACTCCTGTCAAGTCAATGTCGAAGATCAGTCAAATACTATATTGTATACATTAGATAATTCGGGCAAGATAATGTAGCCTCGTATAGGCTTAATTAGATAAGAGACATCTAAGATACACGTACACGCATTGGGCACATATACATGCATACTCACTTCGAAAAAAAAAAAAAATAGATAGGATAGGATAGCCAGATATATTATTTGTAAGTATATATATATATATATATATATATATATATAATAACAGTGTATGTTATTACGTAAGAAAAATCGTGGAGAGTCTGCATTGGCCTCTATTACAATCGTTATTGAGCTTGCTAAAACTTACGAGTTTCTATTTAAAAAAAAAAAGCTACAGCGAATCATATACACACTATTTCTCACAGTGGCTTGTTCACGAGCCTTATCAATGACGGAGACGTGTCTCAAAGTCGAAGAAAAATCGTTACTCGGCACACTTAACAAAAAAAAAAAACGTAGATTTTAGAATTTATTAGTCAAAGGCTCCGCGGCCTGATATAGTCTTGCGGACTATATTGTACGCCTCAGAGAAATTGGTACAGCTTTAGAGGAGGTCTGCAATGTTGTAGTGCAATGTCGTGTCTCGTAGAAGACAGATAATGTTTTATGTAGCGCTCGAAGCTGCGATTATCTAAATCGAATTTTCGTATATTTTGCGAATTTCGCGCAATTCCAGATTTCGATCGTTCTGATCGTTCGTTTTCCTAGTTTTACGTTATATTGTGATAGGTTATTTTCGCAGCTAAACAGCAACGTAGCGACCTACTGAAATTTTCATTTAAAATGAAAATTATTATGCCAATTAATTTGAAATTTCATTCCTGTTCACATTTTTTTTTTTTTTTTTTTTTTTTACTTTTCACCGATTTCATAGAAAGCTCCGTTGCACTCCAGACGCTCACGCTTCATTATATTTCCTTCGACAGTTTTCAATGTCGGCAAAATTTTTGTAAGAGAATCGGTGGAGGGAATCTTAAATGTGATTGCTTGGCGTGCAGTGCACAAATCCTAATCGTACAATCAATGGTCGATATCATCGATATACAAAAGATAAACGCGCAGATGTTCGGATATATTGTAGACCGTGGGATGACAAGTAGATTAGGAAATAGGATTATCGCGATCCCTCAAAAAAAAATAAAAAAAAATAAAAATAAAAATAAATAAAGGTATTGAATAGAGGCGAAAAATAACGGCGCCGATTCTAAGTCATCCTACGCGAACTAATGTAAAATAAATAAAACAACAAAAAATACATTGCAGTATCTAGAGAATAATGAACTAGATGGAGTAATGTTTGTATGTTGGATATGTTTAGTGTTCGATATGTAGGTTGATAATTTAATGATGTACGTTGATAATTTAATTTGTCGCTGTGATGGGTACACTGCTGGATTAGACAACAAAAAATAGTACATTACGATACTAGAGCGAAAAAACTTTTTCTGACGAGTGTGAGTTTGCAGCATGAGCCGAAGGCGAGTGTGTTGCAATCACACGAGTTAAGAAAACGTTTTTCGCACGAGTGTCGTACGAAATTTTATTTCACGAGGTGCGAAAGGGGAGTATTGCGCGCGCGAAGCGTGCGTGAAACTGCACTTTACGCACCGAGTGAAATAAAAGTAGAAAATATAATGTATTGCTAGATCCTAGTGATGCTAAACAACTATTGTGAGTGTGATAAAAAGACAGTCGCTGCTGCCAATCGCTTAGACGTGCGTACGCGGCTTCTCTATTCGTCGAGTCTTATACTAACTGATAAAACATAAATTCCTTTGTTTTCGTCAATTGTGTAGAGCACCGTCAAGTTTCGAGATGATCGAAAAAATTAGCAAGATTCAATCGAATCCCGAAAGGATTTTACTCAATGTGAAATTTTCCTTAAACTTTTCTATGTACGATACAAAAGAGGAAAAGAAAACCCAAGGGAGTCGCCTCCTGAATGATTTGGTAGTGCGTCGACGCTTGCACTGCCTTTCCCTTAGTTACGATAAACCTCAAGCGAAAGCTATAAAAAAAAAAAAAAAAAAAAAATATGCTGTTGCATTAATTGTGCTGTAAACTATCGTAAACGAAAACTAATAATTTTAACGACCGCGTTACAACGTCGGTCGAAACCCACTCTTGCGGGTCGAGAGTTAGAGAAGTTGACGTACCGTGTAGCGCTAAAAATGAAAATAAAAAAAAAATAAATAAAAAAATTACAAAAGACAACAAAAATTATAGCGTCGATACGCTCATACACCGACGATGATGAAATGCGAAATCGATACTTGCTGAGCACAGAACTGGATGATGTTAAAATTCGCGTATACTTTTGCAGATTGTTATCAGCATTGTGGCTTCTCAGTAACTTGCAATAATTCAATTTTTCACGAGACATATCCGACACATATCCGTGAATCCAGAAACTTCGGACATGAAACCAAATTCTCGTACACTTTTTTTTTTTTCGAATAATCTTCACCTTCAATGAAATCGAGTGAAAAATCTGCAAGAGTATATACGACGGAATTAATCGAAGAGCATTAAAATAGTGAACGATGTAGCAGTTTGTGAGGTGGTAGAAACGTCTCAGATTGGTACAAAATCTTTACTAAGAGATCTATGAAGAATACTATATATTATATTAATTGTGTACTGTGTAAGAGAACAGAAGAAAAAAAAAAAAACATTATATATGCATACAAGACAAAAAAAAATATATAAGATGAATATTGATATATCATATATTTATGGAAAATGCGTGTTGGCAAATAAATTATGTATTGACAATGTATTCGCAGTTATTAATTATTCGGTCGTCAGACCGGCGAAAAAAGAATCTCTTCCTAATGAAAAACTCACTAAGGCAAACAGCCTTGTTTGTGACCCTGTCCCAGTTTATGACTCCGACGGCACATTTTTGTCTGCTGTAAATTGAGTTTTCGTCAAGAATCAATTAGGTTATCGGCAAATTAAAAGGCGTTAAATGTTGTTTATTTTGGCGACACAATTAGATACATTTTTTTTTAATAAAAATGTTTAGTAATTACATTTATCCGCGAATGGTACGACTTTCACTTCAGTCGGCTCGGAAGAATTTTGCTCTAGACGGAGCTCACTAGCTTCGGCAATTGTAAAATAGTGTCTCTTCAATCTCATGCAACTATTCAATCACATGAAACTTATATCAGTATCACTTTATTGAATGTGAACAAAAAAAATCCTACTTTTATTCAGTTGTTTCGTTAAATTCGCCGGGTCAATAAGTCACTTACATAATTAAGATTATGCGGTTTCTGACCCTCGATTTTTCTATACAACTCATGAAATTATAATACCTTTAAATCAATTAAATCTAATGAAATGATAGTACCTCGAAAGCAATTAAATCTTTTTCATTGACCTGAAATTTGAATCTAACATTACACAAGAAATGAAATTAGATGCGTTTCAATTGACATTGCAAATTTTCAGAAACGGGATACATGCGAGGGTGACAAACTAAGACATGGGTCGGTCCACAGTGTTAGAAACCCCAGCAGCAAGCGAGCACTATTAAATCAATATCTTTACAAAAAAATTCTTGATTATTTGACTTGTTTACTAAATGGATTTAATTGAGAAGGTTTCGATGTAATTAATAGAAAACCCACACTGCTGCTCCAAAAGTGTCACAAAATGGGCCGTGTACCTTATTCAATAATGCGATTGATGTAATCTTGCGAGGCATTTGATGTATTTCAGGACTGACGATAATGTAGGAATTCAGAGAAAAAAAACAAAAAACAAAAAAAATAAAACGACGCTTTCAACTACTTGGAAGTTACAACTCGCTGCCAAAGACAGTCGGTACAGTAGAAATCGCTTCGGATCATAAGCGTTACCGTCATGGGACATTCGGCTAACGCCTTTATTTCCGGATTGCGTGACTATCGACGATCGGTTCTCCCAGGACTTAACATCAGTAGCAAACTGTTACCGACAGCATTCGTCCTGTCCTCGAGAGGATGACCGAGAGTCTCAGGAATCATCCACAAGGGCTTCTTTATCCGCCCAATAGAGCCGGTGGCTCGTCATGGAACATTGGCTACCAAGGATTTGCCAAGTATAAATGGGATTGCGATGATCATCACCTTATAATACGCAAGCAGATCGTTCCAGGACTCAAGTCCGGAGAAGCATAATAAATAAAAGAATAGGAACCTAAAAAAAAAAAAATGAAGAAAAAAAAAAACAGCACCGACGATCCTTCTCTCAAGAGAGATGAATAGCTCTCGCGTGTAATCCTCGAAGGAAGAGTGAATATTCTTTTCAGTCGTATCACGCACCACTGTGAAAAGTCGTGTGTGCGCAGGATCCGTTTAATCCTTCAGGTGATTTTACACCATTTTGCCTCGTATCTGATGCGACATTAAACACCGAGAGATCAGGATTTTCTTCCGTTTTTTTTTTTTTTTTCTGGTATAAAGGGTTCCCATATAAAAGATCCCCGAGGGGGGTTGAACCGGTGGGTGCCCCTGGGGATCGCGGCGCGCACCAGTGCACGATGCGATAGGATTTGGCAGCGATTTGAAATCTATCCGCGTGAAATCTCCAGCGCTCATCCAGCGACGAGTCTCATTCACCGTGAAAGTGTCACCGAAATTCAGCGATCCAAAAATGTTCGGTACACTCGGCAAAAAATTACCCAGTAAATGCAACAATACTGACTTTTTAGCCCGAAAAAATCGTTAGAACGTCTATATATTATACACTGTAAAAATAAATTTTAAATTTAATGTACTGGAAATTTTGAAAATTCAATAATTGAAATTTACTTACATTAATTGAACGTTAATGTACTTCTATTGTAAAATAAAAATACGAGATATTAAAAATACAAGTTTCACTGTAAAATTGTAACGCACGAATCTTTGAAATTTCAGTAACACTTTATGTAAAAAAAAAAGCTTCCATACCGTTAATTAATTGTCAAACATTTTTTTGCCGGCTAGTTACGACAATGACAAAAAGTTGTGATTGCAACCATAATTATAGTTTAATCAATTCAATATAACACTATCAGAAACTATTTATATTGACCTACTCCCTGGGAAGTATTCGTTACAGAAGGAAATACCATTGTTAATTCTCAGTGTAAGAGGCTGGCGTGCGGGTGCAAAAAAAAATAAATCACCCCCTTAAGGTTCAAAACCCGAAGCTCGAATTCTCGCTGTCTGTGTCGATAAATAACGCTTCATTAAGCGTACTAATACCGTAGGCGAAAATTAACGCTAGTGTCCATAACATCGTCAGTGCGCGGCGGCATGGAACGGCCGCGTTTTCTAAAAGCGGACTTCCTTAAATGAGTAAAACAGCGGCCCGACAGAGGCACGCTGTGCTCCGCTGTTATTATTACTAATTAAAACAAACACGATTACAAGTTTCAACTTGAATTTATAATCAAGGGATTATCAGAGGCGCGCAGCACACCCCCCGCGTTCGTTCTCTCGGTCAATTAACGCTTCCAGCGTTAATGAACGAACGTATGATTTACATTGCATTTTCTTAATAGCCACGCGAAATACCGCGGCCGTTAACCAATCTTCTTTCCTACGTTCGCCGTGACTGTCAATATTTCGGAAGAAATTAAATTAGCTTCCCACGCGTCAATTCATTCACTTCGAGAAGCTCTTTCACTGTTTCCCCAAAATATCAACACACCGAAGAACAAAAAATCGCTTTCGGACTGCCAATGCATTAAAAAAAAAAAAAAAAAAAAAAAAATTAATAATAAGATAATGGAAAGTTAACTTAAACTGACACTTATTGAATGTTATCGTCTCAGTACCGTGTGGAATTGTAAGAATTGACGGTAGAATTGACTTTTTTGTTTCTTTGGCCGCCACGAAGCTTTTTTTTTTTTGCTTTTTCAGTGCAGTCTCGAAGAGAGCAGACAAACTGATATGTTACCGATCGAGCGTAAGGACCTAACGCGACGATTTACGTACGACCAGCGAGTCCGCGTCGAAGCACTCGGTGGCTCCGATCCTCCTGCGATGATCATTCTAATCCCATGCGAAACAGCGAACCCAACCGATGTTCCGCCGAAAAAGCGTATTATCGATCGGTAACCGAGACCGATCGATTTCCATCGCCCCCCCCCCCCCCCCCCCGTACTGCAATATCGACGTTTGAGGCACCCGCTGGGTCCGAGAGATCCGCTTATAGCCCGTCCGAGGATTATACAAGCGCGTGGTCGTACATTAAGCATATTTACACGGAGCCCCCGAAACACCCCTCGTAGGCCTCTGCTTCGACCTGCACGTGTTCGCTTTTACACGTTTCACGAATCGAATTCCGTGACATTTTTCTTTTACCCTGCGACATGATTAAAAAAAAAAAAAAAAAAAATGAAAATTATTTTTACAAATCAACAGACACTGCAATTTCGATTTTTATTCATTCGTCAGAAGTCAAGATCTTATTCGCGATTTCACCTCTTTTCCCTTCCTTCTCCCCTCACTCCTCGTAGGCCTCTCACGCGCCGCGCACGTGTCCGCTATGACACATCTCATTAATCAAACTCCGCGACATTTTTCTCTTACACCATCGACACAATTGAAACGAAAACAAAAATAATTTTTTAAATTAACAATAACTGCAATTTTGATTTTCATTCATTCTTCGGAAGTCAAGTCAATCTTATTCGTTGCTTCACCTATTTTCCTTTCGTCGCCACTGTGGCCCCGTTCGTGAAACAAGCATCGCGACATTTTTCATTTACGCAGCGACATAATTAAAAAAAAAAAAAAAAAAATTAAAAATTATATATAAAAAATGAAAAAATCAACGAAAACTGCAGTTTCAATTTCTGAAGCCACTCCCAGTGGCCCGCGGAGCCCATACGTCAGAAGTCAAGATCTTATTCATCATTTCACCTCTTTTCCTTCCGTTCCCCAATTTCTTTTTTCCTTCTACTCCCTTTTAATCATCCCTCACCAAAAATTCTAATTAGTGTCCAGAGGGAACGCGAGGACTCTCTCCACCTCCACCTCCCCGAGTTCCGGAGTAATTAGCGCTCGACGAAAAGAGCAGCGAAAAGTTTGGTATCCTCTCGCAAGCCCGATGTCGGTGGGAGGCAGCATGATCGGGGGACGAGGCGTGTTTCTTTAATTACGAAGTTGTTATCACGCGAGGCGGTTTCTCTGTCGGCTCTGCTGGCGGGAATCCTCCCATCAGCTATATACATACACACACACACATATATATATATATATGTGTGCGCATATACACATCCATATATATATATATATATATATATATATATATATATATATATATATATATATATATATATATAGCTGTATTACGCTGGTGGTGCACAACGAAATTAACAACGCGAACTCTCGCTCGCGCGCGCGCGCGCGCGCTCGGCGTACTGTGCAGAGAGTTGAAACAGGCGCGGGTAACGCGGTGGTGAGCATGTTTTATTAATTTATCGCCGAGAGTATATTACGAACTGTGCAGCGCTGTGTGTTGCCCGATGAGAAATCAGTGAGCGAGATAAACGTATAAATATATATATATATACATGGTAGTTAGGTCGACGAGAAAAGAAGCGAAGCTGTGCGGGGGACTCGGGAAGGGGGGGGGCGGGGAGGGTAAGTACGAAGCTGGAAGGCTTGTTGCTCCTTCTAATTACTTCGTAATTAAAAACCCGTGCGGCATAACGCCGCGGTACTCCGCTTTTCCGCTCCAAGTTTCGAGCGGATTAACGTCTCGCTGTTTCGCTTCGGGACGGCTTTTCGCGCGCACTTGCTCATGACGGAGAGCGTTAGACTGTGCGGGAGCGATGACTGTGCGCGGGTAAAACTTCATTTCGCATCGGGATCGCCGGGCTAATCGGGTTACGGGACGGGGGAGTTCGACGGCAAATCGAGAAGCGAAAGAAAGAACGGATGAAAAAGGCCCGAGCCCCCTCTTTCGCCTCGGCGAAACTTATTCGAGCCTTCGGGAGCTAAGCCGTATTAATGTGCCGAAGGTGCAAATAGCCACGAGCACCTGCATCTGCGCGACAGAGGCGAAGGGAATTAGAGGCCAACCCCTGTTTCAAAGTTCATCCCTCACTTTGTCGCGCGCTCAGCCGATTTAAGGGTATCGCTTCGGGTGGAACTTGCGCGTAGTGCAGCGAGGAAGACGATTCAATTTTCGGAGTTAACATGTCGGAGCGGATGCCTCTTTTGGAACGGTTGGGTCATTCGATTTCTTGCACGGAAATAACACTAACGAGTTATTTTATTAGAATGAAATATAAGAGAATTAAATCGTTTATATCGTGTCCAAAGGCTGAAAACCCTTGTAGTCATGATTATTATTAATAGAGTTTGGGGAGGTTATATTTGTTTAAAGTAAATTGCAAAGGTGCAAGAGCCACGAGCACGTGCATCCGCGCGGCAGAAACTATGGTATTAAAGGAATTCTCTGATTCAAGATTCATCCCTTACTTTGTCGCGCGCTCAGGTGATTTAGGGTATCGCTTCGTATGGAACTTGCGCGTAGTGCAGCGAGGAAGACGATTCAATTTTCTGAGTTGACATATTGGAGCGGATGCCTTTTTCGGAACCGTTATATCATTCCCTTTCTTGCACATCGATCACTAACTAACGAGTTATTTTATTAGAATGGAGTAACACAGAATAAAATCGTTTATTTCGCGTCCAGTGGCAAAAAACCATATAATAATGATTATTATTAATGGAGTTTGGGGAGATTACATTTTTTTTTTCTGTCGCAGAGAATTGATGAATGGGGGGAGAAAAAAACAAACGAAACAAACGAGATATCGAAAATAATTACGCGCTCTGCGGGGAAGCCTTTTTTCTGCGCTCCCCGCACTGTTTGCAGCCTCTTAAGGCCGTCGATATCCCCGCTACCGAAGGCTAACTAATTGTTTTAACTATAATGGACGGGGATAACGACTTTTAGTTAGACGCGACCAATATCCGGACCCGGGGGATGGATAGATAAGCTCGTTATCCGGTACGATCGAGTTTGCGGCGAAAGGGTGACGGTTTAGGTATAGTTGTCCGCGGAGGGTGGTCGAGAGAGATACACTTGATTACCGCTCTATTGGCAGAACCACTCAAATTCATCCGTTCCCGTATTTCTTTCACCCCTACGATGGTATCGCCCGAGGACAACCCGCTCTGCGGAGGGCACGGAGATCTCGAAGGATCATCATGGCGCCCGCATGTCTCTTCACCGCCACGAATTATCTTACAGCGACAATAGCCGTCGCATAAATAAATAAATAGATTCGCGAACTCGAAATGTTTTGGAAACAAAATTATTTCGAAGCATTCGTTGATGCAGGTGATGAATAATTCATCGCTATCTCGAGAGAGGTTTGTGACAGGGGGGGGGGGGGGGGGGTGGCAATAAAAAGGTGCCAGTGAGTCTAAAAAAAGCAAGATTTGATTTTGCGTCAGACAATTTTTTCCCTACGACGTCACTTCCGGTGGAAAACTGGGATTTTTTAACCGGAAGTGATGTTTTTCTCTGTGATGTAACTTTTGGTGACAAACTGAGATTGTCAAACTGAATGCGAAACTTTCCCCTGTGAGGTCACTTCCGGTCAAAGATCATGATTTTCAATCCGGAAGTGACGTATTTCCTGCATGACGTCATTTTCGGTGAAAAAATAAGAATCCCAAGCCGAAAGTGACGTTTTTCTCTATGACGTCAAATCCGGTTAAGTCTAAGATTTTCAAAGTGGAAGTGACGTTGTCCCGCATAAAGTCACTTCCGGTCAAAAATTGAGATTTTCAAACCGAAAGTGACGTTATTCCTGTGATGACGTCACTTCCGATGAAAAAAGGAGATTTCGAAGCCGGAAACGATATTTTTCCCTATGACGTCACATCCGGTTAAAAACTAAGATTTTCAAACCGGAAGTGGCTTTTCCCCGTATAAAGACACTTCTGCTCCAAAATTGAGATTTTCAAACCGCAAGTGACATTATTCCGGTGATGACGACACTTCCGGTGAAAAAAAGGGGATTTTCAAACCGAAAGTGACATTTTTCTCTATAACGTCACTTCCGGCCGGAGGCAGACGTGAAGCACGAACTCTTCGTTTTGCGTTGTTGCTAGTCCGTCCGAAGTAATTGCATGATGTGCTCCCGCGGTTTTCGAATGTGGCGAGGGGAATCGAAACTCGTTGTTTGCTTTGTTTTTTTTTCTCGGATAGTTAATTCTCGGTTTTTTTTTTTTTTTTTTTCTGGCCCGAGGCTCCTCCGGCAGCATCAGCGTGCGAACGCGAAAACGATAAATCAGGCACAGTTTCGGTTATTCGGGTGCAAAGGCCCTTCGGTCCTTAGTTTTCTGTTTCTCTTATTATCCTTCTTCCCTCACGAGTCTCGGGGTACCCTCTTGAAACAAACGTGTAATTTAACGGTGGCCGAAACGCGAAATCGTGGCCGGCCCTCGTAACTACCCGCGAAGGGTAATGGGTCGACGAAGGAACGGGGAACGGAGCGTCTGCGTGGCTTCGGCTCCCGGACTGTGAGATCATGATGGGTTATACTTTGGTAGGCGGGCAGGACTACCGTTTAACCGGCAATTAAGCCGCGCTCCGCCCACGATAACACTTGTTTTCTATTTCTCCGGCTCACTTCGGTTCTAAGTGGATGAGGAAACACGAGGCGAAGGATCGCGGAACTAAACCACGACAAAATAGCAACCAAATAAGCCAACTATATGATCATTTTTTTTTTTTTTTTTTTCGTTCGGCTCTTCAAGTTACAACATTTTTATATTTTTAGTGGCAGTAGTAAGACATTTACTGACCTCCCGTATAATGCTTGATCTATTTTTCTTTGGAATCCTTTTTTTACACATTATAATGCCATATGGTGGGCCAACAGGCCATTGACCGAAGTCCTTCGGCCTGGTTGTTCCCGATGCATCGGGCGTGGTGCTTTACGATTCGACAAACGGTTAAGATTTCTTATTATTAGTTTGAAACTACAAGATAAATAAATAATATTGCCAGTGCATGTACACACTTCAATATTCATGTAATACTGCCTGGTTCCTCTTTCACACTCAGGAAAATAATTTATTTTCGGCCATCGTTTATTTGTTTTAACTACAATATTAATTTGATAAAAATAAATATTTTACTTAAACCATATAAACGATGGCCGTCAAATGAATTATTTTCCTCGGTGCAATAGGTTTATATTTGGCTCAGCGATGACTTTAATATGTTAATATTATGATATAAAAATAACTATATATTAAACATTATAATATACTATAAATAAACAAATAAAATGTGCAAATAAAAAAAAATGTATTAGTTTCATATCATCGTCGATATTAAATATTATTGTATATTAATATTTCAATTGGTTTCGATAGCGAGCGATAATGCACCCCCTTCGGCAACCCTCTTCGGCCACGTATCAGCCATAATGTCCAAGCCGATCAAGAGTCTCCAACCCCCGTAGTCTCCGCCGTCCCGCATCCGGAGAGTTATTTCCTCTCTCTTGATATACGTCTAAGGCGCTCTACTTATTTCTTTTCTTTTTTTTTTTTGTTGTTTTGTTTCCTCCGCCAGAGCAAAAGTGCCCTCGCGAGATAGAAACGAATATAACCGGGGGAAGGCTCTCTCTTCGCGCGCGCGAGAGGATAGCCTATAGGTTCCGCGCACGTAATTCCCGAGTGAGTTTCGACCCCCTCCCGGCTCCCGGTGGGACGCCATCTTATTTATTGTTTTAATTATATCAGAATATATCGTTAGAAGCTGCGTCAGGATGCGCTCACCGCGCGCGCCGCCAAATACGTGAGATTTATCGTGGCGAAAACTGCGAAACGTCGAGAGGAAGATGCCTCTCTTCCTCTCTGCCGTGCAATCCGCGAGCTTCCTTCAAGCCCCCCTCTCAACCCCCTCATACGTTGAACTATTTTTTATTTCAATTTTTTTATTTATTTTTAATTATTTTTTATTTAATTTTCTTACTTTACCTTTTATTTTTTATGCATCAGAGCTCAATTTTTATTTTTATTTTTATTTTTATTTTTTTTTGCTCCCGAGACTCCGATCACAGAGGTTGTGTTGACGCGCGTAATATGTTGGCTCGCATACTGAATGAATTATCAATTTATTAACGGCGACGCGGGCGCGATGAGGAGATCGTATGCGATCTCTTCGCCGGTGTATGCATCATAGTTATAATCCTTGCAGAAGAGGGGGGGGGGGATTCGAACGACCCCCCGCCCGGCGATCGAGATCGCCCGGGCACGCGATGCCAAAGCGGTTTCGTTTAAAGGAGAAGCGAGAAAGAAACTTTGATTCAACGCGATACGCACTCGATGCACGAGATCAAAATTCGCTTCTCCTTGCCTCCTCTGTCTCGATAACCGAATACACTGAATGGGAGCGAACGAACTATCGGACGTGATTGGGAGGGATGAAAAAAAAAATTTAATTCCACACTCTTCGGCGAGACTCGTCAAATCGGCCATCAGGAGCGCTGAAGAGGACGAAGTGCCCGACGATCCGCATTGTGGTCAACTTCACCGTGGGGCTTCGATGTTAGCGATGGAAAATAGGAGATATGGGGGCAGAGAGCGTGCGGGACACTCGAAAATTTTCCTAACTAATTGGCAATCTTTCGCCAGTTGCTAGAACCGCCGGGGGACTTTGGCAACGGTGAAATCACCGAATTGTCAGTCGTGAGAGAAAAAAAAGCCCCGAATAAATTCTCTTTTTTTTTAAATTACGATTAAATTTTCCGAGCCTCGAACCATGGCAACCGGGTAGAAATTTTTGAACATTACATCGGGCCCTGACAAGGCCTTATCAGGCCCTTGTCACGCCTCCTCAGGACCTTATCAGGACCAGATGTAACGCACGGAGGAGCTCACGATAAGTCTCTGTTCTGAACGCTTTTTCTTTATTTTTAAATAAGATAGCCATACCTTTAAATAAAGTTGCCATATTTGTAATTAAGGTTGCCATACTTGTAATTGAGGTTTGCCACATTTGTAATTAAGGCTGCCATATTTTTAAATAAGGTTGCCACATTTTTAAATACAATTGACAAGCCGGAAGTGACGTTTTTCTTGTTATGATGCCATGAACGGGTAGAATTCTGATTTTCAAACCGACAATGACGTTTTTCCCTGTGACGTCACTTCCTGCGGCAGGCAGACGAGCAGCTAGTCCTTGCGAAATAATTGCATGATCTCCTCCCGCAATTTTGCCGTGGCGAGGGGAATCGAAACTCTTTATTTGCTTTGTTTTTTTGTTTCCTAAGTTAGTTAATTCTTCGTTTCCTTTTTTTTATTGTGATTTTCTGAGCTTCAAAATCCCGCACTGCAGCATCGGGATGGAAGAGCTCACGATCCGTCTCTCTTCCGAGTGTCTTTTATTTATCTTTATTTATTCTATTATTTTTCGTCGCTGCGATAGTCGGCGGCAGCGACGTAGTCGGGCGGCGTCTGGGCGCGCGCCCGCTGGTATGTCTGGCATTTTTGGCTGGCCGCTCACGCACGCCGGGCCGCCGTCGAGGTGGAGGAATTATTGTCCGGTGGCCTTTCTCTCCGAGGAAAACTTCCACTTCGATAAATTCAGCAGCGTATGAGAGAGGCAAGAAATAGAAATAAAAAAAAAATAATAAAAAAAATAAAATAAAAAAATGAAACAGCAGCAGCAAAGAAAAATTCTTCGCTCGTCGGACGGTTTTGTGTTTCAGGAAAATTTTGAGATATTGGCGAAGGATTTTTTTTTTTTTTTTTTCTTTTTCGGGTGGTTCTTTGATTTTCTCTCGGCTTTCTCGTTCCTCTTAGGACATCCGTGCCGCGCTTCGGCCACAGCCGGGACAAGACTTTGGCCGCTGCGCACACGCGACCAGCGTTGATCCCTATCTGCGCTTGATAAATTACTGTCCCTACTCGAAGCTCTCTCTCTCTCTCTCTCTCTCTCTCTCTCTCTCGACCACCTTTCGCCTCGCTCGATCTCACTCCGTCCACGTCGCTCCGTCCCGCTCGTTTTCGTACACCTTTTTTCCTCGCGCATCCACGGGCTCGTCCTCTTCTTCATCCCTCCACACACGCCCACACGGCGCTCACCCCCTTCTCTCCGGTCTCTCTCCCGTTGTCCCGCAGCACATCGGCGGCAGGAGCAGCCCGTGGACTTGTCGGTCCGACGCCCGGGCGCCAGGACGAACATCGCAGTCGCGTCGCAACTGCTGCACCTTAATATTAATTTACCCCTCCATTGTACGTTTTTTATTACTCACATATTTTATAGATTTTTTTTTTTATTTATTTTTTATTTGCCTTTCATTATTTCCGTCCCGTGCTCGAAGCAGAACGCAGCATCCAGTCCGGCCTGAGCTCCGAGTCTCCGCGTAGAGAAGTCGCCGGGACCTTCGATCGTCGTTGAAATTTTATTGTTTTGGTGTTTGCTTATCGAGAGCTTTACTGACATTTATGTCATCAATCGATGATATTATTTATATTATTGTTGAGCCTTCAAAGTACGGCGGACTTTTTGCCTCCCGACCGTGCCGACTTTTAGGCACAACGATGATACGGACTTTTGCAATAAATTCTCTACTGCATTGTCAAACACTTCAAGATTTTTAGAGATTTTTTTTTTTTTTTTTTCTTTTAGCACATCAACTTGTTATGCGAAACGTTCGATATCTACTCGGTGAACAAGCACCCCGTACGTGAATGGTTAATTTTTTTATTATTAATACACTGTTAATAATTTCTGTTTGAAAATTCATCAAATCTATACGAAGTTTTATGCATATAGAGTATATGAAATTTCATTGACACGTATGTAAGAATATTGCGTTACCGGTATATTAAAAACAATATTATTTGTATAATGTTTGTAATAATAACATAATTTTCATATACAGGTATTGCATTTAAGATTGCTTTATTAAAACTCAAATACAACGTGCATGAATTCTAATTTCGTATACCGAAGTTTTATATCTCATGTAACTTTGTATATTAAATGTGTTGTAAATTTAATAACATTTTTAACAGTGTATTATTAATATTATGAATATTAATATGATTAATGTTCCGCGGTGCGTTTTCCGTTGTTCGATGGAGCAATGGCGCATTGTTCGTGAATTTGGAAAATACATTAAATTTGTCGAAGAATCGTTTTCGCGCGGTGGAAAAAGGGACGAAGCAAAGTTCTCGCAAGAGAAGTTCATAAATCATCGCTGCTGGGGTTATGGAAATAAGAGAAGAAGAAGTTTAGCCCCCTCCGGTTGCGGCAGCAGGTACCCGCTTCCCAAATTTTCTCCAGCTCAAGAATATAATTACCGAGAGACGAACCGTGGAATTTCTGAACAACTCAAAAATTTTGCCAAAGCACGAACTCCCGGAGTACGCAGAACGAATCGCACGGAGATGGAACCTGCTCGAGGTCCGTAGTTCATCCCGGAGGACCTAATAGCGGACGTTTACTCGCCGGGACTCGAACCACTCCTATTTTTCGCGCGACGAAAAGGTACTTCGTAATAAAAGAAAAAAAAAAAATAATAATATTCACTATTGATTCTTGCAGATGCTCGACAATATGGAAAGTTCGTCCGAGGGAGGAAAATTCCCCGAGGACCAATCGCTAATGGATTTTTCTCGCCACTAAATTTTTTTCATACCGTGAAGGAAAAACGCCCTCACCGATCCCTCATGAGGTACTCGGCGAATGAACGGGGAGTGGGCGAAGATGCAAAATTAAGTTTCGACAAGAAAAGTCTCAAATACGTGGACTGAGAGAAGGATCTTATAGAAATTACTATAAATCTGGTAAAAACCGACAACACTTTTAAGTATGTCGGAAATAGTATGTTATTTTATGAGGAAGAAAAGCGCGTCGTTTAAAGGCGAAAAGGCACGTCCTCTCGAGTGGCACACGCTTTTTTTTTCGACCATGCTAAAGAGTGGCCATATTTCTATATCTGCAACGAGGAAAAGTGATTTAGCGGGAGGAAAAGTGAACTTTTCCTCCCGTCTTTTTAGGGTAGCCGGGAAAAAAATCATACTTTTGGGATTGAAATGGAAAATATTGGGCTGAGAGTAAAATAATTCTTATATTCGTGATCAGCGGGAAAAAATACGTCAAGTATAGCCTTAAAAAAAAAAAAAAAAAAAAAAAAAAAAAAAAAAAAAAAATCGATAGAAAAAGAATTTTTCAATTTTTGAGCCCCTTTTGAAAAAACGTCGAGTTTCGTGATTTTCAAAGGTCGATATCTCGGCTCCCAACGGCGCTAGGAAAAATCCAAGGTGCTCGTTGTGTTCTACGGGAAAAAATACACACGATAGGGCCCTGTCTGAAGTTTTGGGATCGTCTTATCGTTCCGTTTGAGGACGTTGAAAAACGCGAAAAATGGACTCGATAGCCTTGAAATTTGTTGACTGATCCGTATAGCCTTGAAATTTGTTGACTGATTTTTTTTTCGTTTTATAATGTTACCTGTAACGTATTCCGAAGTATTTTTGCCCGCTGACCACAAATCAGCTGGCATTTTTGGCCTAAAAAAAGTACAATACGACGTTCAGGGGGCTGATTTTATGCACGATAAAATGAATTTTGACCTGAAAGCGGACCAAATTTAGACATCGTCCTAAAACCATTTCTGGACCAGTTAAAACGGTGGAATTAGGCTCAATCGTTCTGTCGCAAAGTCCCTAACAACTCAGACATCTTGTGGTCATTGCTACAACTCTGTAAAATCAGCCTCCTGGCTAGAAATGTTAGTGTTAGATCGGAGCCTGGCCAGGGCCCGGCCACTGTTACGCCAGACTTCTTCCAGGCTTCATCAGGGTGCGATGTAATGCTCCAATTTTTCTCACCGATTTTTTTAGAGTTCGCAACAAATTGCCTCTTAACTTTGCGAAGGAGAAATGCACATGGAAGGCAATAGCGCGGTTGGCAAGGGCACGCGAGACGCTGGCGGGACAACCGTCGAGAGGGAAGCCAGATATATATGTTCCTTTGAGAAGTGCCGCGACAATGCTAATACGAAGTTATTAGGCACGGTGGCCCATGCTCGGTTTTGCACCCCGAGGCGTACGGAGCACGATGTCCCATGGCGAGGAAGCTGTGTCCCGGAGGGGTTCGAGACTCCCCCCGTCCGGATACGGACCGGGTCTGCGCCACGCCTTGACAAGTATATCGTCGCGCCTCCGATATGCCGTTTGCTCGCATATAGTGTAGACTATCAATAACAACGATAAGGACAGTTTGACAAATTTTTCGTCCCCAATGAATTCAACACGCCAGTGCAGATCAACCCCTTCATCTAAACGATAAAAAAAAAAAAAGGTTTTAGGACATTCAACGAAAAAAGTCTTCTTTCCAAACGACCACGATTCTTTTCCTCCTAACTTCACAATTTTTGGCAAATTTAAAAATTAATCACTTTTACAATAAAAAATTAATCACTTTTACAATTGAATATAAATAATTTTGAAAATCGAAATTGAATAATAAAAATAGTAAAATTAGGAAGAAAATAATTGGGGGGCAAATAATTGGGTAATAATTTATGTGTTTCTCCTTGCTTCCTCTATCTCGATAACCAAATACACTGAATGGGACCGAAGGTAACGCTCGAACGAGGTTGGGAGGGTTGAAAAAAAAAAATGTAATTCCACACTCTTCCGCGGGATTCGTCAATTTGGTCATCAGGAGCATCGAAGAGGACGAAGAAGTGCCCGACGATTTTTGCAATAAACAATAAATCACTTACAATAAAATATCAATAATGTTGAGAACTGAAAATAAATACTAAAAATAGTAAAATGAAGAAAAAAAAAAATAATTGGGGAGTCCTTTCATCGTTCGACTTAACCGACACGGAGAGCGCGAGGCAAGGCGACGTTGGTCTCCTGGCTCCGCACTCGAGCGCACGTGCTCCCGAGTACGTTGTAGAGGGGAAAACAGTCGTTGAGATTCCCGAGGCGTAAAATCGTTGACTTTGATCCGTACAAAGCGAGAGTCGGGAAGGAAATAATAAATACACAAAAAAAGAAGAAGAAGAAAAAAAAAAAAGAGAGTCCCGATGAAGTCTACTCGTTGGGTGGATGTGTTCGCGTTTGACTCTCCCGGGCCTTCATTGTTCCTGTCGACGCTTAAGAGCCCCCCCGAACAAATAGGCACCTGCGACAATGGCGGCATCAGGTTACCGCGCTCCAGGTGGAGCGCCCGAAGAAACGGAAGAAACGGAAGGAACGGAAGGGGGGAGAGTTGGGCTTCGTCGCGAAGGTCCGCTGTTGGGCACCCCTCGGCGCCGAAGGGGGAGGCGTTGCCCCTGTCCGATCTCACCGAGAGCAAATATATCTCATTGTTGCACGAATCGCTCGCGCTCTCTCTCTCTCTCTCTGGCCGTGGCACTTTATGAGAACAGGAAGTCGAAAATTACATGGCTCGGAGAAGAGAGAGAGATTTTTCTCACGATCAGATTTTGCGCCGGTGAAGTCGGATCGGAGTCATTCGGGGCTAAAGACGTCGTTTTCTCTCTCGGTTGGTCCCGTTCCACTTGCTCTCATTATCGAAGGCTTTTGTACCATTCCGTGCGACGAGACTCCATTAGACGACTCGTACGAGACTCCGCGGACAGTTATATAGAGGCCCTGCGATTGTGCGAGCCAATGCAGGTAACTATAATGGGAGTTCGTTACGGGTATGGCGGACCAACGCGTTTCGCTGACTCCAACTGATTCGTAGGCAGGAGGAGGCGATGGATGGAACGAATGAATGGGGAAAAAAGACGTTGAGGCGAAACGCGCGAGATCGGTGAGTCCTCATTTAATTCTCACCGTATGAATTCTGAGGAGGCATGCATGTAAAAGTCGGATTGCAAAGAAACTGGCGGTGTGTGGAAAGATGAAAAGAATTACTGCGTCGTTTATTTCAAAAAAAATAATAAAAACAAAAAATTGGATGACAATTCGGTGCAAAGAAAAACCAGCCTGCAGTTGAATGGGGTAGATCTGTTAGGACTCCTACAGAGGCATGCATATAAAAGTAGCATTGCAAAGAAACTGGTAGAGTCCGGAAAGATGTGAAAAATTATTCGCTCATTTATTTATTTTTTTCAATGAAATTAAGAAAAATTATCGACACTCCAATATAAAGAAAAACTGGCTTACCGTTGCTCGGGTTAGATTTGTCACGGACTTCCACCTAAAGACTCTGAAGATAACTGCCAAGTCCGTCTGCCGTCTCGTCCGCTCCTTACATGCATAGCAAAAAAGGTCTGTATTTAGCGAACACATTCGCCCAAAAAGATTGACAATTTGTTTGTCCTCAACAAACTTACGAAAAAGAATTGAAACAATCCTGCACCACCGGTGATCAAAGAAAAGTCCATTAAATCTCCAAGCCTGCGCCGTGCAGGGAGTTGCAGCGACTTCGTCCCGACCGCGATTCGGCCTCCCAGCTCCGGATTTTACAATCTCCCACGATCTCTTAGAGTGCCCGTTCCCGCGATAGTAGAAACGGGTCCGGCGTTATTTTTGCCTCATTAAGAAATCAATAAAATATTTATCGCCGCCCGAGCCGACAATGTCCGACCGCGATCAAAGATGGCGTTGGGACAAGAAAATGCCTCTCCTCGCTCCGTCGCCTTCCGCAATAACGAGGCTGTTTTACGGACGAAATAAAAACACGAGAAGAGAAGAAGACGCGGCATCGGCAGAGCATCGAGCAAACTCGCGGGACAGAGAGATCTCCTCAGCGGCGATTGGTCCAGTCCGCGGCTGGGCGGTACCCGGACAATCTCGACCTCGACAGTTGCCGAGCACTCTTTCTCGAACCTGCGCGTCCACCTTGGACGAGTCGCACGTCGCGGGGTTGGGACGGAGAACGCCGGAGACGAAGAGTCGCGGATGCTGCGGCGGTCCACGCACGCACGCGCTCTCCTCTCTCCTCTTTCGCCCTCCTCGAAGCCGCCCCGTATGAGCGGACGTCGAACGACTGTGCGGAATATCATTCTCATCAAGTCGAGGAAGTGAGCCTCTGGCGCTCGACGTTTCCTCTCGGTACGGCGGAGGCATACGCGTCGTTTTGTTAACGAGCAGGAAATTAAAGCAAAAATGCCGGAATGACGATGATACGATGAAAAATAAAAGCGCGCAGGTTGTAATGAATTACTAATTAATTGCTAAGAACCGGACATACATCATATCGCCATTTTTGGAGTTCTTCACCTCCAGGGCGGGTTTCCGAGGGGCTCGTCGGGTGGAGTTGCGAGCAACCAAACGAGATATTCAGGACGGAGAGGAGAGGAGGACGGCATCACCGGACGCGAGGAGACGCCGTCGTCGGGAGAAAAGAGAACGACTACTTATTCTTAGGGTGTGCGTGCCGAGTCGTCCGGAGGCACGCCCGCGAGGACTGCAATGACAACGTTCACCGCGGGCGGCGCGTGACTTAGCACCCGGTTTCTCTCCTTGGTGGACACGAAACTTGCCGACAGACACGCGAGAGAGATGACGATGAGAGGAATTCGAAGGGAGGAGGCAGGACACCGACACGCTCGTGAATTTTTTATGGGAGGACGAGAGCGATCCTGAGGACATGCATGAGAGCGGGCTTCCGATGTACGGAAATCTTTTTTCGAATCGAGTGCGCGATGGTTCGAAACATTTTTGTTTTTTTTTTTTTTTTTATCGATCTAATTGATGGAAAGGATTGAATTTTTTTTTTAATCTGATAAGTAACTATCGTAAACGTTGCGAATATGGACCACACCGATTAACATGTAAATCAATAAAATATGGACCGGTCCATGTTCCTCAATTTTACCCTACAGGGTGGAGAGCATGGCAATTGCATCAAGGGAAATTGTATGAGGCTTACTATCTCAGCTGCAAGGTGACGTTGCGACGAAAGGTCTTGGAGTACAAAATTACGAATGAATCAAATACCACTATTTTTCGCTGAAAAGTCGGAAAAAACAATTGAAAGTTGATCTGGCCGATGCTGGAACAACGCACTCTGCTAATTCCAACCGGACATTTTAAAAAATATTGAACTACAATAATAAACTTGCCGACAGACACGCGCGGAAGATGATGACAAGAAGAATTCGAGGGAGGAGGCAGAACACTGACACGTTCGTGAATTATTGATGGGAAGATGAGGTATCTTGAGGTCACGTACGCATGAGAGTGAGATTCTGATGTACGAGAAGATTTTTGATTTTTTTTTTTTTTTTTTTATCGCTCGAATTAACAGAAATCATTGAAATCGTAGAAATTGTACCGAGGAAGAAACGTAACATCTCAGCTGCATGATGAAGTTTCGATGAATGATCTTCAATGAGTACAAACTTACAGATGATGACTAGCGAAACCAGCATTTTTTCACTGAAAATTCATTGTCAAGTAACTAGTATCGACGATCGGAAAAACAATTGAAAAGACACCTTAAAATTGACCTGACCGGTATTAGCCAGTCGTTTTTTTTTACTTTTATATTCTATAACAATAACATGACTCGATAGATCAATGATTAACGAAAGATAATTCAGGAAAAAATACAAACGATGAAAATTGACTGAAGAGTTTTGTTTCACTATACGGATAGTGCAAGTCAAGACCAATCTCGATAATTTTAAATCAGCCTGGGTGGTTTTAGTCCGATTTCTCCAGAATCAAAAAACTGATTCCCCTCATTGAAAGAATTCGACTCTTACATGAATGACAACGTTTATTCATTATTAGGCGTCCGTCGTCAAGGGGATCAACTCGACCGGAAAAAGTGAACACTTGTGCCTCGGTACGGTATAACATCGCTGGGACCGATGCGAAAATAACGAAAGCTCAAAAAGGTGGAAACCTTTTACGCCTCTTGCATCTCTTTATTTCGGTGCGGCTCGCGTCCAAGTGCACTCATCGCCGTCCTCGAGTTTGCCACTCGACTCCCGCGAGCTCTCCTCGTGTACGTGTGTGCATGTCCCTCTCCCCAAAGAATTTTGCAGTTTTCTCTGGCTCGCTCGGATCTCGAGGGCGTCGCGCCAGATGTTTGTCGGTGCTTCAACATCTTAGCACGCGTTGCTGCACGCGCTCCACTTCACATGTCGGTTTTCCTTTCTTTTTTTTTTTCTTTTTTTTTTTTCACTCCCTTCTTGACCCTCGACTTATTCGAGATCCTAACGTTTTGTAACTGTCGCTAGTCAACAATGCATTGTCACATCGAAAGGGTTAAAGGAAATCCTCTACAGAGCAAAGCGGGTGATTATGGCCCGGTCTGTACAACATTGATTCGCGTGCCAATAGGGGTAGTCCATATTCCCCCATTATCATATCTATCTTCTCGCAAAGTGTTCCAGTCTCAACATTTTGAATTTGTACAAAACTGAAAAAAAAAAAATCCTCCGAGCCGCGTCCTATTCAGGGTCGTCCATATTCCCCCACTTCGCCTCTATTTTCTCGCACGGCGCTTCAGTGTCGAGATCTTGGGACAAAAAAAAAAATGTTTAAATCCTCTACAGACCAAAATGGGCGAATATTGCCCGTTCCGTACACAGCAAAAAAATAATTTCGTAAAATCGGAATGCGAAATTTCGTAAAAATAATTTTGTTAAATAAGCGACAAACGCGTCTGTTACTTATTTGAATATACGAAACTGTCCTTTTATTTCATGCATCATTGACAACTTTAGTTTGTACTTTTGTTTATAAAACTATAAAATTGACAAATAAAAAATTGCTGATGTTTGTAGACAATAATTTTTTGTAAAAAGTACACATTTTTTTTTTTTTACTGTGTACATCATTGAGCCGCGTTCTAATCGGGGTGGTCCATATTTCCCCACTCCAACTCCATCTTCTCGCACAGTGCTCCAGTGTCAAAATCTTGAGTAGCGAAAAAAAAAAAAAAAAAAAAAAATGAAAGAAATCTCAATGATCAATGGAGTCTCGGTAACAATTATCTGTAACAATGATCGAGTTATGATTTCGTTTCTCGATCGATCGCCGGATAAAAAAAATAAAATAATAAAAATAGATCCAGACGATTTCGTTGAGGCGAGTGAGCGCGCGATGGATCAAGAGAGCCGTGCAGCGAGAGCCTCGGATATCGAAAGGGTATTTATAAACACATATATATATGTACACATATATATCATAGTGCGGCGAATGAGCACAATGACTAAAAGCCGATGAGTCTCCGAGACGAGAAAGCGTCGAAACTCTCATCTGCTCCTTCTCATCGAGCACAATGCCCCGATACAATGATATACGCCCCCGTGCGGCCGTTCTCTCGTTGCGGCCGACCGAAGCCTCGGCTCTCCTCGTCGCACTTCTCATTCTCGATGCGATGCTATACATACGGTCGTGCCGTCGCAGCGTTACCGGTCCCGGGAAGGCGAAACTCCGCGAGGGCCGCAATCGGGACCGGCAACGAGGAAGGTGGTCCTCGCGAGCCATCGTCGCTGGTCCATCTTGAACGCACGGTAAAGTTGATCGACTCCCGTCATCCTCGGCTACAGGAGAGGGTCAACTTCATCCGGAGGAACGATCGCCGGTTCCGTGCTGTTGATCGGAAGATTTTGGGACTCGTATAATCGTCCGCATCTCCGACTAATGAGAGACACAAACGCGCCGCCATTCAATAGAGATTAATAAAATGAAAATAAGAACTCTTTGACCTCGTCATTTCAATGGGATTTCGATGAGATCGGCTCACCACTTCGATTAACTCGATTACAATGAGGGAGAGACGGGAAACATGATGTTGTGGTAGCGTGGGAGAAATGTCGGAGGGTTAAGGTGGCGAATATGATCCACTCCGATCTGTGCCGTTCGAACCATATTCACCACTTTTCCTGACCTAAGGAATGCCCGGCGAAATTACGTAGCGGAATATATATTTTTTTTTTTACAAATTCGCTGGACCACTGGAAGAGGGTGGGGAAAAAATAGGAACTCTGGGCAGGCTGGGCTCAAATCGACGAATAAAAAAAAATGTCAGTTCTCGCGATGACGATGAGCTGGACCGACCTGGACCATTTTTACTCATCGCAATTTTTCTCGGATCCCGGGAAGAATTCTTATCTTTCACGTTTCACTCCATCATCCCCTATGAGTAATTAGAACGACGCTTCCGTGTCTCTTCTACTGTCTTTTGGAACGCAAAAATTGGGTGATCGGCTCACTCAGATAAAATGCGACCAGACTGTGATGCAGCGTGAATAGCTTGTGGCAGTTAGAACAGGCTCGAATAACCGGAAGTAGAGAGGTGAAACTCACTGGACGATTTAATTTCGACGCGGCGTTCCGCAAGTGATGGAAACTGGCTAAAGTGTTGGGAGAAAATTATTAACATTCGCCGAAGTCGCATATTGTCGTCGAGTTCACGAGTTGATGTATATTAAAAAAAATAACACACCACTTATAGGCATTAATTTTATTAGTTAATTTATTCATTTTTTAAATTCAATTATAATTTAGTTAAGTCACATTAACGTCATATAAACATGAACCATTGGCTCTAAAATCGAAACCGTTGTATTTGCAGCTCGCAATATTTATATTGCGAGCTGCAAATACGCAGCGAACGCAGCAAACTTGTTAAGGTTTAACCGCGTGAGCAAAAACAGTGGTCTTCACGTATTACTCCGCGTGGGCGCATTGCAACTTTATCCGTTTTATCCAATGTCTCCCCATTATTAGACTCAGCACCTCGCTTAACGCTCAGGGCTCGGATGAGTTGGGCGCTTCGGATAAATAATAAATAATAAATGCATTCTCGAGGAGAGAGAGAGATCGTTGATATCCGGGACCACAGAGTGCGGTTGTCAAGGGGGTGGCCGGCACACGTGTGGCTCACAGTCGGGCTGTCGTCGGACGTGTGGACAAAACTGCCCGGCGAATCGAGCATCAGCTTGCTTCGCCGGTTCATTCGAGCCACTGCGAGTAACATTGTGAAACGGGCCACGGACAAACTTCAGCTCCAGGTAGACGGCCATGGCTCCGCACTCGTGAACTCGTCCGATAAAGGCACTCACGCACGCGAGAGCACTCGTGCGTGTATTTATACGTGTCCGCGGATTGCGCATACGCGGAGGAGAAGAAGGGATGAAAGGGAGTCGAAAAGAGTGCCACGAGAAATAAAAGGGGTGGGCAGAGGCGATGCGGGGAGAGCCCAGAAAGCGCGAATTTGTCAGTGGGGGCAAAAGGGACCCCCCGGGTGATCAGTCGTCGGTGCCGCGGGGGGGTTGGCATTGTCGACTCGGAGGCCTCCCGGGTTTTTCGCGCACTGAATAGCCCTCTCGCCCTGGGAGGCATCGTCGCGCTACCAGCGTTCTCTAACTGTCCGGTCTCCGCTCTTCGCTTCGCGTCTACTCTGTAATTTTCGATCGGCTTTCGTTGCCGCGATTCTATGCGCGACTCTTTTTTTTTTTTTTAGGCCGGAATGTCGAGCGGCTCTGCGGGCCGTTGATCCTCGCAAACAACTGCCCCGGGGATGACGCACCTGGTGCATGAGCGCTCAACAGACCTCGTTCACTACTTTTTCTCTCCCTTTCCGTCGTCATCGATCAGACGGAAAATTCGCGACGGCGATTGCCAGCTTGACGTCGTATCGCACCATCGCTTCAACTGACGGGAACCCCGTGCTCGTCGTCACTCTGCTTTTTGACTGTACGGAAGTCAGAGAGTGGAAAAACTACGGCACTATGGAAACTATTGGCCGAGGATTGGTTGAGGCTGATGGCTGAAACTGCTCGGGTTCAACTTGGGACGGAACCTAAAAGTCAGGAAGATTGTTTTTCTGCAATTGGAGTTTCAGAACTTGACTTCGGGTCGATGTCGACATCAGATTCGTGTCTGTGGCAAAAAATGCATAACCCTGAGGATGTCCTGCGTGACATCAAATTTTATCTTTGGCGAGTCTTTGTCAAGGCACTACCTTAGGAAGAACAAAAAAAAAATCACTTGTAGGATCTTATTCTCGAAGTGAACTTCCTCGAGTGAAGTTTGTGCGATGCCAAACACAGCCGTTATAACTTAAAATTTAGTGCCATGCGGATATCTTCAGGGTTGTAGAAAGTACGGGGAGATTTGTAGTCGCAAAGATTTTTGAGATACTTTCATTAAAAAAAAAAAAAAAAAAAAAAAACAATGCAGTTACGTCACACTTTTTTTGGCGTTTTCTCGATACCATTCAAGGACCCGAAAAAATGGTTTGCTAATTCCGGTGAGTACACTGTCTTTTCCGTGTATTTTCCCATAAAAGACGATGGACACCAGGGATTTTTCCTAATGCCATCGACAAGCGAATGTTTTGATCGAGACCACCAAAAAATCTATATTTTCCCAAAATGGACCAAAAATTCCATTTTTTTTCACTCATCGCTTAAATCCCCTATTCGACGTACCGTCCCCCTGCCGATGACGAATCCGTCTCTCATCTTACTTCAACCCCAGCATGTGATCCAGAATTCCGCAAGCGAAATATTTGTCTCCTCCACTTTCAAAGAGAACCTAAACGAATAAAAAAAAAAAACAAAAAAACCATACGATCATCCAGCGAAACACCGCGCAGGAACATAAATATAGAAAAGACTTCCTGACCGATAATCCGAACAGCCTCGGTGTTCGTAACTTTTAGTCGCGAGGCATCGCGGCTCACGGTCGTTGGTCCATCGAGCCGGGTTCGCCGACGGGGCGTCATCGGGCTCTCGTTTAGCGATCATTACGCATTTGGCACTCGTGTTTGCGTCGACGAGCTGTTCGCCTCCCAGCGAGAGATCGTCGCGGTGTAATGGAAGGCCAGAGGCAGCCCAGCGGCAGCGGAATCAGCATCGACGACGACGACAGAGGCAGTGGCGAGAGGAGAGCAAAGGGAGTCGCTGCTGCCCTGCGAGGACCCCCCATCTCGCTTTTATCCAAGGGCCAACGGGGGTATCCCGCACAGGGCCCGTGAGGCATTGGGACGCGCACTTCCATAACTGACACCGCTTAGGTGTATGTGGGCCACCGTCTCCTATGTTCCTCCGTATGTCGGACGTTGTACCCCCCACGTGCAAATACGGTACCCCCCGTATCGCGAGCAAACCGAGCAAACCAAGAAAACCACGCGCTCGCGCGCGGGCCGACTCGTGTACGAGCTCTCTCGACGATTAAGAAAAATAAAAAAAAAAAAAAAATAATAATAATAATGAAAGAACGAATAATATAAAAGGCGGGTAGGACGAGGAAAAAGACATGTGTGCGACTGGCTTCGAGCTTCTGTTCGAGGCTGATTATAGTGCTCCAAAATAAAATGGTCACCCTAAAAACAAGGGATGATGTAAATTAAACATCGGAGCGTTGGGGATAAAAATTGTCAGAGTTCTCGGTCTAATTGAGAGATTAAAGGGAGGTCGGAGAGACTGCGATCCGGCACAGCGATCGTGTTATCCTCTCCGGAGTGATGCCATAATCCCCGAACACAAATTTGGCGGATTACGAAGGCACAGCGGGACTTGTTTAATCTCGGTATAGTCGGCCGTTCGGCTACACGTGTGTGGACGACACTCTCGGCGCGAGCGGTCCGCGATACGGGCATTACACGTCGCGGGCCGAAGCGAGAGACGCGAGAGCGTTGCGCACACATGGACCCTTACGGGAGGGTGGAGTGTAGAGGGACGGACATTCTTCGCAGGATACGATTAAACGTTTTTAAGTAACATTACCGCGCGTAATAAATTTTTAACTGCGAGGGTTAGCGTGAATTTGCATGAGCGTCGCCGATTAATGACAAACTGCGTGCTACGAAAAGTAGACACTAAATAAGCATTTACACATTTAAGAAAAATTTATTCAAAGGTTTATAATTTATAATTTATAATTTATAATTTATAATTTATAATTTATAATTTATAATTTATAATTTATAATTTATAATTTATAATTTATAATTTATAATTTATAATTTATAATTTATAATTTATAATTTATAATTTATAATTTATAATTTATAATTTATAATTTATAATTTATAATTTATAATTTATAATTTATAATTTATAATTTATAATTTATAATTTATAATTTATAATTTATAATTTATAATTTATAATTTATAATTTATAATTTATAATTACGAGGTCCCACGATTTTTATTTCCGTCGATCCTGCAATATTTTTTGGTTATGAAAAAGAGAACAAAAATTGAAGAAGAAAAAAAATATCGTGGGCGATTATTGTGGGCAAGAATCATGTGCGACGATGCTGCGGCGTCCCGCGCCGGCTATCAAATTTTCGGCCCATAAGCAAAACGAGAAAGATGAGGAGGAGGATGAGGCTCGAGGACAAGGGAACCCACGACAAAAGGTTCCACGAATGTGAGAATTATTTACGATTCCAGAATGGCCCCGCGAGAATCAAGATGTAAGCGTGGGCGACAGGAGGAACAGCAGCAGGAACAACGTGTGTTTTTTGTGCGCGAGGCTCTCGAGGGTCCCGACGCAGAAGAAAATACGCGAATGTAAGCTGTATAAAAAAAAAAAAAAAAAAAGAATAGGGGGAGGGGCGGGTACGGCGAGAAACGTCGAGTACAAAAAGTTCATAATTTCTCTCACGCATGTAGAGCCAGTGGCGCCGTGCGAAATACCGAGGGTTCGGAGACAATATATATTTTTGTCCCCGGCTGTACGGCAGTTCATAATTTTCACGTCCCACGCAAAACGCACGCACTCATATATAGGTGCACTATCTCGCGAAATAATCGTGTGTATCTCGGCGATGCATAAATTATAAGAGTGAAATATATATAAACCTCGATGCAGCTATATATATATATATATATATATAGGAGTAGTAGTAGTAGTAGTTATAATATGTAGATGTATAATAAATATATATATAGTTATGTAGGGTAAACCTGGGTGATATGGCTTGATTTTTTAAAGAATGAAAATTGGGGGTTTAACGTTAGAAAGAACTTTTACAATTTGTTCGTAACCAACTCTAAAAATATCGAACTATAGTAATTCATTCAGAACAATCGATATTTTCGATGCGTGATTTAATTGCAGCTCTATATATAAATATTTCCGATCGGCCATATCAGCCGGAAATTGCGACCACGTGGCATATTGTACTGCCCCTTGCACGTACGATCTTATCATTTTCGGTGCAATCATATTGTATCCTCATATATTTAAAAACTGTGCAAACGGCAGCGCCATTAGTTCGTTGCTTTAACAGTAATTTGCGATAAAAGTGCGGTAAAGCGAACTTTATACCCACGCTATGAAGTGAGTCGCACGGCTAGTGCGACTTACTTCAGAGTTGACGTAGGTCATTCGCTACACCGCACTAGTATCTCACAATATTTTCTGTAACGAATGCACGAGAACTGCAACTCCGTGCCTGCTGATTGTGTCGCTGTGCGAGAAGCGTGCGTTAAAGTAAAATCGAACCGATATGCGCATACGTCGGGTATTTATAGTACACTTGGCTGTAAAGCGCCAGTTACGCCACTCTCGGCAGGCACGAAAAGTAGCACTTTTCATGCATGAGTTACATAATAATAATTTACGATACTAGTGCGATAAAACTTTTTCTGCCGAATGTGACTGAAAGCACGAGCCGAAGGCGAGTGCTGCAATCACACACTGATCAGAAAATGTTTTTTCGCACTAGTATCGTAATATACTATTACTTCACAAGACGTGAAAATGGTGATTACGTTCACGCGAAGCGTGCGTTAAACTGCGATTTTCGCACCGAGAGTAATAAAAGATATTACAGGTGGCCATATCACCCTCGTGTCCATATCACCCTTACTCACACTATAATAAATATATACATATAGTCATGTATAATAAATGTGTATATAGTTATGCGCATAAAGGCGAGCGCGGCGTTGGCAAGAATGTCGGTATATGAATTCGATGTCGTAAAGGAGATGCCAATAACTTGTCCCCTCCTTCTGCTCCGGGTTCCCTCATGTCCAGCACCTCGGAGGCACGACTGAACTCTTCGCATTCGATATCACCGGTCCGAAGACCTCGATCGGATATTGAAATGGGAATAAAAAGACGAACAAAACGACGGACCGTTTTGCAGAGCAGAAATCTAGCGCCAGTCTCGTTACATTCCTTCGGGACGGTCGACCCGACTAATTTTCAATATGAAAAAAAAGAAAATTATATACGTGTGTGGATATATACGTTTCACCATTCGCACTCGTCACGCACTTTATGCGACATCTTTTCCAACGAGTCGTGTCGACGAGCTTATACGAGAATGTGCGCAGCTCGTTTCGCCTTTCGCGCCGCCTCGTTTACTTCATCGTTTTTAGCTTAATGGATCAACGAGGCGGAATCTCGAAAAACAAAAATAATAGCAAAACCCCCTCTAAAAAACGACAAAACTTATAAGAAAATTTTTATTTATATGCACTGCGATTTTTGTGTGCGATAAATAAACATTTGTACGCTTGACAAACGTCACTTGTCCACAAATGTCCGCAAGCTTTTTCTACATATTTTCCATTACGTTTCATTACCTTGCTTATACACTAACTTGCTTATTCATTAACTTGCTAACTTAAACAAAAACAAAAATTAATTATAAAATTTAAATGAAGTATTTGATATAATTTTTTTTTACGACACGATTTTTTCTCCCCGCGTAGACAAAAATTTTCTGAAGCTAAAAAATGATCGATGACCCCGATGCAAAAACGAGGCGCCGGATCTCAGGGTGAGCGAGATATAAAATTCTCTATCAATGAACCAGCAAAACGAAGCTGTCAATGCGCGAGGAGGCGGGCGGCGAGCCGATCGGGTCCCGGTCCGGGATCGGGAACTCTTTTTTTGCACCACCTTGCCACGTTGGCTCTATCCTCTCGGGATGGTCCACAACGCGCCACGTCTAGACGTTCTAAATTTGAATAATATTTTTATGAATGAGCGGACGTATCATAAATCCCGGCAGAGGTTGAATGCTGTGGGACCATCGGTGATGCTGCCGTCCTCTATATATACATATACATATACATATACAATCACACATATATCTATATATACATACATATACATACACACACGAACATATATATACATATATATACATATACAAACACAGTGATAGTCTTGTTCAATCTTCTTCTTCTTCCTTCTTTCCACCTTTTTATTCCTCTTCGTCCTCTTCTATGCCGGTACGAGTTCGGGGGCTCGTGCTCGATGCCCCCGCTGCTCCTGCCTTTATACGAAGCACGTAGCACCCGCGTGACCCCGTGACTAATAGGCTTATTATTTTATATCGCCGCGCATTTGTTATCGCCGGTATATAGGTACATAATCGAGAGGGCGAGAGGTAAGAAGACAGAGCGAGGGGGTGGGACGAGCAGCTTCCTTTAACCCCATCTGCCAGTCCGGGAACTAATGTCATGTTTACTCAATGCCGTGGAGAACGGGATTTCAGGGTTTGAGTCAGCCCCCCGTCTTTCCCGATGGTCCATTCGACCATTTATGCGTTCAGTATGTCCGTAATGTTATGCATTCTGAGCGGCGCATGTATAACCGACTCTCCGTCATTGTCACTGCACCACGCTACCGATCTCGTATTAATAACCCCGAGGATTTATCTCTCGTGCTCCGTCCCTCCGGCACGAGGGAGATTAATCTCTCGCGCAGGTAATACCGTCGAAAATCGAGCCGGGTGGAAAGTTGCATCAATTAATGCGTCGAGTGGATTCCGGGGCTGTGAGCAAGAATCGTCACTGCCGATCAATGCCTCCCATGACTCGGTTTTAAGGATTGTAACTTAACGCTAAACCGTATGATTTTTAGTGGTAAAACACTATACGCTGAACCATATAATTTTTAGTGGTAAAACACTAAACGCTAAACCATACCATTTTTAGTGGTAAAACACTAAACGCTAGATCATACAATTTTTTAATGGTATAACACTAAACCTAAGTTTCCCTATTTTGGCGCTGGGGTAAACGCTACAATTTGTTTTTGGAGCTAACGTTAAACGCTAAAATTTGTATTTTGGAGCTAACGCTAAACGCTAAAATTTGTATTTTGAAGCTAACGCTAAATACTAAAATTTGTATTTTGGAGCAAACGCTAAGCGCTAAAATTTTCATTTATTTTTGCCCTAAGCGCAATAATTCATTTTTTCGCTAAGCGTCATAATTTATTTTATCCACTGAAAAGCTAACATTTTAATTTTGGCGACGCCTGAGGATTTATTCGAGCCCTGTAAAGTATTTTCCAAATTTTATCAGAGCCTCACGTAACCCTCTAAAAATTATACCAAGGTATAATTTGATGGTGAAGTAGAAGAGCTTCACTGAAAAAAAGGTGTTAAATTGTGAGACAGCAATTTTTCAAACACGTGCCACTTTCGGAAGTGAGATACATCCCCTTGATTCGTAACGCTCCGAGTCCCCCTTTTTTTTCTAACACAATAGACATATATTCATTCGAAAATGATATCGACCGTGGTCGAGTTTCGAATGAGAGAAATGGATTCCGTCTGGCGAGGGTGGTTTTACCAGTGTTTCATCGACTTGTACGATTCGCCCTCGACGACCCCCCCCCCCCCCCGTCGAGCTCGAAGGTGGCCAATTCTCGTCAGCAAAGACCGTGAAATAATGCGGTAGGTGCCGAAAGAAAATGTGCAGTGGGAGTTTGGAGACAGGGAGTGAAGAAAATGTTAGGCTTGCAGCGCGGAACGAAGGGGCGCGAAGTCCGGCGAGGGGTGGGGAGGAAAAAAATGGAAAAGAAAGAAGAAATAGAGAAAAAGAGTAGAAAGCATCGGAGGAACACATGTCGTTCGCCGTACCCCGCGGTGCTACGAGTCCGATGTGTGGGATTCGTGTCTCTATATATACATATATATATATATATATATATATATATATATATATATATATATATATATTTGGGGTCGAAAGCGCGCGGTCCAAACATTTTCAACGGATAAAGGAAGACGAAGATAGAGACGAGAAGGGCAGCCCGTTGGTGTAAAAACACAGGGGAGAGTCGGGCAAAACGGAACTCGAAACTATTTTTTTTTTTTTTTTGGAGCATGGAAAAATTAGAAAAAAATTGCCGTTTTTACCGGTCCGGTAAAAAAACCTCAGGTGTTCCGTTTTGCCACGCTTGCCGTACGTACACTGTTAAAAATATTATGAAATTTACAACATGTTTAATATACAAAGTTATATGAAATATAGAACTTCGGTATATGAAATTAGAATTCATATACAATGTATTTGAATTTTAATAATTTAATCTTAAATGCAATACCTGTATATTAAAATTATCGGCGATGGCATTGAAAATTAAGACATTCGTGTATGAAAATTATGTTATTGTTACAAATATCATACAAATAGTATTAGCCTTTAATATACCGTTAATTCAATATTTTTACATACGGGTCAATGAAATTTTATATTGTATATGCATATCATATACGTTTTATGAATTTTCAAAGAAACATTTTTAACAGTGTACCTTTTTTTGCCATTGTGTAGCTTCCATGCAAAAATGATTGAAAAATTGCGTTTTTCTCCGCCGTCCCGTTTTACCCCACTGTCCAATTCTGCCCCTCTCTCCCCTACGGTAACTTTTTGATCCTTCGACAATTTTTCAAATTCGTATTTTTCATAGCTCCTGCGAAGCTTTCTGGCTCCGTCAGGCCGGTGCGAACGAGAGATAGTGGGCAACATCGCGAGATGAGAAAACATGGCGCAGCACGAGGAAGAGCCGTCCGTACATCAAGCTGCCGATCGTAAACTCCAAGGCGGAGTATATAATAAGTGAAGTAGGTAGTAACGATCACGAGTGGCTGCGCATCGGCGCTGTCGACAACATACCGCGAGGCTTCGGTGTATGCAAACATGAATTCCCCGAGTAATATTTCTGCTGAGGTATCGCAGCTATTTACCATTTTGTGTCATACGAAAAAAAAAAAAAAAAAAAACGATCCCATCCAGACAAAATAGAAGAGGAAGTAGTAAAACTGATCTAAGAGACAAATTTCGATGACCGAAGATGTGAAGTGAATTTACGAAGTGAATTTGCGGAGGATGAGGGAAATTCTTCACAGCCCCATATATTATGCAGTATATTGCAGTTTCCCTACACTGTTAAAAATTTCTGTTTGAAAATTCATAAAATGCACATGAAGTTTTATGCGTATACAGTATATAAAATTTTAATTGACACGTATGTATGATATATTGCTTTATCGGTATATTGAAAACAACATTGTTTGTATAATATTTCTAATAATAATATAATTTTCATATACGGATGTTTAAATTTTCAATGCCATCGCCGGTAATTTTAATATACGGGTATTGCATTTAAGATTAAATTATTAAAATTCAAATGCAATGTATATGAATTCTAATTTCATAAACCGAAGTTGTAAATTTCATAACATTTTTAACAGTGTGTAAATCGGAATGTGTCAATTGGGCAAAATGGGGTATCCAAAAATTATTGGAAAATTGCGTTTTTCCTCGTTGTGCCGTTTTGCCCCACTGTCCCATTTTACCCCGCTCTCCCCCTATTTGATTTCCGCGGAAGATGAAGACGATTGAAATGAGACGAAGTCGCGTTTATCCCAGCGCAGAGTCATCAAAAGTCGCGTTTATCCCAGCGCAGAATCATCAAAAGTCGCGTTTATCCCAGCGCAGAATCATCAAAAGTCGCGTTTATCCCAGCGCAGAATCATCAAAAGTCGCGGTCATTTTTCGATGGAACGAGGGCGTGAACGAAAGGGCCAAGCGTTCGCTCGATCGATCTTTCCAAGAGGATTCTCCGAGAGGAAAATCGATTTCTCCTTAACGATCAAACGATGACACGCAAAAAGGAAAAAATCGACTCCACAGCCCTCCGTTCTCCTGCAACGCAGCTTCAAAAAGGGAATAAGAGAGCCCATCGGAGTTAACTAAATTCTAGCAATCATTCACAAAAGGATTCTAATCGTTTGCTTTAATGCACGGGGACGAAGGTCAGGCGAAAGAGGGACGAGGAAAAGAGAGGCCGGACTCGTTCGGAGAAACGCAAGGATGAAAAATGCTTTTTGGAAAAACAGCCCGAAGCTAAAAGCGAGCGAGATGCATTTTTGTGACTTAAAAAAAAATTTTCGGGCATTTCTTCGCGCAATTGTTTTTTTTGCTTGACCCTTCGACGGCCAAGAAAAAAAAAAAAAAATCGAAGTCGAGAAAACGGCAAAAGCTCCGTGAGAAGGTTACGATTTTAACTTCTTGTCTTTTTTTTGCCTTTTTTGCTTGTCCTCGCGGTCGTTTCCGTCATCGGGCGAGTGCACTTACGGGACCACCGTAAATCATGCCTCTTAATAAGCTCGTATATCACGTTCGGTGGTTCCTCGAGTTCCAACATCAGTTGGGGCCGTTCACGTCGGAGCGTTTCGATCGCCGCCCGGACGAGCCGGGACATTTGGACAATAGCCCAGTCGACCGATATTGTTGAAACACTGATCGGCTCTGCCGGACCGGCCCGAAAAGTCCGTTCGGGAGTTTCACTTCCGCAAAGATTTATACGACCGTGATGGGACTAGTACATCGGAGGAGACGGGCCCACGCGGGAGCGAGGATCCATACGCCATGCGCTGCCACGGCATGTAGCAATATATACATGCCGAAGAAACCCCCGCGCCGAGTCGACCTTTAAGGGCCAAACACCGTAAAACTTTACGGCCCGGTAGTGTGGTTTGCTGGATTTCCCTTGGCCCTTCGATGATTTACGGTCTCGCGGAGGCAGCGAGCGAGCTGTAGGCTGCACTGACGACCCATCGGACCCCGCAGAAGCAACTACGATGGGCCTTGTCTCCCTCTTCTTCTTCCTGAACAAGTATCCATCCGGAGAATGCGGCAGCCAATTTCTTTATTTTTTGCCAAGGTTTCTCAGTCATTGGCACATCGGACGAGGGCAGCTTACGGTTTGTTCACTTTAGGCCTTCGATGCCGAATTTATCGTATTTGTGATGTTGGACTATTTACGTCAAAAAGTATCTTTCTTAATATTGATCTAAAAATATTTGCATAAATATTTGACGTATTATAACAATGGCAGAATTACACAATTTCAAGTCGATGTTCCAAAGTTCATCGAGTTGTTTGTAAAGGAATTTCTGTTTGCAGCAGACAATTTCTTTCTTTTTTGCCAGGGTTTCTCAGTCATTGGCACATCGGAGGAGGACAGTTTAGCGTTTGTTCACTTTAACCCTTCGGTGCCGAATTTATCGTATTTGTGATGTTGGACTATTTACGTCAAAAAGTATCTTTCTCAATATTGATCTAAAAATATTTGCATAAATATTTGACGTATTATAACAATGGCAGAATTACACAATTTCAAGTCGATGTTCCAAAGTTCATCGAGTTGTTTGTAAAGGGATTTCTGTTTGCAGCAGCCAATTTCTTTCTTTCCTGTCAAGGTTTCTCAATAATCGACGAATTGAATAAGGGCAGTTCACAATTTCTCGACTGTACTTGTCTTCACCTCCGATGCCCAATGTATCGTATTTGTCACGTATTTTTCACGTTGAACTATTTATCTCAAAATATATCTTTTCCAATTTTGATCGAAAAATATTTCCGCAAATATTTAACGTATTTAACATTGGTAAATCGACGTTCGAAACTGCACCAAGATTTCAGTAAGGAAATATCTCTTTGCAGCTGAGATCTCGAGCTCCTCCCCCCGGAGTTTACGAACACTGCGGTTTGCAATTGACCAATTAAATTCCGATCGATCGATCCCGACTCTCCGTGTGGTCGTCGAGCATTTCCCGCATCGTGCGACTCATGGGAAACGCATTGAACGTGAAAACGGAAACCGCACCGGAATTCCAACACTCCGCCTCTATTTTGGTTCCCGATGTCCGCGCGAAAGTCCGAACACAATTGTGTCCGCTTCGCTGCGACCCAAACGAAACCGGAGACCGAAAAACTACCCCCACGTCTATTGCCCTCGCGTGCATCAGTGAGGCTTTGCATGCCAGCGACCAGGAGAATTCGACGACCCAAACACCATGTATAGGTAAAAATTGGTGAATACGGATTACCCGATTAGCGCCTAAATCGATGATATAGAGACCAGTTCATACATCCAGAAAAATAATTTATTTGACGGCCACCGTTTATTTGCTTTAAAAGTAAAATATTTATTTGATTTAAATAAACATTTATATCATTTAAGTAACAATTTACTTAATTTAAATAAATATTTATTTTAATCAAATAAATATTTCACTTAAACCAAATAAACGGTGGCCGTAAAATAAATTATTTTTCTGGGCGTATTCCCCATTGTTACCCCGTGCATCATCGAGAACGCAGAATCCTTTCTCACGATGTCTTTGCAGACCAGCGACCAGGCGAATTCCGACCCAAACACCATGTACAGCTAAAACTGGTGAATATGGACCACCCCGATTAGCGCCCAAATCGATGATATACAGACCGGTCCACATTCACCATTGTCACCCTGTGCATCATCGAGAATGCAGAATCCTTCCTCAGGATCCACATAACATAATATAAAAACGCGAAGAATAACCATCGACCACGCACACGTCTCCCGGTTGAAAGGTTCGAGTTGCAGGGAATCGAAGAGCACCAGCACAATAATAGGCATAAATGGCAATAAATATAAAGTGACGTAGGACAGGAGAATCCCGGGTCAGTTAACGACTTCCTCGCTCCAACTTTGGTTTCTCCATTTCCTAGGAACCTTCCAAGCGCTCTTTCGTTGAATCATTGTTGTGCCCAGCATCCCTCCAGCGTCCTGGGTGGTTCGACTCCTTCCTACCCTTATTTCGCCCACAATGATCTTCGACTTCGTTGAAATCGTTCCTCAGTTCCTATTGTCGTGAAATCGGCTTTTCTCCAGTCCTACCGTCGGTCCGTGGCCATTGGCGGATCTCGCAGTCTGAAACGGTCCTGGGTGATGCTGAGGAAAAATATCGCGGGCTGGTCTCGTGCGTGTGACCTCGTGAAACAGCTACCGGCCCACCGAGAAGGAGGCCCATTATTGCGAGGCGAGCTGGCGAACTCCGGAGCAGGTGAGAGAATAAACACGGTTCCAGCTCCCAGGGAAAAAATGGCACCTAGTCGACCAAAGAGTCACCATCGAACAACTCGATACGATCGTTTTTGGGGTTTGCGCGTGTTGCGCCTCAACGGGGGGGGGAGTTGTTCCGAGATTACGCAGCAGCCGGAGGAGCAACGGAAAATCCGACCGTGGATCCTGCAGCGTTGAGGTCCCAATTCCTCAGTGTCTAACAGCCGAATAATGGCACCGAGCCATTATTCCCTGGAAGATGGGTATCCGCGACTCGGGAGAAGAAAAAATCTGACCAGTGAAAAGACGCTGCTCAGTTTTCGCAGGACAGATTCAGCGAGTCCTTCGGGATGAGCGAGCAGGAAAAGGAGCAAAGGCGTAATTTAGACGTTCGCGAGGAACGGCCCGAAAAATAGCCGGGGCAAAATTGAATTGTATAGAAAGCAAGAGGAAAAAAACATGCTGTCTTTTTTTTATGACAGTCGAATCATGCTTTATTGAGGAGCGGAGAGAAACACACTCGCTTCCGGGGTGGGAGCGTTGTTCTGGCGTCGGTTGCGAGGGCGAGCGGTCGGGGCGAGCTCTCGCAATGGGTGGCTTGATTATAATAGAGGTATCATTCGCCTCCTCTATAGCAGATATTATACCGACCGCTACAGGACTCACACACGGGTCGGCCGTGCCTCCTCCGGCACGAGGATAATTGCGAATCGAGAGAGCGAGAGCTTCCTTTTGTACGCGCTACACATGTGTACATTCCACGTTCGATCAAAGCGGCGACTCTGCGACGGATAAATAAAAGATAATTATCTAATTATTCCATTGAACGAACTCGCCGGTCTCCGACGGTAGCGAATGCAACTCGGCGCTCCGTCACGATTGTTTCGTTCCAAAAGCAATCGCTATCGCATAATAATATCACCACCGGGTCCTTTCATTTCCCGACCTCTTATGACCGATCGTACTTCGACTTGTTCTCGTTCTTTTATCAAACGGTTATTTTTTTGTTTTCCTCGCACGAATCGATCGCGGTAAGACTTTATTGCGGGTATAAATTGGCGTGAGGAAAAAAAGAGGAAATAATAATACTAATTCATGTATGAAATGAATCCTTTGCCGACCGATAATTTACAGCCCTTCACTATCGCGCATGGAAGTACGAATCGCGACTCTCATTTACCGACTCGATAACGACTGAAATTCTCGTCGATTATACGAGAGCTTTGTCTATATATTGTTATAGTGATATTGAGATGTATGTCATTATCGCTGATGTTGCTGGTCGGAGCGACTCTCTCGTGACAAATAACAGATAGATCATTGGTGTTTAATCCTTAAGGCGATGGGAAAGCGAGAGGCAGAGAGAAACGGCGCTGGCGTCGGAGCAAGAAACACTTGGAACACGTTTGACATCGTCTAAACGGTATCTTGTCAAGCCCGAGGCAAAAGATCCTCATTACACCTTCTCTGAGTCGCGTAATCTTTGGTACATCTTTTGTAGCCCGGACGTTAATCTGCTGTAAGAATCTTGTTCGATTTTTCTCGCGTCTCACCTGCGGGTATTCAGGTAGCCGGAAGGGAATAAGATCTCCGAGAATCCGGACGGAAGGTGTGACCGGAGAGTGGAGTAAACGAAGGACAAAAAAGCAGAAGAAGAAGAAGAAGGAACGGACGGTGAATTATATATACATATATATGTATCGATGGTGCAACGCGGGAAGGGCATGGCTGCTGCGACTCGTACACCGTCAGTACGCCCTTATGGAATTGAGCCATCGATACGTAGAATTTCGGTGAGACAGCGTGTCTCCTCGAGGCGCGATGCGGATCCGCAGATAAGAATCTGTCATGCCCTGCGCGACTGCTTCTGCTCCTGTTGCTCGCAGGCGCTCCGAGATGCTGCGGGATTCCTGTCGGCTAATGCCTTACGACAAGATACTCGCCACCAGATAAAATACCAGTGAGTTTCACGAGTCACTTCGAGAGCCAACTGGGAGAGAGGACAATGTATCGCCACTAGATCACGCGAATCTTCTTCTGATCTTCGTCATTGATGGATGTCCTTGCTCGATGTCCCTGCTGGATGTCCTTGCTCAATGTCCTTGGTGGATATCTTTGATGGATGTCTTTGCTTCATGCATTTGATGGATGTCTTTGCTGGATGCATTTGCTGAATGCATTTGCTGGATGCATTTGCTGGATGTATTTGCTGGATTTCCTTGCTGGATTTCCTTGCTGGATTTCCTTGCTGGATTTCCTTGCTGGATTTCTTTGCTGGATTTCCTTGCTGGATTTCCTTGCTGCATTTCCTTGCCGGATTCCCTTGCCGGATTTCCTTACCGGATTTCCTTGCTGGACGTGTCTTTGTCAACGCTCCTGTTATCTTCAGCTCCAGAATCACTGGGGGTTTCTATGAACAGGAGGTTTCAAATTCTATGACCAAATTTTACCCGACCTTGGCCCATTACGCGTTTCTGGTAACGAGATTGAACGGAAAAGAAAAATATCGGATTTGGGGGACAAATCGGGGAAAAGTGATGTTTCCTCGAGGAAGAACCTTCGTGCGGAAGGATCGACACGCCGGTCGCACTGGGTGAGTGGGTGACTGACTTCGGTCCGTGCTACGGATGGCATTGTCGTTTCTCCAAGATATACGACTCCTCCTTCCCAGAAACAGTTTATATTCCCGACGGGGACGAGAGCGAGATAGGTGAGCTCTTGCAGCTCGGAGAGATCGTTATTATAGCTCGGTATACCTGAGATCCTCGCGCGTGAAAAGATCCTTTTCCTCCTCTCTATACCTCCCTCTTTCACCACCCTTTCCGATAGACCCGCCAACAACTCGCTGGATATTTAATTATCGCTCTCCGAGATTCCACTGAATTTATAACCCCGGCCTTAATAATATTGTCACTACAGCATCCTCGATGGACCACAAACAATTTTTTATTAGTACCGAAATAAAATAATAATAAAACAAAAATATAATAAAAATGTGAACGATAAATCTCCCAACAGTTATTAAAACGGAGTCGCCAATAGGAAGAAATTCGAAGAAAGTCCAGGACAAGCTAAAAGAGGAGCATCTCGGAAACTGACTCCTTCGACTACATCCGACGTTTCATCCTCTATTTGTGTTTATATACATAACTATGAATACACAGCCTATAGAAAAAAAAAAAAAATATATATATACATATATATATAGATATACCAGCCGCTGAGCAATGGTTGAGCGGGCCGGAGAGATTTCTTCGGGCATTGAGGTCCCCCCGGCTCGTAAATAACGTCGAATGTTGGGCCCCCATAAGTCAGGTAGATTCGGTGGTTCCCGGACGAGAGTCGTGGGGCCTGTGCAGCACGTTGGACCCCCCCCCTCACCCCCTCACCCCCCCCCCCCCTCCCCCTCCCCCGCTATATAATAACTAAGAAACTGTACTAGTATATACTAGCCAGTATACACCAAGAGCAAAAGCAACACTATAGTCGGTCCCATTCCGGGCTGTTTGGATGCTGGTGGTTTTCAGAGTCACGCCCTGAACTCGCTGGTCCTCGACCGAGGGGGTGATATTCTCATCGTCGTAAGAGCTCCGTTCGCCCGCGAATAGAAAGAGGAGAAAAAAAGAAAGAAAGAAACGGAAGAATGGGAACGAGGGTGTGTGGGAAAATGGTGGGAGAGGCTTCGACTTACAGGTGTAATATATTTATATTTCCCCCGGACATCTTTATAATCTGTTAACCTCGATGGAAAATAACGAGCCGATTCCCGGAGCCCACTTTCCTCGTTGTCCGCTTCTCTTTTTTACTTCTCTCGGTTCACCAAAATTTTGCTCCACCTGCCGATTATAATTTCCATAACTCACGGGATTGAAGTGTCTCGCGACATGAGAAATACAAACAAGCCTTCGATATGGTGGCTCTCTCGGGAGCGCCATCGAGTCACTTTTGAGTGGTTTTTTTTTTTTTTTAATCGATTCGCGACCGGTAGTCATTTGCAAGGGCTCGCTTCTGGCTCGATAGATTGCGGTGCGGAGTTTGATATCGCGAGAACGACCCAGATAGACGACGTTACGAGCCGAGATCCTGAAACATTTTCCGTGTTACGCTCGACGGGATCCTTCGGGCAAAAACACGTCTATCGGTTATATTTCTATCGGTCCCGATAAGATCCAGCGTGCCGAGAGCGGGAATGAAGCGAAAGTGATTTTCTATGGGCATTATGCTTGTCGCCGATAAGATCGCCCTAATGCCATTCACTTGTTTGGCGGTAGCGAGGCTGTTAACCCTCGGAGATAAAGATCTTTAATGGGACTGTTATTATCGAGAGTATTTGATCGACGATCATTTATCCGTAACCGGAGATTCGTACGCACGCTTTATGACTATAAATATATGTGTGTTTTATTTTTTTATTTTTTTATTTTTTTGGGAATGATCCAGATATCGATGAATTAAATATCGCGGCGAGATACGGCCGATACGCGTTCGCGTGCTATGAGGCAGAGTCGGGATAGTCTGGGAGGCTCGAGCTCTCGCACGTTCCACGAATTCATCGAATACTCGTTGAATTATGGGTGTTGCCGCAAAAGTAGCCGAATTTGTGCGTGGCCGAGTCGCCACGGAGCCCGAACGATCTCTCGCGCGCCTGAGGCTTGTAGTAACGTCGTTGAATTATAACCGGGACGAGAGGGAGCCGAGAAACTGGCGATTCGGGTCTCTCCCGCGCGTGGCACGAAAAAAAAACTTAACGCGCGTGCAGTGGACCGTCTAGCTCTCTTAATCTCACTACCCTTTCCCTCTCGGTCTCTATCTCCCGAGGTTTATAATTCACGGGACCTCTTCTCTATTTATGACCGACGCGATAATTAACTCTCCCTCTCTCTCTCTCTCTCTCTCTCTGTCTTTCCGACATATCTCGAGAATTCTTCACTCTTCAATAAGTCATTACAGCCTAATGTTAGGTGGACAAAGTGGATTTCTTTTTTATCATATTTAGGACCGAAGGGGGAATCGTATGTTCATATTCAAGTTCATATTAAAATGTGCACTTTACTGTGGACTTGAACGTGAAAGAAGTTTCAATATAAGTTTCAACGTAAGTTTTAATACAAGTTCAATATAAGTTTCAATATAAGTTTCAACGTAAGTTTTAATACAAGTTTCAATATGTTTCAATATAAGTTTCAATGTAAGTTTCAATATAAGTTTCAACGTAAGTTTTAATACAAGTTTCAATATGTTTCAATATAAGTTTCAATATAAGTTTCAATGTAAGTTTCAATATAAGTTTCAATATAAGTTTCAATATAAGTTTCAACGTAAGTTTTAATACAAGTTTCAATATAAGTTTCAATATAAGTTTCAATATAAGTTTCAACGTAAGTTTTAATACAAGTTTCAATATAAGTTTCAATATAAGTTTCAATATAAGTTTCAATATAAGTTTCAATATAAGTTTCAATATAAGTTTCAATATAAGTTTCAATATAAGTTTCAATATAAGTTTCAATATAAGTTTCAATATAAGTTTCAATATAAGTTTCAATATAAGTATCAATGTAAATTTCAATATAAGTTCCAATTTGAGGTTCAATTCGAGTTACAATTCAAGTTTCAATTCAAGTTTCACTTCAAGTTTCAATTTAAGTTCAAACTGAATTTTGAATTTAAGTTTGGACCGACGTACGAGCCGATTCGGCCCTTGCACTCAGAAAAGCCGATAATTTTTTTCGATTCGCATAATTCTATTCGAATGAAATAAGTCTTTTTGTCCGTCCCTCGATTTGATTAAGCGCAATTAATTATCCGCCCGCATGTAACGAGAGTATAAAGTACGCGGGCCGCATAACTCAGTCGTTACTCTACAAGGCTACTCGTTACTCACCGTACGTGAGAGGCACGTCGAGTTAAGGAGAAAGACGGAGCCGTGTTCGCATAACTCTCGTAATTTGCAAAAAAAAAAACGAGAAGAGAGCGTACACCTTCCCTTTCTCTTTCTCCCTCTCGGTATGATTGCTTCGTTAAGAATCATTCACAAGCTGCGAGCACTCCCGCGTTTTCCCATGATACGGCGTGCATTAATTCTCTCAATGAGCCACAAAGCGAGAGCAGCGGATCGTTAGCAACGATTGCTTCGCGAGCTTCGACATTGACGAAATTTCTTCGGATAATTTTCCACTCCGAACATGCCCGTGCATATTCCCGAGGGAAATGCGCGAATTCTCCTCGATCGCCGGCTTTAAATTTGCCGAGTATTGTGAACGAGAGAAAAAAAAAACACTTCAGTCTCGCCGTCAAGCCGGAGCGCTGGACGGTAAAATTTACAAAAGATCGCGATACGAAAATCGCGGATAAATATTTTGGTCTCGTCATTGGGTAAAAACCGCTGGCTCGACGGGCGAGAGACGCGAAGAGGAAGCAAGCCTTAACCCGACAAAACCGAGCCGGCGGTACCAAAAATGCTCATCCCTCATCTCGAGGGACACGTGACGTCTCAACTGGCCGTGTGCATCGGCATCGTTCCCACTTATTTTGCCATCGGAGCGAGTCCCTTGTCCGCTGCAGCTTGCGGACTGAATGGGGCAAAACGGCACCCATTTGGGACGAGACATCGACCTTTTTTTGTTCCGGTAAAAATTGATGACCATGAAAATTTCTGCATCTGCAAAAATCAACTTTGGCAACTTGTAGCGCCTAAATTATCGACTTGGGAGAAAAATCTATGAGGACTTTTTTGTTCCTTTTTTGATTCTCTACCAACGCATTTTTTCGAATTTTTTTTTAAATCAATTTTTGAGCTAGTTTTTATCAATTTAATATTTTGGCACGCTGACACGGGTTAAATAATGAACTAAAAAAAAAAATCCTTAGGACTTTCTTTTTCTTCCTTCAATTCTACAGCAACGCATTTTTTCAAAAAAAATTTTGAAATTTTTTTTTGAGCTAGTTTTCATGAATTTAATAGTTTGGCACGTTGCCACGGGTTAAATAATGAACGAAAAAAAAAATTCTTAAGACTTTTTTTTTTCTACGTTCAATTCTACACCAACGCATTTTTTCCAAAAAAAATTACTATTTTTTTTGGAGCTGGTTTTTGTGAATTTAATAATTTGGCAGGCTGCCACGGTTTAAATAATGAACTAAAACAAAAAATTCTTAAGACTTTTTTTTCTACGTTCAATTCTACACCAACGCATTAAAAAAAAAAAAAAATTAGAATTCTTTTGGAGCTCGTTTTTATGAATTTCATATTTTAGCACGCTGCCACGGTTTAAGTAATGAACTAAAAAAAATCCTTGGGTCTTTCTTTTCCTGCTTTCAATTCTACAGCAACGCAGCATTTTTTCAAAAAAAATTTTGAATTTTTTTTGCGCCAGTTTTGATGAATTTAATATTTTGGCACGTTGCCACGGGTTAAATAATGAACTTAAAAAAAATCGTTAGAACTTTTTTTTTGTATTTTCAATTCTACACCAACGCATTTAAAAAAAAAAAAAAAATTTCAATTTTTTTGGAGATGGTTGTCGTGAATTTAATGTTTTGGCACGCTGCTATAGTTTAAATAATGAGCTAAAATGATCCTTAGGACTTTTTTTCTATATTCAATTCTACACCAATGCATTTTCTCAAAAAAAATTTTTAACATTTTTTAGATGCAGTTTTTATGAATTTAATATTTTGGCACGCTGCCACGATTTACACAATGAATTAGAAAACAAATTCCGTAGGACTTTTTTTTCTACTTTCAATTCTACACCAATGCGTTTTTTCAACAATATTTTCGACATTTTTTTAAAGCTTTTTTTTATAAATTTTATATTTTGGTATGCTGCCACGATTCAAAAAATTACCTACAAAAAATTATTGTCGTACTCTTTAGTCACTCGAATTTGTCTGGTAACTTCCTTTTTCGCTTTTAAATAAGTAATTAAATTAGCTACAAAATAACCAAACATTAATTTCAGAAGTATATCGAGCGAACATGCCTTTTTTTAAACAACGTGATTGGCAAGAGCGTTACAAAGCCAATACACATACATAGTAATAACATTCTAGCTAATCCGTAGTTTTTTAATGTAATTTTCCTTCCATTCGGCATTCCTGACATTAATCGACGTCCACGTCGATGATGATCCTTAGGTCATTTCTCTTTGGGAATTATTTTTAGTCTGTCGATAGTAATAATCCCTTTGCAAAACGGTTGACTCTGCTTTTCACCTTTGATATCTTAAATGAGGTATCGAGAATTTCCGATTTCTTTTACGACTTCGTATTGTCCACGGTATTTTTTTGTCAATTTTCAGCTATCACCCGTTGCAGGTGCTTCGTAGCGTAGCCAGACAAGTTGTCCGGTTTCCAACCTTTCCGTGCTTTTACGTTTTTTATGGAATGTTGTTGTTTGTTGTTGTTCGCTGAGAGACTCTTTATTTTTTGTTGTAAAAGATCCGAGATGCTGTCGCCTTGTACATTGATTCCAAATTGATCGTTTAATTCGTTAACTTTACGTATTAATAACGATTCTTCTTTTCCAATTAGTCTATAGTTAAAGATACGTTCGGCTGGAGTCTGCTTGGTTATCCGATGCGTACTATTGTTGATAGCCCATTGAACTTAACAGACTTTCTCGTCCCAGTCATTACGTTCCATGTCGCTCGTTATCGTGGGTAAATAGCTCAATATCATACTGTTTATTCTTTCCATTTGTCGATTTGCTCTTGGATTCCCTGCAGCAATTAACACGTAAACTATTCCGTATTCTGTACAAAATTTCTTGAATTGTTCGGAAGAGTATGCTACTCCTCGATCGCTGATGATGCATCTTAATTTTCTACAATGGCTTATCAGTTTTCGTAGTATCAAAATTGTTTCGTCGGAACGCGTGCTTTTCACGGCTTCTAACATCACGTACTTACTGTACGCAGAGATCACCGCCAATAGATATTTGATCTCGCGCTCTGTTCGGACGAAGGAACCCAAATGATCGACGTGTATCGTGTCAAACGGAGTACTCCCTTGTCTGCCCAAACTCACTTTTTCTATCGGATGTAAATATCCAGGTTTCTTTTTCGTTGTACGTGATATTACATATTCGTGATACAGTATACGCCCGCATTACACATGGTCAATTTTTTTGTAACTTTCACTGTTGCCCACCTCTAATGTGTCCCTTACTGCGAGAATTTTTGGACTAGCGTTGCACAGCTGCTATCCAATCCGTATTCACCTTGATGCACAGGATCTGCATACCCATAATTAGTTTTTTAGCCAGATTGACAGAAAATCGACCCAACCCATCTGCGATACAAATATGCTCGCGCTTTAGATACTCGATGCGCCAATTGAATATCGACAATCTCACGAAGTATTTCCCAATGCGAGGATTCAAGTCTCTCTTGTTTTCCAAAAGTTTCAAGCTATTACAATCGCTCTTAATTGTAAACTCTATTCCGCTTAGTTAGATATACTCGAAATTTCTCCAGCGCTCACACAATTGCCAACGCTTCCAAATCGTAGGAGTGGTATTTGGATTCATCATTTGCAGTTTTCGACTGAAATAACTGATCGGGTGCGTGTGCTTATCTTCTTGCTCTTGCAATAAAACCGCTCCTAGTCCGTGTCGACTCTAGTCTGTGTGGACCTCTGTCTGTGCTTCCACGCTATACCGTTACACCGTTGATGAAATGCCCTTCGATTTTGACACAATGGTCGATGCCGTAGTGGCATCGACAAAAACGATCGACGATTTAGATCGTGGTCCAGCAGCTCTACTACCAGAGATTTATAGCCGTATGGGCGTGAGAAAAAAAAAAGACAAGGCAGCATTATCTACGAACTTGTTTTTCCTGTGGTCGAAAAATCAAAAGAACTTTGTCGATATCGTCACTGAGAAAGTTTTATGCAAAAGCTTCAGCAGCAATGTGACAGTATCACAAGAAAGTAGTGCAAAAGATGGTGATTACCTTCCAGAAACATCGGATGTCGATTCAAAAAGAACAAATAGACCCCGAGAGAATCAGAAAAGAAAAGCGCGCGTGGAGCTGGGGAAGTCGAACAGGAAGTTCGTACGTCGGATAGGGACGTTGAAAATCAAACCTTCACGGATCGTTAAAAAAAACAGAGTTGTACCAGATCTCTTACATCGAGTTTTACGACAAAAATTGCCATCGTCCCCCATGACAATCAGTTGCTGTATCGTGTTCAACGGCTTTAAATATAGTAAAAACGCCAAAACTCCGGATAAATTTTGGGATTATGCCTTTTGCCGGCAACCGAAATGCCAATGCAGGTACAAGTTTGTTGGTAGGAAACTTGGCAAACATATAGTTATCGGCATATATGTGGTTTCGCTAGCTGTACCGTCTCACACGTTGGCTCTGAATTACCAATTGCGTGGGCGACAACGAACCAAAACGAAGGCGAAATTGAGGCACGAAATGCCATTTCGTATTCACGCTGCGCAATACGCATTGATAGATAAAGATCTAGCCAAAAGTGAGGGTAATTATATGTTCACTCATTCGTTAGAGGTATATCAAACGGCTCGCGCGGAAGAATTGGGAAAAAAGGATCTCGATTTAGACGACACTCTAGATATCGTGAAACGAATTCTTTCGACAGATAGTCACGAGCATCCTTTTATAAGGCGGTTCATAAATCCGTTTACGGTGTACCTCGGCTGTCAACAGCAAATCCATTTTTTGAAGGAAAATCCGAGTCTAACGTTTCATTTCGATTCTACGGGCTCGATTATCAGAAAACCTTATGCCCATTCGAAGAGAGTCTACCTGTATTCTGGCGTGGTTGAGAAATCCCACAAAATAATGCCACTAGTACAGATGGTATCGAATGACCACAGAGCCGCTACAGTACGGGACCTTTTGAGATATTTTCGAGAACAGTGGACTAGTGCAGGTATCGCGTGGCCTCCGTTTATCGCAGTAGTTGTCGACTGGTCATGGACTAGCATAAACGCGATACTGTCAGCATGGAATGACACCGATGTTTCCAGCTACTTGATGGCGGCATACGAAAATGTCACTGATGCAAGGGCAATGACCATTCATCTTTGTTATGGTCATTTCATGAAAATGGTATCACTATTTCTTCGCAAAAATCAGATCGCTGGACAAAAAAAGAAAGTCATTATGGAAGGAATGGCCGTATTGAGCCATTGTAAGACTCTCGACGAGCTTTCTCAAAGTGTGATTGACTTCTGCACGATCCTACTATTGAAGAAAGAAACCGGCCAGATACTCGCATCCGTAGAAAGTTTGATCACAAATGGTACGGCTGCTGCCGAAACTATGGGCTCAAACGATAGCGACTCTGATAGCGATACCTTCGAAGGCGAAGGCAGCGATTGCGACGACGTCGATCGTGGAATGAAAAAAAAGCAGCCTATGTACAAATCGAGTCCATATTACAAAAAATTCGAAGCCGTGATAGGAGATCTCAAAAAGTCGGTCAATAGCGACTTGAATAGCGCTGCAAACGAGAACGAGTACCGGTGCGAATTGTTTGTCACGTATCTGTTAAATCGACTACTACCTTACGTCCCTCTTTGGACTGGGTTGCTTATAGGTGACTGTAAAACGCAACACTACACAAATGCCATCGCAGAAAATTATTTCAAAATCGTGAAGGAGGCGGTGTGTGAACATCAGATTCACGTAAAAGCGGGACGAGTCATCGATAAGCTGCATGATTACGCCCTTTCGAAAGCTACCGAATTAGATCTTGGTCAAAGCGCACAGCACATTAAAAAAAGGGGCCGTACAGAAAAAGTGCACAAAGAAAAAGAGTTGCGTATATTCAAGACCGACAAATCGAATGACGACGATTTTCAAAAGCAACAACTCGAATCTGAAGGGGAGAATTCTAGTGACGAGATGCCTCTGAGCACGGTATACGAAGGTTCTACCCAGAGGCGAAAGCGTAGGGTCGATGAACCGGACAATATGGAATCATCGGAGTTCTGGCTAAGGAAGAAAAAAATTGCAACCGGATGCTCAACGTACAACACTCGTTCCGCATTGAAAAAAATAGCTTCTGCGGGAAACAGTGTAGCTGCAGTTGACTATCACGATAGGAGTAGCGAACAGTTCCTTCGTTATAATTCGAATGGAACAGTCGCAAATAAGGACTATTATTGCGTCCCTCATGCTCCGAGAGATTATTTCGTTGGTGTTGTCCCGAAAAGTCCAACTGATCGCGATTATTATCGGTACCTTCGAGGGGAGGATTATATCACGCTGTATGGGCAAAGGTGGATCACTAATATGGTGATCGACTATTGCTACAGTTACACGACGTTTGAAACTCCATACAGCGATCTCTTCGCATATGTAATCTGCGAAGTGTCTACTAAATTCATTGGCGAAGGCGAGTTGGCCGACATATGCGATGAATTTAAAGATAAGTGCGTTAGGGAATGGACGGGAAAAAAACGAATTTTATTGCCGCTGAACGTCGGCGGTCAGCATTTTATTTTGCTGTACGTAGATTTGGACACGAAATTTACGTATCTTTTTGATCCCGCCGCAAGTAACGGTAGATTATACCACGAAATGTGTCACACAAATTTTTGTGAACTGTGGCGTCTCGTTTTTGGGGTTGAAGATATTTTTCGCAAAGGATCCTTCAAATACCCATACAAGCGAGATGGACACAATTGCGGGATTTTTGTGATCCATTACGTCCAAGAGATATTGAGACATGGAACGTTGAAGATCGGGTCAATAAGCCCCCAAGATCTCCGTGTAAAGCTGCAACATGACTGTGTCACGAAGTCCGTGGACGTACAGGAACGTTGCTTGAGGTGTGGTTGTGGCGAAACTCGAAGAAATGAGACCTGGATTAATTGCAGTTATTGTAACAAATGGACTCATTTCACTTGTCTACAACATCTTCAAAAAACTCACGAAGAGATAAAAGATCCCTTCTTCGTTTACACATGCGATGTATGCTCATATTGGCTGAATCGTTAATACGCTGGCATACAAAAGCACGCGTTTTCGCGCAATCGGACAAACAGTGGTTTGGAGTCCTCAAATACGGTGGAACTGATGCGCCACCGAGTCCAGAAATTGTATCCGGCACACATTTTTTTTTTTTTTGGAAGATACTTGCTTCATTTTCACGTGCAACACATGCTGATATTGCCTCAATCGGCGACACTTTGGCATAAAAAAATTACACGTATTGTGGTTTGGAGTCGCTATAAATACTGCAAAATTGACGCATTGCAGGGTCCACTTTACTACGTGTGTTTAATTGTGTGTATCCGGCACACATTTTTTTTTTTAGAAGATACTTTCTTCATTTATACGTGCAATACACGCTGATATTGCTTCAATCGGTGACACTTTGGCATACAAAAATACACGTATTGTGGTTTGGAGTCACAATAAATACTGCAAAATTGACGCATTGCAGGGTCCACTTTACTCCGTGTGTTTACTTGTGTGCATCCGGTACACATTTTTTTTTTTAGAAAATACTTTCTTCGTTTATACGTGCAATACATACTGATGTTGCCTCAATCGGTGACGCTTTGGCATACATAAATACACGTATTGTGGTTTGGAGTCGCTATAAATACTGCAAAATTGACGCATTGCAGGGTCCACTTTACTCGTATTCCCAGAAATTGTGGTTTGGAGTAATAAAATACGATTGAACTGACGCACCATAGAGACCACCATTTTTAATCGGCACAAATTAATTTTTAAAAAATCGTTGGCGGACAATTAAAAGAGGAAAAATAAAGTTCGATATTTTTTTTTGTAGATCATTATTTAAGAACTTGGCGACGTCCCAAAATAAAAAAATCTTACCGCTTGGACAGATTTATTCCAAATTCAATACTACAGGTCTTTGATAAAAATATTATATTCGAGTGCAATTTCAGAACGATAGCTCGACATTTATGCAAGTTAGAGACATCACAGGCAAAAAAAAAATCAAACTCCCGTAATATCTTCAATTTGGCCTCAATCTTCATTTAAAAAATTCACTAAATAAACAGTCGTGACCACTCTACTAGAGTGTAACATTTGAACTGGCTATCTCAAACCATTTCCGAGTTATAGTCGTTTTGAACCATACAGGTCTGTCACATACGCACACACATACACATACATACACCCGAACGCCAGGTAAAAATCACAATTCTCGACGTTTTAGACGATTTCAAATACTCTGACATTAAAATCACAATTTTTTTTGTACGACGACATAACTTCTTCTATTACAAGGCAAAATTCACAAAAACTAACTCCAAAAAAATTGTACTTTTTTTTTTAATGCGTTGGTGTAGAATTGAAATTAGAAAAAGAAAGTCCTAAGGATTTTTTTTTAGTTCATTATTTAAACCGTGGCAGCCAAAATATTAAATTCATCAAAACTACCTCCAAAAAAATTCAAAAAATTTTATGAGAATAGGCCTTACTGTAGAATTGAAATTAGAAAAAGAAAGTTCCAAGGATTTTTTTTTAGTTCATTATTTAAACCGTGGCAGCTTGCCAAAATATTAAATTCATCAAAACTAGCTCAAAAAAAATTTCAAACATTTTTTTGAAAAAATGCGTTGGTGTAGAATTGAAGGTAGAAAAAGAAACTCCTAAGAATTTTTTTTTAAATTCATTATTTAACCCGTGGCAGCGTGCCAAAATATTAAATTGATAAAAACTAGCTCAAAAATTGATTAAAAAAAAAAATCGAAAAAATGCGTTGGTAGAGATCCACAAAAGGAACAAAAAAGTCCTCATAGATTTTTCTCCCACGTCGATAATTTAGGCGCTACAAGTTGCCAAAGTTGATTTTTGCAGATGCAGAAATTTTCATGGTCATTAAAAATTGACAAAAGGTGCACAGTAAAAAATAATTTCGTAAAAACGGAATCGCGAATTTTCGTAAAATTAATTTTGTTAAATAAGTGACAAACTCGTTTGTCACTTATTCTAATATATACGAACATATGCTTTTATTTCCTGTGTTACTGAAAATTTTAGTTTGTACCTCTGTTTGTAAAACACGAAAAATAAGAAATAAAAAATTGTGAACGTTTGTGGACAATAAATTGTTGTAAATAGTTTTTTTACAACAATTTATTTTTTATTTATTTTTTACTGTGTGGTCCGTTTTTCCCCGCTCTCCCGCGGAGACGAAGGAGAGCCGGAAGGAAGAGGAGCGGAAGCCGCGTCGCTATTTGTTTGGCATTTACAGCCATTTAGGGCGGAAAAGCCACTGCGCACGCGCGCGCGCGCCCTCTGCGGTACTTCCAACTGTGCGTAGGTCGAGGTTTTCGTTATTATTCACTCGCCTTCCAGGTTGCTTATGTTCAATATGATTTTCCTGGTCGTCGCCTAGTCGACTTCCCGCGGTCTCATTGTCCGTCGCTCGCGCACGCCTTGCAGCCTGAGAGACCGAATGCGAGCGCAAAATACGACGAGTGCGCAGTAAAACGTTGCGCACTTTCGAATTTTCACGGAGAAACGATACGCGCCCATCTGCGGTCCGAGGACCGATGAGAAGAATCGGCGAACGACTCGCAAGGAAGATCCGAAGGACACATCGCAGACGAGGAAGAAGAGCCTCGCCGGTTATATTCTATTACTCATGGTCGTTGCTGGAGACGAAGCCTTCGACGGCTTCGAGGCTGGGAAGACGGCTCGACCCCCCGGCAATGTTCTCGACGCATTCGTTCGGGTCGACAGAAATTCGTCACGCTACTTTCGACACGGTCTTCAATTCACTTCTCCCGCATTGCTTCGGTTATTCTCTCGTCACTCTCGAAAAATGAGAAGCGGCGGAGGAAGAGGAACTGAGGTACCGGGTAGCCTAGTGCCTGAAATCCGGTACCAAGGATTTCCTCTTGACATGTGCAAATTTCTTTCTGACCAGCTCTTCAATGTCCCAATCTACCATCTCGCCACCTTGGCGAAAGATTTTTTTTTTTTTTTAAACTAATTATCGACTTAATCTGTGAAATCGCAAAACGTTTCGGTAAATTTTGGTGAATAGTCAAAATGCATCTTGATAGAGGTTCTTGAAACATAATTTCTCTGAAAAATAAGAAGAAAATAAGCACTCTCGAAAAATAAGAAGAGGAGGAGGGCGGAAAGAGGAAGAGGAATTGAGGTAGTGCATGAAATCCGGTACCGAAGTTCCTCTTACAAGACATTTGCAAAGTTCTTTCTGACCAGCTCTTCAATGTTTCAATCTACCATCTCGCCATTTTGGCGAAATTTTTTTTTTTTAAATTGTCGACTTAATCTTTTAATTCGCAAAACGTTTTCGAAAATGTTGGCGAATAGTAAAAATGCATTTTGATAGAGGTTCTTGAAGCATAATTTCTCTCATCATTCTCGAAAAATAAGAAGGGAGGAGGACGAGGAAGAGGAAGAGGAATTGAGGTGGTGCCTGCAATCCGGTACCGAAGTTACCGATTATTACAAGACATTTGCAAAGTTCTTTCTGACCAGCTCTTCAATGTCCCAATCTACCATCTCGCCACTTTGGCGAAACAATTTTTTTTTTTTTATTATCAACTTAATCTTTTAGTTACCAAAACGTTTTCGAAAATGTTGGCTAATAGTAAAAATAGATCTTGATAGAGGTTCTTGAAGCATAATTTCTGTCGTCACTGTCGAATAATAATAAGAGGAGGACGACGAAGAGGAAAAGAAACTGAGGTACCGGGCAGACTAGTGTCTGAAATCCGGTACCAAAGTTCCTCTTACTTGACATTCGGCCAGGAGGAAAGGCATATTTTTAAATTTCTTTCTAAAAAGCCACTTTGAAGAAACAACAGTTTTTTTTTTTTAATGATCTACTTAATTTTTTTATTCACAAAAATTGTAGTTAAATAATTCACGACTCGCCAATCGGGATATTTTACAACAGTCTCTGGATGCAAAAAGTAGAGTAGCTATATCCTTGAAAACACGAACGGGTGTGGACAACCCGCGGTATAATGATGGTTGTTCCCTTTTTTTTTTTTAATTTAATTCTCTCTCCTCTTCCCTATTTCTCGGTCCGTCGACTATCCTGACCGGAAATTAAATTCACCGCGGGAATTCTCACAGCTGCAAGTACTCCCTCAAGTATTATATTATTCGTACGTTTTTTAAGAATTATTTATCGACGACTCTAAAAGCGTTGATGGGATAAGCGTCCGGTATTATGATACTAATAAAATTCTTGTAATTTTCGCGATAAAGTCGACGTTTTACGCCACCGACAATTTTTTCAACTATTCTATTCCTTTACATTATTATTTTTTTTTTTATTTACTTTTTTTTTTTTTTTTTCATTCTCGAGAGTCAATTCTCTAAAGCTTTCGTTGAGGGTCTTTGAGGCAGCTCGTGTCGTTACGCTTCGTAATTGACGCCCTTGTGTTTACGTTTCTCGTGGACCAAAATTGTTTTTCCGCTCACATTTTCTCCCTTTAGTCGTCCGAACGGAGTCGCGTGTGCTGCGCACATGGGCGGAAACGACGATACAATGAAAAAGATTCTTTGCCTATCCGACGACTGCACTGGTCGCAGTGGGAGGGAAGAGTGGGGCAAAATGGACCATTTCAATGAAATTTTCGCCGGACATAAAAAAAAAATAGGGCACGCTGGTCCATTTTGCCCCGCGCTTCCGTTTTACCCCCACCTCTCCCCTATAAATGTATCCCGACCACCGTCGCAGAACGTGCCGCTGCGCTTTGACGTTATATATGGAGGTCCTTAAATACCGCAAGAACCAGCCGAAACTCCGCTTTTCCTTCACCATTGTCGACCATGGCAGTTCCGCTAAGAAAATATGGAGGGAAAAAAGTTCGTGTGTCGCACCTATAACTTTTGTCGCTCTCTCGTTTTCCTCGAAAGCACTGCGACAGTGAAACAACGTGCTGAAACATTTGTGGGGACTTTCGGACGAGGGGGGAAAAACACACACACAAGAAGCCGAAAAGGATCGAGCGGGTCGTTTTTATTGCCCCTTCCGTGAGTCTCTCTCGCTGCATTCTACTTGCGGACGAAAATGGACCCAATATTTTTTCTCAATGTTTCTGCAACTCGATTTTTTTTTTTTTTTTGTAAGTTTTCCGCGTAAGAACTGCAGTAATAATTTATTGGCACATGCTCGAGCTCGAAAAATTTAACGTAGGATTCCCTTTGCCGAAAATACTCAATTTTTCTTTATTTCGAAAAAGTCCTAGTTCTAAGTATTCTCGGTGGAAATGGGTCACCTAAAGCCATTGGCGGTGAAAAAAAAAAAAATTGATATCTCGAAAATAAAAAATTTGCCATTTTGAAAGTGGAAAAAGTTAAAAGGCCCTTGCCATTTTTTTTTTTTAGCGAAAATCGTTTTTTTTCTATATTAGAATTTTTTCGTCAATGAAATCGATTGGGAAATATGCCACTTGAAAATAATGGCGGAGGTTTTAATTCGATATCTCGAAAACGAAAAATTAGGCCATTTTGAAAGTGGACAAATTAGAAGGCCCTTGCCATTTTTTTTTTTTTTTTTTTGCGAAAATGATTTTTTTTCAAAACCATTTTTTAGAAAATTTTTTTAGAATTTTTTCGTTAATGAAATCGATTGGGAAATACGTCACTTGAAAACAATGGCGGAGGTTTTAATGCGATATCTCGAAATTTTTTGAAAAACAAAGAAGTGTCGTTTCGCAAAATTTAACATAGGATTCCCTATGCTGAGAGTGGTCAATTAAAAAAATGTCTCGGTACGAGACGAGACGCGAGCAAACGAGATCCAATGGCTGACTCTTCGTTCGTTCGTACATGCGATCCGAGAATTCTCTCCCTCTCTCTTCCCGTGTAAGCAGGAGTTCGTACATCGTGTACAGGATATCCCGAGAGGTAAGCTTGCTGCACCGGAGAGATAGATAGAGAGAGAGAGATCGTGTGAGCGGTTATGTTAGACACACCCACGCCACTCCCACTCGACATCGAGATGAGAAGGTTTGCAACCGGACCCTTCTCGGGCTCAGTGAAACCCTTTCCCGACAGTGTACATGAGGGGGAAAAAAAACGCTTGAACATCCGAGAAACATTTCTCGCCCAAATAAGTCCATTTTTTTAAATAAAAAAAAAAAATTATTGTATAATCAAGACGACGATTGCAAGACGCGTGAATTGTGAGACGAACGAGAAGAAAAATTGCGATCATTTTGCTGAAGAGAAATGTTTGATAAATGTAAAAACGTTTTTTTTTTTTTTGCTCTGTAAGCGCAGTTTCTTTTTTGCAGCGCGAGACAAGAATTTCTGTTAAGATGAAATATAAAAAATAATTGAAAAATAGGGCTGAAGACCCAAGATCAATAGCCCTCTGGCAACATGTATAATTGTCATCAGGTACAAAACTAGTATAAGGTGCTGAATTTATAAATGTACACAGTTAGCACTAGTACAATGCATTGGCGATACATTTATTTCACTATCATCAATCGAAATCTTCTTTTATTTTTTCAGCCTATAGGCACCTCAGTCTCGTATTCACCCGGATTTTGTTTTGCTTCACGGGTGTATCGCAAATAAAAATCGATTTTAATCGACTAAACATTCAATTTTATAAAATATATATCTATTTAAATTACATAGTAGTAATAGTAGTAAAAGTGTATCTATTGACAATGACATATTAGTCCATACAGTGCACTATACATCTATGTAGTAGTTACAACGTTTTCACTGACATTGCCAATGGGCAAGCGAAGTCCTTCTATATCATTCTATAGTGAAAACCCCAATGTTTTCAAAATAAATAAATAACTATTGAAATTAACAAGATATTTATTTGCGAAAAATTCGCCGAATGAATAATTTTTTTTGGGTCCGTTTCTCAGCATCTGTGTCGAGAATGCTTCATGGTCCTCGAAATCCGGTAGATTTTACGACTCCGCTCTTTCGCCGAAATCGAGAGTCACTCCGAATCCCAAGGGTCTCAGGCCGGAGTGAAAAGCCCCGTGTAAATTATCGGAAGACACCGACCGAAGTAATGTCATCGTGCAGAGTCGGCAGTGAGAATGACCACTCGGTACCGAGAGTCCGATGGTAGCGCGATCGGTAGGTAAACGGGGCCGGTACCCGCGTCCGTCAGCGCTCGATCCGAGCGAGCCGAGTCGGCCAGAAGGACTCGAGAAAGACTCTCTTCCTCCAAAGCCACCGAATTTACGATCGAAGAAAAAGCACCGAGCAATAAAGGTGACAAAATATTTCCATCGAAAAGTTATTTATTATCGGTGGGCAAATGTCTCCTCGCCGTTTATTAAACGACGAAGCCGCTAGCTCGGTGCCATCGACTACCGACCGGTCCGGCATAATTCTCCGACTCGTCTCTAAGCTCGCCGACCGACATTGCACCATTATAGTTGCGCAAATATTTTTTTTCCCCTCCATAATAATAATAATAATAATAATAATAATAATAATAATAATAATAATAATAATAATAATAATAATAATAATAATAATAATAATAATAATAATAACAACAATAATAATCATCATAATCATAATAATAATAATAATAATAACAACAATAATAATAATAATAATAAAAGAGCTGACATACGCAAGCGTCGCGGGAGAGCCGATTCAGAAACCCGCAGGGGTAGGTTTGAAATTACGCTTCGAGAAATTTCATACGACGTCCGACATGTTTATCGAATTATCATCGGTGACTTAATAATTTTGTAAATTATCAACGAAACGCGGCGATCGTCGGGTGAGAGAGCCTTGTAAGGAAATTTTGAGTTCCCGGCCTCGAATTTCGATCGGGAATGCGACCGTGCACCGTTCGCGGCGCATAATCGAGACAGGGGCAAAATGGAACATCGGCGCAAAACGGACCACTTTTTTAATTCACTTCCCGTTATAAAATTTGTAAGAGTGGTTCATTTTGCCCCGCTCCTTCCTCGTATAAAAACGTATGCATATGTGTGTGAAAATATCTCGATGTGCAGCCTCGGCAGTTCTCATAGCCGATTATCAGTGCCGTATTATGGAGATGTCTATGATGTTACGATCTCGGGGAACCGTAAAGGTGGTACTTTACGAACGTGCCTTCGACGGCAGTCTCGGCCGAGTGAGTGCGACCAGTGAAACTTCCTATATAAAGGAAAATAGTGCGTCTTTATTTTGTTATTTGGTTTCCGTAGCGCGTCGAAGAGGGAAGGCTGGCGCGGTACGGTTGGTTATCGACCGTGCGACGATTCGAATGTCTCCTGTTCGAGGATCTCTTCGGTGAGCCTCGCGAGTGGTCCGATCCGGTGAGAGGCTCCTTAGTTCGGTTAATTCTTTAATCGCCACGGCTAATTGGACCCGAGTGGCGCCAGCCCGGACCCGCTCTTGGAAAATCGACGAGACATCCTCGATACATATATATGTGTACATGCGTATATAATATAAACATATCGAGCTTATGTTCGACTTACAGATATGGGGCGTTCGACGTCAAGTCGAAGGAAGCAAAATCCTGACCTTATATCGAGCCGAAAGTTCGTGATGTTGTAGTGTTGTATTGTGTGATTATGTGGAATTTTTTTTTTTTGGATTTTCATCGGCTATCGTTTTCGAGTTACGGTAGTATTAGCGGAGAGCCTGATGCCATGTGATTTCTGAGAGAATTGGGAGAGAATTGCGAACACTTCTCGATGGGATAAAAATTTGAAAAAAAAAAAAAAAAAATCAAGCATGTGGAAGGTGCTGAAAAGATTGATTTTGCATAATAATTCCAAAATGTTATTAACAAATGAATGAAAAAAAAAAAAAAAAAAAAATTGTGGAACGAATCACCCGGCAAGCTTAGCTTTTTGTTCATATAAATACAATTTGGTAATCTTGTTGAATACGTATGAATTTTTTCAGAATTTTGTGCTTGTTGAAAAATCTGAAAAGTAATAATTTTCTGTTGTTTCGAAGTTTCACGTACTTGGGAAAAATTGGAAAAAATTGACGAAGCTACTTCATCACAAATGGCATCTTTTTTGTAAACGATATTTTTATGTACGATCAAAAATTTCGGAGATACAATCATTTTTAATATTAACATGCCTATCTGCTAACTTGAAAAAGAGAGACGATAAAAATCCGAAAAAAAATGCCAATTACTGACATTATAATATTAAATATTAAATATATATGTTAATATAAAAATATGTTAATATAAAACATCAAGAACTTCCAGCTTGACCTACGAGTGAGAGGGTTTTCGGCCGTTCAACTTGACGTGGAATGCCCCATATATAAATATACACATATATATATAGATATATTTATTGATTTATTTATAAATATATGTATATATATATATGTAAGCCCGGACTGTCGTCGTAACTTTGTTGCAATAATATTCCATCCGGAGCTTAATATTCTTCGGTTCGTCAAAATATTGTATTAGCGATGGGAGATCATCGGAGGCAAAAGGAAAGTATTAAATTCCCACGGTCGAATTACAATCGATGCCCGCGGACAATTAAGTAATGACGCGGAGAAAGAGATACCGGTCACGAGGAGGGTTTCAATTAATTTGTGATAATTAATGACCGTCGAGGAAATTGAATTACTCCGGATCGGTTGGGGCGAGATCGTTTAGTATCGAGCGGATTTATCTCGGCGGCGAGAGATCGCGCTCGCGAGATAGAGAGAATCCGTGGATCAGCGGCGATCACTCTCCGGTGTATCCGAGAGGATCATGCAGGTCGATCGAGACACAAGGCATTCCTCTCTATCGGATCGTGCGATTAAATCGACATACGAAATTCGATCGATCGACGTTTTTCGTGGCGCACGCGCCGATCACGAGTCTTGCGCGGTCAGAAAGATTATTTACTTGACCGCGAAATGTCCAGAAATGTCAACAATTTTTGTTTTATTGTCAAAGAAATTAAACGCGTTTTTTCTTTAAAAAAAAATCAAACGTGTTTTTTCTTTTTTTTTTTTTTTGTTTATGAAAATTAAAGTTTTTTTATTCTTTTTCTTCTCGGTGACAACAAAAAAATTGGATAAAAAATCCTCCACGATTTATTGTTCGCAAGGGAGTTTTCCGATCGTGCAGCAAATTGCGGAAAGTCGAAATAAAATTCGCGACTGTTCGTTGAGGGGATTCTTATTTTTTTGTTTTCTTTTTAATTTTATATTTTTTGCTAGGCGAGCACGCGAAGCGAGAGATGAGGATGAGAGAGGTGTATACAGAGGTACAACAGGCATTTATAAAGCTGCGCTCGCGTTATCTATCGAATGATCGAGGACTTCGAGATGGATGACCCGAGTCACGAAATCTATTAGTCATCACCCACACGCGCGTTGCTTGTGCGTGGTCTTCGCCGCGACCGTTCGTGCAGACAGGCGAAGCGCATCGCACTCATTGTCCAGACTCGAAATGCATATCTCACGAATGTATTCTTATGCAGATGAGACTGGAATTTTTATTCAGAAAATTCACAGCTCAGCCTCTGAGATAATTGCTCGAGGCAATCGTAGAAATTATTAATTCGTACTTCATACGACCGAGATTCTCGGAGGACTCGTTCGCTACGATCTCGTTGAAGTGCCATATCTTTCGAAGGGCTCGATGAAACGTTACGAAATTTTTGTGACATCTCAAGGGCGCTGATACGTCTACTTGAGAATTTTTTTCAATTTTTCTTTCCAGCCTTTTTTTATTATGAAACATTAAAAGTTAATTTTTCCATTGTTTAATTCGGAAAAATAGAAAATATTCGCGAAGGCGTCATTTTCTACGATCCCGTTAAAGTACCATATCTCCCGAAGGGTTCAATGAAACATTATGACATTTTTGTGATACCTCGAAAACACTGATGAGTCTGCTTGAGAATTTTTTCAATTTTTTTTTCCGGACTTTTTTATTATGGAGAATAAATAAAATTATTCGCGAAGGTCTCGTTTTCCTCGATTTCGTTAAAGCACCATATCGTCCGAAGGGCTCGATGAAATATTACGAAATTTTTGTGATACCTCGAGAGCACTGATGCGTTTGCTTCAGAATTTTTTCCAATATTTCTTTCCAGCCTTTTTTTATTTTGAAAAAGTAACAAAAATCATTCGCGAAGATCTCGTTTTCCTCGATTTCGTTAAAGCACCATATCGTTCGAAGGGTTCGATGAAACGTTATGACATTTTTGTGATACCTCGAGAACACTGATGGGTCTGCTTGAGAATTTTTTCAATTTTTCTTTCCAGCCTTTTTTCATTTTGAAAAAGTAACAAAAATCATTCGCGAAGATCTCGTTTTCCTCGATTTCGTTAAAGCACCATATCGTTCGAAGGGTTCGATGAAACGTTATGAAATTTTTGTGATACCTCGAGAACACCGATGAGTCTGCTTGAGAATTTTTTCAATTTTTCTTTCCAGCCTTTTTTTTTTTATTATGAAACATTAAAAAAATGATTCGCGATGGTCTCGTTTTCCCCGAATTCCTTAAAGCGCTATGTCGTCCAAAGGGCTCGACGAAATATTTACGAAATTTTTGAGATACCTCGAGAGCACTGACGCGTCCAATTGAGAATTTTTAAATTTTTATTATCCAACCTTTTTAAAATTCTTCAATCTTCCAAAGGATCCAAGGTTCAGAAATGCAAAGGTGTTAATTAAAAGAATCTCCTGAATAGCCAGGCGACAGGCTGAAAATTTGCTCAACGTTTGTGCTCAGCGTACTGCCTGCGCGACAGACGAGATGTGACGAGAAGGGTTCGCCGACGCCAAAGTTGCTCACTTCCCGCTTGCTCACTCACGATGATCGCTTTGCTAACCAAGCCACTCCATGCACTCTCGTACCATCCATTCATTCAATTCATTTTCATCTACGATTCACCGTTCACCCTTTCTGTTCTCTCATTAGCCACGTTTCCGGTCCATCTATACGTCCACTCTGCGAAGGCTCTTCGGCCACCACTATAATACACATGCATATCCGCACGTGTGTCGTCGTATTTCTAAGATTAATTAGGAACACTTCCGCTCGCGAATGTAGTCCTCGAACCTTATATGTGCGAAGAATGGCTTTTTTTTTATCAAAAGCATTTATTGAGAGCAATTAAGACCAATTCCCGCGCGACGCGATCGTCCGGATGTGAAATCTCCGCGGTCGTCAACAAAACTCTAATGAATCTTTTCCACCGATACTAAAATGTCCGAAAGTTAAGAAAGCCTAAATCATTAGCATCTGGACAGCTGTCGAATGGAAGCGTTGATAATTTTCGTTCAGCAAGAAAAATGTTCGAATAGCCTCGCGAAAAATTGATTACTGTTTTCGGTTACCGACCAAGCGTGCCTCAAAGCGCCTCGAGAAGACATTACTGTTTACTCGAAAAGAATTACCGTCGAAACGAATCGTTTCTCTCCTTGCTCGAGGCGATGTCGAAACTCCTCGGTCGGTAACGAAAACTGTAATAAATTTTTTCCAAGGCTCCAAAAATGTTCCACTAAAGACAAAATTATCGGCGTCTGATCAGCTGTCGGATGAATACTGACAAGTATCCTTAAGCTCCAAAAAAAACATTGGAGAGTCCCGAGAAAAATTGATTACAGTTTTCGGTTACCGACCAAGCATGCCTCAAAGCGCCTCGAGAAGACATTACTGTTTACTCGAAAAGAATTACCGTCGAAACGAATCGTTTCTCTCCTTGCTCGAGGCGATGTCGAAACTCCTCGGTCGGTAACGAAAACTGTAATAAATTTTTTCCAAGGCTCCAAAAATGTTCCACTAAAGACAAAATTATCGGCGTCTGATCAGCTGTCGGATGAATACTGACAAGTATCCTTAAGCTCCAAAAAAACATTGAAGAGTCCCGAGAAAAATTGATTACAGTTTTCGGTTACCGACCGAGCATGCCGTGCAGTGCCTCAAGAAGACAAATTACTGTCGGAACGAATCGTTTCTCTCCTTGCTCGAGGCGATGTCGAAACTGCTCGGTCGGTAACAAAAACTGTAATCAATTTTTTCCAAGGCTCCTAAAATTGTCCGCTAAAGACAAAATTATCAGGGTCTTGTCAGCTGTCGGATGAATGACATGTATCCTTAAGCTCTAAGAAACATCGAAGCGCCCCGAGAAAAATTGATTACAGTTATCGGTTACCGACCGAGCATGCCTCGCAGCGCCCCGAGAACGAATTATTGTCGGAACGGATCATTTATTCCCGTGGTATTTGGACCTGCGCGGCTGGAAAGGAAATTCGAACGACCCCCGGGAGGTAATTTGATATCTCTTGGGCGCAAAGGCAAAATCTACCGCCTCGCAGGTACTAGGATGGAATTCAGAGCTCGCTGTTCCCGAGGACAGGGGCGTGTGCGGTCGATCTACGTGACCAAGTTGTACGGAGACGGACTCCTGAGAGAGAGAGAGAGAGAGAGAGAGAGAGAGAGAGGAGAGACATATATACATGAGTCAGTGAAGGAACCATCGTTCGTGCATAACCGATCGTCCGCGGCCGTAGGCGTGGTGCGGACTTGATGAGTTACGATCTACCCTTCTCTTTATTTTTACTTTTATTTTTCCTCTTCTTTCCCTCTATCTCGCGGACAGCGTCACGTCGAACGTCGCTGAGCAGCACGGGTCACGGTAATTATAGAGAGAGAGAGAGAGAGCCACGGAGGTGACATTCGGGAATGGACGGCTGGTAGGGAAAATCGTGAAAATCTCGGAGAAAAAAAAAAAAAAAAAAAAAAAAAAAAATGAGACGAAGGAGAAGATATGGAAGACAGTCGGACAACCTCCGCAACGCCCATTCTGCTCGCTGCCCGGAGACATTTATTGATGATTAACACCGGCTCCGTCTGCGGAGGAGCCGCGTGCTTCATCAAACGAAAAAATATATACGGTATTGTGTTATTATGTATATGAGAAAGGTGGGCCTCGTTAGCGCTCGGATAATTTGAAGAAACGTCCAGGGAGACTACCGAGAGACCCAGCGCGCCCCCCTCGTTGTTGCGGCTCGAAACGGAGGGATACACGGAAGAAAAGTCCAAACCCCGCTGGTTCTCGACGAGCACCCCGTTCGAATAAAATAAATAAGTGAAAACTTGAGGATTGAAGAAAAAAAAAAAAATTGGGCGATCGTAAACAATGGAGATTTCCTACCTGTTTCACTGTTCGGCGAGCGAACCGAGACATTTGTCGTGTCACGTCAAATAAAAAATTAAATAATCATACATCAAAATTATTATTTTCGTCTTTGAACCGCCGAAGATAAAGTTATCGCAAATATTCCACCATTATTAGGTATGATAACTATTTATTGTTTTCAGTAATACGTTGAATCATTAATTTGTAGGGCTTGGTCCAATTATCAGAGTTTTTCAGGAAGCACCCCGTCCGAATAAAATAAATAAATAAAAATGTGAAGATTGAGGAAAAATAAAAACAAATAAAAGAAGTAATCGTAAACAATAAGGATTTTCTACCGACGATTTTATCGGACGGCAATCGGAGACATTTTTCAAATTGTCAAAAAATGTATTAAAAAAAAAAAACGCGTTACTTCAAATGACAAATTTAATAATCGTACATTTTTAGATTTTTATTTTTGAGCCGCTAGAGAGATAATTGTCAAACAATATACCACGATTAATAGCCACGTAGCGATGTTATTTATATTATTATTATTACTTTCAATAATATGTCGGGATTATTTTTGTGCGTCAATAAATAAATAAAAAATGTCCGAAACGTAGCGATAAGATTGAACGTAAAAAACGAAGTTTAACGAAGAGGGTCGATGCGGGATTTATCGGGGCAGCGATCAAGCAATATCTCGGAGGGTGGAGAGAAGCCGAGAGACGAAGATTAAGGTGAAGGTGCGGGGCTAGGGGTGAAAGCACCACCCCTACAACGATATCCACTCGCGTACGACGTCGAAAACGCCAGCACCCGATACGTTCGTGTTGGCTGTCGGCGGGACAGGAAAGTTGCATCTGCTTCGCGACGGGGGGGTGGCCGATCATTTTTTAGGGGTAAGTCCGGCGCGTCGTTGTATTTTTTTTTTTTTGTTTCCCCCTACACAACACAAGCTTTTTCCCGAGGGCTCGGAAAGGCTCTCGACTAACGAACTATTTTCTTTCCCGTCGTGTGAAATATATGCGAATGTCCAATTTTTTTTTTTTCTCCTTTCCAAGATAAGCGTAGAAATAAAAATGATACAATAAATTTTCTACCCGACTGTCCGAATTCACACACATTCATTTTTATATCGACTATCGTAGGTCATTGTTCAACGGACCGATAGTCAAATATATTTAAAGAGTCAATTAAAGTGAATTAAAAATACTCCGACACCACGACGGTTTTAATTCGCGCATTCCTGCATTTATTTTTTTTTTTTCGCTCGTCGAGTGAAACATAGGCGAACGTCCGATTTTTCCCTCCGTTCTACGATAAGCGAAAAAAATAAAATAAAAATACAATTAATCTTCTACGCGACTGACTGAACGAATTCTCACACATTAATTTTGATTATAGTAAATTGTAGTTTAACGAACCAATAATCAAATATAAATAAAATATAAATAAAATACAATAAGATAAAATAAAAAGGTCTGAAGGACTCCGGTCGATGGCGATGTCTATGCGAAAGTTGTAATCACTACATAGAGAAACGCATAAGATATCGTATAAACTACTCGATATTATAAATAAATGCACTTTTCCTACTACTACTAAAATAAAAAAAATACTCCGAGGCCGCGATAGTCTTTATGCGATAGTTTCTGCCATTACTTCTACCTTTACTATTTTCTCACCCATCGATACGATAAATCTTCAACGATACTGACCAAACTCGCGCACGTTAATTTATATATCGCCAATAGTATTTTATTGTTTAGCGAACCGATAATTAAACACACATAAATAAAATACAATAAGATAAAATAAAAAGGTCTGAAGGACTCCGGTCGATGGCAATGTCTATGCGAAAGTTGTGACCACTACATAGAGAAACGCATAAGATATCGTATAAACTACTCGATATTATAAATAAATGCACTTTTCCTACTACTACTAAAATAATAAAATACTCCGAGGCGGCGATAGTCTTTATGCGATAGTTTCTGCCATTACTTCTACCTTTGCTATTTTCTCACCCATCGATACGATAAATCTTCGACGATACTGACCAAACTCGCGCACGTTAATTTATATATCGGCAATAGTATTTTATTGTTTAGCGAACCGATAATTAAATACACATAAATAAAATAAAACAACCAAAAAAAAAAAAAAAAAAGGCTCCGAGGCCACGACGGTCTTTATTCGCGACTTTCTGCCTTGGCTATAACGCGTCGTTAAAAGAAGCTCGAGCAGTGACAACAAAAAAAAAAAAAAACCTCAGGAGGCAGCCATAGAGTCCTCGGAGTCTCGTGGAGTTGTAAATTCGCCCGTAAAAATTCTCGAGGGAAAGAGAGATAGATGACGAAACTACGAAGACGACGACGCGGACGACGGCGACGTGACGTGATGCTGTGTGCGCGAAACGATAAATATTAATGGGTCCGACAATGGTCATCTTTTTTCTTATTCCCGATGGTAACTCCTCTAGATCTCTGTCCCTCGTTCGATATACCTTTCGCTTTTGGTTGTGGTTTTTTGAAATTTTTTGGCTTTACCGGGGCGTCATAAATCACCGTGGCTGGAAGGTGGTCGTCAGCGAAAAAATAAGGCGGGTAAAGACCGGTGAGGAGGAGGAGAACGCGAAGGAGGTTTGTTTTACACCAGCAACTTCTCTCTACGGCAGAAACATCAACGAACGATCCTCAGCTCCTTTAATCTACCTCTCTCTCTCTCTCTCTCTCTCTTTCGCCCGTTCTCCGCGTGTGTTATTCACGAATGAAATTCCAATTAGAGAAAAGTTCGAGACCCCTCGAGAGCAAACCGCCTCACCGGACAAGAAATAAAGACGATTTTTATTGAGGTTCCACCGATAATTATTCTCGGCGACGCGACAACTATAGTTATTCGACAATCGCGTGATCTCACGATATCTATAATAAGACTTATAGATTTTTTTTTTTTTTTTTTATTTCCGGGGCTCACCCTTCGCCGAACGAATTTATTCGTGCAGCCCTCGTGACCGATAAGTCAAAAATTTATTTGTAAAAAAAAAAAATAATAAAAATAAAACCTCGCTCTCCGCATAAATCATCGACGAACACATTTTCTTGACCTTTTTCTCTTTGCGCACGTTTCTTCGGCCAGCGTCTTATCGAGCTTCGGGCTTCGTAGGCGCCCGACGATATTTCATTGTGTCGTCTCGCACTGAGATAGGAAAACTTAATAGAGGCGAAACACTGGGCCGTTCAGTCTCGCCTCTGATATTCAAATTTGAATGAATTTTTTTTTCATGTTAATTTTTTTATATATATTTTTATTATCATATTTCAGGGATTTTTCATTCGGCGAAAATGGCGCGAGCGAGCCATCCCTCAGGTTCTCGTTGCTCGCTTGACCGATCCTATTTGGCCGGTCGGAAAATTTTTGTCGGCTGCCGCCTTGGAGATAAATATCGCTGGTTCCACGCTGTTCTACCACTGGTAAACTATACCTACCTTTTCTATCTTTTCTCGGATCGCTCGTACAAATTCTTATCTCCAAAGTCGAACCGAGCCGCTCGACGATCCGTCATTCCCGCTTGGCACGACGACCAACGGGCGATCGCGTGCTCGTCACACCGTGTGCCTCCTTTCTGCGTTTAAACGCTTTGTCAACCCTTTTTTTCCCTTCGAACTTTATCGACGAGGAGGCATTCATCTAAACTTTTAAAGCAATTAGCCTCGAATCAAACAATCTGGTCTGCAATTTCATTTCGGTAGATCTGTTATCTATATTTATGGAATATCTGTTGGTAGATATGCTGTAGATCCGTAACGATAGATCTGCATAAAATGTCTAACCCGAGTCCCAAGTACGAAAAAAGAGAATCAAGGACCAAAAAGAAAATCTTTATATATCGCACGCCTGGAACAATATTGTAAGAATTTGTGTGGTAATCCCATAAGAGATCTTACACTGTTCTTTTAGGTATGTGACGTATGTTTTTTATTTTTCGAAATGATAAATGAAAGTCGAATAAGGTCAAATGCATTATTAATCGGAGACAAAATAAAGCTGCGTGTGCAATCCTCAAATTAAACAATCCTGTCTGCCATTTACTTCCAGTAGCTCTAATATCTTATAAATATGCGATATATAGTGGTGGGTCTTGTACAAATATATACACCGAGGAAAAACGTTTGTTAGATTAACGAAAAGTCGCGATGACATACGTTCAGAGCTGCTATTTCGTTGGCACGACTAAAGGATTGTTTTGTTGAACGATTATTCCCGTCGGTCGATTCAAAATATGTCGTCTTGAGCAAACACTTCTTTGTACCAACGAAATAACGACTTTGAACGTATGTCATCAACGCCTTGGTTAAGCAAACAATTTTTTTTTTCTCAGTGTATCCATTGATCAACCTAAAAGTATTTGCAATTGCGCAAATAGCAATTGCGTTGATATTTATCTGTCGATACGCTTATTTATCTGCTTTTATTTTAGCAGTAGTAAAAGAGATTTATTGCCAATGTTCATAATTAGTTTTTTTTTTTTACACTAACTTTTATACCTTTTATAATGCAAATTTTACACCTTGGCGAAGGGCCATCGACCAGGGACTCTCAGTCCCTTTTATTTTATTTATATTACCTGTACTAGCTTTATCCTCATATTATGCTCTGCCTATTACACTCTACTGTCTCGCTTGAGTTGTTACCTACGCTACATCCATTAGTGCTTAACCTAGCGCTGTTTTGCCTGTATTGCATAGGTCCTCAGGTGAGATATTCCGGGACTTAATAAAATGATAACTATCTATCTAAAGTATCAATCATGAGTCTCGTCAGAACTTAACGACATAATTACGTAGGCCTGCTTAATTATTTTGTTCAGTTCCGAGCTGAACTGAACTGAACAAAATAATTAAGTACTCTTACTTAATTATTCTGTTTGGTTCTGACAGGACTCATGATGGATATTTTAGATAGATCGATATAATTTTATTAGATCCTGGAATACCTCACCTAAGGACCGATGCAACACAGGACAAAAAAATCTATATATATATATATATATATATATATATATATATATATATATATATATATATATGTGCACACATGTGTTTTCGAAATCATAAATGAAAGTCGAATAAGGTCAAATGCATTATTAATCCGAGACAAAATAAAGCTCCATATGCATCCCTCAGAGTCGTCCGAGTCAGATCGAAGACGGAGCGTCGCGCCCCCCCGGGGTTCGCCGACACCGATTGTCGTTCCTCTAATGACTTCGAGACAAGATCTCGAAGGAGTCCGTGCTCCCTGCCCGTCTCGACAGTTTGGTCCTCGGCTCCCCGGAGCCTTTTTTGAGACTTTTCGAGAGGCGAAGATCCATGAACATCTAACCGAGAAATCTACACAAAGTTTTGCGTGTTTCGGGAACGGCGGTTTCCTTTGAGTATCGGCTTTTCCTGTCTCTTCGGGGGACAGTGCGTCTTCGTCGCGCTTAAGACTTTGCGACGTAACCGGAAAGCCGACTAATCGTGACTTCACCGCAGCAGACTTTTTTTTTTTTTTTTTTTTTTTTTTGAGCACGTTCCCGGTTTTCCGACTAAATGACGAGGTTCAGGTATTTAGTAGATCTTTAACTTTCCACTGAAACTAAAACGTTCACGACAGTTCGATGATTATTGCAGCTACTCTTTTCTTTTTTTTTTGCCGATCATCCCTTACAACTTTTTTGAAGTCAGCTGCACTCAGAAAAATTATTTATCCGGCGGTTGTTCCCCTGACAAATATTCATTTAATTCAAACAGATCGTTTAAAAGGGTATTTAAAAAATAAATTATTAATATTATTATTATTGTTAGTATTAAACAGCCAATTGGCCATCGAACGAAGTCCTTCACAACGGTTTTTCTTTTTAACATTTTGTTTTTTACTATCTCATCTTACGCACGGCGCCAATTGATAATTAAAATTTAATTCGTCAGTTCATATCTTCGTTGATAATTCCTTCGAGATAAGTTACATGTGCAGATCACCTTAATATCTATTTAATTGAAATAAATCTTTACTTTCCGATAGTCAGTCAAATAAATTTCTTATTGGGTGTGCGCAATCAGCCCAAGGTTGCTTCAGTTGCATCAGCCCAAAGTGCAAAAGCATGAAGAAATCTACCCTTTTCTGTTTCTTTAACGTGAATTTCTCTCAGGGACGACTAGCAAAAAAGAAAAATTTGAAAAATTGCCTCGGACATAAAAGACTCGCGGACTGTCGTCCCGGGATTAATTCGTACGGAATTTTACGCTCGCCTTCTATCATCACACTTTCAGAGTCCATAATACTTATGTATATCCCGCGAAACGAAACGTGTCACGTCGTTAGGCAGCGCGCAGCCTCGCGACGAGATAGGAAAGAGGTAACGAGCTTCGTATCTCCCCCCCTCCGCCCCCCCCCCCCCTCGTAATAATTCTATCGTTAAGTACCGGGAGCGCTCGGCGCCGATGAACGCGCCGCGGGTGAGTTGCCATTCGAGGAGCAATATGAGCAACGCAATAAAAAAAAATATATATATATATATATATATATATATATATATATACACAAGAAAAATAATACACATTACAGGAGAGTGACTCGCTCGAGTGAGAAGAAGAGAGAAGAGCCGCGAGAATGACCGGAGTGCATCGTGCCATCGCTCACGCGATAAACGCATCTCCGAGCGAGGCGCGTGACGTATTACCTCGCCGTTACCTTATTCGAGCCACAAATGAACGGACATAACGCTCTCGCATACAAATTAAAAGCACTCGCCATCAATAATAATAATAATAATAGAATAGAATGATACAATATAATAGTATTATATTATATATATTAATATATATATATATACATATATATATATATATGTATAATATTTTGTTTTTACATAAGTTACCAGCCAAAAACTATATGGAGTATACCAATTGCAGAACTTTATTAGTTCTTGTTGCGGACAAGCGCTAAAGCGTTTATGCAACTATAGCGGAGCAAGGAGGGGGGGGGGAGGGTATGACAAGGATGCGTCCAGCTTCTAGGTCCCTAAGTCCTAAGTAAGCCAAAGTGCAATCTGCATACCTCAATACCTCAATGAATTACAATTATTAATAGTAATATAGTAATCGTAGTATGGGTGAAGAACTCCGGCCGATGGCCCATTGGCAATGTCATTAAAATCGTTGTACACTGAAAAAAAAAAAAATATCAATGATTGAAGAAAAATTTGCTTGCGGGCTGCCAAAGAAAAAAAAAAGTTTCATTTCTACTTTCAATTCGTACAATTTCATACCGGATGGAAACGGTAACATGTCACCTTCACACTCTTGTCGTCGTTGTTTGAATATCATATGGTATCGTAAGAATTGAAACATTTTTTTCTTCGGCAGTCGGCAAGTGAATTTTTTTCTTCAGTGCAACTACTACGTAGTATCGAATATTGTATGGACTAATGGATAATGGTCAATAAATACACTTTGACTACTACTATTAATAGTAGTTGTGAAAGTGTTCAATAGTACGTGTGTAAGTGTTAAGTCTATTAGCCTCAACGATCACGATTCGTTGGTATCGTATCAATACATGCGTGACTTTTTATTTCCCCTCAGCCTAATGAGACACTGACCAGGCTCCTTCGGCCCGCATCTTCGTATTTGACCAAGGAGTAACTCATAAACGTAAAGTAATATAATAATATGAAACGCTGGTAGGAAAATGAAAATTAATAATTACAGTATTTCAGTGTTTTAGTGGAGCGATGAATCGTGCGATGGCTCTACGTCCTGATGGTTAATTAAATATAATGACTGTAGTGATTAGTTCCCTCGAGTCCGCGTGCTCCGATCTCGCGATGAGCGATTACCACCCCCTGCGCACTCCAGTACTGCCATTGAGAGTTGTTATACCAAAAACGGATGTACCCAATCGATTTAACGAGGACAGTGTACCAGAAGTAACAAACTTATGCTCCCATGTTAAAGATTTTCTCGACACGCGTCACAATTTTTTATTGTTTTTTTTTTTTTTTGTTTCTTTTCACCTTCGTTTATTCTTAATGTACACCGTCGACATAAGGTGGACGAACGCAATCGAGTCTTTGCCGACTTCTAATGCGGAGAATAAAACCGTTAGGCTTAAGTCCGTTGCCTTCGCGTACAATTTACGTTATTGACAGCTCGATAAGAGTGGAACTGCACGATAAAATTGACCGCGGGTCGTTCGGGAGCGTAGAAAGTTGGGTCAATTTCATCGCGAAGATGGGCACGACCATTAGTGCGATGCTGCTGGAGCGGAGTCTTGTTGGCGAGCGGCTCGCAGTTATTGATGCCCGCTAGGAAAACTCTTCGTACTGTGCACGATGAGCGGCATTAAGAGAAACTGTACAATATTCAATGATGAATTAACGACCGGCACGAACGCGGTAGCGAGCCTCGATCGAGAAGGAAATATGATATACGATTGGAATTACTGGGGACCGGAAGAGAGACCCGAGTCAGCTGTTGCCTCGAGAATCGTCGACTCTATTCGCGATGGTTTTAATACCGAGCGGGTCAATAAACGCATTATCGCTCGGCCAATTAAACTCACCAAAGTACGAATCAATTACGACTCTGGAGTAAAGAGGACTGTTAAGGAGCGTCGGAGAGCGCGATTATGAGCGACGACTCGACGGCAGGTATACCGGATTTCTCGGTACCAATAACGGAACACCGTAACCCCTTGGAGAGCCTCCTCATTTTCGACGGACTTGCGAATATACACCTGAACGAAATGTACAGGTGTCGTTGGAGAGATTTTGCCGAGCCTCGACTTATCCGGATCTCACTGGCAGGATTATCCAGATAGTTTCGAGAGCTCTCGAGGAAGATTACTGTTTGTAAATCCTACGGTGTAACAGGTATACAAGGATCTCTCGCAGATGTCTCGCGCAAACAAAAATTTTTTTCGTTCAAGTGAATTTCTCAAAGACATCTAAAATTTACATTATACTCAAATCATCATTTTTTGCAGCAACAGTTTTTTTTTTTTATGTCCAGCTACAATAGGCATCAAAGATTAATTAGCTTGGATATATTGTGTTATTGGTAAAAGGAAAACGCGATTCGCCAAATCAATTACTTGGAGTATGTCCGGCAAGTAAAAATCCAAGAAGACAATATTTGAAAGAAAAGCGAACCACTGTAGAAATATTGAAAGCAAGTACAATTGAAAATGCAAACGATTCACTTAAGTTCTGCTACAGCTGCAGGTAATTTCCTCAAATTAACAATTTTGGTGTGTTTGCATATTATTGTATGTTATTGTTCGCATGAAAAATACGTAAGAATTGTAAGAATGTCTGCTCACCGCCTTGCAAACGAGTACTAGCATTTTTATTTACAATAGATTGAATTGTAATTGACCATTGTATTATTCTAAAAGATGCGATAAAATTTCAGAAAAAGATCGATCCGATAATTTTTTGTTTATAAGTGTTTGATGATTCATGACGATGAGGCCGAATACAGTGGCAGCGGAGCGACAGCTCCATTACATGTTGTATAACTGAGACAGTGTTTTTACAACGTCTCCGTTTCAAAGCTGTCAGAGAGCCAAATGAGCGACCGCCGTTCGATGAAAACGCGGCGGAGCCCCGGGGAAAAACCAGACCTAGGCAGTTCACGAGTAAAAGGGGTAGTTCGCTAATTTCTCTGACAATAAGGCGAGAGAGAGAGAGAGTTCGTCTGACGGACAATGGGTCCGTCCTGGGTTGCACGGCGAGTTTCGGTCTCGTTTATTGGCTGACAATAAGGGGCACTCACGGCCGCAGCCGGAGGTGTCCGGATTAGGCCCATTAATTCTTGTTATTCGCAAAACCGAGCAATATACTCCCGCCGCTAAACATTCAGTGTGTACATTCGGCGCATTGGCCTGTTTCCGAACGCGTCACGAATACCTGTCGTCTCGTGTGGGGTCGTTAATCCCTCGAAACGAAATTACGCCAGACACCGAGTTCGTACCTGGATACGACCTCTCATTGTGATCAAACAGGACGATCGGAACCAGATTACGATATTGAGCCAAAAAGTAACCACAGAGCTGTCGAAACTCTAACGCGCCGTTCTCCTATTTCACGACCCAACACATTATCTTAAGATCATCGGGAACCTAATGACAAAGTAAGCTGGAAAGTAAGAACATTTGGAGGATCAACGATCCCACGGATCTTCGCGTTTTTAGTGTGTACATTCGGTACATTCACACTTTCAGTGTCCACATTCGGTACATTGGCCTGTTTCGGACCGCGTCACGTATACCTGTCGTTAATCCTTCGAAACAAAATTACGCGCCAGAGACCGAGTTCGTACCTGGCGACACCTCTCATTGTGATCAAACAGGAAGATTGGATCCAGAATACAAAATTGAGCCAAAAAAGTAACCAAAGAGCTCTCGAAACTCCAATGCGGTTCCTCGAGATCATGAAGATCTTGACGATAAGGTAATCCTGAAAGTAAGAATCATCAATGGGATCGTTGATCCTCCAAACTCGTTATTGTCGCACCTCGAGATGTGTCGATCCAACACCACGACGAAGCGCCGCTCTGCCCTCAACGTCATTGTCCGCAGGTTGTTCCTTTCCTTATTCAAGAAAATTTTCCTAAGCGGCTCTCGACCGCACTCTCTGCTGTATTCAATAACAAGTTACACCCGGTAATCTTGACAAAATCCCGTCTGCGACCTAACGGAAGCGCTGAAATCCTCGCCCTCGGAACCCGCAATAATCCTTCGAGCGGGAGAGAAAAGGAGCTTCTCGGCGAGATAACCTCATCGCCAATTTCGCGCGATGGAGGAAGACTGGTCCCGGTTTCCTGCACCGACAGCCGGAAACTCATCGAGCTCTCCCGGAGCATTCCCGCGAAAGATCAGAAAAGAGGAAAACAAAAAGTGATAGGAATGGGACGTAGTTCACGCCCAGAAGAGCGATTCCTTGATAGTTGGGCGTGTTTCGATGGGTGGAGTGCGATCATGCGCTTTATCGCCGGTTCAGCCCACGACCCTCGTTCTTCCGCGAATGACGAGCGTTCCCCAGCTCGCCGACGTTGGAATTGGGACCGCGCGAGCCAATGGGGTGCTGGTAACGGCTCGGAACGCTTCCAATTGGCCGCGCACCTGGCCACATGGGTCACCGGGCCAAGTGGGAGTGGCGTTCGCTGGTGGGGATTCTAACACCGGGTCGGCCACGACTCTCTTACCCTTACCCGAAAAATCGAGTTCGAGTTCGAGTCGCCCCGCGGCGAGTGCCCAAGACCCTACACCTCAGTCCCGCTGTGAACGCAGCAAGGAACACAGCAGCAGCAACGGATTTCGCGCTACCTGTCGTCCTGTTCTCGCAGTAGTTGTTGTCGTTCAATCTCCCTCGAGGCGAGGCCAAAGATTTTACGTTTTACCGAACATCGTGCCGCGAATTCGCCGACGCGTCCTTTCAATAAAGATAGATCGACCTCTGGCGATATTTTTCGTTGTTTCTCGTATAAGTTTTTTTGTCAAACTTGTGCGCTAATCGCGAGTTCGTCGACGGGCGAGAAGGGTGCGGAGACCCCCTTGCGATCGGTGAAAAAAAAAAAAAAAAAAAAACAACGAAGAGAAAACAACTAATCAAAGATTACCGCGTGAAATCGTGAAGATTCTTGATAAGAGCAGAAAAAAAAAAGAATCAAACAACTTGTGTGATCAATGTGGTATCTTCGATAAATATACCATCAGGCATCTGTGTACCAACGACGGGAGACCCTCGTGTTGACAAGCTCCGAGGCCCGATTTATTGTCCCCAGTGAGAGATCATAATAATCAGTGCGCGAGCGGATTACCCTAGCGGAATAGTGTGGACTATTGTCGAATACAGTTAATAATCGTTCCGTAATGCTCGAGCCCCGGTGCTTCGTAGCCAAGAGTGTCGCGGCAGAAGCGTTTCACGACGCTCTCTGAGGAGGTTTACCGATTGAAAGCCCCAAAAAAAAAAAAAAAAACAAAAACAAAAACAAACAACCAAGATAATCAAAAGACAACAATACCCGCTCCAAACAGAAACGCCCGTTAGATAACGTTGAAATCCTACCGGGAAAGTTGCGTCACGATGATGAACGCCTTTCTGGACGGCGTATCCTCGCATCCTCACCACCTCGCCAGCCTGGGTATAAAGTTGTCGCCGGGTGGTTCGTCGGGAACCCCGGAATCGGTTGGCACCGGCGCGAGTGGCGGCAACGTTGGTATTCAGGGAGCCGCGGCTCCCGGGGAAGCCCCGTCCCAACAGCACCATCACTTTCACCCGTCCCAGGCTGGTTATCCGCCGCACCATCCCCATCCCGCCAGTCACATGGCGCCTCACATGGGACACCACATGAGTCACCACCCCGGTTACGCAGCGAGGGATTTCCTCCTGCGGCGCGAGCACGAGTTCAATGCGACGGCGAATCCGACGACGCCGGAGAGTGGTTTGGGTCTCTTTACGCCTCTCCATCACGACGGCACGGCCGGTGGTATGCAGCAATTTTCCCATCATCCCGGTCAGCATCCCTTGGCCGCGGCCGCGAGTCACTATCCAGGACACTACGGCCAGGACGCCAGGCTACCACCTCATCATCAGTACCTGGGCGCGCCCCACTTGACACCGGCAGCGATACACCATCAGCAACATCCCGCCGTAAGCCATCCCAGTCATCATCCCCACGGCGCTTTCCTGAGGTACATGAGGACCGGCGGCAGCGCCCAGAGGCAGGAGATGTCCTGCATGTGGCTCGACCAGGAGAGCCCCGGACCGGCAGGACGAAAACTGTGCGGCAAACTCTTCAACTCCCTGCACGACATCGTCACCCATCTGACCGTCGAACACGTGGGCGGACCGGAGTGCACGACGCACGCGTGCTTCTGGCAGGGATGCTCCAGAAACGGAAGAGCCTTCAAGGCCAAGTACAAACTCGTCAATCACATCAGGGTTCACACAGGCGAGAAACCGTTCCCGTGCCCCTTTCCCGCGTGCGGGAAAGTCTTCGCCAGATCGGAGAACCTCAAGATACACAAGAGAACACACACCGGTGAGTCTTTCGACAGAGTTTCCTTCATTCGTGCTAAGCTCGCAAAATCCTTCTCCGGAGGATCCGAAGAGTGAAGACGGTCTTCAGAGAATGGTCCCTCATCGGACGAACATTGACGTCATTCCTCGAGCATTCGGATGCTGAGAGAAACCTCCGACCATTCGGGAACTCTTTCGCCCATTCTCTTTTTTATTCTTACTCTTCTCTCGCCGAATCTGTTCTTCGAATTGTAAGGTTTGCGGGTCACCCGTCGATACATTCCTGGCAGGCGTGGCGCGGTTTTCTGGACTCGCACCGGAAGGATAAACACGGCAACGGGATCCTCGAGAATGTGAATAAGGCGAAGAGCGCCAAGGCGTCCCTTCGAGGAATGATCTTGAGAGGTAGAGCGGATGCGGAGCTGGATATGCGATGAAAAAAAAGGGCTGCGCGTAAGACTCACGCCCCCCCCCCCACCCCCCTTCGCCGGGCCTTAGCCGCGGGGCCCCTCGCGGGCATTATTGTCCTGACACTTTAAACTCATCTCCCCGCCCGCTACTCCTCGCCCTCCCCATCGCCGTACACTCGATACCCTTGTGTAGTCGAGATTACCAATCTCCATATCACGGATCCGGTTATGATCCACTTATCCTACACCGCACTGTGTAATGGAGACCCTCGAGAATTCTTTCGCACCCCATCGTGAAGATCCGCGCCGTGATTCCTCATCCACTGTTTACCGTGCGGGAAAAGTAAAGACTTTTCTTTTGCTCGCGTCGAGCGTAATTTCCGATCGGAGGATGCCGATCAGATTCAATCAGAAAATTATGTCTTTTTATTTTATTTTTATTTATTGATAGACGGGAAAAATGCCTTTTACAATTTAACAATTTAATAATTCTTTGATTTTTTTAAAAATATATATAAAGAAGGAAACAAGAAAATATTTAACACATTGTGCTTTGCGGAAATAGTTATTTAGTTTAGAGAAACAAACGGTAAATCATTGACTAGCAATATACTCGAAGCGTGGAATTTGTTATGACACAACAGTCTTGAAATTTTTTATATTATTTTTTGGTAAAACATAAAGACGCAATATGAATGTTTTGGTAAAACACGAAGGCACGATATTAATTTTTTTTATGATAAAGTACGAAGATGCAATATAAATTTTTATTTTTACAAAGCATAAAGATGCGATATGAATTTTTTTTCACAAGACACGAAGAAGCATTTCTTGCATTCGTCTCAGAGTGAGTGTTATGGGAATAGTCATTTGTGAGACTCGTTGGGCATCGTGAGATTTCCGAAGATCCTTTTGATTTTCCTTTATTTTTCTCCTCTCCTTTTTTTTTTTTTTTTCATTATTTCCCCCCTCGTTTTTGGATCTCCCTTTCCTCGCGGTCGTCTCGCGCCGGCGAACCGGTGGCGCCTCGGGGGCTCCTCACCGCGTAGGCCGTTTCAATATAATCAAGCGCCTCTTTACGATGACAAGAATTTTCGGGGCGCAATTAAGAAATTACCGGACCATATATCGTTCCTCTTTATGCGAGGGTTCCTCTCTTGGTTCGCCTCCCGCCCCCCCCCCCCAGCCCCTCCCTCTCCCCTCCTCACTCCTCGGGACATTGTATTTACATAAGTTTATACACCTTATATACATCGGTAGGGAGGGAAATAAATACAGCGAGAGATCGAGAGACTCGCTCATGGCGTCTCGAGAGTTGTCGGAACGATCGAGCTGTCCGACGGCCCGGTCGGTCCGAGACGCCTGGCGTCTCATCATCATCTGCCCTGTTCCACGGGCGCAACGCGAGAGGAAGAGAGACTCTCGTACGGCACACACGATGACCAAACTCTAATTCTAGCTGCTCGACGATATACAGAAAGAGGCCCACCGGAATTCTCGTCGAATTCCATGCGTTCCCAATCTTATTAATTTATCTCCAGACATTTCTTTATTTATCGGCGTTTGGCTCAAGCTGCACCGGGTCGAAGGCGCGAGACGGTCAGCGACGTAACTCCTCGTCGGAGTTAAAGAAATATCGATGTAGAACGAAAGCGTAGGGGATAAGGAAACGTATGTTGCACTTGAAAGCTTTAGGCAAAATTTGCTTCCCTACCTGAAGCTGATATCATTTGATTAACTTTGTCGGGGAGAAAAATGACATACATGAAAAAATGTAATGAACAGTATTTCAATGCCAGTTATTGTTATTTATTTGAAAGGTTTTAGAGATCGTATTGTGAGTTATGAAACATTTGAAATGTCGCGTTGCTATTTAAATTTTAAAAATTATTAGAAGACATCGCTGAAATTTGTTAATAGAGTGAAAAAATAATTTCTCCGTTTAACAAAAAATTTGTTGCCCAAAAATCTCCACAACTTTTTGTTCCCCGTCAACTTTACATTGTTCCTTTGGTTAAGAGTTCCTAAAGTTGGTGCACGTGAAATGTTTCTCTAATCCTTTTTTTTTTCGCAAATTTCATCCATAATTCTCGATATCAACAAATTTTACCATCGAATCTTATCGTTCTTATAGCAAAGCGGGCATTGAGTTTCTGGAAACTGTTTCGCGTTGTGGAACAAAATATACGTTGCACTTAAAAGCTTTAATAAAAATTTGTTTCTCACTCGAAGCTCTAAACATTTGTTTAATTTTTTCACGGAGAAAAATGGATAAAGATTTTAAAAAAAATGTATTGAAAAGTATTTCGATATCAGTTATTGTTATTTATTTTAAACATTTTTTAGCGATCATATTTTATGACTTATGAAACATTTGAAACGCGTGTCAAGTTGCTATCTAAATTGCAAAAATAATTAGGATACATCGCTGAAATCTCTTAATACAGTAAAAACTATTTCTCCATTTAACAAAAAAATTGTCTTCCCAAAAACCTCCACAACTTTTTTTTCCCTCGTCCAACTTTGCATTGTTCCTTTGCTTGAAAGTTTCGAAACTTAGTGCACAAGAAATGTTGAACAAGAAATTGTCTAATCCTTTTTTTTTTCGCAAATTCGATCCATAATTCTCGATATCAACAACTTCTACTATCGACTCTTATGGTTCTTATAGCGACAGCAAGCATTGGGTTTGCCAATCGGCCCATTGCGTTAGTCGGCAACTCGTTCGCGTTGTATATCTTCGCTTAACGACTCGGTACAATTAGGTTGCCGGAACAATATATATGTTGCACTTAAAAGCTTCAGTGAAAATCTATCTAAATTGCAAAAATAATTATAATACATCGCTGAAATCTGTCAATATAGGTTAAAAATGATTTCTCCGATCAACAAAAAATGTTTTGCCCAAAAACCTCCACAACTTTTATTCCCTCGTCAACTTGACATTGTTCCTTTGGTTAAGAGTTCCGAAACTTAGTGCACAAGAAATGTTGAACAAGAAATTCTCTAATCCTTTTTTTTCGCAAATTCGATCCACAATTCTCGATATCAACAACTTCTACTATCGACTCGTATGGTTCTTATAGCGACAGCAGGTATTGGGTTTGCCAGTCGGCCCATTGCGTTCGTCGGCAACTCGTTCGCGTTGTATATCTTCGCTTAACGACTCGGTACAATTAAGTTGCCGGCACTATTTCTCGGATGCGGGCGACGGTGAGCCTCGCGCAGAGGCACATGTGCGAACGAAAATGTGTACGTTAACACATAGTAGTGCGGCGCCCCGCAATAATCACCGCCGAGCGCGCACGTGCGCAGCCGGCGAGACTCCCTCGAGCGAGCGATGTTCCCGTGCGGGGGTTGGTTGGATATTGCGGGCGGGTTTCTCGCCCGTTCGGGAAACGTCGGAGGGTGAGGATTGTTAATCGCGCGTGTATAAACATTATTTCGCGAGCGGCGATATAAACCCTCTCTGCATTTCCGTCGCGGAGAATTTAATACGAGATTTAATTTTCGGCATTCGAGCGACCAATCGAGCTCCCCGCACGCCCATCGTGGGTGTTCCACGCGAGAGTCGGCGACGACGAGATGCTCGACGAATCGCAACCCCTTCAACATCCGCACCAGCAAACCCCAGGAAAATAAATACAAATAGTGATGAAAAATACTATAAAGCGCGGGGTGAAACCCTCGCCGATCGGAACTCTCGACGCCTTTAAACCCTTTGTTTTCGCCGCGCAGGCGCAGCGAACGTCTCTCCATCGCGCATGCGCGATTTTACAGTTGGCACACACATCATATTCCCCAACGCGTTCATTCAAAAGCCGAGACTCGAGGCGAAGTGTCCTCTTTGTAGGTTCAATTTGGGGCGAGCTCAATATTTGCTCGCACGAGACAATCGAAAAGAATTGTTCATTGGAGTTCGGGAAAGATCTAAATTGACATCATGATTTTACTTATATTGGCTCGATCGTTACAAAAATAAATAAAAATACATTTCTTTAAAGTCCGAGGCTTCGAGAAACTTTGATGTGATGCAGGCGAGTTTTCCGTCATTAAGCAAAACAGCATGCCCGATTTTACAATGCGTTCATTCGAAAGCTTCGAATCGACGCCAAGTGTCGTTTTGTGTAGGTCCAATTTGGGGCGATTTCAATATTTGCTCTGACGAAACAATCGAGAACAATTGCTTATTACGGTCCAGGAAAGATCCGCCTTGAAATCGTAATTTGCCTATATTGGCTCGATCCTTAAAAAAATAAATTAAAATAAATTAAAAAAAAAACGTCCGAGGCTTCGGGAAACTGTGACGTGCAGTAGGAGAGGGTTCCGCCATTAGGCAAAACAGATATGCATTATAAAGGAGAGCGGTGGATGGAAGGGGAGGAAAAAAAAAGCGTGAGCCTCGTTGTACCGACATCGGAGAGCGTGTCCGGGGTTGAAACGCTCGAAGCTCTTGCCGATTGGTCGAGACGACAATGGGATTCACCCCTCGGTCGGTGTCTCCCATTGGCTGCGGGCACAACGGCCAGCACCTCTTCTTCTTTACGCTTCTTGCAACTGTGTTACCCTGCTGATGCTGCCGCGGGAGCGGCGACGAGGGTTCGGATAGAATAGGGGGATGATAGGGGATGAGTCCTCGCGCGAGGGGTGTTGGAATAAGCGTTAAGTAGGGCCGAGCTTGCCGGTTCCCCGTCCGTGGAAGAGTATCCTATGCGCGTTTCGGATCTTTTTTTTTTTTTTTTTTTTCTTTTTCACTCTTCCATTGCCATGTATCTCCGTCCGTTTTTACCTTCCCCTGCCGAACCGGAGAGGAGAAAAAAAAGTGTATAAATGGCTACCGGATGCGAAGACTCGCTCGGGGCTGATCGCCGTGGAAAAGCAGCGGAAAAATAAACCGATTTCCGGTGCTCGAAGTCCGATCGGCATAGTTTGCATTGATTTGAGATACATTTTTTTTTTTTTTTTTTTTTACAGTTATTTCTTCCGCCATTTTTTTTCGTTTGCCATTGTCATTTTTGAGCCTCTCGTCACTCGTCGATGAGAAATTGTTTCTCTCTGCTGGAGACACTTTTGCCGCGTCATGATGCATGAGAAATTGTACCCTTTGAACATTTAATTTTTCAATTTGCCTGTAGGAATAAAAGAAAATTTTCAATAATCTATTGTACCGAAATTGAATGCATTTTCTGAAAATAGTCTCTCGCCATTATAGCAAATATATATATAATTTAATTTTTCAATTTGTCTACGTATAAAAGAAAAATTTTCAATCATCTCCGTTACCAGAATCGAATACAAAATTTTCTTAAACTACCCTCTTGACATTATAGCAAATATATATAATTTAATTTTTCAATTTGTCCATACGTATAAACGAAAATTTTCAATAATTTCCATCACCAAAATCGAATACAAAATTTTAAATTACCCCCTCGTCATTATAGAAAAAACGCTCCGCTATAAGAGTTAAGTCGAGTACTTCGGACTTGCAGAAATCATACTTCGATTTTTCAAACAAAAAAAATATATATATTTTTAACCCAATTTATCGTCGACTTTTTTTCGGGCCGAAACAAAAAAAAAAAAAACAAAAAAAAAATGCTTTCTCGTGAACAATAAACGTTCCTCTTGTCTCGTTCTTTTCCGTTTATAATTGGAGCGAGGTTTCTCGTACGAGACAAGAGAGCGCAACGAGTGCGAAACGAATGAGGGAATCGCGGAGTTGTTGGACGGGGGGGGGGGGGGGGGTACTCGAGGCTCTTCCGAGATACTCGTGGACGCGAGACTCCGGAGGACTATAACGTCCCGTGTCCGCGACGCGGGGCGTCGTCGAAACGAGGCTCGTCCACGCAGCGCAGGTCGCGAAAACTTCACCGAGAAATATATGGTCGATGCGATGGCGCTGTATCTTCGGCTTTCTCTCTCGCCGGTGGAATAATAACTGATGCGATGAGCGGCGCAACGGCGAGAGGAAGGCCCGAGTGGCGAGAAAACGATATTTGCTGGTTGCAACGAATCGGGCACTCGCTCACTGGCTCCTTCAAATAAATTGCTGATCCGGCCGGATGCCGAGAGGGAGTTCGACTCGCTGGGAGATGAGATACGTGAAGGATCGGCCGGGCGACGAGTGAAACATACTTTTCGGAGTCACTCGCGCGAAGGCCGATTTCGTTGCGCGGACGGCTGATCGATCGATCGGTACACGACAGCGTTCGATACTCGACCCCTTAACCCTTTGAGTCATCGTGAAAAAAAAGTATATATATATATATATGTATATTCAATGGCTAGAAATTTTTTTGAAACAAGGTTATGGCCAAAATGTCTCTTCAGATCCGAACATAAAAATGATGAAATGATGAAACGAAAAGGTTGAGTGGTGACGAAATTGCAGTCGATAAAATTTAAGATGCATTACTATCTTGATTTTTACCTGAATTCTTGGAGCAAAATTGACAATATTTTTTTGTTATTGACAAGAATATTTTTTTAAAGTTGGGCTGAAGTACTAACTGACACAGCTGACACAACTGATTGTAACTGATAGACTGTTGAAAAAAAAAAAAAAAAAAAAAAATGTAAATTTCATGCACCGGACCGAAAGTTTTCATGCAAAAACTGGTACATTAAATTTAATGTACAACTGTGTTGAGAAATTAATGAACTTTTACAGTGAAATTATTCTAAAGTATTAGAGCCAAAGTACTTTTTTTTTTAGTTAGATTAAAGTAAAGTATTTCTAAAGTTTTTTAATGCACTGTACGTTATTTTTTTTATCACAATTGCACATGAAATTTAATATACCAGTTTATGCACGAAAAATTCCAGTGCCACTACATTAAATTTTGTGCGAATTTTTTTTTTTTTTTACAGTGTATACAGAGAGATGTATAAGATATTGCATAAACTACACGATATTGCTTTTACAACTACCAGTATTCTTCTTTTAAATTACAAAAATATATTTTTTTAATTAATAAAATTATTTTCACCACTCGGACCGGTCCCGAACATAAATTATCGCAAACCTTTACTTTCTCGATCGTTGCATCCGAGAATATAAATGTTGTGATAAACTAGCGTTCGAAACAGAAATGACTCAAAATGCATTGCAGTCAATTTTTTCCACAAAAAATTCGGATAAAAATTTAATTGAATTTTTTTTTTAATTGACCTGCGTGACAAATATGGAACACCGGGCGTTAAAGGGTTAGCGCCGGAGAGATCGCTCTTGTCTGTGCCCGAGATCGGCCGAACGGAGGACAAGCGGTTGATCCGCGATCGATGCGATATCGGACTACAACAATCATTATCTTTCCGGTCGTCGGACTTTCGGAATGGCTTTCTAGATAGCTCCGCTCTCGCTCGCGAGGTCCGGACTCGGCCGTTCGAAAAATGACTTCCAGCCACGCCGCTTGCCGAGGGAACCACATGCGCGTGTGCGCAAGAACAAACGTCCCGCGGCAATGGAAGTCCCGGTCGATGCAGAATTGCGACGAAGGTCCTTGCGCGAGTCTTCGCGACCGGCAACTCCGAAGCCCTGAAACGTCCACCCTCGCAGCCGCTATTTATATCTCGAGGCTCCGCTAACGGGGATGACCGAGAGAGCGAAGGAGAACGGAGAAGCGATCGGGGTTGCTAAACCTCGCGCGGACTCATCGATCGCCCGAGCGAACATTGAGACTGATGGTCGAAAATTGTTATTTTTTTTTTTTTTTTTAACGCGCCCGGTCTGATTTATTCGAGGGTAAAAAAGAGAGAGCCGTGAAAATGAATTCGTCACTTAAAAAAACGTAATTCACACTCGTATATCGGGCCGGGGCGTTTTGGAGTCCGGAAGGACGGAGCTTCCTCGGAGGGCCGTGCGAAGGACGCGTAGGGACTCAATCCGCGAAGGGTACCGCCTCCGCCGAGGCCCTACGGGCACGAAACACTTATCTCACTTGAAACTGATTTAGACAGAAAGATTTGTTGCAAACCCTTCTCCTACTGCCGTGCGAGCTCTCACGGGCTCTCCGACCGAGCGGCCCTCGGGCGCTCCGCGAGGATCATGCACGGCTACGGAATCCTTTCGGACACTCCAAAGCGGCCTTCCCGCGGTCGTTTCGGACGATCTGTCGAGCTACTTTGGACACAGGGTTCGAACTCGCGCCTGGCATACGATGGGAAATTTCTATCCATTTTTTTTTTTAATTTTATTTTATTTTTTTTTTTATAAAAAATGATGATGAGATGAGTTTCATTTTTGTCGATTGTCGGACTTGCCGATATTGGAAGTTGTACGATGATTGAAATCTTTATCTAACGTGTTGTAAATAGTACAAACTTTTTTTTACTGTGTACTTTGGATTCACATTTGGAACTCATGAATTTCATAATGTGGGGAATTTTTATTCAATTTTTTTATAGGAAATTATTGTGAGCGGGAAACAATGAAACGTATTTTTTTTTTTAATTTTTGGACTTGCCGAAATTGGAAGATGTGTGGTGATTAAAATTTTTGCCTAATGTGCGAAGACATGCCGAATGAGTCGTCGATCTATCGAGCTACTTTGGATACTCTATTATTGTTCCATTGTTTTATAAATAAAAATTATCGTGAGCGGGAAACAATGAAACGTACTTTTATTTATTTTACTTTTGGACTTTCAGAGATTGGAAATTGTGGCGTGAATAAAAATTGCACCTAATGCACAAAGACATATCGAATCGTCGTCGATCTATCGAGCTACTTTGCACACGGATCGAACTCGCGCCTCGCATAAGATCCGACATTTTCGTGTAATTTTCTTATAAAAATAATCATATTCAGGAAATAATGAAAAGTATTTTTTTTGTCGATTTTTGGCTTTGCCGACATTAGAAATTGTGTGGTGATTAAAATTTTAATCCAATGCACAAAAACATGTCTCGAATTCGTCGTCGATCTATCGAGCTACATTGCACACGGATCGAATTCGCCGTTCGCATAAGATGGGACTATAATTATTTAATTTTTTTCATAACAAAAATTATCGTGAGCAGGAGACAATAATGACAATTTTTTTTGTCAATTTTCGGATTCGCCGAGGTTGAAAGTTGCGAGGTGAATAAAAATTTGACCCAATGTGCGAGGACGTGTCGAACGAGTCCCGGAAGCGAGTGTCGGCGCGGTTAATGGCTCGCGTGGACGCCTCGTTGGCCAGTGATCGAAGCGACAGCATCCCGACGCGAGAAGCTCGTCAGCGGCAGACACTATATTGGCTTCTGTGAAAACATCTCCGTGGGCCGAGTCGGTCGGCTAATTGTTTTGTCGTTTCGCTCCTCGGCGGTTTTCTCACTCGGGACTCGATCCGGCTTCGAGCGCCTCGCGTCAGCTGAAAAAATAATCGCAGCCACGCGGAAGACGCCCGTGTCGCTGCGCTATCCGCGGAACCGCAGAAGCCCACCGATTAAACGAAAATAAAAGAGTCTGAGGAAACTCTCCGACGAGTCTTTCTTAACCTCTTTAGCGGCTCTCCGTCCTTTGCTTTCTGTCTCGATGTTAACCAGAAGCCTCTTTGATTACACAGGCACTCAGACCCCAAACCCACGATGCTCATTCTATTTTGATATCATCGGTCGGTAAATCTCGCCGGTTCAAACTTCGCCGTTCCGAAAATTCATAAAAACGCGCTTCGATAAAGTAAATTTAAGACAAACAATTTGTCGTTTGGCGCTCGTAACACTCCGAGACATTTGGTTGAGTCAACTTTTTTTTTTTAGGACAACTAATTCGTTTTTTCCGTGCTCATGGCGACTTTCATTGATTTCATTGATTGATCCACAAAGTCGTTTGTTAAATCCTACCGATCCAATTGTCTTCGAAAAATTAACAAATACAAGTTTCGATAAACCGAAACAGAAACGTCTCATCCTCAACGAAAATTCCTGAACGATATCAACGTTCATTGATTTCATTGATTAATGTACAAAGTCGACTGTTAAATCCCATCGATCAATGTACAAAGTCTATTGTTAAATCCTACCGATCCAATTATCTTCCATCCTCAAAGTCAATTTCCACGACCATTCGAAAAATTAACAAATACAAGTTTCGATAAACCGAAACAGAAACTTCCTCATCGAAAATTCTTGACCAATATCGACCCTCATTGATCTCATTGATCGACCCTCAAAGTCGACTGTTAAATCTTACCCATCCGATTGTCTTCCATCCTCAAAGTCAATTTCCACAGGCATTTGAAAAATTAACAAATACAAGTTTCGAATAAATCGAAACAGAAACTTCTCTTCCTCACAGATAATTCCTGACCAATAGTGACGTTCATTGATTTAATTCATTGACCCACAGAGTCGACTGTCAAATCCTACCAATCCAATCATCTTCCATCCTCAAAGTCAATTTCCACGAGCGTCCAAAAAATGAACGCATACAAGTTTCGATGAACCGATGACAGAAACATCTCTTCCTCACCGAAAATCCCCGACCAATACCGACTTTCATTGATTTCATTGATTGACCCACAGAGTCGACTGTCAAATCCTCCAATCCAATCATCTTCCATCCTCAAAGTCAATTTTCACCATCATCCGCAAAACGAACAAATACAAATTTAGTAAAAAAAAAATATATATATATATATACCGACATGAAGAAAAAAAAAAATTACTCTTCGCCGTCTCGCCCAGTTTCTCCCCGCGTCCGCACAATGCCGACCGGGTAACCGAAGACGGGGTAAATCATCGTGTATATAGCCTTCCTACCGCACTGCAGTGTGGAGTACGGTAGCTTCGATGCAGTATCCAGGGAGCTAGAAATCCCCTCCACGGTAACTTCACAATGACGATCATCGAGAAAATATCGAGTGTCTCTTCGTAACACTATACTTTCCATGGCTTTTAAATGCCTCCGGTTTACGCCTTGCGTCCGTGTCGACGAGAACACCTCTTTTTTCCTTTCCATTTTTTTTTTTTTTTTTTTTTTTTTCGTTTTTTCTCTCCACCCTACACACAACGCACTGCACAGCTACATCGTCTATGCGCAAACACTCGTGTCCGTTTCTACTTTCTACTTTGCACGACTCTATTTCATCCGCCTTTCCTGCTCGCCCGTTCCTTCGCGCATGCGCGCGCGTGCCTATTTTCATTCCGATTGTATTTAAAAGCCCGCCGAATGATTCACGCGCCGTCCGGCGTCGAAGCCGCGGACTTTCACGGATCCTCGACGATTCTTTCAGCGGCGATCGCAAAGCGAAGAACGGAACGAAGAGGAGACGGCGAACGCGTATTGCGTCGAGCGCCGTTGACCGCTCGCGGCTTTTGATCGCATGAATGGAAACGCGGAAACCGAGAACGGGAGAGCGGACCGGCTACCGATTCACGTACTCGAACACTCGTATAATACCTCATAGCAAGTTTGTTGCCGCATCGGGGCTTGAATGGCCCAAGAGCGGGTCAACAGTTCTCACGCGCGCGCGCACGGATAGAGCCGTATAAATCGCATAAATCGTATGCATATATACACATATACACATACAAACATATAATCTCGATGATAATAATTTATCTCGATAAAACGAATCCTATTGAAACGAGGATGGATCATCGCAATAATATCCGTCGAGGAGCTCAAAAGACGGCGAAACTCGCCAGCTTTCCCACAGTTCTCGATCGGTTGCACAAGAAAAAAAAAAAAAAAAAAAAATCAAAAGGAACTTTAAATGAAGTAAAATAAACAAAAAAAAATGCGTTGTCTCCTCGTCGGGCCGAGCCGGGCTGCGGAATGAGATGCGCTGAGTGCGAGATGAAGGAAGAAAAAAAAAAAAAATGCTCTCTCACATACACACTGGCAGAGACAAAAATATAACCGCTTGATAGGACGGGGAGAATCGAGGCGGACGGTGTCGGGGAGAGTCCGAAAGATGGAAGTATTAAAATAAATAAATAAAATAAAAATTAAAGAGAGAGGAGCGAGAGGGGGCAGTGGAAGAGAGAAAGGTGAAAACAAAACGGAATTGCGGCCTAGCGGTGGATGATTTAGGGAGCGAGGGTCGGGGGTCGCGGGTCGAGAGACCGGGCTCTGGAATGTTGGACCCTCTCTCGGCCTTCCCTCTTTCTCTTTATCTCGTCGCTGCGGTCGCACAGTTACCGGAGCGGGGGCGCGCCTCCCGGAGCATGCACGAGAAATATCGAGGGAAAAAAAAAATAAATAAAATAACAATAAATAAATAAAATAATAATAGATAAATAAAATAATGCTAAATAAAGAAAATAATGATAAATCAAGAAAACATTGAGAGGAATGAAATGATAAGGGAGGAGGATAAGGGATAGAGCATTTACATAGGCCTCGTTAGTACATGTATATGTACTAACGGAGCGGGCGCGCCTCCCGGAACATGCACGAGAAATATCGAGAGAAAAATTAAAAAAAGATAATAAATAAAACAAAATAACAATAAATAAAAAAAATTATAATAAATATAAAAAATAATGATAAATAAAGAAAACATTGAGAGGAATGAAATGATAAGGGAGGAGGAGGATAGGGGAAAGACCATTTACATAGGTCTCGTTAGTACATGTATATGTACTAACGGAGCGGGGGCGCGCCTCCCGGAACATGCACGAGAAATATCGAGAGAAAAATTAAAAAAAAAAAAATAATAAATAAAACAAAATAACAATAAATAAAAAAAATTATAATAAATATAAAAAATAATGATAAATCAAGAAAACATTGAGAGGAATGAAATGATAAGGGAGGAGGATAAGGGATGGAGCATTTACATAGGTCTCGTTGGTACATGTATATGTACTAACGGAGCGGGGGCGCGCCTCCCGGAACATGCACGAGAAATATCGAGAGAAAAATAAAAAAAAATAAAATAATAAATAAAACAAAATAACAATAAATAAAAAAATTATAATAAATATAAAAAATAATGATAAATCAAGAAAACATTGAGAGGAATGAAATGATAAGGGAGGAGGATAAGGGATGGAGCATTTACATAGGTCTCGTCAGTACATGTATATGTACTAACGGAGCGGGGGCGCGCCTCCCGGAACATGCACGAGAAATATCGAGAGAAAAATAAAAAAAAAAAATAAAATAAAACAAAATAAAAATAAATAAAAAAAATTATAATAAATATAAAAAACAATGATAAATAACGAAAACATTGAGAGGAATGAAATGATAAGGGAGGAGGATAAGGGATAGAGCATTTACATAGGTCTCGTTAGTACATGTATATGCAGACGGGGTCGGAGATACGTGGAACAGCGACGCGGAGAGACACGCGGGCTGTATAGACGAATAAAAGGAAAAGGGCAAGTCGCATGACCGCACGATTCTCCGGGGGCGCATGTCCAACTTTAAATTCTCTCTTCTTATTGCTACTTATTATTTTCCGTGCCTGCCCGGCGGGCCTCTCTCGCTTGCGTTGCGCAAAACCGAGGCGTATAACATTAATGCACAAAAGAGAAACGGTGCAGAGAGAGAGCCTTGTGTGCCTTACGTGGAACGTCGTGACGATTCTCGATACGGCGGGCGGGGGGGGGGGGGGGGGGGGAGCGATTAAAGTCCCGCTCGGAGGATTCCACCCTCAAAAGGGCAGAGGCGTACTGCATCTTTTTCTGTTTTTTTTTATATATTTTTTTTTATTTTTTTTACATTTTGTTTCGGTGGTGTTTTTTTTTTTTTTTTTTTATGTCTCGGGACTTTTATGTAGGATTAATTGGAGCGATGTTTCTTGCGCTCAGTGGGCTCGTCGTGACGAGCCGATATCGGCCCCGCGACGGGCCCGACGGGTCAGTCCCGAATTCCGCGAGGGTCCCCCGAGTCGCGCGTCCCCCGGGAACCCGGCGGGCCGAGACCGACGAAAGATTCACCTATGGAACGGAGCGCTCGTTACGTTTGTATACCTACACGTCAAGCACCGAAATCTTGGCCCGTTTCATTGTAATTTTCATATCGACGCTGTAACTCGATATCATCGAGGGCCTACGGGCCACGGCCGCGTACACAGTAACATCGGTAACGTTTCTTGTCCACAAGCATCCGTCATTTCTTTTACTATCTATCTTATTAATCTTATGAAAAAAAAAAAAAAAAAAAAAAAAAAAAATGATTTACTTTACACAAATATATTCTCAATGTTACAAAAATGTTTGTCATGTCACAAAAATGTTTATCAATATTACAAAAAATATTTGTCATATCACAAAAATATTTGTCGTATTACAAAAATGTTTGTAATATTACAAATATGTTTATCAATATTTATCAAAACTATTTGTCAATATTACAAAACTATTTGTCAATATTACAAAACTATTCGTCAATTTTACAAAAATGTTTGCCAATTTTACATAACTATTTATCAATGTTACAAAATTATTTGTCGATTTTACAAAGCTATTTGCCAATTGTACAAAACTATTTGTCAATCGTACAAAACTATTTGTCAATCGTACAAAACTACTTGCCAATCGTACAAAACTACTTGCCAATTGTACAAAACTATTTGTCAATCCAACAAGACTATTTGTCAATAGTACAAAACTATATCTCAATAGTACAAAGCCATTTCTCAATGTAACAAACATTTTGTCGCGACATAAACAACAATTTCCTATGAATTTCGGGCCAGATAACAGTTTGTCAAAGGTAAAAGCCTTTTTGACCGTGCACCATCGGTACTTTAACGTCCCGTCGGATTACGCCGCTAACTCCCGACGTTACTCTTTTCCCGCTCCCTATCAGTTCCGCTTAATTCATTAATTTATCCCGGCCCACCCGACACAATGTTTGCAATAATTTCCTTCATCGAGCCGCCGCGATAATCGTGCGGTTTCCGTTTAATGTACATCGCCGGATCGCCCGGACGCGATCGTGTATTAATTATCGGCTCGGGCGCCTATTATTGGTTGTTTACGGCGCCGCTCGGGCTTCGTCGATCTCGCGGATCCAGTTCTCCCTCCCCGGCGGCTTTTACCACCGATATGTTTACGCGACCGTATGATCCGGTAATTGCGCGCATTAGCCCGCTCTCTCCACTACCGGGACACCGGCCTCTGCGCGTACCGTCTATATTGTTAACCCATACGTTACGCGGAGTAACGCGAGCCTATCGAGGGTCGCCGGCAAGGAGAGAACCGCTCGTACGTTACCGGGCCGTTTAACTGTAAAGCCTAGAAACGGCCGGTCAGCGTGCCGACTATCATATTATAATGTGTAGTAGTACGCAGCATGCGCGAACCGTAGAGCAGCCTCCTTTAAATCCATTGCGTTTAGATTAGGCGAGTTTCCATATGCGCGTTTTGCATGCATACGGAACTTAATGCGTTGTCGGGTAAAGATAGAAAACGTATATACGTATGAAAAAAAAAAAAAAAAAAAAAAAAAAATGCATCGTCACGATTATAGAACCGGCTAATAAAGAATTCTCGTTCCCACTCGATGGCGAATCAAAAGTTTCTTCGCCGAGACGGATGAATGTAATTTGAGATAATGGAGTGGAGGAAAAAGGTATTGAACAAAAAAAATTGTGTAAGAGAAAAATTGACAAAACCTCGATGCAAGTGCATTCGCAATGAGAATTTCCACAAAGTCGACGGCGAGATAATTAGCGCGCGATTAAAATGAAAAATGAACCGGTTGCCCTCGATCTTTTTTTTTTTTTCTTCTTTTTTTTTTCTTTGCAACCGACTGCAGCGGAACGAGAGAGAGAGAGAGCGCATTAACTCCGGAGAGGCTCTGGACGGAATTCTTCTCTGTCTTTCTTACCTTCGCACGATTCGCCGTGCATTCGCGGGAGAGTCGTTTCGCGAAATCTCAATAAATAAAATTGTGGCGTGAAACGGTGCCTAAGCACGCCAACGGCGTATCAACGATAAAAAAATATATATATATATACGTGAGGCTGGTTTTAGGGAGGGGGCGAAAGGGTTTGCACGGGATTTGATCGGAAGGTCTGCGTGCCTTATTTCTACCGACTGCGGTTCCGAAAACTACGTATGAATTAGAGGAGGAGAGTAACTAAATGACCGAGGGAGGAGAGAGGCAAAAAAAAAAAAAAACATTTGACAAAACGACGGGAAAAAATACTGAGCTACGATGCACTCTGCGAACTGAGCGGGCCGGAAAGGCTTGTCTTCTCTTATTTTTTTTTTTTTTTTTTTTTTTTTCAGCATCCCGTCTAAAATATTATCTTACAACGAAACTTCGACGATTATCAATTAATAATCAAATTGACAATGAAATTTAATTGTTAATCAAATTTTTATTAACGATCAAAACAACTCAATGAAATAATAATAATCAATAGGAAATAATCAGTAGGAAAATAAGAATTTCCGTTTTCAATATTCTCAACTAAAGTTTCATCTTTTGGGAAAACATATTTATTTAATACCAATAAATATTTATTTAAATCAAGAAATCTTTATCTGTGCATCGATATTCCGTCTGTCGATATGAAATATTTAAAAAAAAAAAAAAAAAAACACATTTCTCGGCTTCGAGTCACGAAAAATTTTAGTCCTCAATTTTTTAAAAATGTTCACTGAAAAATAAAATATCTAAAATTCCCGAGAAAAACACTGTGCAATTTTCTGAACGAGAAGTGCAACCCTTGCATACCGCGCAGCCTCAACGAACGCGAGCTAAAAAAATACTTCACTCGTCCCAAAACGTTTAAAAAAATTGAAAAAAACAAAAAAAGAAAAAATGTTCACTGAAAAATAAAATGTCTGAAATTCCCGAGAAAAACACTGTGCAATTTTCTGAATGAGAAGTGCAACCCTTGCATACCGCGCAGCCTCAAGGAACGCGAGCTAAAAAAATACCTCACTCGTCCCAAAAGGCTTCAAAAAAAATTGAAAAAAAAAAAAATTCTATTCGAAGTAAAAAAAAAAAAAGTATTGCATTCAACAACGCAGGCGACTCACGTGCGAGTACTTGGAGAGCGAGTGCGCACGTCCGGCGCGTTCTGGCCGGAGAATGACTGCGCCACGCTTGATACCGGGCCAGTACACGTGTATGTGAAGAAATTGGATGTTTGTATGTGTGAAGCAGCAGCGGCAGCGGCCGAGCTCGCGCGTGAATTATGTCTCGTGCGAGATGTCAAATTGCTCGCCATATCGTAAAATATACAACTCCGCGCGCTGTGGGAAACATTATGTTCAACCCGCCCCATCTCGTTCGCCTCCACCTCTCCTCGCCCTTCCTCCCTATCTGCCTCTTACTCAACATCACATGCACAGTTCTCTTTGCCTACTCCTTCCCTTCATCTTTCTCTCCCCCCCCCCCCACCCCTACGGTCTGCGTATGTGCCGATTTATGTATAAAAACAGAAACGCGACTCTGCCACGAGCGCGCATCGAGCACTCCGGCTTTATTGCTCGAGACTCATTTTTTTTTTAAGTTTTTTTTTTTTTACCTAATCTTTCGCTCCACATAACGCTTCGTCGCTCTTTTCATTTTTTAATTTTTTTTTCTGTGCTTGTGTTCGAAGAGCCGATAGGTAAAAAATTAATTTGGAGCGCTTCGGCCGCGGAGGATTGATCGTATCGATGGAAAAAGGGTTCGCTCTCTCGCGATGCTCCGTCAATTTTTTTTCGACGTTTCATCGAGCCTCCGAGGCTGCTACAACACAACAACGAGCGCAACGGAATAAAAGAAAGAAATTTCTTTACTGAGGGGTTCCTCTGATTTAGCAATCTTCCCGCCACGCCCTGTGTCCAGTCATTAGATGACCCCCAGCCGGTTCATTAATAAGGCGAAACCCGGCCACACGCGAGACAGTGCCGAAGAGGGCCGCTCCGAGTTCTTTCCTCACGTGGGCCACGAGCCTGGGAATACGAGAGCCTCTTGGGACGGAGGGAACTCTCTCTCGCGCCGACCGTACCGCGGGTTCCTCGAGGAACGGACGGGGCTGGGAAACTGAGGAGCGAAGGGAGAGGCACGTCCAGATTGGCCCGGAGGGTTGCGCACGATTTCGTGGGACTTGGGATTGAGCGACTGGGAGAAACGTCGAATCATCGGGAGTCAATAAATACCGATCGCGATCCTATTCGTCTCGGCTTTCATTAATGACTCTAAACGTCCGCTAACCAAATTAACTGTGACTAAAGTCCATTTAACTCGTGGAGCAGCTCCGACGTCCTCGGCGATCTGCCCCATCAGCGGATTGGACCTAATTCTTATTTTTTTGAATTTTTGTTATAAGAATTGTAAATTCAAGTTAACGCGGTATTTTTTGTTTGCATTTAATTCAATTTAAAAAATTGAATAGAAATTACTAAATTATTAAAGTTATTATTGAATTAATAATTCAAATAAAAATTGAATTTGAGAATTCGGGAATCTCAGAATCCAAGAATTCATCAATCCAAGAATTCAACAATCCAAGAGTTCATCAATCCAAGAGTTCATCAATCCACGAATTCATCAATCCACGAATTCATCAATCCAAGAATTCATCAATCCAAGAGTTCATCAATCCAAGAGTTCATCAATCCAAGAGTTCATCAATCCACGAATTCATCAATTCAAGAGTTCATCAATCTAAGAGTTCATCTAAGAGTTCATCTAAGAGTTCATCTAAGAGTTCATCAATCCAAGAGTTCATCAATCCAAGATTTCATCAATCCACGAATTCATCAATCCAAGAGTTCATCAATCCAAGAGTTCATCAATCCAAGAGTTCATCAATCCAAGAGTTCATCAATCCAAGAATTCATCAATCCAAGAATTCATCAATCCAAGAATTCATCAATCCAAGAATTCATCAATCCAAGAATTCATCAATCCAAGAATTCATCAATCCAAGAATTTATCAATCCAAGAATTCATCAATCCAAGAATTCACCAATCCAAGAATTCATCAATCCAAGAATTCATCAATCCAAGAATTCATCAATCCAAGAATTCATCAATCCAAGAATTCATCAATCCAAGAATTCATCAATCCAAGAATTCATCAATCCAAGAATTCATCAATCCAAGAATTCATCAATCCAAGAATTCATCAATCCAAGAATTCATCAATCCAAGAATTCATCAATCCAAGAATCCAAGAATCCAAGAATTCTGACAATATTTATTATATACATTAAATATAAAAATAGAGATGAAAAATTATAGAAACTAAGAATTGAAACGTGTCGTCAGGAGCTGCTGTGCACTCGAGCGAAATCGCCACTCGAGATACAATTCGTTCCGGATCTTGGTAGAGAAGTGGCTAATCCCGGTTTTCCTACGCCGGCTCCGCGCGCCCGCTCATTCCCTATTCATTCCTTGTGTACCGTGTCAAAAGCATCAAACTCGAGGCTCGTTTTTCCAAGCCGAAAATCTCACGGCAGAGAGACCGCGGAGAGACAGAGAAAAGTGAGTAGACGATGGAAAAACCGCTCGGAAGAGGCCCCCGACAATGGGGCGCCTAACAAGCCGGATCGCGTCGTTCTCCGGGATTTCGTGCCGTTTAGCAACACCGGACAACAATACACCGTGCTGAATTTCCTTTCTGGCACGCTCACGCCGTGTACCGATCTTCTCTGTATCACAAGCCTCCCGTACATAATATCCAGGACCAGTTCACTCCTCCCTGATCCATCTTTCTCTCACGAAGCTGCGAATGAAGAAACCAACCCTTGTTTCCGTAAGGTGAAACTGACCGGGACTGGCAAACTCGTCGTTTTTTTTTACCCTTGTCGAAGTAATTTTTAAGAGCCGCAGGAACACAAAATGTGGCGCAATTCGTGTTTTATTTCTCGTAAAATTTGAGCGAATCGATTGATTTTTTATCATACTTTCCCTTTCCAAAAACCTTTAATCAGTAAAGTATGAATCGGTCAGTTTCACTTCACTCTGGTTGTGCCGCTTCCGACCGACCTCTCGTTACTTCTTTGAGATTTTGGTCCCTCTCAACCCCGACACTGTGAAGCTACAGTGTATAACTGCACACCATGAAAGATACGGAGTGTCTCGATCCTTTTGAAGGTTGTCGCCGGTTCACTAACAAAGTTCAAGGGTCGTCACCACCGCGCGAACCTCTTCTTCTCCCTTCGATTCCTTTTTGCGCCTCGAGAGTGGCACGGAAACCCTCGAAACTTTTCTGTGTTTAAAATCTCTTTCGCCTCGCCTCCTCCCCTTTTTTCCTCTTTATTCTCTCCCTCTCGCGCGGCACACGCTCGTGGCTCCGCGTGTCATGGGAATTCCACGGTATTCATGGATTCAATGGCTATTTACGCCACGTCACTGCGGCTCGTTTACCTTTCGCACTCGAAGCGCGGGCTCGAATTGCAAGGGGGCACGAAAAGAAAAAAAATACTTCGAGGCTCGAAGTCGAAAGAATCTGGCGTCGAAAATTCGTCTTCTTCGTATCGTCGTGCGATAGGAAGGATCTATAGGGATCTATGAAGTCTAGTGTGAAGGAAAGATCTATGAAGATCTATAAAGTTGGATAAAGTTTCATACGACAGGAAAGATCTATACGAAAAATTGGTCTTTCTCCCATCATCGTGCCATAGGAAGGATCTATAAGGATCTATTTCTTATTAATAGATCTATAAGGATCTATTATTGTTGATATAGAAGAGATATAGAGTCTCATGTGAGAAGAAAGATCTATGGAAATCTATAAAGTTGGATAAATTCTCGTACGACAGGAAAGATCTATATGAAATTGATTGGTCTTCCTCCTATCATCGTCCGACACGAAGGATCTATAAGGATCTCTGGAGTCTCATGTGACAGGAGAGATCTATGAAGATCTACTAAATCTCATGTAATAGGAAAACCTATGAAAAAATTAATCTTGCTCCTATCATCGCGCGACAGGAAGGATCTATAAAGATCCATGGAGTCTTACCGGCTACGATAGATCCACGAAGATCTATGGAGTCTCGTCTGATAGGAAAGATCTCTATAGATCCATAAAGTCTCAAGCGATCGAAACGATCTACAAAAATCCACAAAGTCTCACGCGATAGTGCAGATCCACAAAAATCCACAGAGTCTCATCATCAAGGAACGATCTATGAAAGATCTACGCGGATCTATCGAATCATTCGAGAATTTTTTTTCTAGCAATCCTTTCGTTTCCGCTCGCTTCCAGCTTCAGCCCGGGAGGGGGGGGGGGGGGCGGGAATGCCGTGAGAGATATTCAATTACGGTTAGATCGGTGCGAAGATTAAACGTACCCCGCACGCCGGTATGCAACGTATAGTCGTCCCGGTTCTTCTTCTTGTCGTCGTCGCGTCCTCCGGCTCGTGACAACTATATAACGAGAGAAGCGTGGAAGTAAGAAAGGACAGAAGGCGCGGGTCAGTGTCCAAAAAAGAGACGCCACCTTCCACGAATAAATATACAAGCAGCAGAAGCAGCCAGAACCAGCAGCAGCGTGGATGATCATCGCGGTGTTGTGTTTTGCATGCGCGGTATCTGCCCGGCGTCGCCTCGTACCGGTAACTCTAGACGGATCGGACTCTTGCTCGAATCGTGTCCTCCGCTGCTTCTGGCGCCCCTATCTTTTATGGTCCCAGAGCTGAAGGCGAGCCGAAGCCAGGGAGGGCAGCGAGTTTCACCAGAGAGAAAAATCTCCGAGGTTGATCTTCATGCCGGCCGAACGAGGGAACACACCGGCACCGACCCAGACACGCGGCTCTTGTTCTCATCTGCCTATCGCACGGTTCGCGTAAACACGTACACGGACCGAGAGACTTTTCGGCAGGAACTAGAGATACAAATGAAATTCCGGCGTTTCTCGGCTTAAACGCAACGGTAGCCATGTACGACTCGTATAACCGGCCGCGGATACACGACTCCTAACTGCCCCTACGTGCATGGAACTTGCTACCGAATTTGCGCTTTTTTTTCCTGCCGGTATCGTTAAATCGGTTAGTGACCACATCGGCGAAAATATTTTACTTAACTTCGTTTTAATAGGCATGTTAGTCAGTCCGTTTCAGTAAACGGAACTTTAGGTTAATCACTTCAACCCTTCAAGTACGGCAAACTTTTTGCTCAGAGCAAACGACCATGACTTTTCTTGAGCTAACGATAAAATGATTAAAATAACTACTCACTGAAGACCTTTTAATTGGAGTAAGGAGCATTAATAGGGATATGAAGTAAATACCTTGGTGCAATAGTGGATCTCGAAAATTACATGTATATTTATGTTTATTATAACTACCCTAACTGTTAGTTTAGCCTAGGAACTTAGGATAAGCATTGGGGCCGCGAACAAGCGCAAAGCGTTTAGGCGATCTGCTCCCGCTTAGAAAGCAGAACTAAACGGTTGAAAATGAAGTATCTCTCAGAAACTAAAGACTGTCACAGTAAAATGTAAAATGTTAAAGTAAAATTTATACTTTCATACGCAATAAGCATCCAATAAATTAAATTATGTTATTATTATTATTATTAATAATAATAATTTTAATCCTTCAAGTACGGCAGACTTTTTGCCGAGAGAAAACGAACCTGCCTTCTTTTAAGCACATAACGATACGGATGTACGTAATAAATTTTCTTTTGCTTTATCAAAAAAAAAAAAAAAAAAAAAAACAACACTTTGAGGTCTGTGAATTTTTACACATTTTTTTAAGCAAGTCAACTTGCTATGCGAATCGTTGGAATGACGTTGTACGTGAAGAGTTCTTGGTAGGAGCGCCACGCAGGACGAGTATCGGCACAGCGTCGGCCACTCTTCGCCCAACGTCGGCCAGCCTCGATTTTTCCGTACGCCGGATTTCCAATCATGCCGTTCAATTATTTGATTTTATTCTCCCAAGCGGAGAGCGAATTATTATAGCATAATGTATCAATGAAGAGCATCGAGTAGAGCCACGCTAGTCGTGTAATTCGTTGGGCGAGACGTGCTGGAAATTTGAATGGTATCGGCTGCCGAGTTCCATGTGGGTACAGCACAGTTAGTACGATATTAACTACGGTTCGGGGTACGCAGTGGAAGCGGACAGTGGCAAGCACATTCGAGTGTGACGGAGAAAAGCGAAACATCTGCCGATGGCTCGCTCCTCCGTCAAGGGGAGGGGGGGGGGGGGGTATTCCCTCTTATTCTTTCTCCCTTTTCGTAGCCAACATGGCGGAATGATCGGTGCGCATCAACCGGTAGTTAGGCTTACCCACGGATTTGCGGTTCTTTTTCACCATCTCGGCTATTTTTTTTTCCTCTATTTTTTTTTTTTTTTTCTTTCTTTTTCGGGTTCATCTTCCTTTCGCTCATTCGAATTCACGGGCTGGCTTCCTATTTCCACGCCAATATTTTTCTACATGCGGCGATATACAGAGATCTCGGGATCTTCCGGATCATCGGACGAGGCCCTTGTCCGACACCGTGGCATTTTGGCGAGTGCCGAAAGCCGCCCCGGTTCTCGAGGGATCCTGATTTCCGTCGGCTTTGCTTTGCTGGTCCTTCACGGCTTCTCGAATCCCTTTCTCCGGAGGGGGGAGATAAGTGCGGCGGAAGGGATGCTGCGAGCGTCGCGGAGTTTGTTTGGATGTTATCCGTGTAAACACGACTCTCGGGAGAAAAGAGACTCGATCTCTGGTCGAGCATGGAAATCGGCGGGCCGTGTTGATCCTCGAAGCCAAGTATTAACGGTGGTTCATTGTGTCATCGGACTCTTCGCTGTACGGATGAGTACCACAGGTACCAACGGAATAAAATGCGCCGGTCTGGAGAGACAAGCTCGAAACGATTTGTGCGTACAGTAAAACGGGCAACAAAGTTTCTTGTCCAGAAACTTTCACAATTATTCTCTTGTTCATTTTACAACTAACAGATTTTGTTCATTATGTCATCGAACTCTCCGGTATTTGGATGAGTACCACAGGTACCAACGGAATAAAATGCGCCGGTCTGGAGAGACAAGCTCGAAACGATTTGTGCGTACAGTAAAACGGGCAACAAAGTTTCTTGTCCAGAAACTTTCACAATTATTCTCTTGTTCATTTTACAACTAACAGATTTTGTTCATTATGTCATCGAACTCTCCGGTATTCGGATGAGTACCACAGGTACCAACGGAATAAAATGTGCCGGTCTGGAGAGACAAGCTCGAACCGATTTGTGCGTACAGTAAAACGGGCAACAAAGTTTCTTGTCCAGAAACTTTCACAATTATTCTCTTGTTCATTTTACAACTAACAGATTTTGTTCATTATGTCATCGAACTCTCCGGTATTCGGATGAGTACCACGAGTACCAAAGGAATAAAATGCGCCGGTCTGGAGAGATAAGCTCGAAACGATTTGTGCGTACAGTAAAACGGGCAACAAAGTTTCTTGTCCAGAAACTTTCACAATTATTTTCTTGTTCATTTTACAACTAACAGATTTTGTTCATTATGTCATCGAACTCTCCGGTATTCGGATGAGTACCACGAGTACCAAAGGAATAAAATGTGCCGGTCTGGAGAGACAAGCTCGAAACGATTTGTGCGTACAGTAAAACGGGCAACAAAGTTTCTTGTCCAGAAACTTTCACAATTATTTTCTTGTTAATTTCACAACAAAAAAATGCTATTCATTATTTTTATATGTTTATCAATCGTATAACTATTTTTTGTTAAATCACTGAGAAAATTATCGTGGACTCATTTCTGGACAAAAAAGTTTCTTGAAAGAACGAACAATTTTTACTGTATGCGAAAAACAAGTCTGCAACGACAATAAAAAATGGTTGGCTTGACCAAAAGTCTCGATTCGTTTGGCATAAATAAACCATTCTTTTGTTAAACGATCATTAGCCTCAATCGATTAAAAATTCGTCGATTCAAGCAAACATTTTTGTTGCGCCAACGAAACAACACCTTCGAGCGTGTCAGCGCGTCTTCGTTAATTCAACAATTTCATTAACTCAGTCAAAAAAAAATAAAAAATCTATTAGTACCATCGCTCTAAAATTACACGATTACACGAGTCAAGAGTTCGATCCTCGTCGAGATAAGATCCGACCCGGATTGAATCGGTAACGTGCGAAAGGGACGAATCCGCACCGCGCAGATCCAGCGTGCCACGAAATTTCCTTCGGCCATCTTCGGTCGCATTGACTTGATAAATAAATAGATCAGCCGATAGGCGAACGGAGATCAGAGGATCGAGATTGTAATGTATTACCGATCCCTCGTTAAAATCGTGCCAAAGTTACAAATGGTTGATCGCTATCCCGACCCGTTCGCCAATTCCGAATCTAAATCCAATATCTCACTGATCGTCCTGAGGAGAGTCAAGGGAGCGAAGGGGCGACTTTGCGGCCCTGTCGATCCCGCTCCAGACGATCGATTATCGTCTTTCCGATCTTCCTTCCATCTCTCCCCCACCGTCGCATCTTCCTCGACGACCGCGGGTTATCCGGGCTGCCGATCTCCTCCGACTCTTCGAGAGTCTTCGCGAGTCATACCAGGCTAACTCCGCTCTCGCCCGCCAGCCACAGAAGGAAAGATGAAAGGGGAAGAAAAAAAAAAATTGGCTCGAGCCAAGAAAGAGAGTGTCAATCGCCGGGGATGAATCGATCCTCCTGTTCGATAAACGTAAATACCCAAGGGCGGTCCCGGGCCTTATTTCAACACCGCCGCTCCGGTAAACTCTCGCTCCTTCCCCCGTTCGATTCCCCTGCAAACATTTCGCTCTCTCCCTCTAATGTCGAACGTATAACAGGAAAATTATCCACTCGAGAACTCGTCGAGAATGGCTCGGCGGTCGCTGGAGGTGGGACTTTTTCGAGGGTCCCAAAAAACACACACACACACACATGTATATATATATATATAGATGTATCTTCAAAGATGAGAAGGGGAGGAAGATGCGCGCGCAGTTTCGCCGAGATGCAACAATGTCGGAGCTGGCTGCCGCTTCTGCCGGTGGTTCTTGCGAGCGGAGGTTCGGGGTGTGCGCCTTACAATGGAGGCGAAAAATCATCCATTATCCCTCGTGGGCCAAGGCTGGCCTGGCCGAACTGTCTGGCCGCAGCTCGGACCCATCCCGGGACAATGCCCCGCCGTTTCTCTCCTCGACCATCGCCCATATATCACTCGGAGATTTTCCCGAAAAAACCTCGAGGCTTCAATGAGCAGCAGTGATTTCCCGGCAAGTCGCACATTTTTCGTCCCCGACCCGTCCCGGCCGCCCTAAACCATCCCCAAACTAGAAACTCGTTTTCTCTACACTTAAAGGCGCGCGTTTTTCCGGCCCGTTTACGGCTCAACTACCGTCGCTCCAGCGGCAGCAACGGCGATGCGCAGAACTTTAATCAGTATATTATGCCACAAGGGAGGAAAGTGCGTTTTTTCAACTACGTGCGAAGTTTGAAGAAATTCACACGAGGTGAAAATGCACTTCCTCCCGAGTGGCATACGCTATTTTTTTGCCCGACCATGCTAAATAGTGGCCACATTTCTATGACTGCAATGGGGATGGAAAGTGACCCGCTCCAGTACTTTTCGGCCCGCGGACGGAAAAGTAGCTACTTTTACGCCCGCTGCGTTACTTTTCGGCCCGCTGGTCAAGAATCGACCACTTTCCGCGCCCGTTGCAGGCATGGAATGTGGACTTTTTAGCGTAGGCGGGCAAAATAAAAAATTACGGTCCTTTGACTTCTCGCAGATTTTCCCCAAAGCTCTCTCGCGTCTTTTTCTCTTTCCGGCCCGGTCGGACCTTCTCGCTCGGAGCCTCTTCGACGCGTTCGCCACTTTTTCTTCGCTCTCCATCCGGCGCGCGAGCCGAATTTACCGAGACCCGGCGCGAAAGTCGCCCCCGACTCGTTTTCGAAGAATTCGCCAGCGAGGCTTTTCGACGACGCGGAGGGCGAAGGGTTGAGTCGTCGAAGAATAAAAGCTTCCTCCCGCCTCGTTCGCCTCTTATCGCTCCATCTTCCGTTTTCTCCTGAAAGATCGATAGCGATCTACGCTTTTCTAATCCAGTCATTTGTGAGTCATCCTCTCGTCCCACGATAGTTAAAAAAATTTATGTCTATATAGGCCCTTCGGCTATCACTCGCCTCCGTCTGTGTGTGAATTAAAGGATGCGTGTCCTCGCGGCCAATCCCCGACTCCGACTCCGACTCCGGACCGAGCCGAGAGACCCGAACGATTATAATAACTATTTTATCCCGTCTCTGATCTGCTCCATTGTGCCTCCCCGTTCTGAAAGTCATAACACGAATACACCGGCTCGAAAATTCGTCTCCGCCCGTCCGTGTGCCTATCGGCTCCGGGGATGCTCGGCCGATCTTCCGAGGATCATCCCGGAACGATTCCTGCCAGTGAATCGAGACTTTAGCCTCTGAGGCGCACGCACTCTCACGCACTGCGCCGAGCCGCGCGACGCCTCGGAGGCTGCGCTAAGCAGACTGCTGCCCAATATATATATATATATGTGTGTGTGTGTGTATGTGTGTGTGTGTGTATATATTATATGTGTGTGTATATATGGGCAGAGTGAATTGAGCGTAGAGCATCGTAGGGGCAATATTTCATGGGACATTGTTGCCATCTGCACACGCAACCCCACGCGGACAGAATAGACTGCGCGGAGAGTGTGCGAGAGGAAAGCAGAGGTGGGAAGAGGGATTTTTATTTATCTGCTATTTATTTGGCAACGCGGCCCGGGCTACCGTACTAAGCGCGCCGGAGAGCTCAGGACCCTGCCGGGGACAGATTTGAAAAGTTATTAATCGTTTCGTATCGTTTTGGGAGGGAAGGAACTCTCGCTCGCTCGCTCGCTCTCGAGAGAAAAGATTTTTTTTTTTTTTTATTACTTTTTTTTTCTTTTTATTATTATTTTATTTTGTTTGTTTGCGTCGCGCCGGATCGAGTTTCGAGCGGTGAATGGCAACCGCGACGGAGAAAGAGGCACGGAGATACCGCGCGGGGATGCAATAATACGTCGCTCGTTGTACTTGTCATCGTGCGATTTGCCATTCGTCACTCCTTCGGCGAAATCCAATTGTTAATCTCTTCCGTCCGGAATCGAATATTCGATTTTCGATGGGACTCTTATAAATTACGGTCGAGCTTCGGTTTACACCGCATGGGGAAACAAATGTTTGGGTTAAGTGTCGAAGGGAATGTGTATTCTTTTGCCGGGAATGTCGCGTATCTTGCATACACATTCGCGTAGATTCACTGTTAAAATAAATTGCCGATTTAGTGTGATGGACTGGGAGATTTTTTTTTTTTTGCCAAAACTGGTGCATTAAATTTAGTGCACAATTGTCATGAGAAATTAATGAAATTTCAGAGTGAAATTAGAGTGAAGTATTTGTAAAGTTTTCAATATACTAAACGTTAATTTAGTCATCACAATTGTATGTAAAATTTAATATACCAATTTTTGCATAAACCTTTCAATACCGGTACGTTAAATTTCATATGAATCTTTTTTTTTTTGTAGTATAGATATTTTGAATATGTGTCGTGTATATATATTATAAAGTATATATAAAACATATTCGTATAGTAAAAACGCGAGATATATTTTGCATATTTTGTACATGTGTCGATATTTTATATACAATTGTAACGAGAAAGCGAACAAATAGCGCACGTACGTTCGCTTTGACAGTCCGATCGAGACTTTGGTCATCTCGTCAATAGACAATCGGCAAGTTTGTTAATTGTCATAGCGAGCTTTTACACTCATCTATGTAATATATGTAAGTTAATCATCATATCTATATTTAAAACAGTTTAAAGACAGTCTTGATAAACACATGTCCATATAACGTACAAATTCTACTGATGCAGATATAATAAGTTATACAACTTTGTTTCTGTAAATATTAATAACAATAATAATATTTTGTCAAATACATGCAAACATATTATTTGCATATAATATACGTAATGTACGATATAAAATCAATATATCTTGCGGTTTAAACTCCAAAAACGTTCTGCACATCGGAAACACTTTGCACACATTTCTCATGATAATTTCCTCGCAAGTTTTTCGTCGAATTTTCTGATTTTCCAAACACCCTGAAAAAAATGATATAAAATCGCAAAAAAAAAAAAAACATTTTTCTTTCTTTGATATTTAACGGAGTACGTGCAAAGTCATCGAAGCGATTAGCGTGCGAAATGTTGATGCAGCGAAGTGTACGAAGGGAGTTTCGGAGGCGCGCTCGAGCCGGTGTGTTCTCTTCCGGCTTCATAAATATTAAAAAGTCGAGCAGCCGCGGAGCTCATTTTACGACTGTCCTGCGGTCGCAAGTGGCTCAAGCGTACACATTGGCTCCGCGATGTGTGTGCAGGCGCGGCGCACCCTTCGGATCTACGTCGCGAGGACCGCCGCACTTTGTCTGAATATAATCCGTGTCACGACCGTGCGCGCGTATCGGCCGAGAAGATACAACCGAGCCGAGAACGATGTCGCGCGATTATCGCAACTCGACGCACGCCGTACGCATCGTAAACGGACGCGCGTACGCGTCTCCGCCGGGCTCGCAACGCAAAAAGCTAAACTCCCACTAGCGCCGTGCGCTTAAAATTAATTAGCCGATAAACGAGCCGAGCCGCCGAGCGACGACGTTCCCATTTGAATATCGCTGACAAAGCGACGGACTTCTCTCGCTTGGCGAGCTTTCACGCCGCAATGCATTCGATGGCACAAAAATATAAATTAAATAAATAAATATATATTTTCTTTGATTAATTAAAAAAAAAAAAAAAAAAACATTATAATATGATATATTATAATCGTGACAGGCTGCGATGCGCAGCGCGCATCCCATAATTTGTCGGGGACTGACAATTGTCGATAAATTCACTATTTCAACCAAATTATATTATCTCACGTCAATTAAATATACTGTTTTATATATTTTCTAAAAGGGTTATTTCCGTTAAAGATAAATACTAAATAAATAAATAAATAATAAAAAAGTAAATAAATAAATAATACTATAGCAATGATTGCAAATACTGCACAGTTGTTTGGAGGCGAGTTTATGAACGTTCGCGTTAATCGTAATTGCACGTAGCTATTTGCAAGTCTCAACTTCGCCATCGCTATGATAATAATATAAATAAAGTGAACTATAAAGAAAATTATAATAACACATATAAAATGAATTAAAAAAAAAAAATAATAATATGAATAAAATGAATAAATGAATAATATTTTTTTAAGGTCGTATCAAGGCGTAGACTGTGAAAGATGTTATGAAATTTGAAACACGTGTTATATACAAAGTGATACGAAATATACAACCTCGTTATATGAATTTAAAATTCATATGAATTGTATTTGAATTTTAATAATTGAATCTCAAATGCAAAGTCCGTATATTAAAATTATGTTATCATTACGAATAATATTGTTTTTAATATACCGGTAATGCAATATTCTTACGTACGTGTCAATGAAATTTCACAATAAACTTCGTATAAATTTGATGAATTTTCAAACAGAAATTTTTAAGCGTGCAGGATTTTCGTAAGATTTTTTCTTTACCCTCGTGAGGAATAAGAATTCTTCGTTGGCTTGTTTTCCCTCGGAAAACGAGACAACCCTCCGCCAGTCAGGAAACTGGTCGCCATTTCTCGCATAAAAAAAGAGAGAGAATGATAAAAAAAAAAAAAAAAGAAAAAAAAAGAAGAAAATCCGCCAACTTTGCGCTTCCGGTTTTCGCGCCTTCGCTCGGATTTCTCGGGAATGCGAGGAGCTGCGAAAGGCCGCCCAGGGTTGGTACCCGCAGGACGCAGATAGGGTGGGAGACGGAAGGGAGTGCGCACCGGTGAAATATATTCCAGTCAACTTCCGGTTGATATAAATAAAGTCACGCCACCGGTCTCGGAGCAGCGGCAGAAACGGAGGCAGCCGCGACGTCGTCGTCGTAGCTTCCACCCTCTCGTCCCTCGCTGGAGAGAACCGCCGCGGCCATTCGTGTGCACGAGACCTTATCTCTCGATATCTCTTCCAACCCCCGGCGAGAGCGTGCTCGACTCTCTCTCTCTCTCTCTCTCTCGCAATCGTCCCGCCCGTGTGCAAACGCCGACGAGACCGGAGCGAAAAAAACCTCGGGAGGAAAAGCATTCGCGAGATACGCTGGCAGCCACTTTTCTACTCCGGGGCTTCGGCGAGAGGAAAAATAACCTCGAGCGAGCTTTCCAAAAATTTTTGAAGACGAGTCCGATGCTCCAGAAATAATTGATTTCTTTTTTTTTCTTTTTATTGTTTTTTTTTTTTTTTTCTCACAATCGTCTCGCCTGTTCAATCGAAGCTGAAAAGAATTTTGGGAGATACGCTGGCAGCCACTTTTCTACTCCGGGACTTCGGCGAGGGGAAAAATAACCTCGAGGGAGCTTTCCAAAAATTTTGAAAGACGAGTCCGATGCTCCAGAAATAACTGATTTCTTTTTATTTTTATTTTTTCTTCATTTTGTTGTTTATTTTATTTTTTTCTTACAATCTTACGAGAGGAAAAATAACCAAGTATATATAAAATAATCAAGTGCGCCTTCCAAAAATTCTTGAAAACGCGTTTGATGCTCCAGAAGTAGCAGATTTCTTTTTATTTTAGTTTATTTCTTCATTTTATTGTTTATTTTATTTTTTTCTTACAATCGTCACGTTTGGTCGACCTAAGCTGAAAAGAAATATACAGGATACGCTGGCAGCCGCTTTTCTGCTTCGCCGTTTCGGAGTGAGGAAAAATAACCTTTGGCGAACTTTCCAAAAATGTTTTGAAGAGGAATCCGATGCTTCAGAAATTACAGATTCATTTTATTTCATTGTTTTTTTTTTTTTTTTTTTTTCAAATTATTGTTTATTGATTTTTCTTGCAATCGTCTCACTCGGTAAACCAAAGCAGACGACGAATTGGCGAGATACTTTACGTTGTCAGCTACTTTTCTGCGTCGCCGTTTTGGCTAGAGAGAAATAAACGCGGCTCCGTCGAGCTTGCAAAAAAATCGCAGATGACGAATCCGATGTTCGAAATTTATTTTTAAACTAATTTATATTTTTTTCTTTTCTCTGCTTTACAGGCGAGAAACCGTTCAAGTGCGAGTACTCGGGATGCGAGAGAAGATTCGCAAACAGCAGCGATCGCAAGAAGCACAGTCACGTTCACACGTCCGACAAGCCTTACAACTGTCGGGTTTCCGGTTGCGACAAGTCGTACACCCATCCGAGCTCGCTGCGCAAACATATGAAGGTACGTCATCGAACATTTAGCATTAAAAAAAAAAAAAAAAAAAAAAAAAAAAAAAAAAAAAAATTATTATCAACATCAATTCGATGAAAAATCAACGCTTCACGCGCGCCGTAGAATTTGACGTTCGACGATCTTACGACGGTCGAAATAACATCGAAACGCCATGCATAAATTCTGAAAAAATTCACAGATATGCCACGAAGCGTAGTTTCCTCGAAGAGCCGGAAAAAATAATAAATTCATTACAAAAATCCATGTACTTGCCGAAGCCGATCAGCATTATTTTCTGGTCTGACAAAAGTTGCCCTGCAAGAACTGCAAAAAAAAAAAAAAAAAAAACGCGTGGCATAAATTCTGAAAAAATTCACAGAAATGCTACGAAGCGTAGTTTCCTCGAAGAGCCGGAAAAAATAATAAATTCATTACAAAAATCCATGTACTTGCCGAAGCCGATCAGCATTATTTTCTGGTCCGACAAAAGTTGCCCTGCAAGAATTACAAAAAAAACGGTCGCATAAATTCTGTAAAAATTCACGGATATGCTACGAAGTAGCATATCCGTATCTTTCGTAGTGTCCTCGAAAAGAGCACAAAAGTAAATAGATTGTTTTTAAAAATCCATATAGTTGCCAAAGCCGATCAGGCTAATTTTCTGGTCAGACAAAAAGTCCTCTGCAAGAATTGCAAAAAAAAAAAAACAAAACACGTTGCATAAATTCCGAAAAAATTCGCCGACGTGCTACGAAGCACAGTTGCCTCGAAAAGAGCCAGAAAAACAAATAAATCGATTACAAAAATCCACACAGTTGCCGAAGCCGATCGGAATTATTTTCTCGTCCGACAAAAAATGCCGTCGCTCGATAAACGAGCAGTAACGATAAATATTTAACCGAATTGAAGGACCACTGTCGAGAGACCGTTTCGACCCGCACGCAACCCCTGTGAGAGCAAAAAAAAAAAACGAAAAAGAACCGAAGAAATAGATTCGCGGTAGAGTAAGAAATGCGGGCTCTCTGCGAATCCCGAGAAAGAGAGGAGAGTTTACGCACGACCGAGCGTGGAATATTAATAGAAAATTACGTGCGGGTCTCTCGGCGAGTCCGCAAACTAAGATGAAGAATAAGAGGAATAAAGGAACAAAGAATGAGATACATAGAGCGATGAGGAGAGGAGTGTGTATAAAACCGGAGGCTCTTGGTGCCTAACCGCGCGACTCCCGGAGATACGTGAACGATAAGATTGGCCACGGGTGGAGAACGGGGGAGAATGAGAAAAATCTCAACTTCGCGGATACCTGAAGTCCTCTTGTTTCTCGTGCGATTTGCCACCGCGGCCACGAGAGAGGGAGAGTCCTCGCCGATCCTTCCTGCGCTATAATAACACGCTCCCTCTATCTCTATCTCCGGATGGGAGATTCGCGGAAGCCGGTCGACGGAGATTTGCTCACTGAATTATGAACGAAGGCCGCAGGGACGTGAGATCCTAAACTGCGTGTTCCTCTTTCGTTCCCGTGAATTCAGATTCCTTACACCGAGGGTACTGAAACTCTTATCGAAATCAGATCACACCCAGCGATCGGCAATTTGCGGACACTTCCTCGAATCGTGAGAAGTAAAAAAAAAAATGATTCCATTTTTGAAACATTTTTAATATAAATATCATAATTAATTGTTGCATTAAAATTGGACTGCATTAGAAAAATTTGAATCAAACCAAGATCACTAATCTTTGTGTTTGAATTATTCATTATCATACTGAAATAGCATTATATTAGAGAAATTCCTAAGAAATGTAGACCAGAGTCACTGATCAGCAATTTATTAATAATTCCTCAAATGACATTGGTTCAAAAAAGATTGAACAATTTTTTTTATTTTTTTTATTTGAATGATAATTAATTATAACATTAAAATTGCATTATATTAGTCGTTCGACTAATCGGAGATTTGCTCACTGAATTATGAACGAAGGCCGCAGGGACGTGAGATCCTAAACTGCGTGTTCCTCTTTCGTTCCCGTGAATTCAGATTCCTTACACCGAGGGTACTGAAACTCTTATCGAAATCAGATCACACCCACCGATCGGCAATTTGCGGACACTTCCTCGAATCGTGAGAAGTAAAAAAAAAAAATGATTCCATTTTTGAAACATTTTTAAAATAAATATCATAATTAATTGTTGCATTAAAATTGGACTGCATTAGGAAAATTCGTATGAAATCTAGATCACGGTCACTGATCAGCCATTTAGGAATAATTCCTCAAATAATTTCGGTTAAAAAAAGATTGAACCATTTTTTTTTTATCTAAATAATAATTCATTATTACATTAAAATTGCATTATATTAGCCGGTCGACTAATCGGAGATTTGCTCACTGATTTATGAACGAAGGCCGCAGTGGCGATGTGAGATCCTAAACTGTGTGTTCATTATGTGTTCTTTACACCGAGGGTACTGATAATCGTATCGAAATCAGATCACACCCACCGATCGGCACTTTATGGATATTTACTCAAATCGTTAAAGTTAAAAACAATGGTAACATTTTTAAAAAATGTACATTAAGTAATAATTCATTTGTATGTTTTAATTATTAATTCCTGTACCGAAATTGCATTATGTTAGCAAAATTCGTACAAAATTTAGAACACAGTCGCTGATCAGCAATTTATGAAAAATGCTCAAATCATCTTGATTACAAAAAGATCGAACAATTTTTTAAAAATTAAAATAATAATTAATCACTACATTAAAATTGCTTTATATTAATCATACAATTATCATTATCAATCACTCCAACAAATTCCTACATAAATCGACATATTAAAAATGAACCTTTGACCTCTTATTAAAAAAACCGACCATAAACCTTGGCTCGATCAATCGGTGACACGATCTCGGTCATATAAAAAAAAAAAAAAAAAAAACACATTGATGTCTGACCAACACAATGAAAAAAAAATAATTATTACATTAAAATTGCATTACATTAGTCATACAATTATCATCATCAATCTCTCCAACAAATCACCGCATAAATCGCCATATTAGAAATGAACCTTTGACCTCATATTAAAAAACTGACCATAAACCTTGGCTCGATCGATCGGCAGCTGATTCTCGGTTCCATCCCTAAAACAAAAAAAAAAAAAACAAAAAAAAAATAAGTCTTAATTTTTTCGACCGTCAGCTTTAATAAATGTTCGTTTTACTCTCGTTTCAGGTGCACGGTATGACTTTGGGCGACGGTAAATTGGGCGGAGGATACGAGAGCGAGGGTGAGGAGAGCAGTAGCAGCGGGGGTAGTTTGTCGGTGACCGGACACACGGAATCGCCTCAGCCACCCCCTGTCGTACCGACGACGACGACGACGTCCTCCGCGTCGGCGAATCCGCCGACGAACCACCATCATCATCATCACCACCTCGCCTCCTCGAGGGGTCCCGAGCTGACCGAATGGTACGTCTGCCAACCACCGACGGTCGGACCGCAGCACAGCCCATTGCCCGGCCCACCGCCGCCGCATCACCTTGGACACCACTTCAACCCTCTGATGCATCATCAAGCGACTGCGTATTGAGCCGACGGACCTTTAAACTGGCCGGCTCGTTGAGAGTCGATCGATCGACAAATTCGTCCGATTCCTCTCATGAAAAATATTAAATTTGTATAAAAAAAAAAATTAAAAAAAAAAAACAATGATTAAATCAAGAAATGACAAATCTGGAGAATTTAAGATCGATAGGAGAAATGAAATGTAAGATCGAGCGATGAATCCCTATTCAGCTGGACGAACCGGAAACCGCTCTAATTGGACGCCGCACGGACTCGTCGAAGCCTCGTCGAGTCAATGACGTCTGACGAAATGTTACCACCGACAATCTCTCGCAGCCCCTTTAAATTATATTAGTCGAAAGTTCCAACTACGCACCTATATACATTTGTATATATATATATATATATATATATAGTTACGTATATCTACGGCATGGATAATCGAAAGCGTTCGATCGATGTGCTTGTCGATAATAATGTAAATTCTTCAACGGTCGTCACGTTCGTGCCTCAAATTTGCTTACCAAAAAAAAAATAAGAAAAAAAAAACGAAGATTAAAAAAAAAAACACTACCGATTACTCAGACGCTATGTCCACAGTAACACTCGTCAGCTTTTTGCCTGTTAGTTCGAGAGTCCCGATGTATTGTAACGTGGAAAAAAAAAAATTAACGAAATTTATTTTCGTCCGATAGTAAACGATGAACGAATGAGATATATATGTATTTATATATATATGCACATGTGTGTGTGTATATATATATATATACATATATATAGTAGAGATAGTCGTGTATAAATAAATATAATATTTTTGCGAATATTGCGCATACGGAGAGAGAGAGAAAGATAGAGAGTTGTAAATATTCAATTATATTAAAGGAGTGGTTATTGCACGAAAGAATGTGTTATGCGAATGTGGAAAAAAGAAAGAATGGCTGGTAAGCTGCGTGCTGCGAAGCGTGAATGAGAATTTGGACGATAGAAATATTGTGCGAGTATGTAAAAATAAAGAAAAAAAAAAAAAAAAAAACGAAAAATAATAATTTCATTGTAAAAATATTGTAAACTCGATGATTTTTTAATTGTGTGATATCCTGTACATACAGAGAATCTACCATTGACTAAGTAATATTATTATTATTATTATTATTATTATTATTGTAACGAAATAGTAATTATTAATTATTATTAATATTGTGTATATGCTTAGGCTCGTGAAAAGAAGGTGAGAAGAAAGTAATGTCGGCTTTGACGACGACATGTTGTACTATACAATATTATAATATTTGTTTTGCAAAGATACGAAATATACTTGCGACGCAAAGATCATTAGAATGAAAAAAAAAAAAAAAAACAGTCGTCAGTCTTCGAGTCTTTATTTATGTCCCGCCCATTCCATAGGTCAGTAGATAAATTTGAAAAAAATTCAGTGTACAAGAATGAGTATTTTTTTCGAAAAAATGTTTGTTCAACTTTTTGCTTCGACGCGCACTCTCGAGGACGGAGCGGGAGGCTGCGGCGGGAGGAACACCGAGCGAATCCTTTATTGCGAGCCTCGTCCTCCCCGTCCGCCCGGATATTTTATTCTCTTAGCGAAATTTATGAACGAGTAGGATAATAAAAATGCAGAGAGGAAGAAGCCAAAAGGAGGATGCCGGACGGAGAGATATTCCGGGGGAATAATATCGACCGTTCGGACTTATATGCTCGAACCTCTCTCTCTCGATTTCCTTCGAGAGATTAAAACGTCGCGTCGATAAATAATAAAGCGCCTTCCGATATCGCCAAATTTTCGTGAGCGAATATTAATTTTTTCTTTTTCAATTCATTATTTTATAATTATTATATATTTTTTTTAATTGTCCACTGAGAACGCACGGCAGCCAATTGTCCAAAATGACAACGCAGTTTGGGCCAATACAACGGAGATTTTTGAATTTTTATTTCATCTTTTTTTTTTTTCGGAGTGAAGTTTGAATGCGAAGGACAGATTAGTCGCGCACGAATTACATACGCTCCGCTGATCAACTAACAATTCGACATGCTCGAACGTCTCTCTCAGTGATAAACTATAAAGCTAATAAATGAAAATATCAATTTTTTTTTCTTTCTTTTTAAAGTCATTGTTTTTTTAGTTATTAAATTAAAAAAAAAATTATTTATAGAGCCCATATGCCAGCTGATAGTCCAAAACGGTAACGCAGTTTGGACCAATATAACGGAGATTTTTTATTTTTATTTATGGAGCGCCGAGTTAAGTTTGAACTCGCTGAGGAACTAATGTTTCGAAATGCTCGAACCTCTCTCTCTCTCGATTTCCTTCCCGAGATTAAAACGCCGCGTCGATAAATAATAAAGCTAAAAAATAAATAATAAATAATAAAAATAAAAATATTAATTTTTTTCTTTTTTTTTTTAATTCATTGTTTCTTAGTTAGTTATTAAATAAATTTAAAAAAATCTATCGAGCCCGTACGGCAGCCGATAGTCCAAAACGGTAACGAAGTTTGGACCAATATAACGGAGATTTTTTTTATTTTTATTTATGGAGCGCGGAGTTGAGTTTGAACTCGCTGAGGAACTAATGTTTCGATATGCTCGAACCTCTCTCTCTCTCTCTCTCTCGATTTCCTTTCCGAGATTAAAACGCCGCGTCGATAAATAATAAAGCTAAAAAATAAATAATAAATAATAAAAATAAAAATATTAATTTTTTTTCTTTTTTTTTAAATTCATTATTTCTTAGTTAGTTATTAAATAAATAAAAAAAAAATCTATCGAGCCCGTACAGCAGCCGATAGTCCAAAACGGTAACGCAGTTTGGACCAATATAACGAAGATTTTTTTTATTTTTATTTATGGAGCGCGGAGTTAAGTTTGAACCCGAAGAGCACATAGTCGCGCACGAATTACCTACGCTCCGCTGAAGAACTAATATTTCAATAAGCTCGAACCTCTCTCTGTCTCTCTCTCTCTCTCGATTGCAAATAATAAAGCCAATAAATAAAAATATTAATTATTTTCTTTCGTTTTAAATTCATCATTTTTTAGTTATTAATTTTTTTTTAAATTGTCTATAGAGCCCACACGGCAGCCGATAGTCCAAATCAGTAACGCAGTTTGGGCCAACACAACCGATATTTTTTTATTTTTATTTATGGAGCGCGGAGTTAAGTTCGAACTCGAAGAACACATAGTCGCGCACGAAATACCTACGGGTCCTCTGAGGAACGAGCGGCGCAGCAGTAAACTTCTCGTATTAACGTGACCGGTGACCGGTATCCCCCCCGGTACCCCGTTTTGGTCTCCACTCGTCTCTCCTCGAAGCCCCCGCCCTCTCCTTGCGCCCCGGTTTTTTTCCTCGAGAAATTTACTGATGGAATAAAAAGCGAACGAGAGGGTAAATAATATACGAAACGTTCGAAACTCCTCGGCGCCAGTGCGATGGTCTAGGCCTTTTCTTCTCCGGGCCCGAACAAGACCTGCAGCAGCAGCACGAAGAAGAAGAAGAAGAAGAAGAAGAAGAAGAAGAAGAAGAAGATGATGACGAAGAAGAAGAAGAAGATGAAGAAGAAGAAGAAGTAGAAGAAGAAGATGATGATGATGAAGAAGAAGAAAAAGACGAAGAAGAAGAAGAAGATGATGAAGAAGAAGAAGAGGACGAAGAAGAAGAAGGCAGAATATAGAGGGAGGAGGATGGAGGCCGAAGCAAGAAAGCAAGAAGAAGATTTCGAGAGATAGCATCTGCGCGTCCGTGGAAGCTGAGCGCGTAGGTTTTATTGCTCGATATTCAGATTATTCGATCAGATAAACCCGTTTCATTTCTTTCTTTACTTCTTCCTTCTTATTTCCTCTTTCATTTCTTTTTTTCTCTTTTTTTTTTCTTTTGGTTATTTTATCTTTCTATTTTTTTATTTTTTTATTTTTTTTATATTATTTATTCCCAACCCTCTCCACTCGGGGCCTTTTGTATACGAGAAATCGAGTCGGTCCGTCCTGGACCGCGGACGGGACGATTTTATTAGCCAGACACTACTCTCTCGCCCTCGGAACTCGCGTCGCGTTTCTCCGTTTATTATATATATATATATATAGTATATATACACATATATGTACATGTGTCTATATGCGTGTGCATTCTCTACGGTTATCCTCCTCTCGTCCATATTCCACCGAGGGAATTCCTCAGCGACGGGGCTAACTCGCGCCCGAGATTGAGATGACACGCCCATGACGAGAGATCACGATAAATAGATAATAAGGAAGCTGCGGCGACTGACGCCCCGAGCGATATCCGCGCGAGACCTGCCCCGAGATCCCTTTCGCGATTCGATGATCGATTATTGTCTCTCTGTCATTCGCTTCCACGAATCCCGCAACAGATTGACTTCTTTCTTCTTTTAACCCTTTATCCCGTGACTTTTTTATAGACGAAATTTCGTAGATTTTTTTTTTTTAATTTTTTTTTATTGTTATTTGACGAGATAATAATCGCAAATGAAGTTGTAGGGAAATTTGTATCGCTATTTTTTTTTCTTGTTTTTTTTTGTTGAATGCATCTGCGGCAGTGGCGAGAACGGGCCAAAACGGACCCGCGTCCTGTTGTTAGATGAAGAGATTGACTTCTTTTTTTTGTTTGTTTAACCTTTGTTAAGTAGTAAGCAGTAGTGAAGTACTTTTCGGTACTTTAAGTGCCGTTACTGAGTACTAAGAGCAAAGTGCTTGTACAATTTTGAGCATGGCTTCCTCTTTGAGGAAGCCTATGCTCAAAATTGTAATAAATGAGGAAACAATGTGCACATTAATTTGCAGCTCTTTCGTAACGTAAAAAAAAAATGTCTGTCTCATAAAATCATTTTACTCCCAAGCCAATGTTTTTCATTTAAATCCCAAAAATACGATTTTTCGCGGATAAAATCGAGATTATTAATGTCTCATTCGTTTTTGATGTTTCATTTTTGAAAAAGAGAAACAAAATTTCGTCAAAAAAATTGCAAGGTTACCCCCTTTCGAGTCAATTTTTCGCGTTTCACAACGTTCTGAAGCTGCCCGATAGAACGCATCTAGAACTTCGGACAAGACCTTATCTTGTGTATTTTTTCCCGGAGAACACGACGACCACCTCGGATTTTCCCTAGCTCCATTGGGCGTCGAGATATCGATCTTCGAAAATCATGAAAATCCGACGTTTTTTCCAAATTGGCTCAAAAATTGAAGAATCGTTGTTCACTCGATTTTTTTTTTTTTTGTTTCACGGCTATATTCGACGCATTTTTTCCCGGCGAACACGAATATAACAATTATTTTACTCCGAGCCCAATATTTTCCATTTAAATCCCAAAAATACGATTTTTTTATGCATAAAATCGACACCTTTCTCACTTTCGGCCACTGTACTAAATCCATACGACCCAGATTTAGTCGTTAGACATCCAGTCGACCTCCACTCACTACCCAAAGGTCCAGTCGTCGTAGTCCAGTCGATTAGTCTGTTACCAAGGATTGGAAACGGAGAGTTTGGTCGTTTATGAAAAAATGTTGGCCCTGAACAGAGTTGTTCGATTTGAAAATTCTTCACCAAATTTCGTACTCGTGGAACTGCGCCTCGTCCGATTAAGAAGAAAAAGTACTTTGTACTTTGTATTTTATAAAAGTACTTTAAGTACGGAAATTACTTTGTACTCAAAGTATTTGCGGTACTTGGTACTCCGTAGAGTAAGTACTTTTCGGTACTTTGCCCAGCTCTGAAACGGACCCGCGTCCGGTATGCGAGATGAAACCTTTTTATTTGTCATATCCTGTATGGGTTCGAAGTTCGACAGTTTTGAGTCGCTCTGTGTTGCACCGTCGCACGCGTGGGCGAAGCGAAAGCATTCAACAGCAGACATTTCTTCGTCCAAGGTTCACAAATTTTTACTCTCCAATTTCAATTTGACAAATTTTATTTTTTTTTTCTCACAAAAAATCGTGTTTTTGCCTAAAAACTAAATTGAAAAAACTTGCCAAAAAAAAAGCAAATAAAATAAAAATTATGGACGCCTGTGGACAAGACTTGTTCGTTAAACCCACAAACCGTTTTGTTCCCATGTATTCTAGTAGTTCGGGGATGGGAGAGGACACTCGGAGAAGGCGAAGCTCTCGGCTGACGGATTATTGGCCATCCATCTCTCGGAGCTTCAAAGAGGGTGTCTTCGCTTCGAGAATTAAAAAAAAAAAAAAAAAAAAAAAATATGAGTTCTTCTCACGAACACGAAGTTCTCGCCGCTACGTGGGTGCTTGCATTTTTTTTATTAATTCACTCTCGGCTCTCCTTTGCCTATTAAAAATTTTAATTAATAATAACAAACGAAAGAGACACAATGATGAAAGAGAGGAAGGAATCGCGTCATCTACTTTTGTATCATAAAGAATATAACATTTAATTTTCATGCTTCCATCCCCGTCAAGTGGAAAAGACAAAGTGTGTCTCCCGACTCTCATTTGTCCATCCACGACTCTAATTAGTTTGGCGATAGCGGGGCAAGACGGGCGACTTTTCATTTGAATAGTCCGCGAAAAAAAAGAAAAAAAGAAAAAAATACCTTCCATGAAAGACAAAAATATCAAAATTAAAAAATATGAAACACATAATAAAAAACAAATTATTACTGTACGAAAGAGATCTCAACTGTACAGGACAAGTTATTGCCGTTAGGAAGCAGCCTATCGAGCACAGTTTCCTCGGGACGAACCAAAAATCCCAAAATGAAAAAAATATCAAACCTAAAATTAAAAAAAAAAATTAATTACAATATAAAAAGAAAGTCCAACTGTAAAGGACGAGTCATTGTCGTTGGTGCGCAGCCAATCTAGCACAGTTTCCTCGGGACGAACCAAAAATCCCAAAATGGAAAAAATATCAAACCCAAAATTAAAAAACAAAAAAAATTAATTACAATATAAAAAGAAAGTCCAACTGTAAAGGACGAGTCATTGTTGTTCGTACGCAGCCAATCGAGCACACTTTCCTCGGGACGAACCAAAAATCCCAAAATGAAAAAAATATCAAAACCAAAATTTAAAAAAAAAAAATTAATTACAATATAAAAAGAAAGTCCAACTGTAAAGGACGAGTCATTGTCGTTGGTACGCAGCCAATCGAGCACAGTTTCCTCGGGACGAACCAAAAATCCCAAAATGAAAAAAATATCAAACCCAAGATAAAAAAAAAAAAAAAATTAATTACAATATAAAAAGAAAGTCCAACTGTAAAGGACGAGTCATTGTCGTTGGTGCGCGGCCAATCGAGCACAGTTTCCTCGGGACGAGGCTTGGCTCGTATCGTGATGAAATTCCGTTCGGTTAAAGTTCCAATTTGTCGTGATCGTCGAGAGCAAGAGCCGTGTAACCCTTCGGCACATGTTCACGCAGGCACGTATAAGTGTGCGCGCGCATGATACACGAAGAGGGAATGCAAAGCGATCGCGGAGTCGTGAGGATAGTATACGACGGAGAATAACGCCGAGGAGCGCGCCCCCGTGTCCACGGCTCGCGCCTTCCGCGAGTGAATAACGTGGGAGTGCCCGGGCGCGTATTCTCCGGCACCTGTGTGTTTTGTCCCCTACGATCTCCTGGTATCTCCGAGCCGAGGAGATACCCGGAGACCGGAGCGGACGAAGGATAAAACCTCCCGTTCGTATCTCGCGAACGACGAGGATGAACAATCAGCGAGAGACGAGAAATGGGAACGGAGAAACGTAAGGGAAATATATTTTATTACACATATACATATACATATACACATACATATGCATATATCTATATATGTAGATATATAGATATATATGTTGTGGTAACGTGGTTGTACTTGAGCCTGTTTGGTACACCACATCGGCAGAGAGAATTTATACATATATATATATATATATATATATATATATATATATATATATATATATATATATATATATATATATATATGGGAGTGTATATGATGTACAGGGGTTATTACAACGGCAGCAAGGCACGACGCGGATTGCTCACCGCACGGTTTGCCCGCCCGTTCCGCCCGTTTCGCCGTCGGGAATCCGCTGCACTTTGCGAACTCGAGATATATTGAGAGTTACTTATTCGAGAGTGCATCCACTGTTGAAACATCGAGGTACTCAGAAATATTCGATTTTGAGTTCTCTGCTTGCTTTCAGGGACTTGATTTTAGCTCACTATAATTTTTTATAGAATAGAATAATTTTGTTTATTGGTTCAATTAGAATTGAATTGGAAATTTTTATTTTTCAATCAGTGATTATTCTGAGAACTGATTGAAAAAAAGTGAACACTCTTTTTTTACACGGGGTATTAAATTATGCTATTAAATTATGCTGACACCTCGGTCTACATTTTTTTTTTCTCGATTCCTCTACGATTATCCGATCTTGATGTAACGATTTTTTAATAATCTTAATTGGAATTTAATTACAATTTTAATTTTCGAATTACAGATTTTTTTAGAGCTGAGCATGAAAGTGACTTTTACTTAAACAAGCTATCGCTGTTAAACTATGCCGATCCCTCGGTGTATATGTATATTTTTTTTATTTCTCAACGATCTAATGATTTTTTAAGAATTTAATGACAATTTTGATTTTCGAATTACAGATTTTTTAGAACTGAGCATAAAAGTGACTTTTACTTAAACAAGGTATCGCTATTGAATTATGTCCAAACACCTCGGTGTATTTCCAATTTTTTTTTTCGTCTACGATTATCAGATTTCTAAGTATAATAATCGAAATAGGAACGAATATTTAGCCTATTTTTACTATTTACAAAAGCATAATTGCACGAATGACCAGCATGATCGTTAGAAAAAAAAAAAAAAAAACACTCTGCTGCATGATCGGTAATGCGGTGGTTAAAGAACTACAAACTATTCGAACTATTTGTCTCTCCGTTTTCCAAAACAGAATATCCGTTTCACGGGCCCCGATAAAAGGTAAAAAATAAAATAAAAACGCTCCACGGAATTCTACGCACAGCGACGAGGTATTAAGCAGGGACAATAATCTCGCTGCCGTGTGCTTTGACCGGGGCGGCGTGAACTGTAAGACCGCGTGTGAACGGCCTTTCGAGAATGGCTCAAGAGGGCCATTGTCGGGATCCCGAGCGAGCCGAAGGACCCAAAATGACTTCATAAAACCCGTACGTTTTCCGAGAACGTGTAATCGCGAGAGCCAACGATCGCGTTGTGCGCTCCCGTCTTTTTTCCCTTTATTTTATTTTATTTTTTCTAATACAGTGAATAAATACCTTCATCTCCCCTTTTCTCGGTGCGACATATATCTTTCTTTTTGTTTTTTTTTTTTTTTTTTTTTTATCCCCGAGGCCGAGACGTTAAGACTCGCGTCCCGATATCGCCCGAAGCGTTACCTCACGGCGTATTAACACGTAACACATCAAACGGGCCCGTTCCTCCTCCCGATCGCCTCGTATTGCGGTACACGAAATATCAAGCTCGCAACCGATATTTTATGTCCCGTAAAAAGGAAGGAAGGAACAAAAAAAATGTTGGGCGAGCACGAATGGAACGGGACGGCGCGGCTCGAGGAAACAACCGGAGACGAGAGGAAGGAAAAGAACGAGAGGAAGGAAAAGAATGAGATGAGCGTGCGAGGGAAGGAGCGAAGAGGCCGGTCAATTGACGTAGAGCCGATATAAACGTCCGCGTAAATTCGTGGCTGGTTAGCCAGTGTCTGCTCGTGGTTTACCTTTCTCTTTGTTTATTTTTTATTTACTTTTTTATTTTTTTTATTTTTTTTTTTTATTTTTTCTCTCGCGGTTATTCCGGCGAAGCAGCGACTGCGAGAGTCAACCGAGTCTGGCGGGGCGAGTTGAGCGAGATATCGTAAAGTCGATTCGTTAACCGAGCGACTTTATAGTATTTTCGCCCAGTCGGATTTCACCTGACGTTTTCGGGACGGGAGAGATAAAGAGCCATCGAGTGGGCGGTGGGTCCTCCGTAAAAAAAAATCATATATATATATATATATTTTTTTTTTTTGGTTGTTGTTGAATTCCCGGTCGATCGCAGTAAAGTTTAATGATAACGATGATGAGATTGTTAACCGGTACGCGTTTCTACGTTTAGTGCGCGCTTAATTGCGTCGGAATTAATTGGCCTTTCGCAAAGTAGGTTTCTTGGCGGTTGTTTTCTTTTTTTGTTTATTGAGAATAAGATGGGGACGAGACACTTTGGCGATTCTCGGCCGAAAGACGTGGTTTGTTTAGCTTGATCGCTAATCTAAAAATAAAGTCGTAGAAAAAGAGGTTCTGTGATCGTGTAAAAAATTGCCAGTTTTTATGCATCTGATTTTAGGGAGAGTTTAATTTAAAAAAAAATTTTGTCCCTATAATTTAAAAAAAATGAAACTTCTCCGGTAATTTGTTTATTTTCGGAGCTGAGAAGTTTTTCTGCACAAATTTACGAACAATCGATCGCGTGGGATTTTTATTATTTATATATATTTTTTAGCCGATAACCCAATCGCAAAATCAAGTGCTGATCAAGTGCTGATATCATCGAACCCCCTTAACTCAAATGTAGAAGAGAAGATATATGAGAAAATCTATATATACATATAGATTTATATATATACATATATATATATATATATATATACATATATATATATATACATATATATATATATATACATATATATAAAAAATATATATAAATCTATATATATATATATTTATATATATAAATATATATACTAAGATCATGCGAAAGAGATGAACTATCGAATCTGACATTCCGATCCAGTCCGCTGCCACAACAGCCGAGCGCGATACCGCGTCCGTTCTTATTATTACAAATTATTTATTTGCATTTCCAAATGATCCATGAAAAATCACGGTATTATGCTAATGCGACGATTAACATATGAGAGGAAGGAATGGAGGGGAAGACGCGATATTTCAAATCTGGACTGCTCCACGCTCGCACCAACCCCACGAGACTCCGCATCTCCCTTCCTCGCTCTCGAATCCCAAACGGTCAATTTTTTGCCCCTCGGGATCTTAAGAAATTAAGTTCTTCTCGGAAAAGAGGTTTTCCAAAGGCTTTCCCGCGTACGTTTAATTTTTTTAACCGATCTATAAATCATGCCTCGACTTTCGACGTTTCTATTTAGAAATCGAAATAGATCTACACGGTACAAAAGAAACAAGAATTTGTCCATTTGACAACAATTTTACAAAAATACGGAAAAAAAAATCATTAATGAGACGGGAAACGGAGGACACGTTTCTATGTGACGAACGACTTTTCCTTGTCAAATTTGTATTATTAATGTAATTAAGATAATCCGAGTAGAAATCTTCGAGGGTTACATCGGGCCCTGATAGGGTGCTGATAAGGTCTTATCAGGCCCTTGTCAGGCCTTTTTAGGACCTTATCAGGGCCAGATCTAACACTCAAAAATTTCTATTCGGGTACAGCAAGGAAGGGTTATCAAACGAGTGCTAAATCTTAACAATTCTTTATCCAAAATGTGCATTTATTAATGGTAACGGAAGTCGATTTGTTCTGCTGAATGGGTCCTCAATCAAGGAAAATATTGATAACGATATTTTTGCAAATACATAAGTTGATAAATGCAAACTTCCGTGAGGATACATTTTCGTTGTATTTTTTTTTTGAATGAGCAATCTTTGTTTTTCAACCAATTTTAATTGTACCACAGCTCATTTTGTTCATCGAACGTTGCTCTGCGAATTCACCAAGCATATTTTTTTTATAGTCTTGGCCGTTTAAAAATCACAGTAGTTTAATTATGGGGAAAAAGAATTCACCGGTTGAACAACAGGCTCTATTGGTCAAAGGTCAATCCTCCAAAAAATCCACTCGGTGAATTCGTAGAGCGAAGGTTGAGAAACAAAATGCGCTGTGGTACATTAAATTAAGTTAAAAAATAGGGTCTTTACTCTCTAAAAACCCAACAAAAACGTACTATCACGGAAATTTGCATCTACCAATTGTTCTTGCAGAACGATCATCATTAATATGTCTCATGATTGAAGACACATGCAAATCTGTCAATAAATAAATACAATTTAGGGTATCTCAATGTCAATAATAAAAATGTAACTAACAAAATTTAACGTAATTTTTTTTTTTTACCGTCAACTTTCGAGATTGTAGCACAAACTGGCAGTCCGTCGACTCAGTTCGGAGGGCAGAGGAGAGTTCGGATTTTGGGCGTGCGGAACGATAAGTGATGCGAGGGTGGGCTCCCCACTTGACTTCGTTGTGAGATACGTAAACGTAATTAGCGTTGGCCTATCATTATGTGGTAGCGAGGCCACTCCCCCGTCACATTATATGTTTATAAATCAGATATGGGACGGCAGTAAAACACGAAGTAAACGAAGTGAAGAGGAGATCCTCTTGGCCCGGTCCCATGGCTCTCCCCCGAGGGTCTCTCGGTAACCCGTCGCCTTTTCTTTTTCTTCTTCTTCTTCACTTCTCGCTCTCACCCTCCGGAGCTCTCCTCACTCCCGAGAGATACTCCAGGTATAGAAATTCTTATGCTAATGATTTTATGACCAGGGAAACGAATGCTCGTCATATTATTTTAATCGCGTGGGTTTTCACGACCTATACGAAAGCTACGGGCAGAGCAAGAGTAATATTAAATTAAAAAAAAAAAAAAAAAGCAAAAAAAAGTTTGTATACACAAGTTGACTCTGGGAACGAGAAACAAAAAAAAAAAAAAATTGAAAGAGACAACGAGAAAAAATAAAATGAATTACGGTTTATCAAGAAAATAAATATAATGTATCTGCATTGGGTTTACCCATTTAATTCCCCGTAAAATCATTGCTAGCAGCGGTTTTTTTTTTTTTTTAGAATTAAAGGATTCTACCGATAATTAAGACTCTGCGAACGAGAAACAAAAAAGAATGGAAGAGACAACGAGAAAAAATAAAATAAATTACTGTTTATCAAGAAAATAAAAATAATGTCTCTGCATTACATTTACCCTTTTAATTCCCCGTAAAATCATTATTAGCGGCGTTTTTTTTTTCGAATAAAGGTGTTCGACCGATAATGAATTTTCTTGGTCAATCAATATGATCATTCGCGCGAGGAGCAAAAGACTCGCTGATTGGACCCTCGATCCTCCGGATAAAAGACAAGAGGAACGGAATATGCCCTGGTAATTCTGAATAAATTTATTCAGCCGCAGCCGCGTATTTTATGATGCATTGTAATGGCGAAAGGCGCACGCACATAAGTTGCGCCAAAGTGAGACGTCAAGAGAGCCCCGAGAGAGGGAGATGCACCGAGGGAGCGAACGAAGGAGCACGCACCCGCGGAAGCGGAATAATACCTATGAGGTAACAATTACATTGTCGGGAATACCGAGACGCGTTCTGCCGCGAGAGGCGCACTCGTGAGATCGAGCGTGTGTGCGCGCGCGCTTTATTATATATGCGTATGTAAATGTGCGAGGGCGTACCGAGGCGAGGGCCGAGGCGAGAGAGCGTTGCGTTTCCATCGCTCGTTGCGCGATGCACAAAGTCATGCGGATACAAGTGCGTTAGGGGATACACGGAGGTAGTTCGCTCGCGGAGGTAAAGAACGAGGACGATGTACTCTTCGGTGCATGGTCTTGGTGCGCTCTGACGGCAGGTGCAACGGCCAACAGCTGATACTCGGTAAGTCCACCCACACAGCCAGCACAGAGTCGAGAGCACGGGACTCGGGACACCTTGACGGATATTGCACCGACAAGTTGCGACTGTGGTAACTCTCGTAACAGTTTGCGATGTTTACGGGCAAGGTGCGCCCTAAAACGAAGACTTTTTTCCGTCGCTGCGAAAGTAGGACAACCACCGCAGTTGCCACTTTTTTTTCGAGGCGAGGAATTATTTATTGATGATGGGAAAGCTCCAATAGCAATAGCAATAGCAATGGCAATATAGCAGTATACTAATATAACGATAGCAATATATCAGAGCTGGGTAAAGTACCGAAAAGTACTTAAAGTACTAAGTACTAAGTACCGCAAGTACTTTACGTACAAAGCAATTTCCGTACTTAAAGTACCTTTATAAAATACAAAGTGCAAAGTACTTTTTTTCTTCTTAAACGAAAGGGCGAAGCTCCACGAGTACGAAATTTAGAGAAAAATTTTCAAATTCAACGGCCCTGTTCAGGACCAACATTTTTTCAAAACGTCCAAACTCTTCGTTTCCAATCCTTGGTAACGGACTAATCGAATTGACTACGACGACTGGATCTTGGTATAGTGAGTGGAAGTGAAGTGGATGTATGACAACTAAATCTAGGACGTATGGATCTTGTACAGTGGCCGAAAGTGAGAAAGGTCTCGATATTATGCATCAAGCACAGTATTTTTGGGATTTAAATCGAAAATATTGGACTGGGAGTAAAATAATTGTTACATTCGTGTTCAGCGGGAAAAAATACGTCGAATATAGCCTTGAAACAAAAAAAAATCGAGTGAACCACGAATTTCAATTTTTGAGCCACTTTCGAAAAAACGTCGATTTTCGTGATTTTCGAAGGTCGAAATATCGGCTCTCAATGGAGCTACGGAAAATCCGAGGTGCTCGTCGTCTTCTACGGGAAAAAATACACAAGATAAGTTCTTGTCCGAAGTTCTAGAAGCGTTTTATCGGGCAGTTTGAGAACGTTGAAAAACGCGAATGAAAAATGAACTGCCACGTATTTCGATGTATTTTTTTCCCGCTGAACACGAGTCCGCTGGATTTTTTGGCATTAAAGTACAGTGAGACATTGAAAATCTCGATTGTACGCATGAAAAATCGTTTTTTGGTGATTTAAATGAAAATTTATTGGATTGGGAGTGAAATAATTTTATGAAACAGACATTTTTTTTACATTACGAAAGAGGTGAAAAGTAATTTACACGTCGTTACCTCATTTATTAAAATTTTGAGCATAGCCTCCTTAAAGATGACACTATGCTCAAAATTGCACAAGTACTCTGCCCTTGGTACTCGGTAATGGTATTTAAAGTACCGAAAAGTACTTTGGATACTTCAAGCATGTCCTCTCAGTACTAATAAGTGCTCGTGTACTTTAAGTACTGCCCAGCTCTGCAATATAGCGATAGCAATAGCAATAGCAATATTTTGATGTCCAAAATAAACATTGTCGATCTTGATGCGAATGTGAATCTTATTTGCGTTTGGACGTGGGTTTACCTACCTACAAAGTCATTAATATCAAAAGTATTTTACGGTTCGATAACGAAAGAGAACGTTCTCCCTCATTGGCATAAAACGCATCGAATCCATCTCGAGAGCCAACCGTTGGCACGTTAAAATCAAATCTCTCTCTTTCCTCGCTGACCCATTCGTTCGCTCGGCACCTCGTTCCATAAACTCGATAATTTAACAACCCGGCTATCACCGTCAAAGCCCTGACTGCGCAAACAAACGTTCCGTCAATCATGAATATTTCACAAAAGACACCTCGAAAGTTCCCACTGACTCTTAGCACAGTCGTACAACGACAGTGTGTCAAACATCTCTTCGGCTATCAAAGTGGATTGTCTTTCTGGTCACGTGACCGAGCGACCTCGGTATATTGCAGCGCCGCTTCCGGTGACCTCCTTTACCCGAACGATGAAAATTCAACCGGTCATCCTCGCTTCTCGGACTTCTCCTCATTGCTTATGTATCGTCCCGATTCGAGATTGCGCGAACGAAACGACGCCCCGACGCCCACCGCGCACCTCGCTGTACGTTACGACGAACGAATTTCCTCGTTTCCGCGTGTTCGTAAGCGGCGAAACTGCGCAACCGCAAATTTCGCCGACCTCGACGAGCGATAACGCGATGAATCCCGGTGCAACGGAGAGTTTTGTGAGCGAACTCGTTGCGGCCACTGGCAGGTGGATGTAACCCTCGCGTTGAACGCGCTGAACGCGCACAACGGAGAGGAGAGTCACCGGGCAATCCGTCGGTTCACCGCGAGGCAAAACAACGATAATGCAAGCGAGTGGGAGTGCGCAGCGCAAACGCACATGCTCGCCACCGACGATTTTTGCAGACTATATGGGTCGAAATTAACATCGGGTAAGCGAGCGTTAATTGCGAGAGCAAACTCCCTCTCGGCGCGCTATCACTCGCCAAATCGAGTAGCCGAATGCGTGTGTGCGCGCTCCCGCTTTCGCGGCCGCTCTGCACGCTCCAAGTATTTACACTGTAAATCGTACGACGAGACTGACGTACACTCTCGGAAACTGCTGTACCGCAACACTCCACAGACTCCGGCATAAGCAGCACGCGAACTGGGAGATGCACCGGGGAGACCCGGGGGGTGGGGGGGGGGGGGGAGGTTATAACCCGGCTTTAATTACCGTCGTCCCGGTGTACAACGAAAATTATGCCATCGGCGACAAAGGTGGACACTGGCGCGGAGGTACTCGACGCTAAATGCTGCGTAATTCATTGGAGATGTTCATTAACCCGACGACTGCATCGCTCGCGTATAAGGCGCCGGCTCCACGGATCCCGATGTGTTAACGATATTTATCGTCGGTTTTTCTTTCTTTCACTTTATTCGCTGTCCGGTAATTGAATTTTATGGATCGACAGTCATTCTGTTGAAATCGTTCTCGTAAAGGGAGTGGATAGGAAATTGATTGCGCAGACGAGAATCGGCTCTCGTACGCGGAGAATCACAATGTTTTTTGCTTCCTATGTTTTTGTAGAATTTTTTTTTTTTTTTAGATTTTAATGTCGGAGTACTTAAAATAGCCTGAAAGGTCGAGAAATGTCATTTTTAGCTGGCGTCCGGACGTATTTGTATGTGTGTGGGTGTGTGTGCGTGTGCGTGTGCGTGTGCGTGTGCGTGTGTGCGTGTGCGTGTGCGTGTGCGCGTGCGTGTGCGCGTGCGCGTGTGCGCGTGCGCGTGCGCGTGCGCGTGCGCGCGTGCGCGCGTGCGCGCGTGCGCGCGTGCGCGCGTGCGCGCGTGCGTGCGTGCGCGCGTGCGTGCGTGCGTGCGTGCGTGCGTGCGTGCGTGCGTGCGTGCGTGCGTGTGTGCGTGTGTGTGTGTGTGTGTGTGTGTGTGTGTGTGTGTGTGTGTGTGTGTGTGTGTTACAACGTGGAGGCGTTTAAAACGGCTATAACTGAGAAACGGTTTGAGATAGTCAGTTAAAATTTGGTACACTAGTAGAGTGGTCGCGTCTCTTCATTCAGTGCAACTTTTATGAATATTGAGGCCAAATTGGAAATGTTACGGGATTTTGAATTTTTTTTTGAAAGACGTCTGTGATATCTCTGACTTGCGTAAATTTTGAGCTATCGTCCTAAAACTTCACGCGAATGTAATATTTTCATCAAAGACTTTTGGTATTGAATTGGTATTGGTATTGAATTGAATTTGGTATTGAATTTGGCCAAAATCTATCCAATCGGTCAGATTTTATGGGGTTTTGATTTTTTTTTTTTTGAAAAATGCCTAAAAAATTGTCTAATACCAGTAACATGGACGTAACTCAAATTTATTATGGGGACGGAGTAACACTGTACAGTGTTTGACACTAAACTTGGCGAAAATTGATATATCCGTTTAGATTTTACGGGATTTTTAAATTTTTAAATTTTTTATGAGTAAGCCAATAATACAAAAAATGCATTCTCATAGAAGAAGCTTCGCGAATAAAGAAACATTGAAAAAGCCATGTGAAAATTTCAATTTGCAACTTTGAAGACACAGCCATATGAAAAGTATTAATTTTCAACATTTCTTCTTTTGGTTACCGCTAATTTTACATTTTCCTCCTCAGTTGAGAGTACCGTTTGTCGAGAATAAAAAATGGTGGGCATTCTCGGACAAAAAAAATGTTTGTTAACTGTAAAGAACTTTCTTTTTTTTTTTTTTTTTTTTATTCGAAGCGAAGAGGCTAAAGTTACGAATCTTATGCACCGGTCGGTGTGATAAACAGTCGAGTGCATAAAAATATATGCATATTTTTTTTCTATCGGCTAATTGACACAAATTGGTCAACCGCACCTTACGCAACGAGTTTGCATCGGTGCGAGGGAAAGAGGACGATGATTTTTTTTTTATGTGAAAAAGGAAGACTTCGAGTGTAAAAAAAAAAAGCGATCTTTAGAAACTCGTCGAGCGACGTCGGGAGGACACGCAAAAACGCGTGTAAATTTTGCTCGCGGATCGCCAATGAGAACACCGCGAGGAACTAATTGCCGTCCCATCAGCTGCTCCCCCGCAGTTCCTCTCGCTCATCCTTTCGCCTTTTCTGCCAGCTCGCTCGCTCGCGTTAAACCGCGGGGCTTTTCGAACCGGCACGGCATTCCAGGAATACCGTCTCGCGATCTTCCGGGCGCCCCGTGCGCACGCGCCCGCGATAGTCGCCACGTTTCCGATTACGAATTCACGAAATGCCGAGAGGCGCACCGGCAACGGCGATCGCACCGATCATCGCCTTGCTCCGTGCATTCCCCGAGTCACATCGGCCACGGTTGAATGCGGCAAAGCCCGCATCCACATGCCATAATGACGGATGACTCGCTCACCACTCTCCCGACTAATCGTTAACACCTTGTTGACAATTTTAGAAAAAAAAAAAGGAAGAAAAAGGCCCTGCGAGATCTCAAGCAATGTGAGGTGTAAAGTTGTGAAGAAAATTACGTAAAAAAGTAACATTTTTTTCGAGGATTTTTGCTATTGGTGCCTAAAATAAAAATTTCTACGAGATTTCGAGCACCGTTCGCTATCAGTTTAAGAAGAAAATTACGCAATAAGAAACATTTTTTCTATTATATTTGGTGCTGTGATTAGGGTAAAAGTGGGGAATATGGACCGGTCCATGTTTCATTGATTTACGTGTTAATCGGGGTGGTTCATCTTCAGCACGTTTACCCTAAACAAAGTTCTACGAGATTGAAAACACTGTTTTGTGTAAATTTTAGAGGAAAATTACTCAAAAAGAAAAAAATGTCTGCAATTTTTGGTATTGTTATTACAGGATAAAAACAAGGTCTACGAGGCTTCAAGCGCTGATCGGTGTGAAATTTCGAAGTGAATTACGCCAAAAGAAACGTATCTTCTATATTTTTTTTGGTATTGTGATTATGAATTGAAAAAAAAAATTCTACGAGATTCCAAGCACTATTCGGTGTAAATTTAGAATAAAATTACGTCAAAAGAACAAGTGTCTCCAACAAAAAATGAAAACCACTGACACAAGGATTTTTCATCCATTCCACGATCCGCGAAAATATCCATAGTCCATTTTGCCCCACCTCCCCTAGATCCGTCCGACCGTCGACAGAGCCCACACATACCCGATCAAAAAAGATTCGAGTAAATTATTTACCGTTCCGCGTGTCGTACCTCCCCTCGTCACGATTCGCGTACAATACGGGACGCTTGCAAAGAGAAGTTACTAATTTCGAACAAGCTCATTCAGATGCCACAGGGTATCCCGCGGAGGCTCCGGGATGCTTCCACGGGTCGTGCGCGAGATGCCTCTCGTGTCTCTTCCTCCTCCCCATTTATTCCCCTTCCTTTTATATTGTTTGTCGTTTATATACCTTGCTCCTTGCAGTTGTTCCCCTCCTCGTCATTGTTTTATTCCTATTATATTCTTTCCCCCGTTATTTTTTTACTTTTTTTTTTTTTTCTACCATCCTCCATCTTCATTTTTTATTTTTACCAAAAAAAAAAAAAAGAAAAAACAAAAACAACAAAAAAAGAATTATTATTTATTTCTTTTGGAAGATATTGCGGGACTACGAGCTGCCGGAGAGCTCGGGCCATAATATGCGAGTCCGGTAAGAGTAAGGTCCGCTGCTCTTTCTCGCTGGCTGCCTCTCTCCCTGTCTCGCCCACCCTCCCGAGGAAGAGGAGAGCTCCGTCGAGCTTGTCCGCTCGGGAGAGGCTGTAGGATATGGGTATAGAGGTCCGAAGTTCTCGGGTCCTCTCGCGGAACGACGACGACCTGTAACGTTGCCAGGGCGGCCCCGCGATGCCTATAACCGTGTATGCATGTTCGGTGCATAAATAAGGAGCGCAGCTCGGGAGGCATTAAATCACGCGCGAGGATCGCGTGCGCGCCCGGTGAGTCGAACGGAGATGGAGACTACGAAAGAGCGGAGTTGGGGCAATGAAGAAGAGATAGAGAGAAGTAAAAAAGAGATATATATGTGTGTATATATATATATATATATATATAGGTATGTATATATATATATAGATATGTATATGTATAAGATATATATAAGTGAGTGTGCCGTACCAGGAGCAGAAGCAGCAGAGGGACCTGCACCTCCGTGAGGAGTCCTCGTCGTCGAGGATTACGTTTAGTTCGCGTTGGGCCGCTCCTGCTCCCGCCACCCCGTCGAGCCAATATGCCCTCGCATCAGGAGCGCACCTTGGGCTCTGTGCCTTCTTGAGTAGTCGGCCGATTATGCCTCCCTGCCGCACCGTCACACCTGTAACCCCTCAGGGTCTTGCGTACCTACGGTACGATAAAAATATTGTGGGCTACTTGCCGTTGCGATAATACGAGGCTCAACCGGAGATCGGGGTCTCAACATCCTGGATGAATGGACCTGCGAAATAGAGTGAAGTATCATTGTTATGCGCGTCTACCGGAGGTCTGGCCATTGGGACCATTTTAAGCGCAATCGTTTAACATATTCATTGATACGATGGAAGAGGTGTAATTGAAAGAATACGTCGGAAAGAGGTATACCATTTTTGGGTAAAATATACTTTAGGTATGATTGATGTATTTCTTGAAAGGTAGGGCTGCTTGAGTAGTCGGGCGATTATGCGTCCCTGCCGTACCGTCACACCTGTAACCCCTCAGGGTCTTGCGTACCTACGGTACGATAAAAATATTGTGGGCTACTTGCCGCTGCGATAATACGAGGCTCAACCGGAGATCGGGGTCTCAACATCCTGGATGAATGGACCTGCGAAATAGAGTTAAGTATCATTGTTATGCGCGTCTACCGGAGGTCTGGCCATTGGGACCATTTTAAGCGCAATCGTTTAACATATTCATTGATACGACGGAAGACGTGTAATTGAACGAATACATCAGAAACTAGTATACCATTTTTTTGGTAAAATATACTTTAGGTATGAGTGATGTATTTCTTGAAAGGCAGAGCTGCTTGAGTAGTCGGGCGATTAGGCGTCCCTGCCATACCGTCGCTATAAAACTGCTACTTTATAAGGAAAGTACGACTGGATCGTTTGCGATTTTTTCAGTTTTTACATTCGAAACAACTATACAATTCTTTGGGAAAAATATACCTTAGGTATTAGTTATTGAGGTGAGTGATGTATTTTTTGAAAAGTATAGCTGCTTGAGTAGTCGGGCGATTATGCCTCCGTGCCTTACCTACGATACGATGAAAATATTGTGTGCTACACACCGTTACGATAACACGAGGCTGAACGGACGATCGGAGTCTACTTCAACAACTTGCACCGGAGATCGGGGTCTCAACATCCTGAACCGGAGATCGGGAGCCTCCTTTTAACAACCCTCGAGGCGATCGAATGGACCTGCGAAGTAGAAACATATACTTGAAATGTAATGTGTGAAGAAAATTATTATTGACTCGCGAGAGATGTATTGTGTGTACGATGTGCATCTACCGGAGATCGGTCCATTTGGACGATTTTAGGCGTTTGACACATCAATTGTCATGATCGAAGACGCGCAATTGAAAGCGTATACTAAAGAAATACATCCGAAATATGTGTACACTTCTTCCGGGAAAATATCTTTTAGACGGCCGAAGGACTTCGGTTGATGGCCAATTGGCAATATGCATTGTACGATTTAAGTTTGTTACGTGTCAAACACCTGTTCCATCTTATGTGTTATCAATAAATTCACCACTACTATTATATTTTAGGTATGACTGGTGTATTTCTTTTTATATGTATTTAAGTGGAACGATTTTTTGCACATACGCATTTTAACATAATACAACCTTTTTTTTTTCGTGCAACCGTCAATGCACATGGCCAATTGGCAATATGCATTGTAAGATTTACTTTTCTTATCTATCGAAAACTAGTCCATATTATTGACAATAAATTCACCACTACTATATTTTAGGTACGACATGTGTATTATTCATCGATATCTATATATGTGTACATAAGTACATATACACGTACCACTTATATATAAGTGGGACGTTTTTTGTTCACGCATATTTGTCCGCAACGGAACGTTTTTTGAAAACTTGATTGACAAATTGTTTGAAATAATAATAATAATGACGATAAGAACGGCAAATAGCAACAGCGGAGTGAACGGAGCGAAGAATCGCACCCGAAAAAAGCGGCGTACCCATCGCGATCTATCAACGAGAAATAAGTGCATCGGGATGAAGAAGGGAAGTTGGGAATTTTAATGTACCTCCGGTGGTAAATCGGGGATGAGAGGCGCTGCAGCACGATACACAGAAAGAGAGAAGAGAGACGAACAAGTATAGTGGGCAGAGCGTGCTGGTTTGCTCCCACCCCCCGCGGAGCCAATCACCGACCGAGAAATGGTAGCTGGTGGAGTAGCATCGGCGGCGCATCTCCTCACGATCCTCGGGTCCATCCTCGACTTTATGCCAATTTCTTTTTTATCTCACAAATTAAAAAAAAAAAAAATTACTTTCAAATTCCCATCGAAACATCATTTTCCTTTTTTTTCTTCAAAACTTTATTGAAAGGAAATTTTAAAAAAATTCGCCAAAATTCGCGCCCTCCGTGCGAGGAACTCCATCTTCCTCCTCCGCTCGAGGATAAGAGTGCGAGAAGAGCGGAAAAAAAATCATCGAATTTCCATCGAGAGATGACTTTCTTTTCCTTCAAAAATGGTTTCAATTTTTTTTTTTTTTTTTTTTTTCAAAATTAGCGTTCTCCGAATGGGGAGGGCCGTTTATCTTACCTATCTCGTTGAGGACAATGGCTCGCGAAGGGAAAGTCGGAAGAAAAAAAAAACATCGAATTTCCATAAAAACATTATTTTCTCTTCCTTCCCGAATTTCTTCGAAAATGTTTTGAAATTTTTTTTTTTTTTTTTTTTTTTTCAACACTTTCGATCTGTATCCGGGTACTCCGTCTATCCTGCTCCATCAGTCGAGAATAAAAGCCCGACAAGGGGAAGTGAAAAATCAAAAATCATCATCAAATTTCCGTCGAAACATTATTTTATTTTCTTCACGAATTTCTTGAAATACGTTTAAAAATTTAAAAAAATCTTCAAAATTCATGACCGCCGTATCGGGAGCTCAATCTTTCTCCTCCCCATCCCGGATAACAGGCCGAGAAAGAGAAGCAAAAAAAAAAAAAAAAAAAATTCTCGAAGAAAAAGAAAATGTTCTTCTCCGACTTTACCCAGAGAAGAGAACATTTTCTTTTCCTTCGCGAATTTCTTCAAAAACGTTTTCAAATTTTTTTTTATCAACATTCGGCACCCGTTTCGCTGAAATTCGCGATCAGAATCCGGAGTTCCGTCAATCCTCCTCCGCCAGTCGAGGATAAGAGCCCAAGGGGAAGTAAAAAATAAAAAAAATCATCATCGAATTTCCATCGAAACATGATTGCATTTTCTTCACGATTGTCTTCAAAAACGTTTAAAAAAATCTTCAAAACTCATGAACTCCATATCAGTCGCTCCATTTTCCTCCTCCCCTTCGGATACCACCCGAGAAGGGGAAGCAGAACAAAAAAAAAAAAACAAAAAAGAAACCCAAAGCCAGAACACGAGCGACCTATGGACGAAAACCAGAAGGAGGACGATCCAAAGTAGACGGACAAGCCTCCCCGCTCGAGCTCTCGCAGGATAATGAGGAGTGGAGAAGATTTCATGCCTCGTGTTTCCTGCACGCATATACGGAATACCCGCCCCGTTGGGAAGAATATACACGCAGCGATGGTCGCGTCTCTCTCTCGCTCTCTCTCTCTCTCTCTCTCTCTCTCTCTCCACTCGCGACTCAGCGTGCTAAGAGTGAGACCGCTCGAGGCTCGGGAATGGACGGGAGAGAATAAGGAGCAAGGCTGATTGCGTCCGGACCGCGTAAATCTTGTTGATGGAAATTGTTCGCGGAGCTTCGCGGTTTGCCCTCTCGAGCGGGCTCTCGCGATTGCGCGCGTTTGGCGATTACGTCCCGGGGAGAGCGCGTTGGTCGGTAGCACACGTACTTCGCTTCCATTGCCCTTCCGTCTTCTTCTTCATCATCTTCTTCATCGTCGTTCTTCATCCGTTGCGCCTCCGCCTCGCGACTCATGCCGCGAGTTCTTTCGGTACTTCGACTTCTTCGTCGCTCGCGACCGAGGTGGAGGGAGGAGAGAGCTCTCTCCCCCCCCCCCCCCCCCCCCGCCCCTCTCGGAGTCCGAACCCGCGCGAGATTAATGAGGCCCCGTACTTGGGACTTTTAATTCCAAAGACGGAGTGCAAATAAGTACCGCCATCCATCTTGACCGCCAATTACCACCGTGCGTATACGTATGTGAGCTCGGTGCGTTCATCTCCGGTCACGTCCAGCCTTGATCTTGCGTCGGTCTCGCTCGCTCTCTCGCTACGGACGCGAAAGCTAACGCGCCTTGCCGTCGCACACGCGCGCTGGTTATGCGGGACACTGGTGAGCGGCGGGTATGTACCGAGTACCGAGTACCGGGTGGTTTATGGCCACTTTGATCCAACGAAAGTCGATTGACTGTCGGCGCGGGACCGATCGATGCTGACTTGAGTTGCAGTGTCGGGGCAAGATGGGGGCCGAAGTGGGCAGCCAGACGGCGAAGAATGTGTGACGGAATTTGTGGGGAAAAAAAAAAATGAAAAGGTAATTGTAGTTGAAATGCTGGGTAAGGAGTGGGGTGAAATGGGGACTCTGTCGGTAATGCAGATGCGGAGCGCTGGTAACAAGCGTGATAACAACGGGCTTATGGCTACTTTGACTGTCGGCGTGGAACCGATCGTCGCTGATTTGCGTTGGCAGTGTCGAGGCAAAAATAGGGGCCGAAGTGGGCAACGAGACAGCGAAGTCCTGATGTATGATGAGGGAGTTTTTGGAAAAAAGAATATAAACATTGGAATTGAAATAGTGGATAAGGAGTGGGGTGAAATCAGGACTCTGCCGGTAATGCAGGTATGGAGCGCTGATAAGAGCGGGTATGTGCCAAGTCTCGAGTACCGGGTGGTTTTAGGACCACTTTGATCCAACGAAAGTCGATGGACTGTCGACGCGGGACCGATCGATGCTGACTTGAGTTGCAGTGTCGGGGCAAAATGGGAGCCGAAGTGGACAGCCCAAAAACCGAAGTTTTTATGTATGAGGGAATTATTTGAAAAAAGTGGGGTGAAATGCGAACTCTGCCGGTAATGCAGATACGGAGCGCTGGTAACAAACGTGGCACCATTGGGTTTATGGCCACTTTGACTGTCGACGCGGGATTGATCGATGCCGACTTGCGCTCCAGTGTCGGGGCGAAATGGGGGCAAAAGTGGGCAGCCAGACGGTGAAGTACATATCATGTATGAGGGAATTTTTGGAAAAAAGAATGTATGAATTGGAATTGAAATGCTGGGTAAGGAGTGGAGTGAAATGGGGACTCTGACGATAATGCAGATACGGAGCCATGATAAGAGCGTGGTAACATCGGGTTTATGATCACTTTGCACTGAGAAAAAGGATCATTCCTACTATGACGAATAGTTCCTAAGAGAAACGTCTATGTAGATAGTTTCTCATGAGATATATTCAATTGATGGCTGAAGGACTGCGGTCGATGACCATTAGCAATATTCAATATAGATGTAAATAGTAGAGATTATTAGATATTTTTTAAAAAATCAGTCACTTGCTATGTATTGTTAATAAACACTACTACTACTTCAATTGGTTAAACTGTAATTATGGTTGCAACGATGATTTTCCGGCATTATCGTAACTATAAAATAAAGCCGTTTCGCTTGGGAACTATTTTTTATGGCAAAAAATCGGTATTGTTGCTTTTACTATGTCACTTTTTCTCGTTGTGTCTGTCGGCGCGGAACCGATCGACGCTGACTTTTGCGTTGCATTGTCGGGGGCAAAATTGGGGCCGAAGTTGGGACCAAAGGACGAAATATGATGTATCACGAAATTTTGAAGAAAAAAAAAAAATGTCGTTAACAGGGAGCTTGAAAGGGAATCCGTTCTGCCACGAGCCACGAGAAGGGAAACAAATGACGAAAGATCGGTTCAGAATTGACGCGAAATTACAAAGAAGCAATATAAACATTTCTGGGAAAAAAAAAGTGCAATTGAAACACTGAGAAAGGATTGGGAAAAATGGTGACTCTGTCGGTAATGGCAATACGAGTCGCGACGGGGTGTCCCTTGAATCGACGAGAATAAAAAAAAAAAACGTCTCCAACCGTCGGTAACGGGGAAGTCGAGTGGGAACCCGTTCTGCGACGAGCCACTGCAAGTGCAAATAAATTCCTACGGATGGTTTTCAGATTGAGGTGAAATTGAAGAAGAAGCGATGTAAAAATTTATAATTCTCAGGATTTATTTGTCGTTCCCGTCGATGATCTTCACAAGGAAAAATTAAAAAATCAAAGACCGCAGATGTTCGAGGATTTTGTTGCCGAGGATTGTCAGTCCGGCCCGAGCTTCGCTCACAGGCATTATCTCTGTGTGCCCGTGAGACCCAAATCTAAAACAGTCGACAGCATCTCTCCGAGTCAAACCCCCGAGTCGACCCAGTGTGTAAACTGGCCTCTGGGACTGCTCTCGGGACACGAGAATGAAAAAAAAAAAAAAAAAAAAAAAAAAAAAAATGTTTGAATGATCCCCAAATTAGAGGAATGTCCGGACTTTCGTTTCGAGAACTCGGATGAAGCTATAAATAATATATGTGTTCGTTGGAATGTTAATGTGGTGGGGCCTCTCTCTATCCGAGTTTCGTTACCTCTCACGGCTACGCGAGTTCTATCTTACCCCGAATACCCCTTGCCTCGGGTGTCCATAACCCGGACGGTACGGGAGAGAACTATAACGAATGTTTCGCCACAGACCCCCCGTCAAAAACTTGGCGTCCGAGGCAGGATCCGAGTCCACACGTCCACCTGAGCCTTCGAATATTTATTCCGGAAAAAAAAAAAAAAAAAGTATAAGAGTTTCGAGCTCTCCTCGGCTCCATTAATTTTCACCGATGTTCTCATTTATTCAAATATATACCACATGTACACACTCGTATATGTGAACATGTGTGTATTAGGGTGTTTCGCAAAAAGGACACTTTTAAAAATTTTCCTCCCACCCTTTTGCAATACAGATTTCGATCTCGACTCGAACCTCACGAAAGACGGTCCCTAGCAAAAAAATTCTAAGCGGTGTTGCATTCGATCTTTATACCCGAGATAAAATATAGTGCAAAATATAGTGCAATTTATATACTAGAAGCAGATACTATAAGTTACAAACTTACTCTCTGTAAATCGAAATAATAATAATAATAATAATAATAATATGCAGCACCTTTTAAACGTAATTCTCACCGAACACCTTTCGCGAGATGTTTTTCTTTTACCGATGTACGAAATTTTTTTTACCAATTTTCAACGATGTTCTCATTTATTCAAATATAGAGGTACCACATGTACACACACACACACACACATATGTATTAAGGTGTTTCACAGAAAGGACATTTTCAAAAATTGTCCTCCCACCCTTTCAAAATACATATTTCGATCTGAACTTGAACCTGACATAAGTAGGGCCCAAGCAAAAAATCATAAGAGGTGCCGCATTCAACGTTTCTACCGAAAACATTCGACTTTATTTTTGGGTATAAACAATGAATGCGGCATTTCTTAAGATTTTTTTGCTTAGTCCTGCTGTTCGCGAGGTTCAATTTCAGATTGAAATCTATATTTTTGGTGGGTTGAAAGAATATTTTTCAAACAAATTCACCTTACCGGATATTTTTAGAGTTTTCCATGTACGAATTAAAAAAAAAGCTTCCTCCATAAGGAAGCAAAATCAAAGTCTTTTGTGTTTAATACAAACAATGACGATAAGTTAAGCTCCCACCCAGTAGAACTTTATATTGTGATCGATAAAAAAAATCCTGTGCAAGTCGGTCACCGACAATTGAGAGATGCCGCATTTTTTTTTTGGATAAAACGTCGAACGCCGCACCTCTTAGGATTTTTTTCTAGGTACCGTCTTTCATCAGGTGTAATTTCAAATTAAACAGATCGATCTCAACTTGCGGATTTCGACAGATTCAACGCATCAACAAATTCACCAGATTCGACGTTTTCAACAGATTTCAATCCCATATTAATAATTTGAGCTCAAAATCTCTACTTTAAAATAGTGGAAGGAAACTCAAAGAAGAAAATGCCTTTTTTTTGTATACACCCTAAATATGTATTTGTGCAACTGTTGCGGTTTGTCTTATCGACGATGCCCGATGAGCGAAGAGGCGGATAAGAATCACGAGGACATAAAGGGATGACGGTGGAGCATGGAAGTGCGGCGAGAGGGATGCTTGCTGCTGTTGCCAGTGCTTGGACCGGGTCGTGAGGAAGGTAGGAAGGGAGGTTCGAGCTGTCAGAGGCAGAGACGCCCGGGGATGGCCCCCCCATCCTCGACGACGTTCTCTCGTCCTCGTCCTCATCTGTAATCGCGAGGGCGGCAACGTCCTGTCCTCGACAGGATCACACTGCCACCGAGCTACACTACTCTCCTCTCCTCTGTACGGTAAACTATAGGCCAGGGGAGGGGGGGGTGGCAACTGGCTCGACTCAACGTGTCACTGGTGTATAGTGAATGTATACAGCGCGGTTTAACGGTATATTCGCAACGTACGATGCATGTAGGCGGCGAACGGTGTACAACGCGAGCCGGAGGGTTTCCGCTTGGCCGCTCGCCTGGCTGCGAGAGACCTCTGCCCAAATCTATTCGCTTAGAATCGAGCTGGAATTTCCGAGGCTATCGTCGCGCCGAGATTGTACCGTGTGAGAAGAATCTGCGCTAAGGAAAATCTCGAAAGAACGGCGGTATGGAAGTTTGCAACGCAGCTTTCCTAGCCAGTCGGTGACATAATATATAGTATATAATATATAATATATAATATATAATATATAATATATAATATATAATATATAATATATAATATATAATATATAATATATAATATATAATATATAATATATAATATATAATATATAATATATAATATATAATATATAATATATAATATATAATATATAATATATAATATATAATATATAATATATAATATATAATATATAATATAATTGATTGTTTTTGTTTCTAAACAGATTGTTCCTTTACAAAAAATATATAAACACAAATTTGTTTCGACATCTTAATATCTGGTCGCATGTATAAACCTTTGGCTTTAAGGAATCTTAATAAAGTCAAACATAGAACGATAAACATATAATAGCGATAATACTCAACTTTAACTATACCAGTGATCCGACCCCTCTTCTATATAAGCCTAAGCTCTCTATTGAAATTTAAGTATACATTTCTTTGCTGCCCTATATATATTATAATATAATATAATATATACATTATTATATATACTACAATGTTATATATATATATATATATAGGGGAAACCAGGGCAAAATAGGGTAATAACGAAGCTAAAAAAAGTTACTGTAAGTCAAATCGAAGGGTACCCCGTTTTGCCCCTACACTATATATATATATAATATAAGAGGTCGATGGCCGATTGGCAATATGCAATGTAGGTGAACAGAGATAAGATTGTTGGTAATATCAAAAACTGTTACATGTTATGTATTGGCAATAAACTCACTACTATGACTACTATAATAGAATATAGGAATTCCATTCTATGAACTACATTTTCTAATGGTTGAATTTTATCTCCCAAAGCGTGCGAAGCCCGTCGATGCTGCCTAAGCGTCTATTGAGAAATAAACCGGACGTTAATTTTTGCAACTCCATACTTGTTTCTCAATCCGAATAACCAACTGCCGATGAAATTTAAAAAAAAAAAAAAAAATGTAATGGACCACCAGGTATAACCGATATCTCAGTTATTAATATAGGCGCTGCTGTTTTCAGATGCTCTTTACGGATCTCAAAGGACTTTATCCACGTCGAGAAATACCTAACTGTGTATGTTTATATAATACGATATACATTCACGTATGCCGAGTACGATTATGCGAAGGCAGTATAATGAATAGACTTATGACTTCGCAGTCCAGCGACTGCTAACAATCCCAGAGTAGAAGCGCGGCCGGTGCAGTTCACCGCATCTCTGGCCTTCCACTGCCTACTCTCCTTCGTCTGTGCAAAGATAATTAATTTCCTCGGTCCCGGTTGCCGGTCAGCTCGCTCGCCAGCCTCGAAACTGCGGCTGAGCAAAGCCGAGCAAATCCAAAGCACAAATGTGAGTGTGTTTCCTCCCAATGTACCCGAGAATTGGCGAGAGAGAGTTTCGCGCGTGCCGGAATACTCGGCAATGCCGCGGAATCCTATATCGAGAATTCAGAGTACAAAGAGAACATTTCGAGAATTCCTTCGACGTTTCTGTATCTCCGACTGCCTCCTGACATTGTTGAGCCCACGAGTCAATAGCGGGATCTTTTGCCGAGAGCGAACGAGCATGGCTTACTTTATGCGCGAAAACGATAAGAATGTAATCAATTTTCTGGGTTATCAAAAAAAAAAAAAAACAAGACAAGGTAGTTTTGTGAATTTTTGCAGATTTTTTTGTTTTTTGGCACTTCAGCTTGTGATTCGAATCGCTCGAAGGTTGCCTCTTGGCAAATTTTAGTTCCTCGTCAGAAGAGGATCCGGTACGTGAAGGGTTTGGATTCGGAACTGCAATAGATGTATCAAATACAATATGCGATATATCAAGTACAATAGATGCATCATGTGCTGCCCAAATTTGGACGGCTTTGCAGAGAAAACTCGGCGAACTTTGCGATGAACTCGCCCTTTGACTTCGCGCATCAACAATTTCCTATCTGTAGGAACGCTTGTCAAATAGTTGATAATAATTATTTGACAAGGCGTTCACGGATAACATCTGTTTAATGGCCCAGTATGTGGAATTATTTCATGCTTATTGCACATTCGTGAATTTTCAGACAAGATTTTTTAATAATTCTACGCGTTTATCAAATAAAAAAAATTCTCCATATACGCTTCAAGTTGTTTTTGTGTTTTATATTATTTTTTTTTATTCAATGGTCTATTCATCGTACCGGGCTGGGAATAAGATCGGTGAGCTATGCGACGAACTCTCTATCTTCCCGTATCAAGAATTTCTTATCTACAGGACCATCTTTTCAAACAGTTGATGATAGTCAATGTAAAAAACAGGAAACACCTGTTAAATCGCCCAGTGTACAAGATTATTTCATGCTTCTTGAATCTACGCAAATTTGCCGTCAGGATTCTTTTTTTATTTTACTCTTTTGTCAATACATTTTTTTTCCTCCATATACGCTTCAAGTTGTTTTTCTAGTTTATATGATTTTTTTTTTATTCAATATCTATTCATCATACCCAGGACCATCTTTTCAAACAGTTGATGATGATCAATGTAAAAAAAAAACAGGAAACACCTGTTAAATCGCCCAGTGTACAAAGTCATTTCATGCTTCTTGAACCTTCGCAAATTTTCGGTCAGGCTTCTTTTTTATTTTACTCTTTTGCGAATAAAATCTTTTTCCACCATATATGCTTCAAGTTGTTTTTCTATTTTGTATAATTTTTTAATTAAATATCTATTCATCACACACAGGACCATCTTTTCAAACAGTTGATGATGATCAATGTAAAAAAAACAGGAAACACCTGTTAAATCGCCCAGTGTACAAAGTCATTTCATGCTTCTTGAACCTTCGCAAATTTTCGGTCAGGCTTCTTTTTTATTTTACTCTTTTGCGAATAAAATCTTTTTCCACCATATATGCTTCAAGTTGTTTTTCTATTTTGTATAATTTTTTAATTAAATATCTATTCATCACACACAGGACCATCTTTTCAAACAGTTGATGATGATCAATGTAAAAAAACAGGAAACACCTGTTAAATCGCCCAGTGTACAAAGTCACTTCATGCTTCTTGAACCTTAGCAAATTTTCAGTCAGGCTTCTTTTTTATTTTACTCTTTTGCGAATAAAATCTTTTTTCCACCATATACGCTTCAAGTTGTTTTTCTATTTTGTATAATTTTTTAATTAAATATCTATTCATCACACACAGGACCATCTTTTCAAACAGTTGATGATGATCAATGTAAAAAAACAGGAAACACCTGTTAAATCGCCCAGTGTACAAAATTATTTCATGCTTCTTGAATCTACGCAAATTTGCCGTCAGGATTCTTTTTTTATTTTACTCTTTTGTCAATACATTTTTTTCCCCCATATACGCTTCAAGTTGTTTTTTCTAGTTTATATGATTTTTTTTTTTATTCAATATCTATTCATCATACCCAGGACCATCTTTTCAAACAGTTGATGATGATCAATGTAAAAAGAAACAGGAAACACCTGTTAAATCGCCCAGTGTACAAAGTCACTTCATGCTTCTTGAACCTTCGCAAACTTTCAGTCAGCCTTCTCTTTTTATTTTCCTCTTATGCGCATGTGAACCTTTTTCTCCATATACGCTCCAAGTCGTTGTTTTAAGAAAAAAAAAAAAAAAAAAAATTATCAAATTTTTTTTGATCCAATGATCTATTCATCGTACCGGACTGAGTATAAGACCGTTGAGTAGAAGAAGCGGGCATTTAAGTTAATTTGATTCGATACACGTAAAGACCGATCCGCGGTCTCGATCGATCGGTTACCCTTCCATCCATCGGTCGGAGAAAAAGTGTGGCGAGACGTAATTGCAGCTTGGGCCCGGGATGCGGACAATGCTTCTGGCCTTGCCGATCTCGCAGTGACGCACCCGAGAGAGTAAACCGTAAACGAAACGATCGTTTTGCCCCGAGAGTGAATTCCCCTATCCACCTATGTGGATCGTCCCGTGATGAAGCGAAGTAAAATGAGCGGGCAAGATAACAAGATCGAAGGGCTGGAAGCTGTGAGAAGCTTCTGCAGAAAAGGGGGGGGGCAGCTTTCTCTCTGTCCACTCGGTCGATCGAGAGAAAAATGCGTATTATAATAAAACGCTCCTGCCGGGGGACGCGCAGATGATGATGATGATGATGATGATGATGATGATGATGATGATGATGATGAACATCGCGTAGACTCGTCGTGTCCGTCAGACGGACGTACGTATATTTTATGCGTGTACCGCACGGCGGAGAGTAAGTAACCTGATCTGGAAAAGATAAATGAGCCGAGTGGACGCGAGCTCGTTACACGGGAGGAAGGACAGAGATAATATAAAAAAATAAAATAAAAAAATAAAAATAAAAATAAATAAGAAATTGAAGATGGGGGAAAATGTCTGGCGCCGGTCGAGCACCCCGCGGCTCGCTTCGTCCGTTCCGTTCGGGTGGTAAAATTATAAATTTCATCGTACGAGAAATAAAAATTCAATACAGCGGAGTGGTTAACTATTTTGGTGAAATTTCAGCACGCTCTGAGGCTGCGCAGTTATCCGAAAATCGTGATATCAACGTCGCCCGACGACATTCACGTCACGGAGACAAATAATAAATTTGTTAATATGCACATTGGTAAAGAGTAAAAAATAATTTCGTGAAATCGGGATACGAACTTTCGGAAAAATTATTTTGTTAAATAAGTGAAGAACGAGTTTGTTAAGGTTTCAATGTAAAAACCTGTCGTTTTATTTTCCGTGTCATTGACAATTTTAGTTTGCGCTTTTTTTTTTTTTTTGAGAAACTAGAAACCGGATTGTCAGATAGGAAAATTGACAAATAAAAAATTGTGGACGTTTGTGGACAAAATAAGTCGTTGTAAAAAGTACAAATACTTTTTAGGGTTTATTGTCATTGTTAAAATTCGGAGATATATTCTTGAAAAATGACTATCTTTGCAGCAGGCGACATTTGCCAAAATTGCCGGTAAAGTCACCGGTGAGCTTACCGACAACTTCATAACACTAACAGAAGACGACTAATGAATATAAAAAAAAAAAGAAAAATCGAAAAGTAAAGACGCTGGACGCGGACTCGTCACACGAGAGAAAGGACAGAGATCATTGCGAAAAAAAGGTATGGAAGATTGGGAAAATGTCTGACGTCGTCTGAGTGTCCCGCAGCTCGCTTCATCCGCTCCGTTTAGGTGGTAAAATTATAACTTTTATCACAAAAAAAAAAAAATAATAAAATAAAATAAGATATAGCAGACTGGATAACTACATGTTTTTGTGAAATTGCAACGCAATTTGAGCCGCAAGATTGTCGGAAAAATCGTGGAATAACCGTCGCTCCGTTGAGCGACGGTTATTTTTAAGAATTTATTTAGCGACGGTTTATTTTAAAGAATTTATTTTGCAATTTTTATAATCAAATTTGTAATGTGTACATTAACAAATTTATTATTTATCTCTGTGAAGTGCATCTAACGAGATGCACTTCACAGAGATAAATAATAAATTTGTTAATGTACACATTACAAATTTGATTGTAAAAATTGCAAAATAAATTCTTTAAAATTGGCGATAGTTGCAGCAGACAGCGTTTGCTAAAATAGCCCGTAAAGTAAGCGGAAGCCTACGAACAAATTCACAACACCGACAGAAGACGACTGAAGAAAGGCAAAAAAAAATAGAAAATAAAAAAGTAAAAAGAAGACTCTTTTTTTTTTGGCGAGTTCCAACGTCTTCGAGTGATGCGGGTGTCTCGGCAAAAAAATAACGGTCCCTCCTCGAGTTACCTCAGTCCGGATTGTCTCTATCATAATTTCGGCATCGATCATTCGTCACTCTCTTCGCGAATTTTGCACCGTTGAGTTTTAAGTCGGGAGGGGGGGGGGGGAAGGGATAGGGAAAAAAGTGCATAGACTTGTATAAAGAATCGTCGGGGTGGTATTCGGGCACGCAGTCAGGCGGGATATACTTTATTCATCGGCGCCGCGAGGACGACGGCGAGCGAGACTAAAATGCAACGATGAGCCATCGGGGAATAAGAAGATGGAGAAGATTTCGGATGAAGATTTTGTTGTGGCATGGGATGATGAGAAAAGGGTTGTAAAGTTTAGTGGCGTGCAGCGTGAGCGCGGTATGGAGATGACAATAAATATGTCTTCGAGTCGATTCCCGTCCATGCAATATGTATGTCGCGCGTTCGCGTCCGCGAAGATATAACCCCCGTTCGAAAGCGCCCGGGATCATCCGAGGAGGTCCTTCTTCGTCCAGTTCCTTCCTTCTCTCCTTCTCTCCTTCTCTCTCTCTCTCTCTCTCTCTCTCTCTCTCTCTCGGCAGCGCACCGACTCTCGCCGTTCACAGCGGCGCTAGCGAAAAAAAAAACTTATCCCGTGGGACAGGCGTGCGCGCGCGAATGGTAGACGCGATCCAGACCTGGCGGAGAGGGATATTTTTTGCTCGTACTTACTGAATTTCGTTCGGTATTGAGACGAACGAGATATAAGGAGCTTTCGAACCGACTCGCTTAATTTATGTCGATATCGGCCAGTGACGTTGGTTCTTCTATAAAATTATCATTCTAAAATTCTAATTATCTGTGATAATCAACAATAATAGCTGTTGCCATTGCCATTGCCATTGCCATTGCCATTGCCATTGCCATTGCCATTGCCATTGCCATTGCCATTGCCATTGCCATTGCCATTGCCATTGCCATTGCCATTGCCATTGCCATTGCCATATTATTATTATTATTATTATTATTATTATTATTATTATTATTATTATTATTATTATTATTATTATTATTATTATTATTATTATTATTATTATTATTATTATTATTATTATTATTATTATTATTATTATTATTATTATTATTATTGTTGTTGTTGTTGTTGTTGTTGTTGTTGTTATTGTTGTTGTTGTTGTTGTTGTTGTTGTTGTTGTTGTTGTTGTTATTATCGCATAGTTCGAGCGATAAAAAAAAATGTAAAATATAAACGATGATGTATAAAATTTTGTCTTGACTGAGGCTCATTATCCGTGCGGTATATGCCGCTACAGCTGTGCCGCACATGCTGTCTTCATTAGATCGCTCTCCGGTAACAGGGTTATACGTACGGCTCGAATAACAATGTAAATAACGATATAATTATGGGTGAACGGAAGTAGAGCTGTGAATCAAGTGATGAGTTCGTTAACGAAGCATAAAGCGTCTCGATGGAATGAAGCCGGGAGCGAAAGAGAGAGGAAGATATAGTTCAGAGAGATTCCAAGGTATATTCACCGCGAGATCGCCGACTCGGAGCGAGGAGTCGCGCATCGGGTGGTCGCCGATCGCGACGGATAGACGGTCCGCGACATCGGGGGCAAAACATCCGACGGATCGATCGAACGTATTAACGATCTCATCAATAAGGGGAGAGCGGAGTCGAGACTCTCGGGAGAGAACGAGACTCGGGAGGCTTCCTATGTATACAGGATATAGTACGAGAGACGGCAACGACGCGGCGGTCGATCCTGCGTCGCATCGATCGATCGATCGATCTCGCGCATGCGCGCGCAAGAGAAATCATCAATTTGTTGAATACTCCGAGCGCACAATGTATCGAATGAGAAAAAAAAAAAAAAGCTTATTTGAATTCGCATTTCGCAAATTGAGGGAACGATGATAGGAGAGGATCAAGCAGAATTCATCGATCAATCGATCGATAGTTTGCGCATGCGCGTGTAATAGAAAATCGCCGATTTGTTTGACACTTCGGAGACAATGTATCGACGAAAATAAAGATATCTAAATTCGTATTTCGCAAATTGCATGGACGATGATGGGAGAGTATCGATGAGAATTCTTCGATCGATCGATCGATCGCGCATGCGCGCATAAGAAAAATCACCGTTTTGTTGAATAGTCCGAGCACAATGCATTGACGAAATAGAAAAGTCATTTATATTCGCCTCTCGCAAATCGAATGAATAGAATGCATCGATCGATCGATCGATCGATTGATACGTCGGGCATGCGCGCGTTAAAAAAAAAAAAAAAAAAAAAATCACCGATTTCTTTAACACTCGGAACACAATGTATCGATTGAAAGAAAAAAGACATCCAAATTAGCATTTCCTAAATCGTGTGAACGGGGATGGAAGGGGATCGATCGAAATTGATCGATCGCGCAAGCGAGCGTAAGGAAAATCACTGATTTCTCGAATACTCCCAATACGATGAACCGCTGAATAAAAAGGTTATCGAAATTCGCATTTCATGACGTTTTACGAAATGCGACTTTAGACAAACGCGGATTACATTCGATAGCGAATAGAGTGCAGCGATCGATGATGATTCATCGATCGCGAGTGATCGATGAACCGAGACCGAAGACCGTTCGCGGGTTTGTAGAAGTTAAAATTAATCTGGAACGAAAAATTCGTGCGGGTGTTTGGAGTTCGGAGATTGTAGGCGAAGCTGTTGGCAAAGCAACTGCCCCGGCTAATTGACGTTAGGCAGACGCCTAACGGCGTGTCTCACGTTCGGCGTATCAATTCGTCTAGCTATCCCGTTCGACAAATAAACTCGTCGCTTCTACTGCCGTTTATTCCCGGACAGCTCCGCTACGACCGCCGCGCCTCTGCGCGTTATGCACTCTCCTCGAAGCGCCGACGTCGAATTGGAAAAACATGCCGTTCGAACGATAATATTTGGCGGGCTCTCGGGTGAGGGTGACGTTCCGTCTCTACGCTCAAACTTCCACGACTGCAGCAGCCGAAGATTCGTAAAAAAAAAAAAAAAAAAAAAGATCCTCCTCATCGGTCCCACCCAAAGACAAAATTTTTCAACACAAATATTGCATTGAACAAATTTAGTTTCAGCAGCTTTTTTTTTAATTAAAAACTGCTGCTTTGCCGATCGCATCCATCAGTAAAGCTCGCGATTGAAGTAGTTAATGTAGTTATTGCGAATGGTGTACACTTCGCGTAAGTTTCAGAGAAATGAGAGCAAATTCCGAACACTTCTCGATGGTACAAAAATATGAAAAAATGCAAGCGTATCAAAGATGCTGAAAAGAATAATTTTGCATATTATTAAATCAAAATGTCAAACAAATCGATGACAAATAACAATGTTCAACAAATCTCCCGGAAACCTAACTTTTCATTTTATGACAATGATTCGTTCACTTTTCCGAATATGCATTGATTTTGTCGGATTTTTCAATTTACCTTAAATCTTGTGACTTTCCACACATTTTTCCCATATAGAAAGGCAAAATTCGAAGTGAATGTAAAAATCTGCAAAAAATTGAAACGTATACAGAATAGCAAAACGAATCGTTTTAGTTTAAAAAAAACAAAGTTAAGTTTCCGGGAGCTTTGTTGAAGAAATTTTATTTTTCATCGATTTGTCAGTAACATTTTGGAATTATTGTCATACAAAATTGATCTTTTCAGTACCGTCAACATGCTTGATTTTTTTTTTCACATGTTTAAACCATCCGGAATTACGGAATGTAACATGTTTGCAATTCCCTCTCATTTCTCCGAAACTCATCTGAAGTGAACACTATTCGCAAGGACTAGACACCATAAACGAGACGTACAACGACCGCCATGACGATCTGCCTTGCCATCGTGGCTCCTTTGCATTTCCGGAAGCGACGGAAGGCCAATGTACCATCCGGACGCGGTTGTCCGACAGTCACGACCCAGTGGAACTTCGATGTCGCCAGGGTGAGTTTGCACGTATATCGTTGAATCGGTCCTTTCGGCCATTGAAGGAAAAATCTATCGTCTTTGCTTTGTCGAATACGCGTGACAAAAACTGCTAAAAAAAAAAAAAAAAAATTTCGCCGAATTTCGCAACCCGCTATGTAGATTAAAAGTAATGCAAAAGATTTCCAACGCTGACTTCCATCTGGAACAAAAAAAAATAAAAAAATTCGTGAGCGAGTACGCAAATAGAGCCACAAGTGCAAGGAATATATTATCGTGGCGAGTATTATGTGTCTCTTTTAATTATTACTCCATGAGAGAAGCTGCAAGCTATTACTCCGATGATCCAGTCGGCATAACGGCAGTTTTGTATAACTCGTCACCCCACTCACAATCGTGCGTGATGGTGTCGAGTCGGTTGACACGCGCCTGTACATAGCACACGGATTACATCGATAACGAATATCGGCAAATATTTTTAGCGGCCGGCTAGATTCTCAAGGTTTCATGAGACGCGAATTCTTAGATATTTTTCTAGGTATAAACATGTTACAAACATAGATGAAACATAGGCATGTTTCTCGGTAAATATTTACGCTAAATCACAGATATCTTTCTCGGTAAAGTTTTAACGCGTAACATAGAGATGCTTCTCGGTAGAGATTTACCGCGAAATACAGATGGATGTTGCGCTGGTAAAGTTTTACCGCAAAACGTTGATATGTTGCGCGGTAAAGTTTCACTGTGAAACGTATTTCTCAAGGCGACGCGAATTTACAAGTTGTAGAAGTTAATGTATTCATTGACACTGGTGCTTACAATAATGATAGTGACACGCTTACGAACGATACGCGATAAATATAATGTACAGTATCTTTGATATCTGGTGGAGCATTTATTACGCTCATAATGGTAAAAGTTTTGATTTTGTATATGTATATATATATTTTTTGTTTTCCTTCTTTTTTTTTCCTTAACGTTTGTGCAGGTGTATTATTCCTGATTTACTTGAATTTTGTGGAACGTTGATTCTAGCGTTTGAAATATAGTGTGGATGGGGAATTTATGTTTTGGTATATTATGTGGCATACACTTTGTGCCGAGCGGTTGTAGGTTTTTTCAATTGATTTATTGCGAACTGTTTTGTAAGTTGCTGTAATCTAGTTGAGATTGGGATAATGTCGGTTTTTTCGTAGAGTGAGGTGTCACGTGGATTGAAGAGACGATTTTACGGGTTTCGGATTCTCGTGCGTCGCCCGAGCGCGAATTCATGCACTGAGCGAAGGAGATCTAGTACAAATGATCGATCATCTAAGAAAAATTACCATAGCGCACAGTGGTACGGCGCCAGTGTGCAACCCACGGTAGAAAGTCTCAGATATCCAAGAATTTTTACCATAATATCCAAGAAAAATTCTTATAAATCCGGTACTTGCTACCACAGAGACTGGCGCCCTAACGCCCTACTACTGTGTGCTATGGTAATTTTTCTTAGATGATCGGTCATTTTTGCTAGATCCTTCTCTCAGTGTAAGTATTTCTCTGAGTAAAGTTCTTTCTCGGTAAAGTCTTAGCGTCAAGTGTACAGACAAGTTTCTCTGTAAAATTTCACCGCGAAACACAGATATGTTTCTCGGCAAAAACATAGACATGCTTCCCGGTAAGGTTCTTCCGGTATAAGTCTCTTCTCCGGAAGAGAAGAGAATTATACCGGAAGAGACTTCCGGTATAAGTCTCTTCCGGTAAAGCGCCATATTTGAAGATCCATCGATTCTCGAGTCTCTCTCTCTCGAGTTTTTCCATAATCCACCGAATAAATTGATAACGGATATCGCAAAGAGATCCGCGAATGAGCAGTCCGGTATTGTGTTCCCAAACGGAGCGAACTCTCGCCGATGGAAGGAAAAAGGTTCCATTTGGATCTCACTACCCCGTAAACCGGTATTCCGGTTTACGGGTACATCCGGTATCCAGCCTTGCGGAGGAAGCTCGCAACCCCCCGGCAGGAGACACGCACACCGACACACATATTGCATGGAAGATTCACGAGGCACGGAACATAATCGGGGGGGGGGGGGGGGGGTTTCCGCGCTGCGACGATCACCGAGGGAAACCCTACGGCCTTCGGCGTAAGGCCGTAGGGGTGATCCGAGCAGGAAGGCTCTCCGGTACGCGCGTAGTTTTATTCACACTGCCGTACGTAGAGGGAATAAAGAGAGGGGGAAAAAAAATAAATAAAAATAAAATGCATCGAAGGAAAGGCATTAAATATCGCGCCTTATCGAAGGCACGAGAGATGATTTAGAACAGCGCGACGGCTCCTCTTTGTCCCTTTGGGCGAACTTCGGCCGAGAGTGGGGGAGGGAGTTTGTCTTCGGGAACGATTGTTTGCATTATTTATGATAATGCCGAGCCGAGCCAAGAGAGAGACGTGAACGGGGCGACGAGAAATCTGATACTCGGCCACGAGCATCGAAATTGCTCGTCCAAAACGATCCCCGTGGAGACAATGAGAAATATACAGCGTCCGCGAAAGGGGACGCGACGAACTATCTGTAATATATATATATATATATATATATATATATATATATATATATATATATATATATGTACTCGGGAAAGTTATGAAATAATAAAAATATATCCCGATTTTTATTTCTTATGGAACTTTCGGGAATTACTTTATGAATATCCATGGAAATCGCAAATAAATTATGTTCTATTAACGATTAAATTAATTGAGGCTCAAACACTCCGGTCAATTGCCTATTTTTTTCCTCACCCTCAAAATATCATTAACAAAACGTCCACAGACTTTGGAATCAAGGCTAATAAACTCCACTACTAGCAGTATTAATTAGATTATTATTATTATACAATAGGACGAATAATAATAATAATAATAATAATAATAATAATAACGAAGCATGTTCAAGAATGCACGTTCGAACCAGGGGAAAAAATTGAGTGAAATATTTCGAATACAATTTCTCATGAATCGTTTCGGGGATGAATTAATGACTCTTCGCCGAGGTCATAAATAACTATACAATTTCTTTTTTTTTTTTTTTGTTACGAAGGACGTCTATGTGACTCGGTGTCCACGTGCCGGGTGGCGAGAAGCCAAGCCGAAATTATAATGGGGGCGGAGTAAATAGGGGATGAAAGTGTCACGAGCAGCCCTCTGCCGCAGCGGCGACACAGGCCTAGTTGCGGACTCGGGAGGAGGGGATGTTGTACTGCTACAAGAGATGTTATAGCATCGCTTAGTGCAGTCGAGCCCGGTCCCTGTAATCAAGAGAGAGAATTACACGGATTCACTTCGGGCCAGACTGTATTATCTCGGGACCTCATCAGCGAGTCAATTCCTCTCATAAACACGAGAGAGCGCAGGAGACGGCGGATTCAAACCGTACAAAGTTCCTCCCCAGCGAGCGACATCAAAGTGGAGAACGTTTCCGCTGAACGACTCGGTAAACGATCCCGAGAACGAAATTTGAGGTAAACAATTTTTAGGGATGAAAGCAAACTCGTCTCTACGGCGCCTGCTGCAGAGACGACCAGACAAAATATGGACCGCTTTATTTATAACACGGAAATGGAAGACCCTTTGTGGTCCTCACACGGAGGACCCACCCATCTCAAGTACCGGATGGAGACGCGAAGAAAGCGTGCACATATCGACTATTGAGTCGTGATATTGATTCGAACTTGCAGAGTAGAACCCCGATTAACCGGAATGCTCGGGACCAAAGAGTCCTCGGATAATCGAAATCAATATGCAAGTATAATAGGAGGGCTCGGGGCTTGCGCGCTCGTATCCTTTTTTATGGACTTAAGCCCTTATGATTCTAAGTCCTCTGAAAGGCGTATGCCCTTGCAATTCTAAGCCTCACTATTACGGTTCCACTTTTAACCGACTTCATGTCCCCATTATTGTCCTACCTATTAATGACCTTATTAATGACCACCTCTGACCCCACTATTGAGCCATCTGACCCTATTAATGACTCCCTCTGACCCTATCATCTACCCCGTCTGACCCTATTAATGACTCCCTCTGACCCTACTATTGAGCCATCTGACCCTATTAATGACTCCCTCTGACCCTATCATCTACCCCGTCTGACCCAATTATTGACCCCCTTAACCCTATTAATGACCCCCTCTGACCCTATTATCTACCCCGTCTGACCCAATTATTGACCCCCTTAACCCTATTAATGACCCCCTCTGACCCTATTATTTACCCCGTCTGACCCAATTATTGACCCCCTTAACCCTATTATTTATCTCCTCTGACACTATCATTCACTCCCCTTTGACCCGACGATTCACCCCCCCCCCCATCATCATCCTCGATTCTTAACACGGCGGCAAAATCTTTTCATATTATAGAGAGATGAGTCAATAATGGCTAATGATCCAACTTTATTTTTACTAGTTACAATGACATTTGATACAACTTGCACCTAATTGTTGAATAGTGTAAAACTAAGAATGTAAATCTTGGGATATTTTTGTTTTCATTAACAGTGTGTAAGCCAGTGTTGTTTTTTAAGTACCCAGTGACTTTGATGTTTGATTCGCTCATAAAAAAAAGAAAACCTAGGAAGGGTTAATCCGCTTCCCGGTTAATCCGACCCCAATTAATCGGTGTTCTACTCTATCCAATAATATCTTTTGTCAGCCAATATACGATTTTACATTCTCCACGGCCTGAGGTTTCTCAGCGGGGGGAAAAAAAATAAACATATATTTTTTTTTTTTTCGAAAACCACTAAACGCATAAAATTTGTCCGCAAGGGATTTTTCGAGTTTAATCGAGAAACGAGAGAGCGAAACGTCTGGGAAAAGTTTCGCCGAGGAGTGATATTTCGTAGTTGGACGTGAAGAAAACAAAAAAAAAGAAGAGGAAAAAGAAAAAAGGGAGACAATACCAGGGCGCGGGATCGATTATCCTCGGTCCGAAGGAGCACACGGTGGACCGTCGCCGGTGATGCTGCGGGGGCGCGCAGGAGAGCGTGGACCAGACTGGGCGAAGGAGACGAAGGATAGACGAGGGCGGAGTGGCGGCGAAGGATTGTATATATGATGTACACTCTGCCGCCCGGACGACTGCTCGACCACCAACAAGAACACGGAATACAGAGAGAATTGAGAAGAGAAGAGGAGAGCGCGTCGCTTTTGCCGTTGCGCACAGCGGACTCCCGGCCACTTCGGTTTTCTCCGGTAAACAACGCAGTCGAGAGACAGAGAGTGTGAGTGTGAGAGGGAATGAGAAGCTTCGCTTCCGAGAAACGCAATTAATCACACGGGCTTTTTTGCAACCGAAGCCGCCCGCCTGGTATTCCACTGTTGCGAGCAGCATCCGATACAGAGGATCCAGGCAGGATGGGACACTTCCTCGCGCGGAGTACCTCGCGCTTCCTCGCCGGAAACTGGCCGAGGAAGTATTACGCTCGGCGAACGGCAAAGGACTCTCGCTATCTTGAACATATCATGTTTTTTTACTCCTCTTTTTTGCTACCGATGCGAATCGCCCTTTTTATCGAGGGTTCTCAAGTTTTTTTTTTCGGGAAATAAATAATATTACAGTGAACAAAAAAAACCATATTGTAATTATTGTAATTATTGTAATTATTGTAATTATTGTAATTATTGTAATTATTGTAATTATTGTAATTATTGTAATTATTGTAATTATTGTAATTATTGTAATTATTGTAATTATTGTAATTATTGTAATTATTGTAATTATTGTAATTATTGTAATTATTGTAATTATTGTAATTATTGTAATTATTGTAATTATTGTAATTGTTGTAATTGTTGTAATTATTGTAATTATTGTGATAAGTGATTCGATGTGACTCCGAAAACGCGTAGGAAAGTGCGGTGAGCTCGGTGAGGGTTAATTATCGACGATAGGCGAAAAGTTCGAGCTTCGAAGATGATGAATCCTCGTAGGAAGCGCAACGAAGACGGTGTTGAAGCGATTCGCGAATGAGTCCACAGCTTCGAGAGCGTCTTTCGTAATTACGAGCTCCGATGTTAGGCAGAGGTGGTCGGGGCTGTTAACGTTCGAACGCTAATGGTATGCACCGTTGGACGGCAACCTTCCCTCGGTCCCTTCGTCTTCGATTCTTTTAGCCTTTTTACCTTTTGTTTTTGTTTTTTTTTTTTTTTTTGTTTTAATTTTGCAATAACAAAACTAAGAAACTGAGCTCCGCGAGGCACGAGAGTGGAATAAAAAAAAAAAATAAAAAAAAAAGAAAAGTAAAAAATCACGAAGAGGCTTTCACGCAACGAGCCGTGGTCCAGCAAACGCTGGCCCGAAGTCGGCGGGGAGAGAGGAGATCTCCATCATGAGACCCCCGAAACGACTTTACGGGAATTACACGCGAGAAATCGGGGAGATATGGAGCCGCGAAATGCGATGTGGCCATCCGTCACTCCGCGGCTCTCTCGACTCCCCCACCCAATCGTCTTTTATCCGTCGAGCCTCTTCGCCAAAACGTTACTCGGCTTATATTATCTCTCCCCCCTCTCTTTCTCTCTCTATCTGCCTCAACGAGCCGCGCAGGTGTCTCGCCCCGTTAAAAAAAAACCAAAAAAAAATCCTCCTCAGCCCTTCGGTACACTGCGTGTTGCGAATTCGTTAAATGTACGGCACATTTGCCTGAGAACGAACGGGAAAAAATTAAAATTAAAGATCAACAAATTTTTTAATCAAAGATCGACATTTTTTTAAGTACACTCCTCGTGTTCCTTCAAATCTACCTATGGGAATCCTCGAGCTAATCCCGATACAGCGATGTATCCATCGCTTGAGCTCAAACTTCGCGCAAACGCACGAAGAAACTGTTATTATTTTTAGGATTGTCGCCTCTTGAGCGCCAACACAATATAGCAAACGATGCAGTCAAAGAGGCAATAAATAAATATAAATAAATATAAATAAATATAAATAAATATAAATAAATATAAATAAATATAAATAAATATAAATAAATATAAATAAATATAAATAAATATAAATAAATATAAATAAATATAAATAAATATAATAGCTTCGCGCCTCTGCCATTAGATACCGATAACAACAGTCGAGGAAAACCTCCAATCCATAACTTTGAACCCATTACAATGAATGACCTCTCAAAAGTGGCGGTTCTGAAGGAAGGGACCTAAAGCTGATCGATAGCAGACATTATCACAAACCTATGCAATAGCCGATACCCAAATGCAAGACCCAAACACAAACTTCCATCGCACACAATGATAAAAATTTGCACAACTCCATCGCTCTCATACTGTTACTGTCAAATAATGGCAAAGAAGCAACCAAGTGGGAGCTACACGGGCTACAACAACGGTCGATGGCCCATCGAAAAAACGAAAAAACGAAAAAATTGTGAACATCCGCTTTGCCATCTAAACACTTTGACCAACAAAATTCTTGTACTATTTTTTAATTGAATATTGAAAAATAAAAATAGGAGAGCTGAACGACCCAGGTCGGTGGCCTTTGCCAAGGTGTAAAATTAGCATTTGGTCCTTCAGCCCTTCTATTTTTATTTTTCGACATGTAATTACATATTTACACAGTTTTAATTAATTTAATTTTTTATATTAACTTCTACAAGTAAAAAAAAAACATTAGTGAATATCCGCTTTGCCATCAAAACATTTCGCCCAACAAAATTCTTGTACTATTTTTTAATTGAATATTGAAAAATAAAAATAGGAGAGCTGAACGACCCAGGTCGGTGGCCTTTGCCAAGGTGTAAAATTAGCATTTGGCCCTTTAGCCCTTCTATTTTTATTTTTCGACATTTAATTACATATTTACAGTTTTAATTAATTTAATTTTTTATATTAACTTCTACAAGTAAAAAAAAAAAATTAGTGAATATCCACGTTGCCATCAAAACATTTCGACCAACAAAATTCTTGTACTATTTTTTAATTGAATATTGAAAAATAAAAATAGGAGAGCTGAACGACCCAGGTCGGTGGCCTTTGCAAAGGTGTAAAATTAGCATTTGCTCCTTCAACCCTTCTCTTTTTATTTTTCGACATTTAATTACATATTTACAGTTTTAATTAATTCAATTTTTTATATTAACTTCTACAAGTAAAAAAAAAAAAATTAGTGAATATCCGCTTTGCCATCAAAACATTTTGACCAACAAAATTCTTGTACTATTTTTTAATTGAATATTGAAAAATAAAAATAGGAGAGCTGAACGACCCAGGTCGGTGGCCTTTGCCAAGGTGTAACATTAGCATTTGCTCCTTCAACCCTTCTATTTTTATTTTTCGACATTTAATTACATATTTACAGTTTTAATTAATTTAATTTTTTATATTAACTTCTACAAGTAAAAAAAAAACATTAGTGAATATCCGCTTTGCCATCAAAACATTTCGCCCAACAAAATTCTTGTACTATTTCTTAATTGAATATTGAAAAATAAAAATAGGAGAGCTGAACGACCCAGGTCGGTGGCCTTTGCCAAGGTGTAAAATTAGCATTTGCTCCTTCAGGCCTTCTATTTTTATTTCTCAATATTTAATTAAGTATTTACAGTTTTTTTGTGTGCCAACTTTTACAAGTAAAAGAAAACTATAAATATGAACTATGGCAATAAATCTCTTTTACTACTACCGCCAAAAATAGAACGATGAAAATGATAGTGGAAGAATCGATGATAAATTTCCATTCTCCGGGAGGAAGGACTTTTCACGGAAAGTCATTAAAAATAAATGTGGAATGAGAGAGTGAGCGTGAGGCTGCTGCCGGCTTACGAGACCTTCCTAACAAAACGGCGAGGTCAACGCTGAGAGATGATCCTGATCCTGGCAGACAGGCTGGAGCCTTCTCTCGCGCGCGAGCTAAATTCCTGGAAGAATCGGTTTCGGCTACGCCTACCTGGACAGGTGCGGTCCGTTGTGTTATTCCTGTAGGTTTGGAAGCTCTCTCGCGAACAGCGTGACGAGAAAGGTAGGAGGGGAGAGGAGATCGCGAGACGGCCCAGTTGTCAGAAACAGAGATCCCTCGGAGTTATCGCGTCCACCTCTCACGAGTTCTATTATTCTCGCTCTGATGCTGGACTAATGATTTCTGTTTTTTTTTTTTTTTTTTTGCTGCCGAATGTTTTTCGTTTTTTATTTTATTTTATTTTATTATTATTTTTTTTTTTGGGACTCTCCCAAGCTCCTAGATGGGAATCCTACTGACACTTCTCAGGGGAAAACGAATTCCCTCGTCTTGCTCACATTACTTTTCTTACATTATTTACATTAATCGAACATTAATGTACTTTTTCGTATAATTAAAATACCAGATATTCTGGTATTTTTATTTTAAGGTCGAGAGTTGTATTATTCTCGCTCTGATGCTGGACTAATGATTTCTTTTTTTTTGCTGCCGAATGTTTGTCGTTTTTTATTTTTGGTTAATTTTTTTTTGTAAGACTCTCCCAGGCTCCTAGATGGGAATCCTACTGACACTTCTCAGGGGGGAAACGAATTCCCTCGTCTTGCTCACATTACTTTGCTTACATTATTTACATTAATCGAACATTAATGTACTTTTTCGTAAAATTAAAATACCATATATTCTGGTATTTTTATTTTAAGGTCGAGAGTTCTGTTATTCTCGCTCTGATGCTGGACTAATGATTTTTTTTTTTTTTTGCTGCCGAATGTTTTTCGTTTTTTATTTTTGTTTAATTTTTTTTTTTTTTTTCGGGACTCTCCCAGGCTCCTAGATGGGAATCCTACTGACACTTCTCAGGGGGAAACGAATTCCCTCGTCGCCCGGGAATCCGCGAGGGACATTGAACGCTAACGTGCCCTCCGGGGCATTCCATCGCGAAAGATATTAATTAAACCCCGGGACTAAATTTAAAATGTAACTTTCAGCTCCGGTAACGTAATTTTTTTTTTTTTTTTTTTTTACATTAAGATGAAATTGTTTACTTCAAATAAAAATAATTATATTAAGTATTAACATAACATAACATAACTGTATTAATTATAATACATTTAATTCTTCATTGTCAAAATAAATTGTGAATTTAATGTACCGGAACTTGAAATTTGCTTACATTTTCGTTAAATTAGAATACCAGATATTAAAAATACAAATCTTGTGTCTGAAGATGACCAAAAATGTGCATTAAAAATAAAAATTTCACTGCAAAATTGCAACTCCTATGTGTTCAAAATTTTAGAAACCCTTTGGGTAAAAAAGCTTCCAACACCATTAATTAATTTTCAAACAACATTTTTTTTTTACAGTGTTCAAGTACCGAGGACTTTTTTTCGATCGCAAACGAGCATGCCTGCTTTCAAATACAGAAACGATACGAATGTTCGTAACAATTTTTCTTCTGCATTTTCAAAACAAAAAACAACACTTCATTTTTTTTTTTTAGGACATTAACTTGTTATTCGAATCATTCGAAGGCAAATTCTGGGTTGTCGTTGATCCGGTACGTGAAGAATTTAGTCCACTATAATGGAAACAACGTTTTCCTGAAAACCATAGAAGCAGCAAAAAAAAAAAAATTTTTTGAAATAAAATTCTTGGAAAAAGAGCTTAGATTTATCAACAGGAGGCACCTTTGAATTTCTGTCGAGCGGAAGTCGTTGAATCGACGAGTTATCCGGCGCCGACTGCGCGCAACGATCGGCGAATAAAAAATGATTGTAGAACAAACGAAGCGCGGAGCGGTATCAGCCTCGAGGATATTTTTCACAGCTGTTAATTAACTCCGTGGCGAGATCCTTAAATCAACCGAGACGTTAATTGCACTAATGTTAACCGTAACGGATAATTTTCCATCAACTTTTGCCGGTGTGGCTTGTAAAAAAAAAAAAAGAAAAACAAAAAAAAGAAAATAAATAACGAAAAAAAAAAAGAACAAAAAAAAAAAAGATGGAAATTGCAAAACATAAAGGGAAGCGAGAGAATCGATTGAGAACGGGGCAGGACACCTGTAGCCTGTGTAGAATCGAGGTTGAACGTCGTGCCCGATATGCACTATATGCGATGGAACTCGTGCAATTTCACGGACGATATGCCGCGCCATATTATTCTCGATCTTCTCTCAAAGGCCATATATATATATATATATAAAATTATATATATATATATAATGTGTCTTTGGAGTTCTGCGCTGCGTTCGAGTGCATCTCTCGGGACGGGACGCCGAGACGATGAAAAATGCCCGGCGTCCGTGGTTTCCGAGTGAGACGGAGAGGCGAGTGATGAACGACTACGAGCTCTCATAAACGACCGAATGATACACTCGCCAAGGGCTCATTGTGCACGACAGGCGAGAGAGAAGGAATCGACGGTGTTCCCCGTACGCACTGATCCATTGGCTGCGAGAGTAGCAACTTTTTCTTTTTTTTTTTTTTTTTCTTTTCTTTTTCTTTTCCCAAAACCATTTTCCATTGTCGAAGATGAGAGGAAACTCGCATCGGCTCTATTCGCGCCGATAGTCGGTCGGTGGAGGGGCTTGCGCGGCGAGAATTTTATTTCCAGTGTTCACGGATCAGCGCGGAACGGACGGCAAGAATCGAGCATCAAACGGGGATGGGTGGAGCTTCGAGGAAAATTCTCTCCGTGTTACGCGAAAGGAACAAAAAAAAAAAAAAAGAAGAAGATTATCGGCGAGAATTTTCGTCGCGGTGGTCGCCGATGACAATGGCCCGAGAAAGACTGCTCGCGCTCCGTCGAAGGATGCAAAGGAACGAAACAATTGGGTTTTGTTACTCCTATTTCGAAATTCTTTGCGCGGTATGAAAAAAACAAAAAAAAAAAGAGGTTCGTACATTTAAGAGACACCGTCTTTTACATCCTTGATCGTGCTATTTTTTTTTCTTAATAAAAAATGCAACGAAGAATTAAAATTGATCGATGAAAAAGTGTTAAATAAACAACCCTTCTTTACCGACTGAGACCAAAAAGTTCTCTATACAAGTAAATATCGTTCAATAGACAAAATAAAAAAAAATTTTAACAAATTGATGATTTTCTTTTTTTTTTTTGTTTCAATTAATTTCATCTAAGGATTTCTCCTTCATTTGCAGATTTACATTAAATCCGGTACAGAGCTCTGAACACAAAATTATAATATAAAATAACATTAGATTAGTATACAGCATACAGCACACAGCACACAGCACACAGCACACAGCACACAGCACACAGCACACAGCACACAGCACACAGCATACAGCACACAGCACACAGCACACAGCACACAGCACACAGCACACAGCACACAGCACACAGCACACAGCACACAGCACACAGCACACAGCACACAGCACACAGCACACAGCACACAGCACACAGCACACAGCATTATGAAATGATAAAGAGAATAGAGAAGAGAAGTGAAGGGAGGAGCAGTCTTTTAAAATTAATAGATTGCTTACTGTATGTTAGATTGGTATGTAAGTAAACTTACATACCAATCTAACATACGATAAGCAATCTATTATTTTAAACTTAAAGTAAACTTACATACCAATCTAACATACAATAAGCAATCTATTATTTTAAAAAGACTGCTCCTCCCTTCACTTCTCATCTCTTTTCTCTTTACCATCTCATAATGCTATATGCTGTGTGCTGTATGCTGTATATTGTATATTGTATACTATACGATGTGTATTGTATGCTGTATGCTGTATATTGTGTACTGTATGCTGTATTCTACTTAGAGTTCTTAAATTTTGTTTTCCTCATATTTCTATGTTACTCTATATTATTTTCATGTAACTCCACACTGTATTCCCTTTGCTATTTCAGTTGTATTCTACTTTTTTTTTTTTATCTGTAAAAATTGTGCGCTGTTATGGCTTTTGTCGCGCTTCTGTATCTTGATGCACGGTGTTCTGAAGAGGGCTTAGGACTCGGAACACGTTAGCAACAAATCTATCCATCTATCTAACCTGATTTACTGACACTTTAGTACTATGGAATTGATAATAATAATAATAATAATAATAATAATAATAATAATAATAATAATGGGGATAAATTACTGAAAACAATTGAGAATCAATATAATAATGAATTATAACAATTCACAATTAATATGATAACTAATAATAATTTAAAAAAAAAAATTGATTATAATAATAAAATACCTAAAAAAAATATGTCTCCTCCCTCCCTCCCTAAAACATTCGTTGGTCCCTCACTCAATTCATTAAACCGAATTTCCTCCAGCTGTAAAAAAAAAAAAAAAAAAAAAAAGAAAATCTTAACACGAACCTCCTCGTGTCGACTTTTCTTCCTATCTCCGCGAGTAGCTACCATCATTGTTTCATATCCTTCCTACCGATGATAACACCGAGCTCGCAACCGTTTTAGTTGGGGAAACCTCGCGGGTGCGTAGGTGCGTGAGATATCGACAGTATATTACGATGGAGGGAGGGAGGGTGAGAAGCGCGGCGGGGGGGGGGGGGGGGGGGGGGTTTACACTGACGAGGGAGTGCGTGCGAGTTGCGAGGGTGTATCGATTGCCCCGCCTCCCGCTGCGTAGCCATGACGACACACCCTATCCTATCTAACCCCTGGCCTAACCTCCGGCTTCTACGCTTCGAGCTGCCAGTCTAAACCCCCTCACCCACCCCCAACCTTATCGCCTCCCCCCCCCCCCGCCGCCCACCGCCCCAAACCCCGGGCAGTTTCTCATCCTCGTTCTCACCCTCTCGAGATTGTTGGCCGCGAGCTTACTCGCTCACCTTCGACCACGTATACATCGCTCCCTCTCGCCGTCGTCGAAGCCCTCGCTGCTCTGGTTCCGCGTGCGAAGGATCCCGGCATGGAAGGACCTGGTACGCGGCGAGAAAGGGATGCGACGGACAGGAGGAGGCGACGATGGTGGACCAAGGGGGGACGAGGAGGATATGTTCCTGTCACCTGGCGACGGAGGGCGAACGGACGGACCTGCGTTACTTATTACTCCACGAAGTGGGGCAAAACGAACCGGCGATGGGACCGAGAGTTTCATCGATTTACTGGATGTGTGCACATTTTTTGTTCCGCTTTGTCGTGGCGCGCTGTAAAATGCCACAGCGTCCGGGGCGTTCGAGGGATAATGTATGGGCAGAACGGACTTTGAGGTACAACTTTGGTGAACGTTGATAGATTTTTATTTTCATTTTTAATTAGACGAAGTTCGTTAGGAAAGGGATGTGTTTTAATTGTTTCATTTAGTGGTAGCAGTAAAAGAGATTCGCTAAAGTTCATGTTTATAGCTTTTTTTTTTTATAGTAACTTCTATAGCTAATGCTCATTTTAGACCCTTGGCAAAGGGCGATCGATCTGGGTTCGGTCCGAGATATTCTTTGGTATTTGGAAGGTCTTTTGTTTTCCTTTCCTCAACCTACGGCTAAATATTCCGTGACTCTCTCGTTGGCCATTAATTCCAATTGTTGATAGATTGTGTGTGTGGGAAATTTGCGTCTGCGCCTAACATGTTGAAGCTGTTGTGTACACAGTGGCTTAATATTGTCTATTTGCTTTTCGGCGAATTTTTTTTTTTTTTTTTTTTGTGAGCACTTTGGATCTTTGAACTATTGGGATGATTGCTGTTATTGGGTATTGTTTCATTTATTTGATTTATTGTCATTTAAAGACGTGAGTATAATCCGAAGTTTGTTTTTCATAAGGGGTTGACGGTTGAACGCAGTTGATTGAGGCGATAAACGGCGAGAAATAAAGAATTAAACATTTAAGAATGTGGAGAAAATGAAAGATATAGAGAACGAGGCAAATCCCCTTTGAGGGCGACAAGTTTTAACAGGAGGTTCAGTAATATTTCATTAGTAAATATGATTTTTTTGTCACTCGGTGCGCAAAGTGCAGTTTTACGCACGCTTCGCGCGCATGAGACTCCCCTTTCGCACCTCGTGAAATAATATTTCGTACGATACTCGTGCGAAAAACGTTTTCTTAACTCGTGTGATTGCAACACTCGTCGGAAAAAGTTTTATCGCACTAGTATCATAATTTACTGTAACGCTCTTCGAACAGCGACACCGAGAGAGTACACACTGCAATATACTATTTATCCATCTAAAAACGAGAAATGTATTATTGTTATAGAAAAAAAATTAATTTAAAACATGAGTCTGATCTTAACTTTCGTTTTCTTAAGGGCTTGAGTGCGCAGTTGATCGGCCCGACGAACGACGACAAATGTAAGAACCAAACTTTTTGTAACGTCGTGAAAATAGAAGATAGAGAGAACGAGGCAAATTCCCTTTGTGGGCGACAAGTGTTAACAGGAGGTCTCGTAATACTTCATTATTGAATACGTTTTGAGGGTCTTCGAGCAGGGACACCGAGATGGTATACGTTGTAATATATTATTTATCCATCGACACACGAGAAATGTATTATTATTATGATTGTAAAAAAAAAAAAAAAAAAAAAAAAATGCAGTGTACCAAAGTATCGATAGACAGGCGAACGGACAGCCGAGAGAAAAAAATCATCCATCAAGTTCGGAGCCACGGGCTGTTATAGGCTCAGTGGTGTATTAGTCGGGGCCCTCTTGCACTCTCACGGTTTGATGGACGGATGATGTTTCGAGCTCTCTCCTTCTCCCGCTCGTTTTATTTCTATGAGGCTTCGAGGAGGCATCATAGAAAATTGATGAACGTCTTTTTTGACTAATTTATTACGCGCACGTACGAGAAACGGCAAGAGAAAAAATAAAAACATATCTATATAGCATATGTATATTTATATATGTATGCAAGGAAGGGCGAATAGAGAGAGAGAGAGAGAGAGAGAGAGTGAAACGAGCGTACGAAATTTATAATGATCGTGTGCTCTCTGCTCCAGACTGAGACGAGGGAGAGAGAGAGAGAGAGGGAGAGTTGCGCATTCTTTGCTCTCCGCTTTGTTCAACCTTGTATCAAAAGTGCATAGGAACTATCGCTCTCACGTTTTCGACGTATCGCCAATCTATTATATTTTTACCGTTACTGGGACGAACTCTCACCTTGAATCGAACATTTTTTTTTTTTTTTTTTTTTTTTTTTTCAGGCCAATGCGAGTCTTTTGAAGAGAATTTTACTCTATAATGCAATGCCTGAACCCCGTCCCTACGGTTGCTTGACTATTTGTTATTATTATTATTATTATTATTATTTATTTTGAGAAACAAACACTTTTAGGAATATACACGAAAAGAAATCCATATCAACTAATTTGTAGTTTTGTAGTACCTTAAATCTATCCCCCCCCCCTCCTTCGGGTGCTCGACTATTCATTATTATTTATTTTGAAAAATAGACCCTCTTAAGAATAAAGACGAAGAAGAAATCAATATTAGGCAATTTGTAAATTCACCTCGAGAAAGCATAAACACTCATGAAGGTTTTGCCGATTGAATGAAAACGGCTGATCAGTTGGCCAGTGTTGGTGTAACGATATTGATACCCCAACATTCGGCCAATGTTCGACATAGTCCAATCATAGGTTTGTCGATTTGAGGCCAATGTTGTACCGAGCATGAATTCACACCAACCATTCTGCCGATATTGGACCAATGTTCAGGCGGGGATTAAGCCAATCGTTGGTCCGTTGATGCATGGATTGACGAACCATTGGCCTGCCAATTTTGGACTGACGTTCGGGCGAATATCGAGCCGCCACAATCGTCCGTTTGGCGATGTGAAGCCAACATCGGGCCATCAACCTTCGGCTTACGACGTTAGATGGCGCCGACCCAAGTAATTTCTCACAAGCGAAAGTGTACGCGAGCGTCAATATAAGAGCATGGAATATGACGCGTTCTTTAATTCTCGCAAAAGATTCGTATTATATTTTGGGTTCAGTACTCCATATCCGATAATTGTATGTAACGAATGCGGGAGAAGTGCTACTCCGTGCCTGCTGATTGTGGCGTTGTACGATAAATTCCAGTAATTGCACGCAAAAAAAGATCGCACGCGAAGGAGACGCTCTGCGCATGCGCCGGGAATTTGTAAGCCTCACGGCTGCAAAGCGCCATTTGCGCCACTCTCGGCAGGCACGAAAAGTACACAGTAAAAAAGATTTGTAGATTTCACAAACCTTTTTTGTTCACAAATGTGTTTTTTGTCCACAATTATTTTGTTGCTAATTTTACCAAAAATATTCGTAACGTTGACAGACATTTTTGTAAATTGGACAACATTTTCGTTGTAAAATTAACAACAAAATAATTGTGGTCATTTGCGGACACGAAACGTTGGTGCCTATTTTGCTGTGTAGCGCTTTTCACGCACGAGTTACATAAAATATAATCTCTTACAGACATGCGCAATATAAAAAAAGGGACACGAGAAAAACGAGATAAAACGATTCTCTTTCTATGTAAGTAGCATATAGAGCGCTTACATTGAAAACCAATTATCCGAGCATCATGAATGATCTTCGGCCCAGTATAAGCTGCCATCATCCGGCCGGGCTTATCAACCAAGGCTCGATGGATGATCAGGCCAAGCTCGCCAATGGCGGCACCGCGAGCTTCGTCGTTGGCCCTATCATCGACCTCATCCACTTACCTTACATGGGTAGCCACGACTTTTACATTTCACATATCAAAAACATAACTTTCACTGGATTGGGCGAATTTATTTTACGAATAAAACCGCCAGATCTTATCTCAGCTACACGAAAGCTCTTACATACCTATTTTTTTTTTTTTTTTTTCATATCCCTTGCCAAAAACCGCACCATTTTTTTCGTCTCTCCAGATACATTTTTCTCTCTCCGTACGTTTATTCGTTCTCTATTGAGATCCCCCGACTCCTCGTACAAACGACTTCGCGAGGATATTGCGCGTGAAAAATGACGCGCGCGTTTCTCCGTCCCGTGGTCCGAGGCACGGTTTGACGCGTATCGCGAATCTCAATCTTAACCACGCATTTTTTTGTTTTTCCCGTTATTATAATACATATGCTCTATGCGGGATGGTTGCTATTATCGTATCGTTGCATGCTTGCTGCTGCCGCAGTGGTCTTACCGCTCGTACACGCTCGCCAACAGGTTCGTCGCTCGTACGTGCAAACATACACGGATATCGAAGACCCTGTGTAAGTGCGTACGGGGAGGGGGGGGGGGAGAGAGAGAGAAGGGAGAGCTCTCAGAGCCGGGCAGGACTTTATGAAAGAGACAGATGGAGGTGAGGGCGTGTTCAAACATCTGCTGGTGATGTACCCCTTGATGTCGATCAATTACGCAGCCGTGTTCTCTCTCTCCGGTGAGCTCTATGTTGCCCTTTCTCAATCCAGCTCTCTGACCGACGATTAAAATCTTGCTTGCTTTATCTATTACCCGATCCGGGCCCATATCTCCGGAGTCGTGGGACTTTGAGCGTTAACGCACGTTAGCCTTGACATTACTATTGCGTATAAGTAACCAGTTGTAGCCGGCGCTGGTTCCGGAACTGAACTGAAATCGCTAAACAAATCAATAAATAATTCCCCTATTCACGAGTATTAATAGTTAATCGATTACTGTTTTCTCTTTCTGCTATTTGTTTAACTAAATTAGCTTAATAGGCTCAATAGGCTTGTTCTACTTGATTTCTGCCTTTTGGCACCTCCTGTAAGTCTCTATGGTGCAGCTATCGTACGTACTATACTCTTTCGCATTTGGATGTGCTTCTATGTGGCAGCTCACGTTATTCAGGCATTCATCCCAGGGTCTGTAATAAACTAAACTAAACCGAACTATCGTAATTATATAGTTTCTATTGTAATTAGTAGTAGTAGTAGTAGTAGTACAATATAGTATAGCTGCAGGCTTCGCTGCCGTTTCAGTAACTGAACTGAACTCACTAAATAAATAAATAAATAAATAAATAATTCTCTATTCGCGAGTGTCGATAGTTAATTGACTACTGTTTTCTCTTTCGGTTATTTGTCTGGCTAAATTAGCTTATTAGGCTTAATGTGTACTTATTCTACTTGCGCTCGGATTTTTGGCACGTTCTGTAAGTCTGTATTGTGCGGCTATCGTACGTACTATAAAGACTATTATATATATATATATATATATATATATATATATATATATATATATATATATATATATATATATAATAGTCTTTAGCATTTGTATGAGCTTCTATGTATCGGCCCAGATCTTTAGGGGATTCATCCCAGGATCTTTGCTAAACTAAACTATAGTAACTATATAGTCACTATTATATTTAGTAGTATAGTATATATAGTGTAGTAGTATAGTTATCTATAGCAGTATTATAACGTATAGTTATTATAATTCAATCAGCAACTCAAATTTGACGGTTCGTCTAATCTTCGACACTTCGATCGAACCTCCGCGTAAGTTCGATTGATTCCTATAATTATCAAATGCGGAGGAAGAATCGCATAATTAAAAAAAAAAAAACCGAAGAAAGTGTCGAGAAGATACTTCGTTTTGTGGGAGAGAACAAAATTGATCGATCCACATCGCTCTCGAACAAATATGACGAAGCCGTGAACAGTTAATTACGCTTCGATGGTCCGCCGAAAGCCCGAAATTCATCGGTTCGTTATCTCTATAATGGAAAACAAGAAAATTTAAGTTCCCAAACGAAAAAATGCCCCAGTCACTCGAAACTGCAGTTTCTTTTTCGCGAAGAGATAAAAACAAATTTATTAGAATCATCCGTACAATAATCGCCGGTGAGAGACAAAAAAAAAATGGCTGCCACAGTACAATTAAGAAAAAGATGATCCTAGACAATCGCGAGCGAAACGATGAACCATCGAGAGCCCCTCGGAGAAGTATCTAATCGGATCGAGAAGATCCAAGCTCCACCTCGAGAAGATCGAGACCTCCGCGCGATCACCTCCGGGGTTCTTCTTCCCTCGTCCGATTGGCCGGCCAGTCGGCCCCGCCATTGTCTCATTCGCGCTCTCGCATCCTCGTCTCTCCTCTCCCATCCTCGCCGCTCGTTTCTTTTCCCACTTTTTATTTTTCTCCCCGTTCTCTCGCAGCGCCGGAAGAATCGGCAGCCGATCGCCGCCGATTCTTTTCCCCAAGAAAACAAAAATAAATTAAAAAATTTTTTTTTTATATATATATATATATATATATATATATATATATATATATATTGTTTTAAATGCAAAGGCTAAGGCTAAAAGTGGAAAGCGAGGCGCGCATATCCATCGAAGCGTGCGTGCAAAGACACACGCGAGATACTTTTCTCCAAGAAAAAAAAAAATTGTTTACATAGATAAATATATATATATATTAAAACACTATAAAGGCTAAGACTAAAAGCAGAAACCGCGGCGCGTATATCCAGCGAGGCGTGTGTGTACAAAGGCATATTCGGAGAAGGTATCGCTGATAAGTTGAGCAGAGAATATAAAGAAGATCCTTGCAATCACACACACGCGAGATTCTTTTCTCCAAGAAAAAAATAAAAATAAAAGTAACAAAAAAAATGTTAAATAGATACAAAGTATATACATTTTTGAAAACAATATGAAGACCAAGACTAAGGAGTAGAAAGCTCGGAGCGTATATCCAGCGAGGCGTGTGTGTACAAAGACATATTCGGAGAAGGTATCGCTGATAAGTTGAGCAGAGAATATAAAGAAGTACCTTGTAATCACACACACGCGAGATTCTTTTCTCCAAGAAAAAAAAATAAAATAAAAGTAACAAAAAAAATGTTAAATAGATACAAAGTATATACATTTTTGAAAACAATATGAAGACCAAGGCTAAGGAGTAGAAAGCTCGGAGCGTATATCCAGCGAGGCGTGTGTGTACAAAGACATATTCGGAGAAGGTATCGCTGAGAAGTTGAGTAGAGAATATAAGAAAGATCCTTGTAATCACACACACGCGAGATTCTTTTCTCCAAGAAAAAAAAATAAAATAAAAGTAACAAAAAAAATGTTAAATAGATACAAAGTATATACATTTTTGAAAACAATATGAAGACTAAGAGACTAAGGAGTAGAAAGCTCGGAGCGTATATCCAGCGAGGCGTGTGTGTACAAAGAGACATATTCGGAGAAGGTATCGCTGAGAAGTTGAGCAGAGAATATAAAGAAGATCCTTGTAATCCGGGAAAGCTAAGCCGACAGTGCTTGCTGGTTGATGCCGTCCAGTCCAGTAAGAGAAAGATTGAGGAAGGGCGCGCGCGGGGGAGGTTGAGAAGAGGGATGAAGCGAGATGATCCTTGCGGCAAGCGTGCGGCGGTGGCTGCGGCCCAATGAAAAGATCCTTTTTCGTGGTAGTCGGTGGAGAGAGCCAAAAAAAAAAAGAAAAAAAAGGGAGATGGAAAATACACTGGCTTTGGGACGGAGAACAAACACAGGACGCGGAGAAGTCAAGCGTCCGAAGCACTCGAGCGACTCATGTCGGGGCACAAAGGGCCAACAATGGCGAGAAAGAGGGGGGGGGGGGGGGAGAATGAGAGAGGGAAGGTGGACGATACACAGCCGGCTTGTAAAACACAGGAGATCCTGTGAAGATACGAGGTCCTTCTACGCTACCTACCGGTCTTATAGCGTTTGCTCTCGCGGGAAAGACGAGAGGCATAGCCGAGGCGCGCGCCCTGACGAACCTCGGGGTGGTCCGAAAAACACGGCAAGGTCCGAGCTCTGAGGGAGAATCCGGAAAATGGTCATGAAAAAAAAAAAAAAACCTCACGAACGTGCGCGAGACACGCGCTAGTTTTCCTGAAAACGAACGATTTATTGACACCATCGGAAAAAAATTGATGGCAAGGTTTTCAGGAATATTTTGCATCATAAATATTCAGGACAAATGGATGAATAAAAAAGAGGTCTGTACGAAGTAACATTTTTTTCGTAGAAACAATCTAAATGGGAAAACTGATTGGAATGATGGCAAAAAAAAAAAATAACAATGACAAAATTAATGGTAACATTTTGAGCTATAACTGGAATTCTAAATATTGAAGATAAATTAATTAATAAAAAAAGAGAGATCTGTACGAACGAGCACGTTTTCTTAGAAACAAACGTATTGGGAAAAATTGATTGGAATGACGGCAATAAAATGACAGTGAAAAAAATTTACGTTAACATTTTTAGCAATCTCTGTATTATAAATATTGAAGACAAACGAATGAATAACAAAAAAAAAAGAGATCTGCACGAGAGAGCACGTTCTCTGAGAAACAAACTAAATGGAAAAATAGATTGGAATGACGGGAAAAAAAAAATGGAAATGAAAAAATGAATGTTAACATTTATAGCAATTTCTATATTCTAAATATTGAAGATAAATGAATGAACAAAAAAAGAAATGTGTACGAACGAGCGCGTCTTCTTAGAAACAAGCTAAATGAGAGAATTGAATGGAATCGGAGAAAAAAAAAAAAAAAAAATGTAAATGAAAAAAATGAATGGTAACATTTTTAGCGATCTCTTTATTCTAAACATTGAAGCTAAATAATTGTTTTTTGTTTCGCAATCGAAGAACGGACTAAAAAAATTTTATAATATTTCGTTAAATCGCGAGGCCAACGGAGACTGAACTATCGTCGAGGCGTGAATGAAAATCCAGTAATCCAAAAAAAAAAAAAAAAAAAAAAAAAAAAAAACGGTAATCCTCGTGAAACGACAAACAAATCTCTCTCGAGAGATTTGCTCCCCGGATCCTTCTATTATAGTACGTTCTGCGTAGCTATGTATACCGTGTACCAAGTGAAAGAAAAAGTGAGGACCTGCAGAATCCCTTTTCTTTCTTGTACACTCCTTCCAGCGCTTGTCCGCGTCACCGCGAAGAGAGAAGTCTTTTCACCGGAGGATAAAAAAAATCTCGACGGATCGGTATAATCCGAGTATCCGAGAGAGCCGAGGCGAAAGTGAGCTCGGGCAAATACGAAAATCGCTTTGATACCGCGATCTTTCTGTCTTGAGACGGGCTCGAGGGATGAACATCGCAACGACGCGCGCACTTCGACTTTTATCGGTCTAACCGGATTGGAGTATCTCTTTACCGGCCCGGCAGAAAATACATACGGATAACATATGAATATATTAAATCTCTTAAATATATTAACACAAGACAATATATTAAGGTAGCTCTGTCGGCACGACGGAGTCATAGACATCAGCGTCTGTATGTCATAAAAAAAATAAAATAATGACACGTGGTACTTTGTCCGCATCAATAATATTATCAACGATAACGGAGTGTCTATGAAAATATTCGTGATTGGATTGAACCGATTATTCGCAAGCGGATTATCTTGTTCAGTGTTGATTTGACTTCATTTTCACGACGATTAGGTTGGGTAACGTCATTTGTCCCCAAAACCGTGCACTTTGATCGCAGTTTCTATTGAACATTAGTCCGGTGACTTCACTTTTTTTTTTTTTTTTTTTGTTAAGCACAAATTCCTGATTGATTCGCGAGTCCGCAGTAATTTATATTTTTTCATCTATCTTTGATCTGAGTATGTTAATTCTCGTTTTGAAGATCAATTTCACCAGCTCTCCCATTAGTGTCGTGTAAAAAGACCGATATTCAAGATCCAATTATTCATCGAAATTGTCGGTAAAAGCCTTCGAGATTTTGAACAAGTAAAATTTGATAGTTAAATGACAACATGTCAAAAGTTTATGCACATTTACTTTGGATTGAGTTCGCGACAGAACTACCTTGATATCCCTTAACAAAAAATGTACAAATCTAACTGTCGACCAATAATAGAATACGGCCATCTTCGTTGATTGCAAAGAAACAGCATTACAAAAAAAAATTAATAATTAAAACCAGCGGAAACATGTGGTGCCATTCGACGTCTGATCCGTATCCGCTATCGCGATAATCCGCTTCGCAACCCTCGCAATGCTCAGCTATATGAAAGTACAGGAATTACACCCATAAGAACGAGAATCAGAGAACTTGTCAAACGATTCGTCAAGAACCAAATATAAAATATCAAACCGTTATGCATACAATCCACATCGACACAATATACACAATCAAACACCCAATACTCACAACTCACCAGCAACTCGACGAAATAAACTGACATTTTTCATTTTAAGTGCCAAATATTTTGAAAAATATGAAAGAAAAAAAAAAAAAAAAAAAACGAAAATTGTATAAAGACGAAAAACCGTGGCTGAAGTACTTCGGTCGATGGCCAATTGGCAGCTTATATGCGATTGAAGTCTGTTGTGTATTAAAAACTCTTTCATGTTATGCACTGTCAATAAATTTACTACCAACTATTACTACAACTATATTAATATTTCGAATATATATATATGAATATATGAAAAATATATTTTTGCAGCGAATGCTTCTTTTACATAGAGATTCGCCCGTTCAATTGTGAACTCTCCGAAGTTCGCGCAGTTTAACTACCACTGAAGACAAAGCAATCTTTTTCTCAACGTCAAGTCCATTAGGGAGACCACGAAACGATGGACACCTATCGGCGTTCTCGACAAATTTCTCGCTGTTTTTTTTTTTTTTCTTTCCTCTTTTATCCTACAATTTATTTCTCCTCATTTTTACCACCACGACGATATCCCACATAGTCGCTAGATATAAATTCGTGATAAGTTTTTCTACGTTGCCGTATGGGGACTATAATTTGAAGTTTCTTGCCACGCCCACGTCATGGTCGATCCTTGTATACGTCACCGGGTATATCTTCTCGAGAATAGTCTATAATGTGTATATACATATATATGTATATATATACATATATATACAGGATATATATATACATACATACATTATATGAAAGCGCCAGAGATCTCGGCAACAAGATAAGAAGAAACTCCTGTCACTTTGTCGGTGAAGCTCTGCCCCCGCGAGAAAGATTCTCTCCTCGGCATGAACTACGACTCTGTGTGTGTGTGTGTGCGCGTGCGTGTGTGTGCATGTGTGCGTTTCGTTTTGGCTGTGCAGCGAGAAATCACGAGGGGGCTTCACCGCTCGGTCTTTCCTCGTCTACTTCGCCCGAGAGGATCAGCCGTGAAATCGTTCGGTCCACATTTAAATATATTTCATCGTACCTACTCATTATAATTTATACCTACGCCGAGTTTTGGCTTCGTCAAATTTTTCAATCTGGAAGCTCGAGTATAAATATTGTTTTCGTCTGTTTTTTTTTTTTTTTTTTTTTTTTTTTTTTTTTTTTTTTCATGAACATAGTGAAGCTACGAGTGCACGATACCGTACCAGGTTTGTATACGCACGTGGTTTGCATAATACCTCGTACCTCGTTTGGTAGTGCCTGCATTTAAAAAAAAATATCTATGACTCAAGTAAAATTCGTTTGCGAACTGTCAGTGAAAAAAAAAAAAAAAAAATTATTATCTCAATTGTACTTTCAATTCCAGCAACTGCATAAGAGATTGAAACGATAAAATGTCGTATTGGCAGTCTTGCGGTCGTTGTTTAAATATCATACGGAATTGTAAAAATTGCAAGTAGAATTGAAATATGAATTTTTTTCATTGGCAGCCCGCAAGCAAATTTTTTTTTTTTTTTTTTTTTTCATTGTGATAATACGTGTATCGCGTTTGTATATAACAATGAGTCTACATATTCATTATGATTTATACATAAGCCAAGTTTTGGGTTCGTAAAACTTTGCGATTACATTTTAGCATTTTAGCTTTTAGTCTTAGTTTTACTTTCACATTTGTACTTATTTATATTTGTTTACTTTTATTTGCGTGCTTATTATGTTCGAGCTCTTCCGCACTTCCGATTGAATCTCGTTCAATGCTCATTAACATAGTTTATTGCCTCTTTGATTGCATCAATTTGTATCCTCCCTTGGCTCTCAAGGGACGATCGTCAGAACTTTATCTTGAATAAATAATAATAACGACAATATTGATTTTTGTAGTTGTTTCGTTCATGAGGAATTACCGGCTCTTACCTGCGCACCGCATTCGAAAGCTGCAAGACGCGCATGATACATATATCTGATTAATAAGTGCTCGTGAGCCAACCTACTCATTATAATTTATACCTATGCCAAGTTTTGGTCTCTCAAAAATATATCAATCTGGAAGTTCGAACATAAATATTGTTTTTTTTTTTTTTTTTTTTTTTTTTTTTTTTTCATGAAGAATTATCGGCTTGTACCCACGCACTGCGTCACATGGAAATCCTACGGAAAGTGCATAATACATATATCTGGTTAATAAGTGCTCGTGAGCCGACCTACTCATTATAATTTATACCTATGCCAAGTTTTGGTCTCTCAAAAATATATCAATCTGGAAGTTCGAACATAAATATTGTGTTTTTTTTTTTTTTTTCGTGAAGAATTATCGGCTTGTACCCACGCACTGCGTCACATGAAAATCCTACGGAAAGTGCATAATACATATACCTAGTTAATAAGTGCTCGTGAGCCGACCTACTCATTATAATTTATACCTATGCCAAGTTTTGGTCTCTCAAAAATATATCAATCTGGAAGTTCGAACATAAATATTGTGTTTTTTTTTTTTTTTTTTTCGTGAAGAATTATCGGCTTGTACCCACGCACTGCGTCACATGAAAATCCTACGGAAAGTGCATAATACATATATCTGGTTAATAAGTGCTCGTGAGCCGACCTACTCATTATAATTTATACCTATGCCAAGTTTTGGTCTCTCAAAAATATATCAATCTGGAAGTTCGAACATAAATATTGTGTTTTTTTTTTTTTTTCGTGAAGAATTATCGGCTTGTACCCACGCACTGCGTCACATGAAAATCCTACGGAAAGTGCATAATACATATACCTGTTTGCGACCGTGCGATGCGGTGAGAGTCGACCCTCTTCAAAAACTCACGGAAAACGACTACGCCTAGTTAGTCGGGGCATTGTGCGAGTGCCGATGGGTGGAAGGGGGGGGGGGGGGGGGGTTTATTTTGTGAAGTGGAAAATAATGGAACGTGAATCGTCGAGGCAAGGGACTCGCTGATCCACAAGTATGCCGACGAGGCTCGTGACAAAACTTGATTATAACAAAAACACAAGATTATCTCTCTTACAGGGTGCAAGAACGATTTTCATTCCAGAGAAATTTCTCTCGCGTCGTTCAATGAATTTTACAAAACATTTTGTTCTATTTGAACAAAAGCGATGAGGCAAAAATTCACCACTTCGCATGATAAATCATCGTTTCATCAATGTGTAGACGGTAAAGAAGATTTTTCTTTACACTCGACGAAGACAACTCGTCTACAAACGTTTTTTTTTTTATCGTTCGTTTTATCATTTCTTTTGTCGCACAAGACGTATTTTTTTTTTGTTCTTTTACTTATTTGTTTATTTATTGTTAACGGGTGAAATCCGTTTTGCAATGATGAGAAACTATACTGCATTACATTTAATGTGAACAACACAGTGATATTCAAAATAGTATAAAAATAATACTTTGCGATACAAGTGCGGTAAAGCAAACTTTATACGCACGCCGTGAAGTGAGTGCGTGAGCGCGATTTTTAAGTTTACTGAAAAAACACTGTGCGCACGCTAGCTCTTAGAATTTTTGAGCTATCTGACCAAAAAGTTGTACACAAAAGAACTCTTGCCGACCATTCCCATTTAATTCGGCGATGTTCGATCGAACCATTAAAATTTTTATGAAATTTTTAACTTTTTGAATTTTACGAAAAATGAGTATTGTCTTTCTGACGCGAGTTTTCGTATCAAATGTTGAGCTAAGAAAACTTGCAGTTTCGTGATCAGTGGTAAAAATAGGCAAAACATTAGTGCCTGAGCGACGATACGACAAAAATCTTTTTCGGGACTTTTTTTTTTTTTTTTTAGGGTCGTACAAGTCACGCTCCTCCCCGCTTTACCAACCGACAATTTCATTAATTTTTTTTCCTTCGCTCCGACGCGTTCTCGATCCTTAAGAAAACACAGTAAATCTACGAGGACAGACACGCGACGCGTGCCTGTCCTAAGCAAGCATAAACTCGCGATTCCCATAGTTCTCTATTTCCTATGGAACGATCTCGCTACGGCGCCCCTGGAGAGACCGCGCGGAGGGCGACACTAAAAAGTCTCGTCCCGTGTATGGCTTTGCGGCTTTGCCGCCCGGCGAAGAATCAACCCCTCGTGTGTGCGGGGAGATTCGACGGTCCGCCTCGGCGGCTCGGACTTTAAACGCTTCAGGCGTCATCCTCGCACGTGTCCCGATCCGCGATCAACGCTCGCGACGAGCCATTAACGCTCCTCTCCATGCCCCGACGCGTTAATATTAAAACTACGCTCGGTCGTGCGCATGCGCGACGCGGTGACTCGGCACTGAGGCGGTTGCGAACTCGATGATCTACGAGCCTGCGAGGACACACGCGCTGCTCCATCCACGTCAGAGACCTACGAGCCGGAGCATGATAATTTAATGCGCGAAAACGAAACCACCCTGGCGACGCTCTTTAATTACAAGTAAATTATGACCGATCGGTGCGGTCTCGCCAATGTCGCAGGGATCGGGTAAAAATGACACAGCGGGGCAAAACGGGACGGTGAGGGCAAAACTCAATCTTACAATCATTGTTGGATCCCCCATTTTGTCCCAATGATACATCCGGTTTTTTACACCAGTCTTACCCAACTTATCACCATCGCTACCCTCCAAAAGTTATTGGAAAATTGCGTTTTGTCTCATTATCCCCGCTATGCCATTTTGATCTTTCATAGATCATTCATAGATCTACCATGGATCTTTCATAGATCTTTCATACATCTTTCATGGATCTTTCATAGATCTTTCATAGATCTTTCATAGATCTTTCATAGATCTTTCATAGATCTTTCATAGATCTTTCATAGATCTTTCATAGATCTTTCATAGATCTTTCATAGATCTTTCATAGATCTTTCATAGATCTTTCATAGATCTTTCATAGATCTTTCATAGATCTTTCATAGATCTTTCATAGATCTTTCATAGATCTTTCATAGATCTTTCATAGATCTTTCATAGATCTTTCATAGATCTTTCATAGATCTTTCATAGATCTTTCATTGATCTTTCATAGATCTTCTATAGATCCTTCATAGATTTTGCTATGGCCGTACATGACATAAATAATCTAAAATAGAGAAGTCCAAGGATCCTATGCGATCGTCACTCTTCGATCCATTCGCCGCATAGATCTTCCATAGTTTTGCCCGCTATGCCATTTTGCCCCACTAAGCATTCTCCCCTAACTAAGCATTCGGAGATTCATGAAAATTATTAAAAGCTGGGCTATCGGTTCTTCTCCCACGGCTCAGCGTCACTTCGACGCTACAATATTGTACGTAGGGTAAAGAAAGGAAGGAAAAAACGGCAGGTCAAATCAAGGGGGGGGGGGGGGAAGGATGTACCCGAACGAGATCGACGAGGGTCCCGAACGGATTTATGAATTTATGGATTCCGGGCACGCGCCCTATACTCCCGACACTCTCACCCTTCTCGCGCTTTCTATTCGCTCGTGTGGTCCGTATGTACACACATAAGTGTGTGTATGTACACAATTTACTGCCACTACTGTATGCCCCATAAACTTGCGGTACATGTATATATACTGTATTCGGAGATTTCGTGCGAGGATTAATTGTGGTCGAAACTGCGGCGAAGGTAATCGATCTGGGATCACGCGCAAGACAAGAGCTTCCTTCACGCTTGAGAGATGAATCTTAAGGGGAAGCAGGGGGGGGGGCGGAGTGAAAGCATTTTTTTCAGTATATTATTATTTATGAGCGGAGTCGAGAGCAAGTGGAAGGTGGAGCGGCCAAAGAAGTAGCCGGAGGCCACCACGCCCATGAAAGAAACGAGAGCAAAGTGTAGGGCTACAGCAGAAACTATGGAAGATCTATGCGGCAAACGGATCGAAGCGTGAAGATCGTACAGGATCCTTGGACTTTTCTATTTTAGATTGTTTGTTTCATGTACGACTATGGAAGATCTATGGAAGATCTATAGAAGATCCATGGAAGATCCATGGAAGATCCATGGAAGATCCATGAAAGATCCATGGAAGATCCATGAAAGATCCATGAAAGATCCATGAAAGATCCATGAAAGATCCATGAAAGATCCATGAAAGATCCATGAAAGATCCATGAAAGATCCATGAAAGATCCATGAAAGATCCATGAAAGATCCATGAAAGATCCATGAAAGATCCATGAAAGATCCATGAAAGATCCATGAAAGATCCATGAAAGATCCATGAAAGATCCATGAAAGATCCATGAAAGATCTATAATAGATCTATGAAAGATCCATGAAAGATCCATGAAAGATCTATGAACGATCTGTAAAATATCTATGAAAGATCTATGAACGATCTATAAAAGATCTATGAAAGATTCTATGAAAGATCTGGCTTCTTTATTTTTAATGACTTATTTAATGTACGGCTATAGCAGTGTCTATGGAAGATCTATGTGGCGAACGATTCGAAGACTGAAGATCGCAACTGCATCCTTGCGCCCTTTTACCTTGCATCAATCGTGCGAGTCGGAGAGGCGAGAGGAGTCGGGCGAAGTTGATGAAACGTGCGAGGACATTTTTACCAATAAGACGAAATCTTTACAAAGCGACGTGTCGATAAGGGATTGAAAGGATAAAAAGAAACTGCGAATATCTACGCTCTGTAAGTTAGATTTGTCTTGCTTGGATCTTGATTTCCGTAGAGTGCTACCCTTCGACTGATAAATCATCGTTTCAATACTCTCCGGGCATCCTCCAATTCTTTTATATTTTTCAAAAAGTTTTATCCTTATCAGTTCATACAGTTCGTTTATCTGTCAATAATTCAAAAAGCCTCTGTTAATCTTCTTTACTCTTTCATATTTAAAATCTTTAACTTTCAAAGAATCGCGCACGATACATCGCGAACAAAAGTCAGTCACACGAAAGTAATGAGAGATTTTGTTATTTTCATAGTTCTCATGTTCCTTATAATTTCTACGAAGTTCTATAAATACGATAACGTGCGAAAAATATTAATCGTCGAAGGCCCGAGTTAAACAGTTGTGTCTATACGTGAGTCGACTCTTTCTCGAGGTCCTAAATAATTCATCGACGAGGCACGACGACAGCCGTAGAAGGCGGGAGGGTCGAAGGGGAGGGTCGAAGGGGATCGCATAGATCAGTCGGGATCAGATGCAAATCAGATTCATTAGCGTTAAGCCAACGCGGGGGAGAGCGAGGGACGGGAGAGGGAGAGACGGCGAAGGAGACAGAGGAGATCTCCTTCCAAATTCCCCTCGGCGCGTTAACAGAAGCGGGGGTGTGCCAAGCACGAGCGCCGCTACTGCGGCTGCTGAAAGGGTGCCCACGAGAGGACGAAGGATACGAAGAAGCGAGAGGAGTGGGATTGTTATTGCGCGGTTAAACCGCTCCCACTGCTTCCGGCCCCGTTTATATTTACCCTCGAAATACTGTCGAATCCTCGGCACGCTACATAGCATCGTACATACTGTACGATGCCGCACAAGTATATACGATGCTACACGGTATAGCTCAGCAAATGTTTGCTCGGCGTTTCTGCATGCGTGCCCATAGACGTGTTCCGAAGTAGCTTTCCACTTGATGCTTCAATCGGTGATTCCAAGGTTACGAAAGTTATAAAAATTCACAAGAACCCGCTAATCGGTATATCGTTTACTTTCCTCTGCTTTTTTTAAGCTTATATACACACATGTGTATATATGTATATGTATATGTATATGTATATGTATATGTGTATGTGTATGTGTATGTGTATGTGTATGTGTATGTGTATGTGTATGTGTATGTGTATGTATATGTATATGTATATGTATATGTATATGTATATGTATAATGTAAAAAGGTTTCGTCGCGGCCGCCGACGTGTACAAAAATTGAGAGGGGAGTGTCAATAATTGGGTCAGAGGCGGGTTCGATCGTTGGATCTGAGGGCGTTGATAATTGGGTCAGAGGGGGTCAATAATTGGGCCATGCGGGGGTCCATAATTAGGCCAGGCGAGGGTCCATAATTGGGTCAGATGAGGTTGGGTCGGGGATCAGTAACTGGGTCACATGGGTCAATAATGGGGACGTCAAGTTGGTTAATAATGGGACGGTAATGGTAGGGCTTACAATTGTAAGGGTGTACATCTTTTAAAGGGATCTAGAATAATAAGGGCTTAACTCCATAAAGCGGTGTGAATGCGCGAACCATCAGCTCCACTAATGTGTATATATATTTCATCGCGTATATATATATATATATATATATAATCGTGTCGCTAACCTACGACGGGAATATGAATCACTTGGCTTATTTTTTTCGCTACCAAGAAGTGGGTATTCCCTTGGTCTTGTTTCCTCCCGGGAAACACCGCAAACGAGGAAGACTCGGTTTTAGTATTGCGTAATGCATGCGTGACGTTATTTATTTACCGCAGTATCGAAGCGCAATTCGACCTTATTCACCTCGGGTGAAAACGATAAGTATGCTTCTTATAGCTCGCGCCGAGTTATTCTTGGTGTATTTGTTCAGCTTGATTTAGCGGCTGATCGTTATGAGTTCAACGAACGCTTACGACATTCGATCACAGGTAGTTTTGTCAAGTGTGTACACAAAGCGTTCGAAGATAAGAGATCGGAGAAAAATAAGAAAATTCAAACAGTTTCGCTGATTTGGGTAAATATGAGATGTTATGTTTTTTTGTCGCTGTCATACAGCGATCCATGTTTGCCGACAATGTATTCAGTCGTTGTATCAACGTTAGCGATACATCATATTATTTTCCTACGGCGAAATTCTGTTATGATTCGAGACGTATCAGTGAGATGGGTTTTATCGCGACGGCAAAGGTCGTGCAATTTTACTCGAAACGAGATGCAAACGCATGGTCGTTTAAACTCGCGACATAAAAAAGAAACCACATTGCAGGAACGTCTTTGAAGAAAATATTTCGATGATCAATTCGGAGTCAGCGTATCAGCGTATTGCATTCGATCAGCCTCACTATATATTGTGTTTAACACGTGTCTCAGGTGCATGCGAAATACCCCGTCGGTAATAAAAAAAAAACAAAGGACTGTAATGAATGTTTTATTAACCAATGGAATTCATTTTGTATTAGTCATGTAATTAATTTTTAATTAACCATATAATGTTTTTTAACAATTTTTTAGCCGACTATTTACGTTCGCAAAGCAGATTCTCACACGAACCCGAGTCGATGTCCGCTTCGTGTAGCAACTTGCTATCAACCGGGAATGGTCAGCGATAACGAAACGAATTTATTGCCGTTTTTTTTTTTTTTTTTTTTTATTTTTTTTATGAGTTAGACGAGCTGGCGGAAAGTCGAAATTCGCGTTACCTTGAGAATCCAGTTGGCCCGCAGAAATATTTGCCGATATTCGTTATCGAGCTTAATCTGTGTGCTTTCTTCCGCGTGTGCCGAGTGACTCGAGCGTACCATGGACAAGTGGGAGTGGGGTGAAGACTTATAAAAACTGCCGGTCTACCGAGCGGGTCATCAGTGAAGCTTGCAGTTTCTCGTCGAGCACCAGTTAAACGAAACATAAAATACTCGTCATGGCAATGTTCTTTGCACTCGTGGCTCTTTGCCTTTTCGGAAGCGCTTTGGCCAATGTACCGTCCAGCCGTGGTTGCCCGGCAGTCACGACCCAGTCCAACTTCGACACCACCAGGGTGAGTTTGCGCACACGCCGTTCAATCATTAAATTCGATTGTTGAATTCGCGTGAATGTTACGCGGGTTAAAAATACTGTTATATATAATACTGTTAAAGTGTGGGTTAAAGCAAAAAATGTCCAACGTCGACTTTAATCTTGAAGAACTTCGTGCCAGAGTACTACTGCGTTGGCAGAGATACGGTGGCAATAGAGGCAAAATCGAATATCGGGTCGCGAAAAAAATAAAGTTGCGCAAAGCAACTTGAACTCAGCAAACATTGCAACTTAGTGTGCAATTTTTTGTTGTTTTTTTTTTTTTTTCATTTTTCATAAAAATTACTGATGTCTTGGTAAAATCAAAATTTGATCGGGACGAATTTGTAGAGCCGAAACTGCGAATACTTCTTCATGTCATGTGAATTAGCACCGTCGGTAACGAAACCTCTAATGAATGCCATTGTGAGACGAAAAGCGAAAATTCGCAGACGCAGGGAAAGACGATTTTCTATTTTATCAGCTGTCCGCGGTCAATTAGCGGGGTCCGTTGCAGTTTTTCTTACCGACAGCGTAAATTCACAGTTGTGTCGGTAGAAATTTGCGTAGTTCAATATCGGAGTTAAGAAAATTGAGTTGCGACTAGAAAGTAAGTCGTTTTCGTCTATCGGCCGTTAATTTATCCTAACGAACCTTCGAATCTCGTACTTTGCAGTACTTGGGAAAATGGTACGTGAATCAGAAGTTTGCCGAAGGCCAGGCCGCGGAAACAACAAAATGTACCTACGCCGACTACACCAGCGATGCAAACGATGTCATCCACATCGTCAACCATTACATAAATCTCAAGTAAGGAAAACATCGAGAAACTTCATATTCGATATTGCAACCGATATAGGATTGTTCGATTAATAATGAATTATCGATTTTCAGGAACGGTAAACCAGCGACGCTCGAATCGTATCTCCGTGTCCCAAATCCGAATGACGCATCCAAAATGAAGATCAGATACCCGTCCTTCATGCCCCCTGGTGTCGAAGGTGACTACTACGTTCTGGCAACCGACTACGATACATACGCAGTTGTCTACAACTGCGAGGAACGCCAAGGAGTTGGGTAAGTAACGACAAATCAAAATAATTTTCTAAAATCATATTCCAATCGAATTGCAACGGGATTGTGGAGTGTTAACGTTTAATGTTGTGATGTCGTAATGTTTGCAATCGATGATTCTCCAGATCCAAGCACATCTGGACCTTGACCAGGGAGCAACATCCATCGGCGGAAGTTGTCAACAACGCTAACACCCAACTGGAGAAGAACCACATAAACAGATCCGTTATGAGACCGACCGACCAGAGCTGCTGAGAACCACGTCATTCGACCGAAAACCGACATTCCCCTCGGCGCCCTCGAACTTCGCAGTGCTCCTAATAGTATCTTCAACATTGTAACTCAATAAAATATACTTGCATGAACAATCAATCTATTCTCTTGTTGATGCATGCATCTTGTTGATCTATTGTTGATGCATGCATTGATGCTGTGATGCTGTAACATTTTCAATCCACAATCCTTCAGAGCCAGGCATATATGGATCTTAACTAAGGACCAATAGCTATACACTGAGAGAAGGATGTAGTAAAAATTACTATATCACGTGAAAGATATTACCAAAGAATATGGATAGCATAGAAGCGTACTGCCCATAGCCCATTTGTAGCCAAAAAGTTGGGGTGATGCCGACGAGCTTATCGCCCCAGTGGTAAGATGTCGCTACAGTAGCGTGCGAGTGTGTCTTGTACATGTGGCCACATGTACAATACACACTCGCACGCTACTGTAGCGACATCTTACCACTGGGCCATGGGAAGTACTCTTCTAACATCACCCCAACTTTTTGGCTTCAAGTGGGCTTTGGGAAGTACGCTTCTATACTATCCATATTCTTTGATATTACCATAGCGCATAGTAGTAGAGCGTTAGGGCGCCACCTATGATAGGAAGTACCGGAGTTATAAGAATTTTTCTCAGATACGATGGTAAAAATTCTTCGATAATCTCAGACTTTCTACCATAGGTGGCGCACTGGCGCCGTACTACTATGCGCTATGGTAATTTTTCTTAGATGATTGGTAATTGTTACTAGATCATTCTCTCAGTGTACGAACGCCGTTAAGAGATCGCGGACGGTCGAGGAAAATAGAAAATTATCTTTCCCTGCATCTCTAAGCAATCACCCAAAAAACATCACGCAAATATTGCTATTATGTTGTTTTTGACGAGTGCCGACAGCGAGTCGACCCAATGTTTAAGCCTAGGGCGATCGCTCCGTACCTTACCTACCCTGACGTAGCCCCACAATAACCTTAACTGCTGCTCCGCGATCAACCGCAAGCTTCACTGATGATGTGGTCGGAACCCCGGCAGTTTTTATAAGTCGTCAACCCACTCCCCACTTGGGCACGATGTGCTCGAGTTACCTGGGCGGGCGCGAAAAAAAACACACACACAGATTACCTTGATATCGAATGTTGGGAAATATTTCTAGCGCCCGACTAGAGATATTCTCAAAGTAGCGCGAATTCCGTCGTCCCGCAAAAAAAAAAACCTGTAATAAATTTAACGCCATGCCGGAAGATGATCTTCCAAATTCCCGTCGCCGCGTAAGCAGAAGCGGGGCTCTGCCGATCCCTGTCTATATTTTCCTCGAAATACTGCCGAATCCTCGCTACGCTGTATACACAGTAAAAAGTAATTTCGCAAAATCGAAATGCGAAATTTCGTAAAAATTATTTTATTAAATAAGTGACAAGCTCGTTTGTCAATTATTTGAATATACAAACCTATCATTTTATTTCCCATGCCATTGACAATTTTAGTTTGCGCTTTTGTTTGTAAAACTAGAAAATTCACAAATAAAAAATTGTGAACGTTTGTGGACAATAAGTTGGTGTAAAAAGTAGAAACTTTTTTTTTTTTTTTACTGTGTAGCATCGTACATACGGAATTATGCTGTACGGTATATACGATGCTATACAGCATACTTTAGCAAATGTTTGCTCGTCGTTTCTGTATGTGGACCATAGTCATATTCGAAGTAGCATATATATATATATTTTTTTTTTAATTTATTTTTTATCTCGATAAGTTACGACGCGAGTGAGAACCGCGTGGAAAACGTCGCAGCGAGGAAAACTCCGCTTCACTATTTTATTACGCGGCGTGATTTATTTGTCGCACTGTCGAAGCTCGAACCGCGAGTAGAGTTTATTACAGTCGACTCTCCGTAATGTCGCCCACTCGCGGCACTGGTCGCGCTACATCAGAGAGCGTGCGAAATTGCCGAATGCCCACACACTATTCTAATAGTCTGATCTTTAGAAAGAGACGGACGTAAACGACGCAGGCGCAAAACCTGTATAATGGGAGAAGTGGGGGGGGGGGGCAAAATGGCACAACAGGACAAAACTCAATCTTACAATAATCTTTGGATGCCCCATTGTTGTCCCAACAATACATCCGGATGTTCAAACCCGATTTTTCCAACGTACATCGCCACCATTCAAAAGTTATTGGAAAATTGCGCGAGGAGAAAAAAAAATTGTTGAGACAACAGGAATTTTGTTACTACAACTGATTTACCTTGTTAACATAGGGACAACAAAATATTTTGCTGTGGCAGCGAATACTTTGCTGTAGCAATCAAATAGTTTTGCTGCCTCAACAAGAATTTATTAACGAACAACATTTTGTTAGAGAAACAGAACTGTTTTTCTCCGTGCGTTTTGTCTCATTATCCCGTTTTGCCCCGCTGTGCCATATTGGCGAAACAGCGCGATATTACGGAGAGTTCGCTGTATTCATCTCGGGTGAAAATGATAGTTTGTGTTTTTATGACTCGCCTTGACTTATTTTCGAAGTATTTGTTCAATGTATACTACGACCATTCGCTCACGGTTATCTATTGCTAATCCCGAATACGTTCGCCAAATTTTTTTTAGACACGTTTATGACGGGCTAGAAGGCTCATTGTAAAAGAGAAGGAATTCACGGTTTTTTTTGGAAAGAAACCGAAAAGTGTTTGCATATAAATTATCTCGAAACTGTGGCAGCCTTTGTCGCGCTTTCATGATTGGCCTCGGATTTGAGAGAAGTTCAAGTTTTATTGCGTATTGATAATGCTACCGCGATTTCTTACATTAATCGTGTGGGATGGGCAGAGCTGGGCAGTACTTAAAGTACACGAGTACTTATTTGGTACTTATTGTACGTACTTAAAGTATCAAAGTACTTTTCGGTACTTCAAGTACGATTACTGAGTACTAAGACCAAATTGTACTTGTACAATTTTGAGCATAGCTTCCTCGAAGTGGAAGCTATGCTCAAAATGGTAATAAATGTCTTCTATTTCGTAACGTAAAAAAAATGTTTGTCTCATCAAATTGAAATTGTCAAAATTTACCGCAAAAATAATTGTAGAAAATCGCAAACTGTAATTTTCAGATATCGTTTTGGAGGCAAAAATACGTCGGAACACGTGGCAGTTAATTTAAAAAAAAAAAGAAAAAAAAATCGTAAAAAAATTGCAAGGCTACCTCTTTCGAGTCCATTTTTAGCGTTTTTCAAAGTCCTCAAACTGTCCGATAAAACGCTTTCAAAACTTCGGGCAGGACCCTATCTTGAGTATTTTTTCCCATAGAACACGATGGGCACCTCGGATTTTTCCTACCCCCATTGGGAGCGAAATATCGACGTTTGAAAATCACGAAAATCGACGTTTTTCCAAAAGTGCCTCAAACATTGAAAAATCATTGTTCATTTTTTTTTTTTTTTTTTTTTTTTTTTTTCAAAGCTATATTTTATGTATTTTATCCCGCTGATCACGAATATAACAATTATTTTACTCCCAACCCAATATTTTCCATTTAAATCCCAAAAATACGATTTTTTATGCAAAAAATGGAGAGTTTTCTCACTTTCGGCCACTGTACTAAATCCATACGTCCTAGATTTCTAGTTCGTTTAATCGTCAAATTTTTCTTTAATCGTTCGTTTAACCATCCAATTTTTTTATTAATGTTTGTTGACCATTTTCTTAACCGACCATTTACGTTCAAAGGGAAATTCTCGCATAAACCGGGAAGGGTCGGCGATAATCAAAGAAATTTATGACAGTTTTTTCACCGACTCGATTAGGCGGGAAAGCGTGAAGATGGAATGCGGGTCACCTTGAATATCCACTCGGCCGGTACCAATATTTGCCGATGTTCGTCATCGAAGTAATCTGTGTGCTTTTCTCTACGAGTGCCGAGCGACTCGAGCTCACCGTGCACGTCTAGAAGTGGGGTGAGGACTTATAAAAACTGCCGGCGTGCCTATCGGATCATCAGTACAGCTTGCAAGTTCACGTGGTCCAGTAGTTAAACGAGACACATAACACCCGCCATGGTAATGCTCCTTGCAATTGTGGCTCTTTGCCTTTCCAGCAGCGCTTCGGCCAATGTACCATCCAGTCCTGATTGTCCGGCGGTCACGACCCAGTCCAACTTCGATGTCACCAGGGTGAGTTTCCACTTATATCGCTTAATCGGTCCTTCGGCGATTGCAGGAATAATCTATCGATTTCATTTTTTCTAATCGACGTGACAAAAATCTTTACAAGACTTGCGCAGGGTCTTCCAACCAATACCGTTATGTGAGTTAAAAAGGTGAAAAAAAATGTCCAACGTTGACTTCTATCTGGAAAAAAAAATCCTTAGGGATTAATACTGTGTTGACAAAGATACGGTATTAGTAGAGGCAAATAACAAATGTCGTGTTTAAAAAAAAAAAAATAGTATTAAACACAGTGTGCATTGTTTTTCATTTTGCTTCCTTATAGAAGAAGCTATGTTTCATTAAAATTACTGATGCCTTGGTAGACTCATTGTTTTCGTGTGATATTATGTTTACAGTTTGTTCAGATAAAAGTCCGAGCAAACTGTAAACATATGTTCGGATAAAAATCGGAATCTCCTCGCTGCAATACGGAACAGGAGTTCCCACCTGTTCCGTATTGCACTCGATGATCCAAGACAATGAGCCCCATTATTCTCAGGCAGAGAGCTTGCAGCTACCGACCTCACTTGCTGATATAAGTCGATATCACTCGTATATAATTTAGTTGCTCGCAGTCAGTTGTACCATTGTCGGTACAAAATGTGCGCTAATTCAATGTTGGAGTTAAGGAAATTGAGTTGCGACTGGAAAGAAAGACTTTCACCGAACTGCCGTTAATTTATCCCAACATACTTTTGACTCTCGTACTTTGCAGTACTTGGGAACATGGTACTTGAATCAGCAATATACCGACGACCAATTCTATGACTCAAATTGCACCTTCGTCCACTACACCGTCATTGAAAATGATAGCATCGATATGCTCAATCATTTTCTAACCGAAGAGTAAGAAAAGCACCGGGAAACTTTATACTCGACATTGCAACTTTCGCGATACAAGATTGTTCGGTTAAGAATGATTTATCGATTTTTAGTGGTAATCCAGCGGTCATCCGATTGAAACTCAGTATCCCAAATCCGAATGACGCTTCCAAGCTAAAGCTCAGATTCCCGCCCTTCACGCCTTATGGAATCACACGTGACTACTACGTATTGGCAACCGACTACATTACGTACGCAGTTGTCTACAACTGCGTGAAACGCCAAGGAGTTGGGTAAGTAACGACAAATGATAATACGATAAAAAGAAAATGTCCAATCCAATTACAAGCGGTATATTTAATGTTATGATGTCGTAACGATTTCAATCAATGATCCTTCAGATCTCGGCACATCTGGATATTGACCAGGGAGCAAAATCCATCGGCGGAAATTATCAACCACGCTGACATCCAACTGGAAAAGAACAAGATCAGCAGATCCATACTGAGAAATACCGACCAGACCAACTGCGAAAACGAAAACTTTCGCCGAAATTACAATTAAATGGTGACATTGGACATTGGAACTCGTGCATTGATGTTGTAACGTTGTAATGTTTTCACTCCGGAATCCTTCAGAACCAAGAGTTTATAGATCTCATAAGCATATATGGATCTTAATGAGAACTCATACGAAAGCTGTTAAGAGACCGCGAACATTTGAGGAAATAGTTAACTGTCTTTCCCTGCGTCTGCCAATTTTCCTTTTCCCATGCTGTTTGTGATCTAACAATGGCATTCATTGCAGGTTTCGTTACCGGTCAGGGATAATCCATAATATCAAGGTGTATTCGCAGTTTCGTCGGTGCAATTTTGTTCTGAACACATTTTTTTTTTTACATAATTTCACACAAAAACAATTTCACCGAGGCATTAAGAATTTTAACGGAAAATGAAAAATAAAAATACAAACTGTTCTTCATACAATTTATTTATTTTTACGACACAAAATCCGATAATTTTGGTGTATTACCAATATATCTCTGCCTAAATAGCAGTACATCCGCACGAACCTATTACCAGATATATAAAAGTCATTCATTTATTTAACCCGCATAACAAGAGTTGGCTGCGAGCGCCAGCAGAAGTTTTTGTTTTACATTTTTGTCACCCGAATTCAACGAAACGAAGTCGATAGATTTTTCCTGCAATCGTCGACGGACCGATTCAACGATTTGCCTGCAAACTCACCCTGACGACATGAAAGTTCGACTGGGTCGTGACTGCCGGTCAACCACAGCTGGATCGTGCATTGACCAAAGCGCTGCCGGAAAGAGCCACAAAGTGGAAGGAAGTTTGACATTACGAGTATAATGCGTCTCGTTTAGCTGCTGATCAACGAGCAACCGCAAGCTTTACTGACGATGCGGTCGGAAAAACGGCAGTTTTTATAGATCGTCACATCACTCCCACTTGTGCGTGATGTGCTCGAGTCGCCAGGCTGCGCGGAGAAAGAAAGCACACAGATTGCCTCGATGACGAATATCGGCAAATACTTCCCGACTCCCGACTGTACACAGTACACGACCGCGTTTCTCCCAACCGCATAATTCCGAACGACCGCGTATATCCGAAAATTACGACCGTCGTAAGTCCATTTCGGCCCCCTCTCAAGGACCGTTATCCGCTTGACGGGGAAACAAACGACTCCTTCCCTTTTGCGACCTGCGAATGAAATCGTCGCCGCTATTGGAAAGGGCAGGTACACAGTAAAAAATAATTTCGTCAAATCGGAATGCGAAATTTCGTAAAAATTATTTTGTTAAATAAGTGACAAACTTCTTTGTCACTTATTTGAATATACGAACATGTCCTTTGATTTCCTGTAATATTGACAATTTTTGTGTGTACTTTCGTTTGTGAAACTAGAAAATTAACAAATAAAAAATTGTGGACGTTTGTGGACAAAGTACATTTGTTGTAAAAGCTACCATTTTTTTTTTTTTTTTTTTACTGTATAGTGGGGTATCCAACTTACGCGGTCGTGCCTGATTGGATTGGCTCCCGAGAATGGTAGAAACGCGGTCGTGTACTGTAATCACAATAATTTCGCTGTTTTGGGTAAATATGCGATGGTACAATGGCTTTTTTTTTGTCGCTATCATACAATGATCCTCGTTCCTGGAAGTGACCGAGATCATCGTTTGCAGAATTATTACAGTTCATTTACTCGTTGTATCAACGACAGCAATTCCTTTGATATTAGCGTTGAGAAAAATCGTTGGTCGACTCGAGCCGTGACAATGAGATTGGCAAATATTTTATCTTGACGACGCAGTTTGTGCAATTTTATTAAAAACGAACTGAAAACGCATGGTCGTTGAACTTTTCATACGCGAAGATAACTTTTGCGTGAATTCTATGAAGCGTTCAATTTTATTGAAACGACTATACGGAAGATCTGTCTCTCTTCCATTGTAGGAGAGTCATGGAGGAAAATGTTTCGATGACTAATTGTAATCGGCGTATCAGCATGTTTGTGTTTGATCAAGTTTTTAATCAGTCTCAATACATTGTGGTTGATGAAAATCTCAAGAGCATGCGAAATACCTCGGTCGATAAACAAAACTGTAATAAATTTTCTTCTTTCACCGTGCCAACCATTTACTTTCAAAAGCAAATTCTCGTACGAAGCCGAGTTGACGTCCGCTTCATGTAACAATTTGCTTCCAACTGAAAATGGTCGAAAACCGTAAAAAAAAAAAAAAAATGTAGGGGAGAGCGGGGCAAAATGGCCCAGCGGGTAAAACGGGATAACGAGAATAGACGCAATTTTCCAATGACTTGAATGGTGGCGATGGTGGTACGTGGGGCAAAATGGATTTGACAATCCGGATGTATCGTTGGGACAAAATGGAGCATCCAAAAATTATTGTTATTGTCTCGCCTATTAGATTTTTTTTATTGACCGGGCCCAGTCCGGCCGATAAGAAAGGTTGGCAAGGCGAGATGGCGGAACGCGCGTTTCCTTGAAAATCCAGTCGGTCGTTAGAAATATTTGCCGATATTCGTCATCGGAGTAATCTGTGTGCTCTTCTTCACGCGGCCGAGTGACTCGAGCACACCGTGCACAAGCGGAAGTGGCCTGATGACTTATAAAAGCTGCCGGTGCACCGACTAGATCATCAGTAAAGCTTGCGGTTTGTCGTGGAGCGGTAGTTAAACGAGACACGCAACACTCGCAATGGCAATCTTCCTCGCACTTGTGGCTCTTTGCCTTTCCGGGAACGCTCTGGCACATCTGCCATCCCGCCGTGGTTGCCCGGCAGTCACGACCCAGTCCAATTTCGATGTCAACAGGGTGAGTTTTCACGGATATCGTTGAATCGATCCTTCGACAATTACAGGAAAAATCTATCGATTTCGTCCTGTCGAATTCGCTTGACAAAACTGTCCAAAAAAGCTCGGCGACGCTTGCAGCCAAGTAAATTATGTGGGCCAAAAAAAATTGAGAAATAAATGCCAATGTTGACCTTTATCTACTGTGTGGGTAGAGATATGTTGGTAATACCGGTGAATATCGGATTTTGTACCGTAAAAAAAATAAATTGTATAAAGCACAGTGTGCAATGTTTTTTGGTCTTCACGAAAATGATACCGATATCGATCCGCCGTTAATTTATCCGAACGACCTTTCGAATTTGTAGTACTTGGGAACATGGTACGTGAGTCAGACGTACTCCGACCACCAATCGGCAGAGGAAGCTTCAACATGCACCGTAGCTGAGTATCGCAGAAGTGTAAATGGTCTCATTCATATCGTCAACTATTATCGAACCGCCCAGTAAGAAAAGCACCGAGAACTTCATTCGACGTTGCAACGCTGTTGCTATACGGGATTGTTCGGTTGATAATGATTTATCGCTTTTTAGGACCGGTAGACCAGCGACGCTCGAGTCGTATCTCCGTATCCCAAATCCGAATGACGCTTCCAAAATGAAGATCAGATACCCGTCCTTCATGCCCCCTGGTGTCGAAGGTGACTACTATGTTCTGGCAAGTGACTACGATACACACGCAGTTGTCTACAACTGCGTGGAACGCCGGGGAGTTGGGTAAGTAACGATAAATGAATTTTGTTTTTAAAAACATTTTCCAAGCCAATTCCAAGGAGTCTAGGGATTGTAACGATTTCAATTGATCATTCTTCAGAGCCCTGTCCATCTGGATCTTGACCAGGGAGCAAAACCCAGCGGAGGAAATTATCGAAAACGCTGACGCCGAACTGGAGAGGATCGACATCAGCAGATCCATACTTAGAAAGACCGAGCAGTCCAACTGCTAAGAACCGAATCTTTAGTCCGAAAAACGATTTTCCCCTTGCTCAAAGAGACTTCCAACTTTGCAATGCTTACGATAGCATCTTTAACATTGTAACTCAATAAAATATTCTTGCATAAACTCAAACTACTCTTCATTATTGATGCATGCATGCATTGATGTTGTAATGTTGTTGCGTTTGCAATTGATAAATCCTTAGAGCCCAGCGCATCTGGATCGTGAACAGGGAGCGAAACCCAGCGGAGAAAATGATCAACAACGTTGATCACCGAACTGAAGAGGAACATCAGCAGATCCATGCTTAGAAAGACCGACCAGATCAACTGCTAAGAACCAAATCTTTAGCCCGAAAAAGATTACCACCTCGCTCAAGGCACCTTCAAACATTGCAATGCTTACAATAACATCTGTAACATTTGAACTCCAATGTAATCCAATGTCCAATGCAACTCCAACCAACCCATTCTTCATTATTGACGCATGCATGCATTGATGGTGTAATGTTCTACAGTTTGCAATCGATAATCCTTCAGAGCCCTGTCCGTCTGGATCTTGACCAGGGAACAAAACGCAACGGAGGAAATTATCAACAATGCTGACTTTGAACTGGCGAAGAACAACATCAGCAGATCCATACCTAGAAAGATCGAGCAGACTGCTGCTAAGAACCAAATCTTTAGTCCGCAGAACGATTTGTCTCTTGCTCAAGATGACTTTGAACTTTGCAATGCTTACAACAATGCTATTACAAATGCAATAGCATCTATAATATTACAACTGAATAAATGTGCTTGAATGAATAATCAACGTATTCTTCGTTGTTCATTAATCCGATATAACACAGCAGGTGGTTCGGACCATAAATTTGTTTACTTATGTGTCTGAATATAAAAGCTATGGGAAATGAGTGGGAAAATCTCTCCACCACACAGGTCTCGAGTATTGAATACCGGGGTGTAAATGGGTGTGCTCGAGGGAACGATGATTGAAAATGATCGTCTATCGTTCACGGGGACGAGGTAAGCACATCCCAACGAGCTCTTCCGAGGGGTCGCGCCGAAATCTACAGGGCACCGAGTCTGCGAGTCAGGACGGCCAGGACTACGTACCGCATATCCCTTGGGATTACTGGGATTATACAGAGATTGAATCACTTCCCAGCTCGCCCTCAACAGCATCTTTCACCCCTGTTTTCTCTGCTGCCTCGAAATGCAGTAGAGAAATAATCTTAATTCCTCGGCTCTTAATCATTGTCTCTTTAACATAGTTTACACAACAGCGCTACGGAAAATCCGAGGTGCTCGTCGTGTTCTGCGGCACAAAATACACAAGGTAAGGTCTTATCCGAAGTTCTTGAAGCGTTTTATCGGGCAGTTTCGGAAGTTGCAAAACCTGAAAAATTGACTCGAAAGCGGTAGCCTTGCAATTTTCTGACGATGTTTGTTTTCTTTTTTAAAAATGAACTGCCACGTGTTTCGACGTATTTTTTCTTCCGCTGAACACGAATCCGCTGGCTTTATCGGGACTAAAGTACGATTTTATGCACGAAAAATCGCATTTTTGGGATTTAAATGGAAAATATTGAGCTGACAGTAAGATAATTTTACGAGACAGACGTTTTTTTACGTTACGAAAGAGGTGCAAAGTAATTTGCACATAGTTTCCTCATTTATTACAATTTTCAGCATAGCTTCCTCAAAGAGGAAGCTACGCTCAAAATTGTACAAGCACTTTGCTCTTGGTATTCAGTAATAGCACTCAAAGTACCGAAAAGTACTTCAATACTTCAAGTACGTACTTTAAGTACCAAAAAAGTACTCATGTACTTGAAGTACTGCCCAGCTCTGGGTGATTTGCATTTGGCTGTTATCCGTTGTTGAGACTACGCGCACAGTGTCTCAATGGTATTCACTTAGTTGACAGCGAATCGTTTCGTTGGTTTAACATATTTTACCGGGGGTCATTTAAGCCATCCCCTTCCACCCCTCACCCTTTCCACCGGTTCATTTCTTTCCCGAAATCTATCTCTTCCTCCCCTCGAGCGAGTCTTAATTCCTCGGCTCTTAATCATCGTCTCTTTAACACATTTAACCGGGAATCATTTGAACCAAGCCCTGCCCGCTCCTCCCACCCTCCAGTTGATTCCGTACGTATTCTTTCTCGTTCTTTATCTTGTTGTTGAATCTCGGACGATCGGTAGGTTTGCCAATTACGAGGCAGTGACGAAGGAGTGCGGGGCAACTCGTAAAGCCACGGTAGTTCAAAACAAACTCCGGGACACCTATATATAACGGGGGTGCGAAAATGTGTGTGCCCGCGCGCGCGTGTGAGAGAGAGGAGGGACGAAGACCCCTAATGAACTCTCCGTTTAATAAAACTCGTGCGGTGGTGTTGCCGGTATGTCGGCACTGCGATAGGGAGCAAGTGTGGGAGAGGGCAAAAGGGAGATAGAACAAGCGAGGCCGAACAAGCCCTGCGACGGTCGTCCGGGACCCGAGCTAATCTGACTTTGATTAAACTTTTAGCGCGACACCCAAAGGGGAGGTGCCTGCCGATAGCTATACACGAAACGCACCGAACCGACGTGTAATTCGATTTTTATTAAGCCTCGCGCGCATGAATTAAATCCTGTGCACCTATGTAGGCGGTTAGAAGAGATACACGTTTTTTTTTTTTATTTAGGTACCGAGCTAATAAAGTTTGGACCTTTAGGGTTACGAAAGTTTGAGATATTTACAACGAGCAAGTTCGCTGTACAATGAAAGGGAATACATTCGTGGATCACAGATTTGGACGTGGATAAAAAATTACTCAGAATTTTATTTTATCTTGTTAGTAGTATTGTCGTTTTTTTTCTGGAAGAATCAGAGCGATGATTTGCTTGGGGCTCATTTATAAGGATTCTTTTTTCTACCTCAAGTTTCACTTATGACTCTGGCTATTTTTCTGTCATCAAGCCGCCTTTCCTCGTTTGTTTCAACGGGATGGGATTTTTTTTAATCCCCATTTTACGGCCTTTCTCTGTGGCATCTAGCCAGTAGTCTTGTATCGATTCTTGTCGACTTTCAATCACTTGTGTAGGTCACGGCCGCAGCCGCTGTTACGTCCCACACTGTATCGCATTTGCACGAGGCCGCAGGAAAACTGCAGAAAATCTGCATCGATACAACCGGTAATTCCAACAGTCTTCATGTTCTTTATCTATCCTCAGAATTCGACCTACCGCTCATCCGGGTTTTTGACCACCAAAGCCGCACACCAACTGCGCATCCACCGCTGTCGGTTAGTTTATAAGGGTCTTTTTTTCTTCCCCAAGTCCTTCTTGTGGCTATTTTTCTGCCATCAAAACGCCTTTCCTCATTGTTCCAAGTCTTCAAATTCGCTTGTAGATGTGCGTTTGCAGCCGCTTCCTCCCTTCCTCCAGCTGTATCGCATTTGCACGAGGACACAGGGAAACTGCAGAAAACCTGCATCGATACGACCGGTAATTTCAACCGAGTCTTCATGTTCGCATTCTATACTTCGAGTACAAGCACCAATCCTCAGAATTCGACCTACCGCTCAACGGTTCCAATGCGCCAGTTAGTGCACGGCTAGGTCACCCATCCAAGTACTGACCGCGAACGATTCAGCTTGACTCCGGGGCTTTGACCACCAAAGCCGCACACCAACTGCGCATCCACCGCTGTCGGTTAGTTTATAAGGGTCTTTTTTTCTTCCCCAAGGCCTTCTTATGGCTATTTTTCTGCCATCAAGCCGCCTTTCCTCATTGTTCCAAGTCTTCAAATTCGCTTGTAGATGTGCGTTTGCAGCCGCTTCCTCCCTTCCTCCAGCTGTATCGCATTTGCACGAGGACACAGGGAAACTGCAGAAAACCTGCATCGATACGACCGGTAATTTCAACCGAGTCTTCATGTTCGCATTCTATACTTCGAGTACAAGCACCAATCCTCAGAATTCGATCTACCGCTCAACGGTTCCAATGCGCCAGTTAGTGCACGACTAGGTCACCCATCCAAGTACTGACCGACTGAACGATTCAGCTTGACTCTGACGACCACCGAAGCCGCACACCAACTGCCCATCCACCGCTGTCGGTTAGTTTATAGGGATGCATGTCTATAACCGGTGCTGCCACCGAATGGTCGAAACCCGAACTGTGTTCGGGCATCGCTCCCCCTGTCGCAGGATAAATTGCTCTAGACGTGCAGCTGCATAAGTGCAGGAACCTGCTACAGGCTGCCGCCGTTAACCCTACTGGTCGGTACCTTGCCGAACCACATTTAGTTCAACTAGTTTATCCGATTTAACTTCCGATAAACAAATCGGCCAGAGAATTTTATTTCATATTATTTTATATTATTTTATTTTATGAATAATCAACGTCGTAGTAATGTACTGTAGTGCTAAAGTAGTGGGTGTAATTTTGTTAACCTGTTTATTCCGAAAATCCAGACCCTCTTGCGACGATAATGTGTTATTCTTGTACGCAATAATTACCATATTATATTTTATTTTATTTTATTTTATTTTCGTAGTAGTTTAGGGGTAGTTTATAGGGCTAGTTGTCGATAACGGGTGCTGCCTCCGAAGGGACAAAACCCGAATCACGTTCGAGCATCGTTCCCCCGATTGCAGGATAAATAGGTATACACGAGCAGCTGCAGAGCTGCAGGAACCTGCCGCAGGCTGCTACACTTACCCTTACTAGTCGGTAAGGCAGCGACGCACCGATATTTCCGAAAATTGTGAACGACTGCCGGTAAATTCGTTCGATGTTTCGGGAGACACCGAAGGGACCTTGAACTTTAACTTTTATTAATGAATCTATTAATGATCTTTTATTAATGAACATTGATAAGAAACGAAAAGAAGAAAATTATTGGATCAATTATGCACAAGCTTATCATGGAATCACTTTATTGTCACACGCCATGTCTGGCATTGGGGGTATCTTTTATCTGGTATATTATACTGGATACAGTCACTAACGTTTTTTTTTTGTTTTTTTTTTTATATATTAACAGTGCCACGAAGAGCCATCGGGAAGCCGAGGGTGAATTTGTTTTTCGGGTTTTTTTTTTTTTTTTATCAACTCTATTATTTAATACACTAGTTAATAAGTCGATTCGTCGCGTGGGCTTTGATCGCGCGCATACAATATGTACAGTCTCCAAAAAAAAAAAAAACACGTCTTTTGTTCCCTATGTATTGTTTTGTTTGTTTTCGATTGAAAAACAAATGACCTTTCTCTCACCTTTCTCCCCCTCCCTGCATCACTATCGCTCGCTTTCACTTTCTCTCTCAAGGTCAATCTTCCTCCGACGGCCGGGACGTTTTTTTTTTTTTTCTCTTTCTTTGGACCTTCGGTTTCTCGCTGGTTCGTCCTGGCACTTCGTCTAATCATACTGCTTAGGTTCGTTCCTTCTTCGTAATTTATTCTTCTTCTTTTTTTTTTCTTCTTCTTCTTTTGTTCTGGGAGATTAATTCACACTCTCGCACACGCTCGCAAATTTTTATTCGTGCGCTCTCGTTCTCTCACACTCGCACGACGAGGCAAACAATATGGCACGATCTCTCGCTATCGCTCTTTCTTTCCCTCTTTCATCCATTGACAAAAATTAGAAATGTACGAAGCCTGTCTCTCAAATATCTCGCTCTAACTGTACTCGAGTAATTATTTGTTTTTCCCTCCTTGTTTTCGCCTCCGTCTTGAATTTTTTTTTTGTTTGTTTTTTTTTTTCTTGCTGTTAATAGTAAGGTATAAGGATCGACGCGTCACGCTCGACTCGCGCATCGCCCACTCGTTCCGGCGATCCGAATCTGCGACCGAGTACAATGTCGATCGGGCGACCTGCACGAATCGAACGCGAGACAATTGTTATTTTTTTTTTGTTTTTTTTTTTTTAGTACAAGATACAAGGTAGCCTATACTAGGTTGGACTTGTTCTACAAGGTAGTTGTTAATTAATTTGATAATTAATAAATTGTTGGCATTGTTTTTTTTTTTTCCATATCTCTTGAAACCCGCGACACTCCCGTACGATTTCGTAATGCATTTAAGTGTTTTTCTTTGTTTGTTTGTTTGTTGTTGCTTGTGGTAATTTTTTTTTTGTTTTTTTTTTTTGTATTTTCGAACCTCTATCTTGGCTCACTAAAAATTTGACAAAAGTGGTTGTACCCCTTGGCTTTCTCGTACGTTATACAAATACCCATTCGATAAACGGAAAGTTGCATTCGATGCATTTTTTTTTTCTTTTTTTCGGTCATCGGTGCAGCCACCGATGTTTTCTATGTTATTTTTTTTATTTTTATTTTTTAATCACTGTACCCCTTAACCCTCGTCGAAAGATCGCAATCACACCGGCGATCGCGACAATATCGTTAAGTTTTTTTTTTTTTTTTTTAATTTATTTATTTACTTAATTTTTTTTTTTTTCATTCCATTAATTTAATTAATATATAGGTACAAAGTCAGATATTAATTGTGTGTGTATGTGTGTTATGATTTTTTTTTCTTTTTCTCTTCATACTCATTCGATCCCTTATTTATGATTAAGTTTCACTCGCGTGTCCCATGATTAATCGCGCGCGTGCGTTCACATTCGGTCTAAAGATTGAGCATGCTTATTTACAAATCGGCAAGGCAAGGGTTAAGAATCGCTATGTTAAAGTTTTATTACTATTTTTTTTTTTCAAATTTTATATTTCGTTTTCTCAATCAATCGCAAAACTCTTTAGTAACAAGACGAATAAAAAAAGACCTCACGAAAAATCAAAAGAAAACGATAGAAAAACGATGAAAATTTCGCACGAATTCACTCGTAACTCTTGCTGTGCCATTTTGCGGTTTTTAAACGAAGCATAGCGCATCCTTAAAGTGAATTTGTAAAATTTAAAATTCATGCAATGCGTCGTCACCAATTTTTTCTCCCGATGTCTTTACAATATTTAATGGCGTAGGTGCAATTTTTTCATTTTTTTTTTTTTTTTAAATTATTTCCCCCGTTTTCCACTTTCTTTTTTTACTTTAACGTTATACACGTGAGATCGAGGATTGCTTTTTCCCCAGTGCTTTCGCGAGTCTTCGAAATGTCGATTAAAAAATCATGTCGAGTTTGATACATATATATATATATATAATATATATAATATATATTATATATATTATATATATTATGTATATTATATATATTATATATATTATATATTATATATATAATATATATATATATATATATATATATATATATATATATATATATATATATATATATATATATATAAATATATATATATTATATATTTTATATATATATATATATATATATATATATATATATATATATATATATATATGTGTGTGTGTGTGTGTGTGTGTGTTGGATTTTTTACGTATTTTTTTGTCCCGTACAATTTCTCGTCACGCATATTTTCTCTGTTATTCGATCTCTGTGTGCCGCTGCTCTGGTTCACTCATTACGTTCTTCGTGCGATAATTCCCTAGATGAGGAGAACAAAACAACGACGATACGAGCCAATTTTTTTTTTTTTTTTAATCTATTTTTTTCCCCCACGCGAATTCCTCTCCACGTGCTCTCTGTCCAGCGTTCGTATTTTATCAAAGTTCTAAGTTTGAATAGGATATGCAATATTTTTTTTTTTCATTTTTTAAATGTTTTAAGCGTTGACCATTTAGCGACGATGAATCCTTTGCAAACGTTCTCGGCCGCCGTGTCGGATGTTTTCGTCGTAAACAAAGGGCCGACCTATAAATTGGACTGAAGGTCGAAGGAGTTTTGCAGAGAATCCAAAGAACGCGTCGATTGGCGAATTACAAACTGAACGTGTTTTACATATTTATTAGTCTTGTATATTTTTTTGTTTGTTAAATCCATTCTCGTTCACTATTACAGTGTGTCTCGTGTGTGTAGTTTCTTGTTACTTTTATCTCATCATATATATATATATATATATATATATATATGTCTGTCTGTACTGTGTGTGTGTGGTTTTTTTTCTTCTTATTATTCGTATTTGACCCCCTGTGACTAAACTCCGTACACTTGCAAAATTTACTTAGAAATCACCTTATAGTAATTTTCACAATACTTACATGTTTCGGTTTTGGTATCTCGTTATAGACTCTACGATCAGTTTACGTTTCACGAGTAAAAAATCCTCCTTTGTGTGTGTGTTTTTTTTTTTTCATTATTTATTTTTTTAGTATTTTCTTCTTTTTTTTTTTGTTTGTTTCGATTTCTAATTTTTAAGCACGTTACTTAGATATGATAAGATATCTCCCACTTGTTCATCTCCGGCGGTCCTATGAAATATTTTATTTCGCCCTCCCTATGCCCCTCTTCCAGACTCATTGTTCCTCTAGTTAAAATGCAGTTCGACGAATATTATGTTATCACACTCGTGGGCGAGATTCTCTACCGTATTATAATCGCTTTGTGAAGGACATTTTTTGTTTGTTTGTTTTATCATTGAAAACATTACGTACTTGAAAATAATCGCACAATCCGACGCTCGTGTATCTCCGATAGCTCTCGTTGTCTCGTCGCGGCGAGAATGAAAGAAAAAAATAAACGAAAAAATGAAAGACGGCAGGCCCCGACGGATCCGGTTAACCCTCTCAGCTGACTGGCGCCACTAGCGACGCTCGGCAACACGCGGCGCGCACCGGCAACAAGGGACCGCTGAACTTTCGCAACTTTCGGCACTCTATACACCGACAACGAGGACCGCTGAACTTTCGCAATTTTCGTCAATCCGTACACCGTCAACGAGGACCGATAAACTTTCGCAACTTTCGCCACTCTAACGCCGGAGTATCGGGGAAATTCTACGTCAGCGAGAACTCGATCGAAGTTGGGGGGGGGGGGGGGTTGCTCGCGCGACACGGTGATTGGCTCACACTTTCACTCTCAATCGCAGCGTTAGGAACGATATTTGTGTCCCAATATTTTCTATTCGCGCTTTGACTTCGAGTTTGATAAAGTTATGAGCAATATTAATGCGCCGTGATTCTGTTTAGTAAAAAAATAATTGAAAAAAAAATCATCGAAGCGACAACTAGTGCGTGGACAGTGAACTGAGGTCTCGCTGTTCCTGCTTACGGCCCCCCCCCCCCTCCGATGTACGCGAAAAAAGTGCCGACAAAGAAAAGAAAAAAAAACGAAAAAATAGAAGCCCGATTTCTTTGTGAACAGTTATACGCGATTCAGCTGACGTACACAGACTCCTGTCGTTCGACACTCGCAGCGCGCACCGGCAACAAAAGTGTTTACTCCTCAAAATCACGAGACGTGTCCCGACGCGCACTGTCCGTTTCTTACTGCGGGTAGTATCGGAGACGCTGCGTCGAGATACATGCTCAGTAACTCGACGCGCAGCCGGAGGCGCACGCGACGCGGTGATTGGCAGCTGCGCTATGAATCTGCGCGAATAGAATGTTTATTCATTTGGCTGGGTGGCAAAATGGTGGCTTTGCGCACGTTTGGTGTGCGCAAAGTCACACTTGCACACCTCGTGGAACAATAGTCATTTACGATACTAGTGCGATAAAACTTTTTCCGACGAGCCGAAGATGAACGCTGCAATGACACTAGCTTAGAAAAAGTTTTTCGCAGTAGTGTCGTATCGAATTTTACTTCACGAGCTGTGAAAATGGAGGTTCTGCCGAACGTAAAACAAGAGTGCGTAAAACTGCCATTTCTCGCACCGAGTGTAATAAAATTTTTGACGATACTCGTGCGAAAAATGTTTTCTTAACTGGTCTCGTGAGTTGCTACAAACGCTTTCGTCTTGCGCTGTAAACTCGCGCTCGTCAGACGAAGTGTTTTTCGCACTAGTATCGTAATGTGGTTTTGTATGGCATGGGCGTAGAAAGTAAGTTCTCGACGAGCGCGGCATAGGCATAAATTTTTCTAACGAATTCACGAGAATCACGCTTTATGTATCTGTAAAGTGTGCTCAGAAAGGCACTTTCTCGCACTAATGCGAGAAAAACGAATATTGCGTTTGTTCGCTATGCGCATTATCCTTCTCGCACGCGATGCGAAAAAGTGCCTTTCGGCGGTCACTTCGCAGTAACGGAAAGCGGCATTTTACACACGCGCGTTAGTAAAACAATATTTATAGCCCGCGATTCTGTTTCGTTCTAAGCTTGATCTCGAGTATGAGAGAGTTTGAAACTATATTTACACCTCGTGACTCTGATTCGTAAAGAATAATTACGAAATCATTAAGACGACAATTAGTGCTTGGACCGGGCAGTGAATTAATATTTTGCTGTTCTCCGCTGTTCCCTCGTACGCGAAACATCGCCACAATGCATAGAAAAATAAAACCGAAAAAATACAAGCCCGATTTTAGTGAAACGTCAATTAACAGGCGACGCGCGATAATTGGAAAAGCGTATCATTCTCAATACGAGACACGTGACGCAGCTTCGCTTCCCACTGAAGCAGCGCCCGGGACTGCTCTAAAAGCTTGTACTCGCGCAGGCGCGCAGGGTGGAGTGGGAGGCTCTCGCGGCGCGGTGATTGGCTCAGCCCTCCACTCCGAAGCTGAGAGGGTTTAAAACTATATTTGTGCCCCTAATTCGCAGATCGGATTCCTTAAAAAAAAAAAAAAAAAAAAAATTAAATCGACGACCCGTGCTTAGACAAGTAGTCAATAAACATTCCGCGGAAACAAAGAAAAAAAAAAAAACAGTTATAATTGAAGATAAGTAATTCTTGAATCTCCACGAAAAGCGAATGCGTCTCATCGTGTTTTGTAGTGTATGTGTGTGTTCTGTGTTCTTAATCTTTCCTCGAATTTCATTTTATTTTTTCTTCTTGTTTCATTACTCTTGTTGCCCCGTATGCGTGTGCAATTGGTTTTTATTTCTACGATGCTCGAGTGGTTGGAATCGGACGTTGGGAACAGCTTTTTTTTTTGTTTTTTCTTTTTTTTTTTTTTGTTTTGTTTTTAATACGAGAAACGATTTGTGTCTGCGTGCGAGTTATAAGTGCGAAACACAGATTTTTTTTTTTTCCTTTTTTCTCAGAAGGATACTTTTAACATGATGACGATCAACAGCTATACACAATTCAAATACAAAGGTATGCCAAGCGTTGTTCTTCAATATAATTGTGTGAATGTGCCTCGCAAAAAATCTATCACCAATCGCGATCTTTTACAGCCTTGAGACAAACGAGAGAATTATATAAAAAAAAAAAAAAAGACAATAAAACATGCGCCTCTGTTGCACTCTCGCGTTTATTCGTAACGATGATCGCGATCGCGTTATATATGTAATTCGATCGTTCGAGGCTAAATTCGCGCACCAGTCGAACAAAATAATGAAACGAAAATTTTCTCTCGTATATAAGACGGCTCATTGTCAGTCACGCATTCAAACTCGTTTGTGCGCGCATACCCATCGCCCCGTCCTTAAGTTATACAATTATTTACAGTAGGTATACACGCTTGCGACGATTACGTACATCAACCAACCAACGTAAATTATAATTATTTAATAATCGACGAGATGAACAATGTTCAATGGCGCGGCCACTCGCCCCCAAAACAAATTCTTTCAAACCCCAATTACTTTTTTTTTTCTTTTTTTGTTCTATCAGTATATATATATATATATGTATATATATATATATAATATAATTGTTTGTTTTTTTGTTATACCTCCGACAGTTCAGCAGTTATAATAAACGAGGTCTATAGATTTTAAAAACCCTTGCACGGCGTGTCCAATATTATATACAAATATAGTAACGTCTCATATTTTTATATCTAATATGTTTATGTATATATTTATAGTATTTATAGTTCATGTCGGCTCTCTGCTCCGACTATGCGTTTTTTTTTTTTTTTTACCAATACATCCATAATATTTTTAGTCGAGTCCATCACCATTTATTTTATTCATAATGTTTTTTTTTCTTTTTTTTTTCTACGAACCCACCCGTTCCCGGAAGGCGTCGATCGTTTCGGCAACGAATCGGTCTTTTTTTTCCTTGTTCCGTCGACCCTCCATACACTTCGGTCGGACACCAGCGATCATCACTTAATCGTTTTGTTTCTTTTTTTTTTTCTTCCTCCATTTCGTTTAACACTTTATTGTACTAACACACCACGTTCGAGTTTATGTCGGCCTGCGGTTCACTCGAACACCATTGATTTCACTGAAAATAAATTAAACAAACGATTATTCATCGCCGATCTCCGTTGCCTGCGGCGAGATTCAAAAAATTGAACACATGCAAGGATGGACAAAACACACATTTTTGTTTTTCAACGTCTACCTGGACAACGATTTTAAGGGTAGTTTTTCGGTATCTTTTTTTTCACGCAATCTTTTGCATGTTTTTTTTTGTTTTGCGGAAACGGTTTTTATACACACAGGACTCCGAATACGGCATGGACTTACCTCGGTTCTAGGAAACTCGACAATGTATATAATAATCGATATAGAGACTCGTGGAAATATGGTTCATCACATGTTTTTTTTTTCTACGAGGATCAAAATTATTGTAATCATCTTCATCGTTAGTCTTTCGATGAAGTTAAAAGCGACAGCGAGGGGTTGTTGTTGTTGTTTTTTTTTTCGGGTGATCAAGCAAATAATGGGAGAAGACTTAGTTAATCGAATAAGAAACACTGTTAACGACAAATCTCGGAGATTTCACGTTGGCACTTTAATGAGTAGTCGCGTATATAGTATTGAATAGAGTGTGTACAAAATTTGACCCGGAGTAACGAGGAAGAAGCCACGGTGCCAAAGTGTAATCTTCGTTAAAAGAAAACTACGTACGATGCCTTGATCTCAGTGCGTACCTAAAGCTATGTGGCGCTCCGGATACATGGCCGCTACGTCTACAGCTAGTCTACATAACAGACTAGTAGCTCGATCTGATATGCCGTACATGATATGTGATGTGCTAGCTGTGTCATTTTAGTTTCTTATTCTTTCTGATTTTTTTTCTTTTTTTTTTGTTTTCGTTTTTCGTCTCTCTAGAATGATATCCACACATTCGCTCCCTTTAGACATTCATCCAGAAGAAACAATTGTTCGCGCTCCCTCGAGCGACTCGCACTCAATAGTCACATCGTTAAACAACCGTATTCAGAGCCGCCAGTCACGCCTCGTCGCAGTCTCACATAATCGTTAACAAACACATTATTAAGTGTGGCTGGTGCGGAGAGTATAAGAATTGCTTTTTTTTTTGTTGCAGGAACTTCAGTCGTTAAGCAAATCGACAATTGTACGAAATAACTATTGATTCATTGCGATAACGAATCATTTTTCCTTTTTCTTTTTTTTCGTTCGCTATTATCGAATCAAATTTTAACGTGGTTTAGTGGATTTTAATTTGCAATTAGTTTAGATTGCGAGTGGAGTTTTCAATGAAGCATCAGCCAGCACGTTAGAGTTTTAGGGAGTCAAGGGACGCGGCGGAGGAGCGTCGGGACAAGACGAGGGAAGGAGGCCCACTGACCAGGGACGTGGTGCCAAAGAGCTTGTACCACCCGAACACCATCTCATTGAGGTTCAGATCGTCCAGCATTATCTGCGCAACGCCCATGAACACTTTTTTCCCCTCTAACCGGCCATAGTCACCCCATACCGTGACCTGAAACAAATTTTTTTATCACGATTGAGAAATCGACACGTTTTTCTGTATAAATCGAATCGACGTTTTTTTTTTAACTCTTTCTCACCTGCAGTATGCAGCCTTGAAAATTTTGTCTAAATTCCAGTGGTTGCTGATAGAAAGGATCCAGAGTTTGCCTCGCCGTCGTCGTTTTCGCTTTCTCTATACACTTCTTTCCGTTTACCAGATACACTTTTACGTAGGGCGCTGCAATAAAATTTTATTTGTTGGTGAAAAGAAAATTATTTTAAGATATTTGTTTTTTTTTTTTTAATTAAGGGTAGCGCCGTTATTTTTTGGTCACTTTCAGGTCTGTTATTATGAATTTCTTTAAAGAATATTAAAAGAAAAATGAAACTGAGTGAATATTTTCATTGATATTTTTACATAATGCAGGTATTTTTTTCACACGATATTGGAACTTTAAGATGGTGCGAGTTGCGCTGCGGGACTGCCTTATAGCAACTTATCTCAGCAACCAATTGACAGATTGACTTCAAATTTGCAGTGCCAATTAAGGAGGAAGTCTCCTTACATTCCCAGACAAAAGTGAGATTCAGAGAGTATTTTGAATACTTCCTAATGGAACAAAAAACTGAAAAAAATCGACCATTCGGAGGGTGCTAAGAAGATTGATTTTACATATTAATCATTCCAAAATGTTATCAAGAATCTAGTGGGAAAAAAATTGTTCAACAAAAAAAACCGCAGTGTAAACTTTTTCTTGCCGAAATTGATTCGTCAATTTATCCGAATACACCAGGGTTGGGACGAGACTCCCTCGTTAAAAGCACATCTCGCTATCGTCCTGTCTTCAGACAATATTCAAATTAGAACATTATGATTTGTAAGGAAAGTATAAGTTTTACAAAAAAAAAAGAGGAATTTGAAAGTTTTCAAAATTGTGTCACCATTTTGTCAACAAATAAAAATATCGTAATTCAGACGATAGAGACGAGTCTTCTGATCTCAAATAAGCCCGCTTTGTCTTTTTCAGATCATTAGAACAGTCGCAATCGTGGTCCAGATCGTAAAGCAGTCCTACAGCCAACTTGCGCCACCTCAAGGATGAAATATTGCGTGACAAAAAAATGCCTGCATTATATAAAAATATAAATAAAAATATTCACTCAATTTCATTGCAACAAGCACAAAAGTTTCCTTTAAAAACATTCCTGACAATGCACCTGAAAATATCCGAAAAAAGGTGACCCTACACCCAGAAAAATAATTTATTTGACGGCCACCGTTTATTTGGATTAAGTAAAATATTTATTTAATTTAAATAAATAGTTATTGAAAGTAAGTAAATAGTTACTTAAATGAAATAAATATTTATTTAAATCAAATAAATATTTTACTTAAACCAAATAAACGTTGGCCGTCAAATATATTATTTTTCTAGGTATACCCTCAAAGTATTTTTGGAGCATGGACATACCTGGCAACACTTTGCTGCCTTGTTTCGCTTGGAGGTCCCTCGCCCGAACAACCTCGACTTCGAGGTACCCCTTGGTGTGTTTGAGCGCGAGTTGAACATCGCCGAGAGACGAGGCGCCGAGTACTTGTCTTCCTACCAACTGTCCGGGTCCCAGACCGTCGATGAATTCGCTCAACTGACCGCCCTCGCCGGCCATTCTTCGGCTAGGAGACCAACTGCCATTATCGAAAATTAAAAAATACACACGTTAGATATATCTCGACTTATCCTCTGATCGCTCCAAAATCGATAAAATAAAAACGTCGAGGTAGAAGAAAAAACAAAAATAAACAAAACGTCACAGAAAAAAAGAAGAGAATACCGGACGATCCAACGGAGCGTATCTTTGACGTTGATCGAATTTTCGAAGGATATGCGAAGGACCAGAGAGAGAAATAAATTTGATAGATTTTTTTTTTACTGCCTCGTCGCTCCCGCCTCCACACCCAGGGCGAGAGACGCGACGAGGGACCGAGTACTGACGTACTTTACTCGTACTTCGACGAAAGTTCAGAAGAAGAGAAATTCACACACCTCATAAAGTTTTCAGAGAACAAGAAGAACGCACGTTTTTTTTTTATATATATATATATATCTGTTTGTGTATATATATATATATATATATATATATATATATATATATATATATATATATATATATATAAAAGATATATATAAGAGTGTAGTGTTCGTGTTGTGAGTATCGAGAATTATTATGTACACACAGAGAAGATGACAGAGACGACGATAATAGTTATAGTAAATATAATAATTAGTGTATTGTTTTAGAGAATTAAAAAAAAAAAAAAAATCAAGCTCTATCACGTAATTGGCGCATGCAATTTTAATTCATGCCGCACGCAAACCTTCGTTTCGTCGCGTTGTCGGTTTGTCTTTATAAAATGCGTTATTTTCCCGACAGCGAGACGATTCAAAATAATTTTCATTCCCATACAAAAAAAAAGAAAAATAGAAAATCATGCCATCGTAAAACTATATACAAACTTCGATGACAACATTTTTCTTCGGTCGCTCGCGCACCGCGACCAGCGTCCCTATCGACAAGATCAATAAATAATTCGTCGTAACGCAGCGAACGTCACTATAAAAAGAAATAATAATAATAATAATAATGTATATCCTGTACGAGGAGTTATCGACGCAGTATACAGTTATGAACTAACGTTTAAACACACAATTACATAATTATAATATGATTAACATAAACGCAGTATTATATTCGTAAACAAAGTTTTATAATCTCCTTTAAAAATAATCATCTCGACGACGGTAATTCGTTCCGTTTAAATTCTAGCTAAGTTGGAAGTAAAATTGTCTCGTTAAATTAAATATTGACGTTGACTAGGTAAACTATCGATAAGTATTTAAGTACTATTAAATTTATAGTTTAATTTAAGCAGCACTACTACATCGGTTACCGACCCCTTCGGTTATGGCGATGATCGATGATGCGATCTCATTTCCTGCTTGGTTATTACTATTAGGCATTGTCTCTCTTAAACGTTAAGGCATCATTTTTGTTGTTGTTAATTTCATTATCGAACAGAGCGTGGAGAACAACTTGAACGAACGGTGCGTGTCATGTAATAAATCTTTAACGATTGTGCATCGAGTTTTAGTGCAGAACATTTGCGGCAACCAAGCAGTAAGCCAAGACGACAATAACACCGATAATAAATTTGGGACGTGACAATAAATTTAGGTGGATGGACGATAACGGGAGAAATACTGATAAACTAACGGTACAAAAAAGGAGCAGGCAATTTGGCCTTTGGATCGGGGGGGAGAGTACAAAAATAATAGGAAAATATTCGTGACGAATAAAATATATCAATTATGAAAAACCAGTGAGTGAGAGACAGAGAGACAAAGAGAGATAAATTATTGTTTTTTTTTTGTTTTGTAAATAACGAGAGGAGTGACAGGAGACAGGAGATACATTCACATACACACACTTATACACGTACATAATAATAGTATCAGTATATACAAATATTATTAACCCGCAAAGAGCAACAAGAATTTGTACACTCAGAAGTATAATAAAACACACACGATTATAAGTGGATGTTATTTTTTTTAAGTAAAAAAAAAAAAAAATTAAAAAGTACTGGAGTGTTGCCTCTCTGCGGTGTATAAAATTCAGAGATTACGATAAACACGAGGTGGACGAGACACAAGAGACACAGGGTAGTGTTGACGAGCCACGCGTTTACAGGACAAAAGGAAAGAAGAAACAGTTTTCGCGGATAATCGAACACAAATAAATAAATGAAAAGTAGCGAGACAGTGTTTCGTGAGAGACAGAGAGTTTGGAGAGAGAAAGAGAAAGAGAAAGAGAGAGAATGAGAGGAAGTCGCCAGAGAGTAACACGCCTCGTAGATATTGTTTAATTTTTTTTGATTTTTAAAATTTTTTTTTTGTTTTACTTTACGCCCCGAAGAGCGAGGCTTCACTACTTACGAGCTTGCTTCGGAACTAGAGATCGAGTTGAGACTTCCGGCTGTGTCGTTGACGAACGAGCCACCCTGCTTGCTCGTCCCGAGACGCTGATAGGGCGGCACGACCTCCTGGGAACGCTGGAAGCTGCTCGGTGTGCTGTTCCGCTTCCGGTTCGACAAACCGGAACCCCGTGGGTCACCAAGTACGCCGCCGCTTCCGACGACTCCGCACTCTGCGTTGTAAACCAAACAGAAGAAATTCTTCGCTAACTATCGCTCATTCCTCGAGACATTATCTCGACAATTCGAACCGGCGCGCTTTTGCCAGCCTCTGACAGACACAATGACGACGAGAGTGGATCGTCCCACCTATGTTGGATTAATAAACGATATTTTTTTTTGTTTTTTCGAGATATCACAATTGCAATTTTGTTGCTCTCAAACGCTCGATACAACTTCACTTCCAGTCACTCTTTTCAATTATTACTATATTGTTATTTACAATCCTTTCTCTCTCAGTCTCTCTTTGCGATTTTTTTTTAATCTCTCGAATCCCCTCTCTGACTCTTGTCTTTGACTCGCGATTTTGACAGAAGACTCTGGAGATAAGATTACTGTATGAGGATGTATCGTCGCTCGGCGGAGTTCCTGTAAACGTCGCGATTTAATAACGAAAGCGCAATTATAAAGGATTATATAAAGATTATTTTTAATAAAGTTTAAACTAAGCCACGAGCGCTAATTATCATCATTGCCTTCTAAGTCTATCCAGTCTCAATGATATATCGTAAATATAAATAGTGGTGTTAATAATTTTTTTTTTTTTCATTAACTCAGCTAGTAAATTAATTACCCTAGGAGAGAAAAACGTCAAGGCCAATAACTACTCTACGGCATTAATTATTATAATATAGATTACTTGTGGATTGCATTTTATGTAACACGCATTAACCCGATTAGTTGTTATTGCGGGAAATTTTTTTTTTGCGCTGTAAGTAGAGCAGAGCAAAAAAATCGATCGCAGGATAAAACATTTTTTTTTTTTTTGTATAATGTCAAGCCGCTGACAAGCCAAGGGATTTTCGATTTGCGTCTCGGCATCGGAAGCCGTCTGGTGCTCCGCGGCTGTATTATTACAATTCTTGAAATTGATAATAATCCACTAAACAATAATTAAATGATCTATGTTAAAACACAGCCACGGACACCTCCCAACATATCTTAGGATATACCCGAAACGTGACACAACATCGAAATAATAATAATAATATTCAAGTGCGTTTATATCAAATATACATATAACATAATATCAAAATTAATTAATGTATAGATGTAATATAGACATTTTTTTTAAATATTGAATATTTATGTACACGCAAATCGCAGCGCTCTGGAGAACGACAATATTCGTACCATTGTCGTCTGGTGCTGTTTAAAAAAATTATATCGCCCTTTCAATGGTGGTGCAAAAACACAAATCTTATCATTTCCAGAGCAACCGATTTCGTGACCGACCTACCGTGCTACCAATATATAGCCACAAGGCAACGAAAAAATTAGGAGCAAGTGGCGAAGGAAGTTGGGACGAACTCAAAGGCTCTCGAAAACTCTAATTTCTATAGATAAATAAATAATAATAATGGTAATAATAATAATAATAATAATAATATATAATAATATCAATAATAATAATAATAATAATAATAATAATAATAATAATAATAATAATAAAAAGCTTTTACACAACGAGACATTCTCATCATATTTTGTTCAATACGAGAAATTGGCAACGATCACTCCTCACGCTATTCTTTTTAATCATTTTTTCTTCTCTAAATATAGTAACGATAATATTTGTCACGCTTCCATATATACGCTTTGTGCACTAGTTTTACGTGGTTGCGGATTTGCATCGTGATACATTCATTTTACAGGAGCAACGGCTATTTTGGCTCTTTAAAAATCTTACGATTTTTTTTTTTTTTCAAAGTGTTACGATATACGTTGCTCTTCACGACGAATGTACCACGTGAGATCATCTATGAAGGAATAGTTTCGGCAGCTAATATATTTTTCAATCGTATTATCAGGCTCTAAGGGCGTTTAACGTTTCGGTGGCGCGTAGTCAGGGAACTTGGCTGAAGGTTGACAGATTGTGCTTCGGACGATAAATTTTACACATTGGAACAGACAGAATATATAAGCGGAGCGTCCAGCGACTACGAGCCAACCCTCACGTTTAAACAGCCACTAAATCGCAATAATTAATACATAGTGATGTTCAGTGTGTGGTTTTTTTTTCGTTGTTGGATGTGGTTGTTCTTGTTATAAAATGTCTTCGTCGGTAAGATTATTTTTAAATGTTTTTCTCTTTTGTTGTTACTTTTCTCTTTTTTTTTTTTGCTTTCTCGAATCATAAAATTCGAATCTTCTCGCTGAAACTTCCGTCTCGCACAGAGTGTACTCACGTTTCTTGGGGGGAGGCTCGATTGACCTAGCCGAGCAACTCTATTGGATGGTCCGGTCAAGAAGGTTGATTGATAATCGAAATCAAATCGTATTTATATACAATCGAAATAAATATTTCAAAATAAAATTAAAAAAAAACGAGATCGTACGTAATTATTCGAGTAACATCGGAAATAAAAATAAAAACTTTTCTTTCATTAACTCAACGTGAAGAATAAATGATAATAAAAAAAACAATCTACGGGATCAAAGCTCCCTTGTGAGAGATTGATAACTAAGTCGGACCTGTCCCCGTCGCCACTTCCTTCGCCGTCGCTGCTCGCCGAGCTCGGCTGTCTTCCGCTCCTTCCGCTCGTCGAGTCATCCGGCAGAACCTCCTCGCTCCTGTGAACTGTAAAGGACGACTTCCCCTTCTTCCCGAAGCCGAGACGACGCTTTCGCCCTTCCTCGCCAACGCATGTACCACCAACAGACACGCACGTAGCACGTTATCGTTTCGTTTTTTTTTTTTTTTTTTTTTTTCATTCACATTTTTAATTTTTCGTAGATTCGTCCGTGGTTGTTGTCGTTGATTTTATATCGAGTAAAGTTTGTATTTTTGTTTTGTTTTTAATCGGTGTATATTATGTTGACGCGTTTTTCGTGTTGTGTCCAAGTTATTTTTTTATGTTTTTTTTTTAAATTATATTTATCGTTCAGTTGTGTATTTTTTTTTTTTGTGCAAGATGAACAGGGGAGAGTTTTGATTTGTCGTTGACGTGGATTGTTTTGCAGTCCGAGTCAGTCGCGATTGAGAGATGTACAGAGAGAAACGGTCGATCGGTTCGCCGATCGATCGGCGAATTTGTTTTATGGATTGAACAGTGCGTTTTGGTTGCCGAAGAATCCCAGCGACGAGAGAGCAGTTGAGGTGTCGTTGTTAGTGAGTGGTTTGTTGTTGTTGTTATTTTTTTGTTTTTTTTAGTGTAGTGTTCGAAGAGAAGGCGCGGTAGATGACGAGTGATGGAGTGAAGAAATTGTATCAGAGAAAACAATAGAAATACGATTAGAATTTTTTTTTTTTGCGAGTTGCGATACTCGCCGAGAAACAATCGATGCGCTTTCGCTGTACTTGTGCCGAACGTGCGAGAAACGTACACTTTTCGAATGCACCTATTATCGTTAATTTTTCTCGGCAAATACGAAAGCACATCGTTCTCGTTTTTTTCTTCTTTTTTTTTACTATAAACTACTAAATAGAGAGAGAGAGAACAATAAACCTATTCTAATTATATATATATATATGTATGTATATATATAGCATTTAAGTGTATCCCAAAATTTACGTATTATGTATAAATAATCTAGAATAATAAATCAATATGATCAATTTCAGTTACATCGATTACCGTAGATACTCGTCGAAGAAACTTTTTTTTTCTCGAATGTCAACAAAATTATATATATGCTTCAATGAACGATTTAACGCCACAAGAGCGTATCAGCTGCGGATTGATAAGTCCTTGTGGCCTCGAACCAACAATGTGTAACATTGTTTTCGCCATATATTTGGCACATATATATTTTCGTTCAAACTCGAGCGTTCTGAGAATATTGCACTGGGAAAAAAAAATGACTAAAATCAATCGAAAGTTTTCCTTCCACAGTCGTCGTGTGAAATTTCTTTTTAAGTTGGATATAGAAAGTAAAAAAAATTTATATGAAATTTAATAAACCGAACTGGAAGTTTTTCTGCAAAAACTGGTATACTATATTTCCCGTACAATTGTGATGAAAAAATTAATGTTCAGTGGATTAAAAACACTGGGAATACTTTATTTTCAATAATTTACTTTAATTTGACAATGAAAGTCCTTTAATTTTTCATCAAAATTCTATATTAAATTTAATACACCAGTTCTTGCATAAAAACTTTCAGTCCGGTATTATAATTTTTTTTACAAATGAAAGAAAATGTGCGTTTGAAAAAAAAAATCGTATTTATTTTACTGAATTATATCGTCGTATATAAAAAAGAAAAATGTTCAGGACGACTGTTGGACCGAGTGAAATTAAATTGATTTCAGTACATTTTTGCTTCGTCGTTGCAAAATTATTCGCCGAGACGTTAAATTCTTTGGAACACGCAATCGTGTTCCAAACGCTAGTCGATTGAGAATCGGATCGTTAGGTTTTACACACTATAGACGACAGTACTCTATGCGGAAGTTAGTATACACGTATGTATATTAGAAATCGGGCAAAGCGATGTGTTACCTGTCGCGGATAGTTGGCTGGTGCTGTTGCTCTTCTTCCCGAGTCCGGCCTGGTACTGGGAGGCGCTTCCGCCTCCGCTACTGCTTCCGCTTCCGCTCTTGCTGCCCGGTGAACTCTTGCGACCCCTCCGAGACTGATCCTCGGGGTGCAGACCGACCGCCGTGTCGCTCAGACTTCCATCTGTTGAAAAGATAATTCATCAGAACCTGCTCGATAAACGGCCGACCAACCCCTCGCATCCCTTAATCGGAGAATCAAGAAATACAAACAAAAATAATTAAATTAACGAAAAGAAGCTGCGTATTTAATTATTCAGCTAATTCCTGGCGCAAACTCTTGTAATTAGGTAAAAGATGAAGGTAAGGGAAGAATAAAAAAAAAAAGAAACGTCTCGAGGCCCGACGTGCTCGGTCTGCACATTTTTATTTCTCCCTCGAGCACTTGACACGATGGAGGAGAAAAGGGCCGCTGCTACCGCTCGTGAATGACGAATCGACCTTGACGGCAGCTTTGGAGCCCGGCCAAAACGTGCTCTCGCCATGCCGCGGATCGTACGAAAATCGTGTACGCGTCGAAGCTCCTCCTCGGTTGTGCGTCGGAGTGAAAGGATGAAAAAAGAAACCTTATCCTACCTTATCGATTATCAAGTCTGAACTATCCATTAATCGATTACAAGAAAAAAAAAGGTAGAACAAAAAAAAAGATCGTACAAAAGAAATATGAGGATCATCTCACCGACTTTCTCGTCCGGTGGAACGTCAGCGTTGCTCAGACTCCTCGTGAACTGTCCCCTCTTCGAGTGGCCGTTGTGCCCGTTCCCTGCGGCCGGATGCCTCGAGCTTTTCTCGTACGAGCTACCCTGGCTCGCGTACTCACTGCTTTCCGGCATCGATGTCGATCGTCGTTCGTTAGCGTAGTTAATGTTTTTAACAGTTCCCAGTGCGTCAGGGTCGTCGTCGTCGTATTTTTTTCGTTGCGAACGATTGCGACGCGCCGTAGAGTTTTTATCATCGTGGCGTTCGTCGTCGTTCGCGTACGACGAATTGCCGGTGTTCGATGAATTTTTCGTTGATCCGTCGTCGTTGTCGTCGTCGGCGCGTTGTTGTTGCGCGTGGTATCGTCGTTTCGGGATATCGTGATGATGATGATCGTCGATGGCCCGTGGGTTTTTAGCAGTGTCGGAGGTAGCGGTTTTTTGGGAATCAAAGATATTTGAATTAGCGTTACCGGGGCGGGGTGCTGCTCGGTTACGGGGCCTAAGGGGATCGTACGGGCCAAATCCGCAGTTCTCGCTACACTGGCTCTCGCTCTCCATCGAATACTCGTAATACTCTAGGGTATCGCTTATAGCGACGTTTCTTTTACTACCCTGTTGCTGTTGACGACTGTTGTCCTGTCTGCGATCCGGTGCGGCGAGGCTCTGCCGATTCTCCTCGTCGAGTAGCTCGATGTCGCGAGCTTCGGGACAGCTGCTGTTCCTTCTCCTGCGATACCTGTACCTGGCCTCGGCCTCGTCGTCCCTGGAGCTCAAAATTCCCTTGGAGTCCGAATCGCCGATGGACAATTCCCTGCACTCCGGACAGCTGCTCTTCCGTCGCCGACGATCGTAGCCCAGTGCGGGCTCCTCGTCGCTCCTGTACCTGGTCGTCGCGGAGAATGAACCCGACTTCTCGGCTCTTCCGGCTGCTCGTCGATAGTCGACGAACTCCCGATCGTCGACGAGCGTTCTCTCCCCGTAATTCGGGCCTATGACCGTCTCCATCGAGCCGAACTCCTCCTCGGAGTCGACGAAGTAACCGCACGGCTCCTCCTCCGCTCTCCTCGTCGCGCCCTCGGCGACGATCGTCTCCCTCGTCTCCGGACAGCTGCTGTTTCTTCGTCTGCGCGACATTCTCCTCGCGGTCCTCTCCTCCGAGACTCCGTAGTCCTCGTCGTGCACCAGGATAGGCGTCGACTCCGCTCGGCCGATCATCATCCTCTTGCTCTCGGAGAAGCTCGGCACGGTCAGGCTGGCCTTCCTGCTCGGCGTGTAACCGACATCGCGCACCCGAAGATTCTCGTAATCGGCGCCGACGAGCTCCTCCTCGTCGCGTCCTCTCCGCCGTCGGCGGAGCGAGGCGCCCTCGTAGGAGTCCCTCCGAGGCTCGACGTCGTCCACGTAGCTCAGCGACTCGTCAACGTAGCCGCTCTCCCGGTAGTCGTCGTACTCATCGACGAATCGCGAAGCCCGCTTCTTCGGGCTCCTCGACGAGTCCTCGGGAGCGCGCTCCTCGTAGTAATCCTCGCAGTCGAGGCTCGGAATTCTCGAGTCGCCGAGCGTCTCGCTCTCTGGATAGACCGAGTAGTCGGCCTCCCAGTTCTCGTAGCGCTCGTACTCGTCCTCCAGATAGGAATCGGTGCTCTTCGCTCGCCTCCGAGGCCTGACGTGACGCCTCGTCACGTAGTCCTCGACGTCGCCGAGGGCCTGCAGAGTGCCTCTGCGCGACGGACTATCGTAGCTCGCACCGCGTCCTGCAGCCTCGAGCCTGCACTCGCAGGGATCCTCCGGCAGAATTATCTCGTCGATGCTGCAGTAGATGTGATCGTTGCCCTCGAGCGCTCCGTACGGTTCGTGATCGAGGCTCTTGGTTCGCTTCTCCGGCGATCTGTAGCCCGAGTCGATGTACTTCCTCTTGCCGACGTCGAGCCCAAGGGAAGGGACTCGTGAATCTAGGCATCGAAAGTTCTTCGCCTCCACGACGGACTCGACGCTCTGCTTCTCGAAGCCCGGCACGTAGATCTCCGTCTCGCCGGCGCTGAGCTCCGAGTCGTAGCCGTAAAAATTCTTGGCCCCCTCCTCTTGATCGAAGTCGTCGTAGTTGAGCGGAGGCTTGTCGGCGAGGGCGCTGCGCAGCCCGTTCTCGCCGTTAGTCTCGTAGTAGGACTTGCTCCGATCCCGAAGAGCCGGAATCTTGTCGCCGTACTTCGAGTCGCTTATCGACATGTTTCTCTTCAGTTTTCTCCTCGCCGTTCTGAGGCTGTCGTCGCTGAATATGTTGCTCGACACTGTCTCGTACTCGAAGCTCTTCGCCCTCCGCGACAGGAAGCCCGCGTCTCGGGCGCCTCCGCTCGGGAAGCGCGGTCGCGGATCGTTAGCGACGTTGTAGTCGAAGCTTCGCGCCTTGGCGAAGAGCAGCGAACGACGCGGGTGCGGCCTGCTCTCGAGGTTCCTCAGCTCGTAGTCCGTCGTGCCCGGGGCGAATCTGCCGAGGAGCCTCGATCTCGAGACTATCGAGTTCTCCAGTGGCTCCTTCCAGCCCGAACGCAGACGGCTCGAGAGCGACGCGGTCGTCGGCTTCTTCTTCGCGAGGCTGTAAGGCGTAGCGTAACTCGTCGACGCTCCGCTGCTGCTCGCACGACCGCTCCGATACTTGTCGACGAATCTGTCGTTGAAATCCACCTGGAGACAATCCTCGACGTAGATCTCGGGTATACGATTTTTCGTCGTTCCAGTTAGCACTTCGGGCTTCAGCAAATAACCCTCCGATACGGTGTACTCGCTCGTGTCCGGACTGTAGTATCGCATCAGATTCTCGTCGACTGTGTGGGACCTCGTGAACGGCGTTCTCATCTTTCTATACAGCGAGCGTACCACTGCGGACTTGCTCCGTACTAATGGGTGCGGGGGAGGATTGTGCTTTACGGTAGGGTTGCTCCTGGACTTTGTGGGATTAATGAATATGCTGTTTTTGTTGTTGTTGTTGTTTGCTGATGCCGATGTTGGACAATGACATTCGCTGCAGGGTACCCTAAGTCTGTGCCTGCGCCTATTGCGCCTAGGGGGTAAGGGCATTGGGGATGTGACACCGGGTATCAATACGTTTTTAACTGTCGGTCTGTAAACAATTTTTTTTCATATAAGAGTAGTAGCGTTACTCGATAAGGCGACTCGTTGGGACCCATTCTTCGTTCTCATTCTTTCATGTTTATCAGATTTTTCGTTTTTTTTTTGTTTTGTTTTGGATTTCTTGTTTTTTTTTTGTTTTATTGCGTTTGTCTAACCGTTAGCGACAATTGTCATATCGAGGTTCGAACTACGATGCCGGTTCCTGATTGGATCTTTGAGCCCTGACTCGATAGAATGGGACGTTTGTCATTGCGATTAAATGGACATTGACGCGGTGCATTGGGAGGTGCTCTTCTATTCTAACACAGAGACGAGATGTTTTCACGGAGATAATAAAACACCGGGGTCGAGGGCGGGGGGCCAGGGGCATGGGGGAAGATCCTACGTTTTCAATATGCCTAGTAAGCCAGCGGGAGATGACGACAGAGAGACAGAGAGAGTGCAGCTAAGGGAGTGTTCATTCAATCGGCAATGTCCATTTAATTCGTGGGATTATTTTTATCTTTAGTTCTGAGCACTAAGAGCAGTTGATACTTTCGGTAATTCTGTATTGACAAATTTTTTTGCCGATGTGTGATCGAAAGGCGCTTGCAGTTTCATTTGAGACATTTTTTATTTATTTATTTATTTTATTTTTTTTACCGATCCAAGAGAGAATTTACTTCAGGTAGTCAACTGGCCCGTTGGGAAAAACTGTTCTCATTGCACTGCACAATTGCAAGTGACGTGTAAAATGTCACGCGACACTCGACAAGTGTTTCTCAACGATTATAATAGTAACGTATTTTTTTTTTATAAATATATATATATAATGTTAAAAAGAAGAATACGTAACGAATTTTAACTCATACTCACATTAAAGCTCTCGATCCACGCGGCCGTTCGGATTGCGTGCTAAACACGCTGCTCGTTACCGACGCGTTACTCTCCATATCGGAGTCGCCGAGATCGCCGAGCACGTCCTTGTCGGGACTCAGATGGCCTCTTCTCGATCTGTGCATTCGGTGAGCGTGACTGTGCGACAGCGATAACGGATCGTGACCGATCGATGGCAGATCCGAGTCCGAGAGACCACTGTAGTGTCTCTCCCAGCCTGAGTATAATACAATAAAAAAATTAAACGACTCCGTAAAAAATGCATTAATTAATTAACAATAGCCAGGTAATAAAACAAAAAATTACAATAACTTCAATTTTTTAATTTTATTTTGCTCTCGTCGATCAAATTTAATCCTAGAAACTCATGTACAGGGGTGTAGTTCGAGTATCGCCTGGGGTGGAAAACCACCCCAGGCGATATTCAAACCACGCTCCTAAAGTAGAAATTGACATTATCGACTCGGGACCTGAAAGATAATTTAGTTCAACGATAAGATAATTTATGATGTGTGCAGGCCCGAAGTAGCCTCAGTTGCTCGCTGGTTTTTGCACTGGGCGATTTGTGTAAGCAAGTGAATTTTCTTTTTTCGTCAGAACTATCAAATGTAACTTATTATGTAATTTTGTATATAGTCGCGATTTTTGAAAAATAATATTTATAATTTTTAATAATAATTATCATTATCTTTAACCCCTTCACTGTCAGCGAAACGCCCTAATGTTGGGGCCCCTATAGGGGCTCCTGACAGGGAAGGGGTTAATAACCTACAATGTTTCAAGAAAAATTAATATTAAAACGATGCAAAACCAATTTTTTTTTTTTAAGTTGCCATTCATGTTTTCCATATAACCAATTTTCGGTTTTTCCCCATTTTCATATGTCCAAAAAAATATAATTTTTGAACGGAATACAATGGGACTAATAACCTGACGTATATTTTCCCTAATAACCTGACGTGTGCTCTGTAAAATGACGCTTGAAATTTGAAGATCAGGACATTAAAAAAAAAACTACAATATTTTTTGCAAAAAATGCTATTATTACCAATTTTCGTTTCGTTTTGATCTTTAAGTCTGATTTTCACCCGCCAAATTTTGTTACAATCAAATTTACCGCATGTTATTCTCTACCTTTCTAAAAAACGAAGAGACTCATGTACGGCAAACTCCATTTGCTGCTCATAGGATCCTCGTAGGTAGAATAAACGCGTGGGGTAGATATCTACCCCAGTCATGAGTCAGAAGGTAGAAAAAAAATGATAAATGAATTTCAGGTTTAATTGCGGTGTAGAAATCCTCACCTCCCATGCCGGTGCTCCTGTAGGTGGTGTGAACCTGCCTATTTCTGTGTTTCATAAACCTCGCTCTCTCCTCGAGGTCCTGTGCAACTCGTTCCTTCAGTGCGGCGTGAAGATTAGCCGGTATTTGGGGCAGTTGTCGTTTCTTCGGCGAGCCGGTTGGAGTTGCGGTCGCCGACCTCGATCCGAATCTGCGAAAATACCGAATCCTTGATGAAAAAAAATGATGTTTCCACAAAATATCGTCATTTTTGTGTGTGGTTTCTTTTCACGCTTTGGCCGCTTCCTTTCTTCTCTCTCTCATTTCTCTTTCTGTTCGTGTAACGAGCTATGTACATCGACGATAATACCAGAAGCCTCGACGCCCTTATTTTCACCCGCACTTCCCTCGAATCTCTTAGTTCGGATCGCCGCCCGGGACACGTAAAACGCATACACAGAGACAGAGACACGACCGAACGTGGCGAGGAGCCGAGTAGCAATAGTTTCTAATTGCGAGTACGATAATGTGCGAGCGCGCGGGACCGAGGAGGACCGAGAGCGTTGTACAATACCTTGTTGGCACGAAGCCATGAGGATAAGGGATGGATCTGTGCTCCGGCGGTGAGAGGGAACGATGCCCCGTTGGACTTTGGGATCTTCCTCTGTATCGAACGTTCGGCGAGTCCATCGGCGCCGCACTGTGAGATCTGTGGCCCATCATGCTCCGAGGTGGTTCATCCTGATAAGAAAAAAATTTAAAAAAAACAAGAAAAAACGATATCCGATTAAATACCTTTGCCAGCTTCGAGCTTTAGGACTCCTCGAGAGTGCGAGATAATAAAAGTGACCTGTTGAAACTTACTTTTCTGTACGTTTGATAACCGGCTATTGAGACTGGCTGGTCACGAGTTATCATCAAGGCCGCACGCTTCCGACCCTGCGGCGACATGTCCCTTCGACTCCTGTGCTCGCTGTCCATACACAGATCTCTCTCAGGCGGCGGACTGGAATAGTGGCTGCTCCAGGTGTGCGTTCATTGGATTGCCATCGTCGGTTTTTTTTTTTCGTTTTTTTTCACACACGATTAGTGAATGCGGTGCATAAAACTTTAGACGATGTGAAAATGTACCGATTTCTTCGCTCGGTCGATTCAGTTATTTTTATTTTTATACATCATGAAGATTAATTTATTTTTATTTTTTCTTTATTCAAAATTTGTTAATAAAATAATTGAATCGAAAGCCGAGGAAGCGGGCTTTCAGAACGTCTTAAGTGGAGTATATGGGGCGAGAGTGCTTGCAGTGATATGGCTCTAAATGTTACAGTGACGCTTCGAAGAGTCAGTTATTTGTTATCAGTTTTGCCCTCAATTTGATTATAAAAATAAGTTAATCATATAAATTGTAGGAGTGACTCGTCAAAGCGTCCTGACCGTCCAGATTCGGTTCTTCACCGTCCTTTTTTCACCCAAACACTACAACATCCACAATGAGAGTTTTTTTTTTAAAGTAAAAAAAATGAGATACAGTTTTAATAACGTAATTGTGAAGACTCGAGACAGGAAGAACCGAGGCTCAAGGGATTGTTCTAAAAGCCATGTTAACTCTCATTTCTATGTATTTATGCAAGAATAACAATAAGAAGAAGAAGCGTTGGATGACACGATGACTTTCTACTATATATATATATATATATACATATACATACATACATATATATATATATATATGTATATTGAAACGTTGTCTACGCGCGTCCTCTGACCCGCTAATCGTAACCTACTCGGTCCTCGACCTAATTTTCTCTCCCGGCAATTGAGGCTGGGTGACAGAGAGAAACAGATAGAGAAGAAGAAGAGCGAGAAAGATAGAGAGAGTATATATAAGAAAGAAAAGGAAGAGGGCGGCAGGGCCGACAGCGTGGTACAAGGGAATCGATGTCGAACCCCGACGAGGCGACAATCGTATAATTTATCCAGCCGATGGCTTTGATGCAAAACATTCTCTCTCTCTGCCGAAGAGACGAACCCTTACTTTCGTCACGTTGTTCGATCTCGTTTCCCTCGGCACGCGTCGACAAAGTTGCAGAAAATAATTGCACTATACATAAATTAATAATCGAAAAAAATGGAAAAAAAAATTACTTCATGATAACAGTTTCGATATTGCGACAACTAAATGACACAGAAAAAAGGCCCCCGTGGTCTCGTAGTGGAAACAAAGTGGTCCAATGTACCGAGCAAATGAAACTTCAGGCATGAATGGATTAAAAAAAAAATCTTTTTTTTAATATCTGGTTTTTGAGAAATAAAATTAACATAACACTGCGACGCTAAAACTAGGAGTGAAGATGCGAGACAAGGTGTCTTGCGGGTGAATGGAACGTTATATTTCACTTTAATGAATAATAAGTAATATAAAATTGAATTTGCCGTACCGCTTATAATTTGACGGCATATTATGAAACCTAAAAAATAATAACAAAGCACAGGATTAAAAGAAAATCATTTTAGACGCGACGACCGTTAATTGGCCGTTCGCGACACACGATAGATTTAAAAATATTTCAAATTTTTTTTCTATGACTCGATGCCGCGATCGCAGATCAGTTAACTGGATTTTTCGGTTGATATTGCGCTAGGGACAGTTCGATAACAATTTTACTTCCGCGAGTCTAGTTTTCCATCACGCTCTTTTGGCGCAACGGGGTTTTGTTTTTTGTTTTTTACTATTCTTTTACTTTTTTTTCCTCTCTTCATTTGGCTGACACAGATTTCGCGCTTGCCAAAAATTTCAACAGCGTTCCAGAGAGCGTGTTGCTAACGAAACTAAAAAACTCGAAAGGGTCAGCAGCTCGGTCAGTGTTTTTCGGCAGGCTATCATTTACACCAAACTCATTTCGGCCAAAAAAATAACTAGGATGCAAAAACGCCATGTACACGTCTTCGTGGTAAAACCACTCCATGTCTTCGGGGTAAAACGTCATTTACAGTTTGAAAATCTCATCGTCATTTCCGGTTTAGTAATAAGAATTTCACACCGGAAGTCACGTCATAGACAGTAAAAAGAAAGTTTGTATTTTTTACAACAACTTATTGTTTACAAACGTTCACAATTTTTGATTTGTCAATTTTCCGATTGCGCCATGCAGCTTTACAAACAAAAGTACAAACTAAAATTGTTAATGAAACCGGAAATAGAAAGACATATTTAACAACATTATTTTTACGAAACTTCGTATTCCGATTTTACAAAATTATTTTTTACCGTGTACCGAAAATACGTCACTTCCGGTTTAAAAATGAGAATTTCACACGGGAAGCGACGTATTCCCGACATGACGTCACTTCCGATCGAAAATCGATATTTTTAAACCGGAAGCGGCTGCGAACTCTTTGCAGCTAATGTTGAAACACATGGTTTTTGAGCAGCGTAGCGTACATTTCAGTAAAAATGACTTCGGCTTGAATGATTCCCTACCATTTTTTCTGCATCGAAAAAAAAAGTGAGAAGACTCTCGAGAGGGAGAGACAGATTGAGAGAAAGAGAGCCGGCAGAGAGTAGAAAAAAAAGATAAACGAACAACCGTCGACGGATTTATCAATGCATCGGTGAGAAACCTTTTTAGGTGATCCTGTTAGACGATATATCGAACTTTATTAAATATGTGCGGGGTGTTTCGAGCCGGCCGGACGTTTCCATAACGAACATTACTTTTTAGACCTGAATTTACTCATTCGTAAGTTCCCCGAAGGAAAAGAAGAACTGACCCTGTTTATTTTTTTATAAAAAAAAAAAAATGATCGAATCTGTTTCGCAGAAGCAAATGTGCTTCTGCATCAGGCTGCTCTTGATGCAGCCATAATTTCCACCCCCTGCCCTGGTGACTCGTACTTTCGCGTACGCGTCGCGGCGTTTCAATTATCCGGCGCATTACCGCGATCCGGTGCATTAATGACTGCCGATTTGTCGGATTGAGGCCAGCCGGGATTACGATATAACGAACCGAGAGCGAGCGAGACCAAAGCCTTCGAGGTGGCACGAGTCGTCGATGCGTTGGTCGCGCGTATCTTTTATGCCAGCCCGAAGCGCCCGATGCCACTGCCAAGCCGGTCCTCGGTTACAAACTCTCTCTCTCTCTCTTCGACCTCTTTATCGTATAATATAAAGTAAGCGAAAAAAAAGCAACTATCCTCGAGCTGAATTCCTTATCGTTATTCCATCTGTATCCTTCCCCGTTATCTCTGTTCCCGATATATAAACCAATCGTGATTCTCCACGATTCTTTTTTGTCCTCTTCCCATTCCGATTACACTCTTCGCTTTTGTCAACCTTCGGCGTTCCTCGTGAAGCGTCCCCGCCGATGTGCTCGCCATGATACCGGGTCAATGCGCCGAGTCGACGCACGCCGGCTCTCCTCGATAGACACGAGCTACCAGTTTCCCTCTCTCGAGGGAGACTGCGTAACCTCGTGCCGAACACACGCGACAATCGATGATCAAATTATTTCCACGGTACAACTATCTAAAAAAAAAAAATTAAATTAACAAAAAATCGAACAGGCAATATCGGATATTAATGCGGCCGCAGTGAAGTCGGCGAAGGACCCGCGAGTGAGCGCCAAAGGTTTTCGCCCAATGGGGATTTAACGAGCCGGAGCAATTAGGGACACATCGCTCGGCACGTCGAAGGTGATGAGAAATCACGATTACAAGAAAGCGAAGATGAGATTCGCGACAGATACACATCGTGGCGGAGACGCTCGCGGTGTGAGGAGAGGATCGAGAGCGGAACGAAGCCGAACAGCCGCCGCGAAGAACAATTCGGCTCTTCTTGCGCTTCAACGACGAAGATAGCTCAGAGACACTGCACACGCTGATGCCAAGATAAGCCCTGCGGTTGCTCTTGCGAGGCTTTATCTTACACACCTACCGCCCCCTCCCCCCGACACCCAGGCCTAATTAGCGAGCTGGGAATTTTTGTCCTTCCGATTATGGTAACAACAATCACTCCAGACTCTCGTTAGATTTTTTTTCGAGAAATTATTTAATCACAAGCGAAAAAAAAATGTGCTCGGAGTTTACATAATACAAGTCACAGAAAGCGAAGCTTATTCTTTTTTTTCGTGGTCTCACGTTTGTACTTTGAAGCAATTTCTTTTTTAATTTGCCACTCACATGTAACGATCGGTCGTCATTGTTTGTTTAGCTTCTTTCGAATGTTTTCCTTTCTTCCTTTTTTTTCGTAGAAGTATTTTAGAATTTATGAACTTCGATGTACGATATTGAACTAGATGGAGAGAAAGCGTTACCGAAATAATTACGGAAATAATTTTCTTTTTTTATTTACACTCACATACAACGATCGGTCGTCATTGTTTGTTTAGGTTTTTTTCGAATAGTTTAGTTTCTTCCTTTTTTTCGTAGAAATATTGTATAATTTATGAATTTCGTCGTACGATATTAAACTCGATGGAGAGAGAAAGCGTTATCGAGGTAATTGCGGAAGTAACTTTTTTTTATTTCCACTCACATATAACGATCGCTCGTCATTGTTTATTTAGGCTTTTTTCGAATATTTCTTTTCTCTTCTCTTTTTTTCGTAGAGATATTTTGTAATCTATGAATTTCGATGCACGATGTTAAACTAGATGGAGAGAAAGTGTTACCGAGGCAATTACGGATGTAATTTTTCTAAAAATTTCCACTCACATATAACGATCGCTCGTCATCGTTTATTAACGTTTTTTGAATATTTCTTTTCTCCTCTCGTTTTTATGTTCACAGAGATATTTAATAATTAATGAATTTCGATGTTAAACTAGATAGAGAGAAAGTGTTACGGAGAGGAACCGCGGACGAGTTTTAGGGGTGGCTCCGCAGCCAACGGCGGTTGCAGGCCAACTGGCATGTCAATTGGCTTGTTGCCCAGTTTTATAACTTGGTTCTCTGTACCCCGGTTCGCGTTTCTATCTCCAGCTCCCTCGCTCCGGCTCTCTTCAGCCCCCGATGCTTTCAGCCAACCCCCTTTCCCCTCGCCAACCCCCACGGCCAGCGTCTCGCTTTCTCACGTTATTCAGTCCAGTTCGTTCGCTCTTTCGTCCACCGAGTCTCTTCGTTCTCCACGTCGTGGAGTCGCGCGTTCCGCTGCTACTACTACTACTACTACGGCCTCCGTCTCCCTCTCGCTCCCTCCTCGCCGCACGTCCCAACCCTCTCTCTCCGACTCGAGGCTTACGTCAGAATGACGGAGCCACATTATGCCGCGCTACGGAGGAAAAAGAGGACGGTGGCAGCGCTGCTGCTGGTACCGCTGGTGTGTGTTCTCCACTCTGGAAGGGCGCGCGAGAATGGTGGGACGACGCGGGACGCTCTTGCGCTACTACTGCGGCAAAAAAAAAAAAAAGAAAACAAAAAATATTCTACTCGATTTCTCGCTCTTTCGTATCGAACTCTTCGGACAAGAGTGGAATTTCTATAATTCTCGAAAAAGGGTTATTTTTCTTAATCTGCATAACAACCCCACGTATAGAGCTCGAGATTCGGGATGGTCATCGATGACTCACCGGTTGGTTTAGGAAACTTACGGATTCGTTGAGTTTCGACCCACGCTAATAATGTGCTCTCAGAATCGCGTCGCGATTCTAAAATTTGCGGACCCGGCGCGGGGGAGTTTACACTTTTTCGTCGCTGGAATAAAGTTTCGCGGGACGCTCTTGCGCTAGTACTGGGGCAAGATAACAAAAAATATTCTACTCGAATTCTCGCTCTCTTGTATCGAGCTCTTCGGATAACAGTGGAATTTCGATAATTCGCGTAGGGGTTTTTTTTTCTCCTAATCTGCATAACAACCCCACGTACACAGCTCGAGATTCGGGATAGTCATCGATGACTCACCGGTTAATTCAGGAAACTCATGGATTCCCCGAGTTTCCTCCCACGCTAATAATATGCTCTCTCGCGTATCGCGAGTCTGAAATTTGCGAGGCTCGACGTGTAGGGAGTTTACGTGTTTTTCGCTGCTGGAATAAAGTTTCGCGGAAGGCGTGTGCGTGGGCGACGATGGCTGGAATCGTCGGTTCGAGGAATATGGAGAGAATTGAAAAGTTCGTCCGGCATTGCTATACTTGGTCGAAGATAACCGGCGGTATATACGAGAAGATGAGATATGTGTATATAAATATATGTGTGTGTGGAGGCTGAATATCTACATAGACGCATCGAACGTTGAACCCGACTGTAAACAAAAAATTATGTATGAAAATTCGTATAGGGTAAAAGTGGTGAATATGGACTGGTCCATATTTCATTGATTTACGTGTTAATCGGGGTGGTCCATATTCACCACGTTTACCCTACCTCATACTCTTATGCGTTAACTAATTGAATTTAGTGCACCAGAATCGTGCATAAAAGCTTAATAATTTTGTATATATCAATTTAAAAAAAAAAAATGTTAAACAGTGTCTTTATTCATGTTTCGACTCGTGTATGGGACAGTTCGAAGCGAAAGGGTGTTTGAGAGAAATATTTTATGCGCGAACTGAATGAATTTAGTACCGGTCTCGTGCATAAAAATTTAATAATTTTGTATATCAATTTAATAAAAAAATTTTTGTAACAGTCTTTAGTGACGTTTCGACTCGTATATGGGACAGTTCGAGGCGAAGGGGTGTAAGTTTGAGGGAAATCTTTTATGCGCGAACTGATTGAATTTAGTATATCGGTCTCGTGCATAAAAACTTAATAATTTTGTATATCAAGTAAAAAAAAAAAAGATTTTAAACTGTGTCTTTAGTAATGTTTCGACTCGTGTATGGGACAGTTCGAGGCAAAGGTGTGTAAGTATGTGAGTAATCATTTTATGCGCCCAAACCAATCAAATTTCGTAGGTCGGTCTCGTGCATAAAAACTTAATAATGTTTCATATTAATTTTTAGCTTTTTTTGTAACTGTCGGTAGTGATATTTTGACTCGTCTATCGAACAGCTCGAGGCGAAAGGGTGTAACTTTGAGAGGAAACATTATTGGCGAGTGACGCGTCGAGATCGGGAAATTCCTCGCGGATAATCCCGCGGGACGAGGGGGAAGAGGAGAATCGGTGCGAGAGAGGGTGGCATCGGACCCTTTGCCAACGTTGCTTCCCACCTTATTGCCAATTACCTCTCACGAGGCGGGTTCCGCCACCTCCGTCCCATTTTAACTGTGTACACCAGTACTATACTAACCGTTACGAGGACAGTTACGGGGCTGGTTAAGAGTCCTGTAAACGGGGATGTTGGAGCTTGGAATAGTTCGACGTACACTTGCCGAACGGCCGAGAGGATTTTCCCACTGTCATGTTGCAGATACGGAAGTTATTCGATTTACAGGATCGAGGAATCTGTTCGACGCTTCGTAAGCGTGTTTACAGGAGTAAATTATTAACATTATCGATCTCCCCTCTGCGAGCCAAATATAGTGTAAGTAATATCGGGAACAGTTCGGAGAAATAACGGAGAGAATCGGCAGAATGACTCGCGAAACCGGAAATTTCTTCGCAAGGAACTTCGATGGTACCGATGACGAAAAAAATTGTTTTTGACGATTACGAATGTCCGCTCGAGTTTAGGTCAGCATTGCCATCGTTGCAAACCTACGACTTCGTCACACTTTTCTTTTTTACGTTTTTTCATAACGCAAAATTTACGAATTACTAATGATAAATTCTTTAAGCTTAGACTGTAAAGAAATCGTACGAAATTTCATGTAGCGGTCTGGAAATTTTTATGCACAAATTGGTATTCTATATTTCATGTATGATTGTGATGGAAAATTAATAGTGAGTGTATTTTAATAATTTACATTAACTTCATTGAAAAGGTATATTAATTTTTCATCACAATTGTACATTAAATTAAATGTACCAGTTTTACAAACAAACTTCCAACCCGGTACATTAACTTACCAATTTTCTTTTTACAGTGTCAGAGCCTTTTACAATCTATCAATTCTCATTTAAATTAAATTAATTTATATTAGGCAACTTCTGTTTGCTAGTGGTCGGTTATTGTAACTTTGGTCATATACGCGAGCTCGTCATCACAGGAACCACCGCTGTCTCGTTAGTTATAGAAATCTGTTAATAAATTTAATTTAAAAAAATTACGGTGCTCAAAGATTTTAATTGTCCGCTCGTGAAAACAATAAAATAAACGACCGGTCGTGGTAAAAAAATATCGTGAGTGAAACCCCGCATAGGCCACGTCCGCAGTTAATCGCGTTGCAGAATTGTTACAAAGGTCCTTTTTTTCTAATTGATGGACTGGTTGTCCCATCGTCAAAAATACCCGGCACAATTTGCTCGGATGTTGAAGTACTACTGTGGTTCTATAGGACAGACAAAGCCGAGACCGTATTACGACGAAAAGTTCTCATGCCGCATTGGATATACTGCGGCGAACGTAAATAATAATAAGTACGCGCCCAAGCGGTTGGAGAGATGGTCGTCTCCCCGGTGGATAATCGGTACCGTTCGCCGGTGGTAACGCTCGCTGAGGCTATGGCTGAAGTTCCACGGATTGATAGGACGCGCCGCGGTCATGCGAGCCAAGCGAATTAAGCGTCATAGCGCAGCACGTTTTATCCTTAAAACGCTTGGTACCCTGGGCAGGGGGTGGAAACGTTGGCTCGCACACTTCCGTTCAGAGATTCTCCACTACTTCGCCATAGTACACTGTCTATTATATTCAGTATAAATTTAGAGTATACATATGGGGCATTCCATACCATTTCGATCTGAGTCTGGACCTTCACATCTTGGATCGGGCCTGCAATTTTTTATATGACTGAATTAACTCAAAAGCACTAATTTTTTATTACAATTAAAAAACTTATTTATAATTAATTATGATAAAAAAAATGAACTTAGTGATCGCCACAATCATAATGATCTGAAAAGATTCTGAAAACTCTTGTAGTATATAATTTTTTTAAAGATTTGAGCCGCAATGGTCTGGCGTCATCTTCTATTTTGTTCGATTTTTTTTCGAAAAAATAGTTTAAAAAATTAGAAGAAATCAATCGATCATGGGTTATCGCTTGACCATTTTGTTATGCAACGCTGCATTTTTGGAAATTGTTTCAGATTTCTCCGAAGAGTTTTTATTTCGCTTTCAGTTAAAAAAAAAAACCTTTCGGGAAAATCTGAAAAAAATCCCAAAATTGCAGTTTTTTTCTTCTAATTCTTCTCACTGTTTTCTTAAAAAAAAAATAAATAAATAAAAATAAAAAGTGACTCCGACTCAAATCTTAACATTTTTAAATACATGACACAAGATTTTTCAGAGTCATATAAGTACGTTCATTTTTTTAATCATAAATGATTAAACGATTTAAAAAAAATCTGAGTACCTTTGAGACTTAGTGCAGTCATATAAAAAATCGCGGTCCCAATCCAAGATATGAAGAATTAGACCTAGGTCGAAATGGTATGGAAAGCCCCATACATATATATACATACAAACGCGAGCAAGAGAACACAGTCGAGGGCAAGCACGAGACTCTCGACGTCACGAAGCTCTCGTCGACTCAATAATTTCGAGACTCGAAAAATAGTTCCGGCTTCCTTGTATAATCGAGTCCGTCCGGTACTCGCTCGCGAAACCCGGAACCGCTTACCGACAGGAAGTAGAAAGTAGATAAACAGATAGAGGGGGGGGACGGTGTGGAAAGAGAGAGATCGACGAAGAGAGATTAGCATATTAGAGATTTCGTCGTATAAAATGAAAAAGAGAGATTCACCTGGACGAACTACCCCTGCTGCTGAGAGACGCACCGTCGGCCGTTCTTCTTTGTTCCCTGGATACGTCGCAGTCGGTTATGTCGCATTCCGATGTATCGGAGTCGCTCAGTCTCGATGTCGTCGACGGTGGGCTCAGGTGACAATCCACCGGTGTTATCACCATGTCGTCGATTGGGTCCGGATAATAACTGCAGTTGGAAAAAGCAGATGAAGTAAAACATAAGAATAGAAAAATCGAGAATAGTAATTTTTTTTAGATGTTGTCACGGCTAAGTAATAATAATTTTAGTAATAAAAAAAGAAATCGTTGGCTAGAAAAACTATGTCGAAATTTACCCAGCATGACGATGTTCCTCGTGCGCCAACAAATAGTGCCATTCAGGTTTCTCGTTAAGCTCCGACGCAGCGAGTTCGATTATCGCCTCGCCGAGAAAGTCATTAGCTCCGTACTTGACGAGATCCCAGACGGTGATTTCCAACGATCTGTGTCTCAGCTCGGAGCGCCTGATGTTGTAGACGAATGTCTGATTCCACTTCGGGTCGTTGGTGCTCACCACTGTTTTCGTTCGCCTCTTGGATTTTTCACTGCAATCAAATAAATTCGAGTTATCGACTGACGAGTCTCTATCGAAAGGATTCTCTCGCCGATGACGGTCGTTTAAGTAATTCAAAAAATAAAATTGAAAAAAAAAACTATGCGCTTTTGTAAATCAGGCTGGCCACTAAATCGGACGAAAAAGATGCCCTGACATTTCCCTGATATTTTCGACAATTTCCCTAACAAACTATTCAGAATTGCGGAAAAAAAGTCACACGGTACGTACATTACATATGTTTCGTTTTATTGATTCTTTGGTATTTCTGATGAAATGATATCTTTCGAAGGAATAAACAAGATAACATAAGAATTATTTCACCTCCTTCAACGTCATACTTTTGTCATTGAAAAGAGCTTCTTCTTGTTTTGCATTTTTTACGAGTTCTTTAAGCTCGAGTGCCTGAGCGACTATATTTATATTCACCGCTTCAACGGTGGTTAGAATGCCCAATTATTAATAGTTATAATGAATATGTAATCGTGATTGCGGATTTTCAATTGATGTTTTTAATTTACCTTGGGGAAAAAAATGTACGCCCATCTTTTTTTTCAGCAGTGCACAAAAAAAAATGGTCGTCCGAACACTTTTTTTTCTCGATTTCATATTTCGTATTTTCCCTGACTAATATTTAATTCCCTGACATTTTCCTAATTTCCCTGACACTTAAAAAATTTCCTGACATTTCCAGGTTTTACAGGTTTTCCCTGACAGTGGCCACCCTGTAAATTTAAAACCGAAGCGGCCAATTACCCTGTCCGAGAGACACGAATAGATGGAGAAACGGGAATAGCGCGCGCCGAGAATCTCAACGAACATTGCGCTCACTGGTGGTTAATGGAAGGATTTGTAAAGTTAACGAAAGTGGCCAAAGTTCGAGGCCATTAGACGGGAGGGGTTGAAGGGAACGACGGAGACAACGTCGACGACTGGATGCTAGCGGTGACGCTATGGGCTCGTAACATTGCGGGGAAGACGTTGGCACCGGTGCCAAAATAACCAGCGTCATACACACACCCAAACACACACACACGAAACATACGAGACTAGCCAGCCAGTTGCCGCTCCCGACCGACGCCTTCCCGCTGATGCTTCTTCTGCAAAATTATTTATCTTACTGCTCTTCTCCTCAAGCCTCGACTGTTACATCGTGGGGGATGCTCGCCCACGCGAATGCTACTGGCTAGCCGCACCGCCATCTTCGCGTCGAGTGATATGTGGCACAACATACATTACAAATTATGTATACACTTGGACTGTAAGTGAAGGGAGGTCGGAGAAACACATCCCCAAATCACGTTTGCAACATCGGGAACGACCTCCAGACTTGCAATTTTCACGAGGGCGAGACGCGAATGCTTGCCAATAACGAGAGACCTCAAGGAAATGATTCTTGTGCTTCATTTTTTTTCTTTTTCTTTTCTTTCTTCAACGCAACCGACGCGTTTTGCTTTACGGTTTTACAAGAATCGTCCGAGAGGCGAACGCTTGCCAATAAGGAGAGACCTCGAAGAAACGATTCTTGTGTTTTATTCTTCCTTTTTTTTTTTTTCTTTGACTCAACCGACGCATTTTGCTGTACGGTTTTACAAGAACCGACCGGGAGGCGAACGCTTGCCAATAAGGGGAGACCTCGAAGAAACGATTCTTGGGCTTCATTTTTATTTTCTTTTTCTTCGACGCAACGGACGCGTTTTGCTTTACGGTTTTATAAGAATCGTCCGAGTAGTTCGCATCATGCGGATACTACGTCGCGACTCTTGGCAAGAGTTCGAACTATAAGCTGGAGACTGGGAGGTCACGGCGAAGAGCTTTTATCGTCGCTGGCAGCGGATAGGATTGAAATTCCCGGCGGACGAATTGTAAAGAGAAATCTATAATTATTTTTTCCTAATGCGTGTACCTAAAATCCCGCTTTCGGTTTCTGTGAACTGTGCACAGTGCACAGAAAGGCACTTTTTTGTATCGCGTACGAGAAAAATACTGCGCATGCGTGCGAACACAATATGGTCTCTTTTCCCGCACTACTGCGGAAAAGTGCCTTTCTACGCACGCTTCACGGGAACGGAAAGCGCGATTTTCGTGAATTTGTTAGAAAAAATTATGTGAATGGCATGGGCGTAGAAAAGTGTGAATGTTGCACTCGCCTTCGACCGGTGCGGCATTTTCACACTCGTTAACTCCCTTTCTACGTCCTTGCCATACAAATAACTATTTTCTGTTGCGTTTCTTTTTTTTTTTGCTTGCCTCTTGTCCGGCAGAAGAAATATCTTGGCGTATGGATTTCTCGGCTGTCTGTTGCTCCTCGGTGTCAGGGCGGCCGCGCATACGAGGGTGACGATGAGCTCGAGTCCCGCCGGGTCGAAACCGAGCTTCACCTGGAGGGTTCCACCCACGTTGGCGTTACCCGGCGGATGCCGAGGATGTCGGCCCCGTCCCTGAGCGTGGAGATCCGGCGAGCCTGGTGAGGTCACGAGAACCGATGGCTTGTCCCGTCTCGCGTCGTACAACTCTGCAAGGATCATCGATCGTTAGTTCGTCGGTATTTTCATCAATTTTTTTTTTTTTCTTATCAACGGTGTAACAATATTTTTATTTACGAGGGGGGGGGGGGGGAGGTTTTTCTCGGAGCAGTGGGGACGATACGTGGGCCAATCGACACGAACTAGCTTAGACAATTAAGATTAATATTAAGAACAGATTTTTATTTTCTATAGTCGGATGTGCATTTTTCAAAAGGTTCCAAAGTTCCAGGTCGAGAATAATTTTGTAAAAAAAAAGAAATGAAAAAAATTGCACGCTTTCTCGGATCGTTAGCTGCACAGACATCGACAGAGGGCAGACGAGGAAGTGTTCTGAGGGCTCTCGCAACGTTGTTCGTACGTGTGCGTGTGTGCCGGATTTATGGTATCGTCGATAAACACTAAACAACGTCGAATAATTAAGACGAAATAAACACACACACACACACACACACACACACACACACACACACACACACACACACACACACACACACACACACGTCAGAGACAGATTAAAATAGTTATTAAGAGATATGAGAGATTAATTACATAAGTTGTTGCTCCCATAAAAAAATAACTAATTGGTACGGTGATTTATAGCGGGGGTGCATTGGCACTACTTTACTACACTCTACGATAAACACATCGAATAATTGAATTAGACTAGGAAACTCGTGTGTGTCGACGAGTCGATGGTTTTTCATTGTCATTTGTTATAATGAAAAAAGTTTACGACTCTCTCTCTCTCTCTTCATTCGTTACTGTGAGGAAACAGAGGGTTGCCAGCGTTTCTGAAATTTTACGGATATGAGGGAACACAATGCGTGTGTGAGCGAACGAGTAAGGATAAAAAAAATTTAAAAAAAACAGATTGTGTTTATACCAAACAAAAGAGAGAGCGTAACACGCTGCAGTTTAAACGAGGATACATTTAGGCGATCGGGACTTTAAGTAATTTATTTTCTTAGGCCTACCCCACAGTATAGATTTCTTAAGACCTGGAATTCGAAAAATCATATAATCTGTGACAGTATAGCTGTTTTATCAGTTAGTCATTAGGAGTACAATTAATTACAATCGATGTGTCAAATCATTGAAAAAATTGTCGAAATCAAGCTTCGCACGAAAGATACATGTAAATGTGTAAGATTTTTTTTTAGTAAATGAATGATTCAAGATAACGAGATGTCGAATTAATCTAGCGCACTGCGAGCAGCTTAGTAGATACGAAAGAAAAAAATTATTGTTAAAAAAAAAATGAAAAGATAGCGGATCATGGCGAAGAATGATTTTGTGAGTCGCATATTCACCTTTGTGATGTGGCTGTTGGGGTATCGGCATGGGCTCGTGTTTCTGTCGCCACTGGGTCTGAGCGCCGATGCGCCTCGAGCTGATAGCCGGTGGAATGGCTGTCTGGACACCGGTCATCATCGCCCCGCTCGGCGCGGTTGACAAATTTCGCGACACTATCAACTCTACTTGGGGCTCCTCTCTCGACTTCATTATTATGTCGTTCACCTCCTGGAAGCTCTTGCCCTGGAGCGAACGACCGTTCCACTCTATCACCTCGTCACCTGCCGGAAAATTTTACCCAAGTTAACACCACAACCGTTTCAGCAGTTGACATCGCTTGAAAACATATTTATTATTTTTCTCACCCGGTCGCAATTGTCCCTCGACGTCCGCCGTGCTGCCCTTCTTCACCTTCTCGATGAGCGCACCCCTCGAGCCGTTCTCCAGGAGTTTACCGCCGACGACCTTCAGTCCGAGAATGCTACTGCTGCTACCGGAACCCGACGACTTTCTCAGGATCATATGACCGATGATTTTCTGACCGTCGCTGCTCCCCTGCCAGGAGAGCGGTTGCTACACGCGCAGCCCAAAGAGAAAAGAGACGTTTCCTAACTTGATCCTTTTTTCTTTTTTCTTTTTACTTAAAGTCTTTCACCAAGAGTGAAATGAGTATTTGTGAATTTTTGTGCGTTCGAGTCGAATTTGCTGGCCTCGCAAAAAGACTATATCTCGAAGGTCCACTGAACTGTGCGTTTTTACCCTTCGTAGTCACACTTCCCTACAATTCTGTGGAACTCATACTTGCTCGAATTGAGTCTGTTTCGATGATGGTTTGAACATTGTAGTTGTACTTTGTAAAACTAGATTATAGCGCAGGGCGCTTCAAGCTCGGCTGAAATGTTCAAACTGGAAGTGACGTTTTTCCGTATGACGTCACTTTCGGTGAAAAATCTAGTTTTCGAAACCGGAAGTGGAGTCGTACGGGAAAACGTCACTTCAACAAAATGCAAAAAAATTACACGTTCAAAAAAATATATATATATATTGTATGTCGAATACCGGGTCGATTTGAGCCACCGTGACTACGAAGGATTAAAAAAATCAGCCACCTAAAATTGGCCATTATTTTTAAGCTAATTTTTCAAGCGATCGCTCGAAGACCAGTTCAGTGGAGCTTCGATAAATGCGGAAACTGAATGTAACGAAAATTGATCTGACATAACCGGCAACAACCGACACACCGATATAATCGTATAAAGCGAGTGCGTTGTAAACAGATTAAATTATTTTATATATATAAAAAAAAAAAAAAAACAATAGTTCGACAAAACATCGATACAGCGTGTTACGAGCAGTAAGAAATTTTGTAAACAAAACATGCAGCGTTTTACAATGTACAGACATGTATATATATATATCCCGAGTGTGTAACATCGACGAGCAATATATATCTATAATAAACGTTCCCCGAGCGAGCAGCGTGTGTCGAAGCTTCGCAGTCTCAAGCGGCGTGCAAATTTACGTTAATTTCGAGATAATAATTTCGTGTGAAGAAATTTTTATCCTCAGCTTCAGTCATATTGCTTCTGGGAGGGAACGGGTGAATTTTTTTTTTACGTCCTTGATAAAATAATAATAAAAAAAGTACCCTATCGGGTGGATCTACTTTAGGGATGGGGCCGACCTCCGATCTTTCCTCAATGATGATAATCATTAATATTCATACCCCCTCCCTCTTCCTGCACACCCCCCGACCCCGATTCGAAAAATTGGCAATGGAGAGATCCAAGAAATTCCTCAAAAATTTCACCCAGTGGAAACGGATTTTCGGGTCAGACGAATTTACGCCATCCTTCACTCTCGTGCAGCGTCTCGGGCAATCGGGGCGAATAAAAAGTCTTCCCGGATACAAACTATACCGCCTTTTCGCTATGCGCCTCGATAGAAAAAAAAAAAAAAAAAAATTAAAAAAAGAACACTTGATCTCTTTCGATAGCGGATGCCCTGGAATATCGGATATCGGATCCCTGCCAAATAAATATCGGAGCGTTATGCATGCGAAAGCTCCACCGATCGCCAATAAAAATCTCTCGGCGCACCCGGACCGTTTCGGCCTTATCGGTAATAAATGTAGCGAATAATTAAAGTAATGCTTCGACTGTATCGAAGGGCGGCGGAAAAGTGAGAGGGGAAGATCGAAAGAACGGAGGAGCGAGTTGCCTTCCTGCCATCGTAAACTCTCGCTCGAATTGACAAATAATACACGGTGAAAACGATTGCGTATTCAAACTATCGGGAAACTAACATCCGAAACGAAAGTTTCCGCCGTCCAACAATGAAACAATGCTAATCACACTATTGCTATCTCTGGTCGGCAGGAGAGAGAGAGAGAGAGAGAGAGAGAAACAGAGAGAAACATCCGCTATCTCGCTCTCTTCGCCTCTCCAACGCGTCCCACAAGCTTCCATCGGAGTCCCACAACGGGCAACCAATTTGCGTATTTTCGTATATCTATATACACGCGCCAGCCATTCCGCCAGAGGCCCGTTTATTAATTCGTGCGACGAAAAAGCTCCGGGCTAATTGAAACAATCGGAACGAGGCCAAGTAGCCGTCTCGCGCCCGCTCCTTTCTCTCCTACTCTCGTTCATACCAATTTATAAAGCCCTCGATACCCAACCCCTTCCCCCAGCCCGCTATTATATATAGGCCTTTATTATCTCGACGTAAATTCGCGGGTGTTCGCTTTTTTATTATTACTATCGGCGATCGATGAGCTTAAGACCGCGAATAAATCAAAGGAACGAATCTTTTTGCACGGCTAAAAAATGTTTATCAAAATAAACTCGTAAATTTAATGAGTCAATGAGAGACGATTTAAGTTTTTTTTTTGTTTTTTTTTTTCAATAATTCTGACGAAAGGCTTAAGGCAAAGTATTATACTAAATGTTACAAAATAAATAAGTATGGTTGTACTAATAAATATTTTTTGATGTGGTACAATAGTTGCCCATATCGAATGGCCGAAGACATTGCGTGACCCGGTTCATACCTTTATTATTTGAATGTAAATTCGCGGGTATACGCTTTTTTATTTTTACTATCGGCGATCGATGAGCTTAGGAGAGCGAATCGAATCGAAGGAACGAATCTTTTCGCACGGTTAAAAATTGTTATAAAAAAAAAACTTGTAAATTTAATGAGTCAACGAGAGACGATGTTGGGTTCTTTGTTTTTTTCAATAGTTCTGACGAAAGGCTCGAGGCAAAGTATTATACAAAATTTAAAAAATTAACAAAGATGGTTGTACTAAGAATAAATATTTTTTGTATGGTACAATAGTTGCCCATATCGAATGGCCGAAGGCATTGCGTGACTCGGTCCGCACCTTTATTATCTCAAAGTAAATTCGCGGGTATTAGCTTCTTTATTTTTACTATCAGCGATCGATGAGCTCACGACCGCGAATAAATAGAACGAACGAACCTTTTCGCACGGTTAATAATTAAAATTACTAAAAAATAAAAATAAACTCGTCAATTTAACGCATTAACTGGAGACGAAGATAGGTTTTTGTTTCAATAATTCTGTCGAAACGCTTGAGACAAATTATCATACAAAATTAAAAAAAAAAAAAAGATAGTTATACTGAAGATAAATATTGTTGATACGGTACAATAGTGGCCCGTATCAAATGTCGAAAGGCATTGCGTGACCCGGTCGCCCCTTTATTATCTCAGAGCCAATTCGCGTATATCCGCTTTTTTTTTTATTGTCAGCCATCGACAAGCTTACCACCGCGAATAAAACCGATCGGACGAATCGTCCTACACTTAAATATTTAAAAATAAAAAAATTGATATAAACTCGTGAATCTAACGACTCAGCGAGAGACGAATAGTTTATTTCCAATAATTCCGTCGAAACGCCTGAGGCAGTCTTAACCGAAATAAAAAAAAATAAAAATAAAAATAATTGTACTAATAATAAATATTGTCGATATGGCACGACAGTCGCCCGTATCGAATGGCCGAAGGCATTGCGTGACCAGCTCGTCCCCCACCCCAGCGCAAAATCGGTTCGGCCGTTCATGTAATGCCGTTTCTACTGCCCGGCCGACCGTCTACTCACACTACTCGCCAGCCTAACATTGCCTCTACTACTCGTACCGCAAGCAATCGGCCCGCACGAATGCAGTTAAGGTAGTACTTGCCTACAGTCCAGCCATACGTGAGTTTGAGAGAAAATTTCGAACACCTGTCGATGGGACAAAAATCTTTTAAAAAATCAAGTGTATGAGAGGTGTTGCAAAGATTGTTTTTGTGAAATAATTATTGTAATTTTTTATTAAAAAATTCAAGATAAAAATCATTATTCAACAAATTACCCGGCAACTTAAGAATTTTATTATATAAAAATGATTCGTTTATTTTTCCGAGTACGTATAATTTTTTTCAGAATTTTTTGTGATCTTTGAGAATCGCGTTTTTTCTATCTTCAAGCTGTGAAAAAACGCTATTCTCCATAGATTATTAAAAAAATTCTGAAAAAATCCATACGTATTCATAAGAGCCAACGAATTATTTTTATGAAGGAAAATAGAATAGAAAATTGCCCGGTAATTTGTTCAAAAATGATTTTTATCTTCAATTTGTCGACAACAAATTGCAATTATTATTTCACGAAAACAATCTTCGCAGTACCTCCCATGCATTTGATTTTTAAAGATTTTTATCGCATCGAGGAGTTTCCTAAATTTTCTCTGAAACTCGCCTTTGGCGCGGACTGTACCGCAACTGCTACCTCAATAATTCAATCTACACTTCCTCCCGTCAATTTACCAGGAATATTCTACGTCATCATCATCAGTAGGAGCATTAACTCCGGATATTCCGAGCCTTGTCTCTACGTGGCCGGTAAATTTTTTTATTTTTTGTTTAAAGAGTAGAAGATGAAGAGACCCCCTCGTACCTTGGGCAGGTCACCGCGATTGCTGTCTTCACTGCTCGTGAAGGTGCTCGAGGTGTCTATCCCAGAGTCTTTGGTAGCGCTGTCTTGGCTACCCTGGCGATCGGCCTCCCAAGACCAATCCTCCTGTGGGCCACCGCCGATATTGGTCCCGCCGTCGAATCTCACTGTTTTTTTCCCCCTCCGTTCCGTGAACCTGACGATGCGATATAGCACATAGTTTTCTTCTTCTCGGTTTTGTTTTTTTTTTTGCTTTTTTCTTACACACGTGTATGTCGCTCGGAAGGCGCGCGCACACGTGTGTTCTTTCGTCTCGTCTCTCCTATATCTCTCATTCGCCCACAGATTGATTTCTCAGGACGTCGAGCGCGCGAGCCTCGACCTCTCGCGGCCCTCGTCGGTCGTCGCTCGATTCGATGGTCGAGGAGTCTACGCGAGAGCTCTCTCTTACCCCTGCACCACCCCGCATCTTCCTCTCGTCCTTTCGCGTTTCGTGGATTTCTGCGAGATTTTTTTTTCCTTCTCTTTTCGTCCTTTCCAACCCTCTCCTTCCATCCTCTACCGGCCTTCCTTCATCGCTCCGTCCCTTCGCTCATTTCTCCTGGACTCGAACCCTCACTTTGGCGTCCGAGCGCACTCGACGAGAAAACAAAAATCCCGACCGCATTCAAAATAGTCGCGTCGATCGATGCAACATAAAAAAAAAAATGCGTAATCTTCCTCGACCATCGAATTAACGTTACGACGACGAATTATTCGTTCTACCACTACGCTCGATTTACGCAAAAGAGAACTTTATATGAGTGAGAAAAAATACAGAAGATCTTGTCACTAAGATTTTTCTATAAATGTTCGTGAACTAAAAAAAAAAAAAAAATACTCTGAATGAGTGACGAAAAAATGCAAAAGATCTTGTCGTTAAAATTTTTGCTAAAAATGTTCGTGAACTGAAATAAAAAAATTGATAAAAAATAATGAAACGAAACTAAAGATGAGAAAACGCACCTCCGACTGTCGGCGCGCCACTCGTCGCCGCTTCTTCGAAAGCTCCGCCTTACGAGTGTGCTCTCCTCTTTTCGCGGCTCTCGCGGTGGATGATGACCGTTATACTCGATGGTCATCGAGCCGGTGACGTGGTGTCCGTTGTGAGGGCCGTGTCTACGCGACCCACCGGACATCGAGGCTGGCCCTCCACCGTGGTGATAGTACCCCTTCCCTACAGTAGATCCAAATTTTCTATCGTCTCTCTATTTTATTTTATTTTTTACTTTTCTTTTTCAAAAAGCAAGTATCGCTACCCCCTTTTTTTGTAATAATTCATTATAGACGAGAGCCTGCGTAGCTCCCTCTGTAAATCGCATCTGAAAATCCTCGCGGAAATTTTATTTTTTACGATTTTTTTTTTTTTTTTTCAAAACAAGAATCGCTACCCCTTTTTTGTAATAATTCATTATAGACGAGAGTGTAGCTCCGTTTGTAAATCGCATCTGAAAATCCTAGCTAAATCTATAAATCGCATCTGCAAATCCTAGCTCAATCTATAAATCGCATCTGAAAATCCTAGCTCAATCTATAAATCGCATCTGAAAATCCCAGCTCAATCTATAAATCGCATATGAAAATCCAAGCAAAATTGTTTTTTCTTACGTTTTCGCAAAAACTACGTACCCCTTTTTTTTTTGTAATAATTCATTATCGACGAGAGCCTGCATAGCTCAATCTATAAATCGCATATGAAAATCCTCGCGATATTTTTGTTTTACGATTTTTTTTTTTTTTTTGTTTTCAAAAACAAGAATCGCTACCCCCTTTGTAATAAATCATTATCGACGACAGCCTGCCTAGCTCCCTCTGTGAATCGCATCTGAAAATTCTCAAGACATTTTTTTTTTCACTTTTTTTTTTCAAAAACGAGAATCGCTACCCTTTTTTTTTTGTAATAATTTATTATCGACGAGAGCCTGCGTAGCTCAATCTAAAATCGCATGTGAAAATCCTCGCGAGTTTTTATTTTTGTATTTTCCATCCCCTCCCCGAAATTCTCTCGACATTGCACGATCTGCATCGTGGAATAAAATGTCTACAAAAAAAATATACCACAATTCGCTTCGTGCCCGAGGCTCGCCCTCGATGACTCTCGGTATTCTTCTATCATAATTTTTTAAATATATATAACGTAATGCTTGGTGTATTTCGAGAGGTGGATGTGTGTCGTGTGTTTTTGTGCGGCCGAGCGACCTGTGGGGAAATTCATTCAATAGTTCATAGTTTCATTGTTTACGAGTTGATTAATGAAAAAAAAATATATATATTAATAATAAAAAAAGAGACATTTATAGCCAGCAGCTGTGCGGACGCCCTGTGGAAGTGTTAAAGTATCTCTGTGGTGTGAGAAAGCGCATAGATATCTATATATATATATAGTATAGTATAGGAGGTATCAGCATGTTTGCAACGGGTTTCGTGGTCTGTCGGTTATACAGGGAGGAAAGAGTTTCTTTTTTGTCCTCGAAAAATGAGAAAACACGAAAGATTAGAACGTACATTTACTTCGACACAAATACGGCATTGAATCTCCGAGGTGGGAGAATTATAACTAAAAAAAAAAAAAAACAAAAAAACAAACAATACATCGAGAAAACGAGTAAAAGACAATCCACGAGCGACACATAGAGAACACGTCGAGTGTGTCGAAGAATGTTTTCGGTTCGGTCGGTGCCGTTGTTGAGGTAAATATTTAAAGTATGTTTGAGACGATGCGAAAGAAACTCCGTCGGTAACGAAAAATGCGATTAATTCTTTTTTTTTTTCAGGGCTTTTCGACATTTCGAGCGAAACGAAAATTGTCAGCCTCTTCAGTTAGGAGCTTAAGAGACTCTGGTAATTTTTGTTTCTCAACGAAATGTTTCGAATCCTTGAAGAAACTGCGTTGCAGGTTTCGTTACCGGCCGAGCTCGGATCGAGCGAAGAAGGTTTCGCATCGCCTTAAGACAGAGTGGCCGAAAACCAACCGGGGTGAATGTGAAGAATCGAACATTGACCCTCAAATTTGTTGGGTTTCGTCCATTCACCCCCATATTTAAAGTCAACATCGAAACAATATTACGAAAAAAAAAAAAATCGTCCATAACATGTACGTCATGTGTGAAGGATTACGGATAAGGACTTAGTAGAATCGGTTACGTTTAGACACGAGTACACAGACAGTGAGACGAGTGAGAAAAGATAGTAGTTTGGTGCACGTTCCCTTTAGATCTTTCCAATTATCAAGGATAAACAGTCGTTGCGACATTCGATCGGTTAATTTCTTCCACAGTTCCGATAAAACCGTTTAATGATCGATAAAAAAAAAAAAAAAATTGAGAAAAAAAAATGAACTGTTGTAGGTTTTTCTTAATCGATCGACGGTACGCACGCATGCACGCTCACACGCAGATGTACATACGATATATGCGATTAATACATTGACATGTATATATAATATATTCAATAGATGAATTCGTCTATTTAAAAAAAAAAAAAAAATTAAAAAAATTGGCCAGCGCATAATTAATTATTTACTAAATGTGGACGACTCGAGGCAAAAAATTATTTATCATCATCATCGGTTATTGTCATTGTTAATTATGAATTCGTTTAATGATTAAATTGTAAATTGCATTCCAAAAGTACCGCGAGAAATTTCTTCATCTTCTCGTCCAGCATCGCCTGACGATTAATTCGATCTCCAGCTTTGTCCCTGGGACTCCTCGGAGTCGCGACGACGATCGGTGCCGGTTTTTCACCTAGAAGGCGAACTCGTTCAGTCTCTCGAAAATTTACATTTTCTTTCATTCTTTTAACCCAACACAAATTAGCGTCGTTATTTTCGTCGCGCTAGGCGAATGAATATTAATGCACAAAAAAAAAAAAAAAAAAAGAAAGAAATATCCCACAATTAAAGAACAATTATTCGTCGTGTCTATCGTGTAGTTTCATTTTTATGGGCTTCCCGAAACAGGTGCATTATTTCCGTTAAATTGGTAGGCAGGATGTCAGGGATGGGTGTTTCGCCGTAACGGCGCCGAGAGGCTTTAAAGGTATAAAAAAAAAAGAGTAAAAAATAAAAAAAAATAAAATAAAAAGTCCGGTCTCGACGGAGGATCACGGCAGAGAGCCGAGCTACGAGGACTACCAGAGCGATAAGGACCCATAAAAATGACAAATTGAACGTACGATCGGACCCTGCCGTGCTCTCCCGACTCCCTTTTCACCCTTCCGTCCTCGCCCGTCTCTCCTCTCCCTCTATATACATGTGAACTCGTCGCGGGAACTCGTGTACGTGCGCGATTTACGTAATATAACGCTTCTCTCGCTTTCCCGATCTCTTCGCTACTGTGCCGCAGTACGCATTCGCGGTACGAATATATTTTGTAAAAGCCGCTCCTCGTCCGCGCCCCTCTCGGGCTTCCTATGGCTCTGCATCTCTTCCGGAATTCTGCACGGTGCACTGCAACGTTACCGCTGCCTCGGGGATCATCCCGACGAAAAATCGAGTAAAACGTGCGGCTTTCGCTACGCGACGGCGAAGCCTCGGGAAAAGGGAGAGAGAAAAAGAAACAAGTGCGGAGACCAAACTCGCGGTTACCATTATCCGGTAAAGGATAACGACCGCAAAGAGGATTAACAAAATTTTCTCCCGACACCCCGATCTTCGGACTGTAAACGTCGAGCCCGTATCCCCGGGGGTTTTATTGACGGGGTTTCCGTCGATTTCAGGAAAAATAAAATATAATCGTCTCACGTTTATTCCTCTGGGTGTTAAAAATTTCAGCGAAAATCCAACGTGATCCACTCGTCAACAGTATTCCGATTGTGTGAAAAAATCGTCAGCTCGGAGTAAAAAAAATTGTAGCAGTTTCATTTAACGATATATATAAAAAGAATCGTATTAAAGAAATGTAACTCTTACAACTTTTTCTGTACTAGTGGCTGAACATTTTTTTTCTGGTGCACCGTAAAGAACGATATATCATGAAAGGATTCCCCGATCAATTTTTTCATCACCGAAAAGAAAAAAAAATGTATCTCGGATTTTTTTTTGCTGAAAATCAACGACGCATGCCACTTAAACACAAATCCCAATTGGCAATTCGCTGCGCCGTGAGAGCCATCGGTTAATTTTAATGCAAATTATTCGCACAGTACGAGTGCCTTGGTGTCTGATCTCCAAATGCTAAATTTCTCGGAAGACATAAGTTAATAATAATAATAATAATAATAATAATAATGATAATAATGATAATAATAATAATAATAATAATAATAATAATATCAATAATAATCATAAAAACAATAATAATAACATTAATAAGAAGAAAAAGGAGACACAGAAGGCGAGAGATGGAGAGAGATTCGCCGGGAGGGGAAGCGTAAATTTTGGCTTACATACTTTGGGATCATTTTATGTACGGATATACATGTATATAAGAGAGAGAGAGAGAGTCGTAGCGCGGGTCTAGGCCACAGACAGCAACGACGACAGACAGACAGACAGCAGCAGGCCTCCGGGGTCTTAATTTAAAAGTTAGATGACACCGCGGCTTACCGCGTATAAATCACGCGGGGCTTTTGCACCCGGCGCGTCGACGATGCTGCTCGGCGAGTGAGGGAACGACCCTCTCTCACACCACCGAGCCCTCTCTTCCGGAGAGCTCCGATGCACGCGGGAATACTCTCCACCGCCACTTCTCATTCTCCCCCGTCAAAACTCCCGTCCTCTCTCCGGACTCGGCAAAATTATTCCAACGGCCACGCGACGCTCGCTCGGCTTGATAATAATTCAATACAAGCGGAACGCGGAGATTGAGATTACCGCCGGTCGTTAATTAATGTCCGTTAATTAGAGCGAAACGATTTTTTTTTATTTTTCTTTATTGATCTATAAAAAAAAAAAAAAAATATTTGGCTCTCATCTCGAAGAGGCGAGTCGTTTGCGGTATTTGCATACAGCGGGAAAGGAGCCCGACCGAGCTCTCTCGTCCGATCCTCGCAAGCTTATAGGAAAAGTGGAGAAAGGAGGCAAAAAAAAAAAGAAAAGAAGCGAAATGAAAAGAGGCAGGATTGTCGAGGAATTCCCCGGCGCTCTCGTCGGAATTGAAGAAGCGGAAGATGAGAACGTGCCGAAAACTCGTGCTCTCGGACTTATTAAAAGGGGTAGGCCACTCGACGGGAGGGCCTCGGCAAGCGAGCCCCACCAGCGAGACGTTTACACTGCTTGGAAAAACGCGACGAGAGCGACGTCGACGACGAGGGCCGCCACGGTCTTCCGGTAGCTACAGATATACGCTTTTTTTTTTACAGCCATGTAAGCCCATAGGCCTCGACGGCTCTCGCGGGGTGAGGGGGCTAGTTTTTTTTTTTTAAAGAGAATTGAGAAGGACGCGAGGGTTGATCCAACGAATTAAAAAGGAATTAAAATCTTCTTTGGATCTTTTTTTTTTTTTTTTTTTTTTTCCATTCCTTTTCCGAGTTATTTGCGTCTCTCGCAAATGGGTCACGCTGCGCCGCTCGTACGTCCTAAAAATTAATTGATTAGTCCAACTTTTTTTTTTTTTATACGGTTGATTACCCCCTTTCTTTTTAAAGGTAAATGAACGAGCACGAAACGAAACGAGAAGCGGATGAAAAAAAAAATTGAGTTTCGTCGGGTATTTAATGTTCTTACGGATTCTCGTTGTGCTCTCGGCACTGTCTCTACGACTGGTGTATTTATAGTACTGGATGATTCTCTCTCGGGGCTCTCTCGAGTCCCTCCGGGGCTGTCCTGTAAATCCTCGTTAAAAAGTAGGCACACTGCATACCTATGTGCATTCAAGGATTTGTATATAGTATAGATATATATCGTCAACTATTTATGCGATATTCACGATAGATTGTAGAAAAAAAAAACAAAAAAAACGGACGGAAGATTGTACAGAGAGAGAATCGTGTCGATGGTGGGCTGACCTGTGTGTCTCCGTGTGTCCGTCGTGTTTACGCATGTATGTATACGAACAGCATTGGCAAACTTACCTCACCGAATATTTTTTCTACAAACTAATTTATCATTATTTATTTTAAATTATTATTATTGTCTTTTTTTTTTTGGTTCTATTCTAATGATATTGTGCATCTACGAATGGGAGCAACAACGTCGTCCGGCTATGAGGCATTTACTCGTTCCTATTCTCGTGTGTTTTTTTTGTCTTGCGACGAGACTTGGTATTTTTTTTTTTTTTTGTAACTAAGTTTCCCTTTTCAACACTTTGAAATTATCGTCAAAGTTCCCTGAACAAAGTGCAACCGAGATCTGTCGTTCCTGCTTACATTTTTTTATTTTTTATAATTAATTGTATTTTTAACATTTTTCGAGCTTAAATTATTTTCTTAAAAATAATGCAGAGAGAAAACGTTGAGGGTGCAGAGATGAATTGCAGGCCTGTCGGAGGAGCCACGAAGAGCGCATGGAAAGCGCAGCGGAAGTAGCGTGTTCCACGTTAGGTTCGGCCAAGCCCGGCAGTGGAAACGGCGCTAACGCGTCAGACGCCCGGGCTATGCGGTTAACGCGAGACTGCGCGAAATAGTCGTCGCACTGCGAATCTCCATATGCTTGCCATCACGCGTTCTTTATTGTTACGAGGTACGAAAAAAAGGCAATGGGAAATCGATCGGCTCCTCGCACTCGTCCAAGGAAATCGTCAAACTTGGACGTTGCGCTCGACGCTCTATTAGCATTTTAATAGAAAAATATTCCCACCCCGTCGCTATACAAATGCTCTCGAAGATGTTCGCTAAAAATTCACCGAACATTATGCATTCATTTCAAACTCTGACTCAAGCAAAAAAATAAAATAAATTAAAAACTTTTTTAAGTATTAACATTTTTCGTTTATGTATTTATGCTCGGAACGGTGTAAGTGGAGTCAACAGGTGTTTAACTTCCATCCTCAAAGAGATACGCATAATCAACATTTAAAAAAAAAATGAAAAATAAACATTTTCATTGAAAAAAAAAAAAAAACAACCAGAGTTCGTGCACGTGGACGAATGCACCGAACGACGAAAACAGAACTCTCGGAAGACTCTGCGGAACTGTTCGGCCTCGTAGGTGTCGACCTCTGGGAGTCTGTTAACAGTGAATTCTCACTCAAGCTCTGACTCACTCTAACTCTGACTTGAGCAAAAAAAAAATTATAAAAAAAAATCTAAAATGTATTTAAATTTTTCGTTTACGTATTTATGCTCAGAACGGTGTAAGCAGAGTCAACAGGTGTTCTCGACTTCCATCCACGAAGAGATACACATAATCAACGTCGTAAAAACATTAATTAAAAATAAAAGTCCCAATAAAAAAAACACAAAAAATAACGCGAGTTCGTGCACGTGGACACATAATGAACGTGAACAATTTTTTTTCTTTCTAGAATAAAAATCCCAATAAGAAGAAAACAACGAGAGTTCGTGCACGTGGACGCGTACTCAACGTAAAAAAGATGTTTCCATGAAAAAATAAAAATCCCAATGAAAAACGAAAAACAATGAGAGTTCGTGCACGTGGAATATGCGTGGAGGAAGAAGATAGAGCTGCGGAGGATTCCGCTAGACCGTTCGAGCTCGTAGGTGTCGATGTCCGCGAGTCAGCCAACAGTGGCTTCTCATATAGAGACTCGGTGACATTTCCCTCATCGCTGAGAGATGAATTTCTCGCTCTAGCGTCTATAAAAAAAAAAAAAGAAAAAAAATAGTCCCCCATACAAAGGAACAACAATCATCGATGGTTTCCAACGAGCGGATAATTGAAAGGCTCGCTACAGGCATGATGAAAAGAGTGTTTCGCCCCGTATATAAAACGAACGTGCGTCATGATGTATTTTCGTCCGATCCCACCTCAACTCCCGTCGCGTCCATTTCCCCAAATTCAACATCCCGCTATCAAGAGATCCTCGACCGAAGACGAGCGCGAGGTCTGCGTCATCGCGCGCGGGGGGGAGGGGGGGGGGTGTACATGACCTTGATGGGCAAGCCCTCGCAACCCGCAGCTCACGAACTCTCGCTGGCCTCAAGACGGTGAAGGACAATCTACGTATATAAACCGAAAAAAGTCCCAAAAAAAAAAAAATCAAGAAATCAGGAAATGAAACTCGAAGCAGGAAAGAAGAGTGCGTCATCGACGGCTCTAGTGCGGTACGACACGGTCGAGAGTTTCCTTCCTCACTGCATCTCGACTCGCTCGCTTCCTCCCCCTGGGCAGCGAGCGGGAGGCTGCTGAATGGACCAGGGCGGAATATAGCGGAGGCCGCAGCGATACGTCCCTGTCGATGTGTACGTCTCTACGTTTTCGCCGGAGTTTTCCGTGTCTCTCGGGTCTCGGGTGATTTTTCTTCGCGGGGCATCTTCTCTTCTTCTCTCAGTGGTCTGCCCTGCCTCGCTCCATCTCCGGGCAGGCCGAGAGAAAGAGCCGCGGAAGAGAGAGAGTGACGGTCATGCCCAGAAGAGTAGAAGAATGACGTGGTCGCAGTGAGGCGTCGGCGCCCGACATCCCGCCGGAGCCGAAAGAGGGCGAGAGGAACGGAGTGAACGAGAGAGTGTATGAAGAAGGGGCCGAACGGGGTTTATACCGCGCGTTTGAATTCGCCCACGTGCTGGTGGCGTGACGTCACGGTGAAAACGCGTAGGCGATCGGGCGCCGCGGGATTCCGAGAACGGGGGCGGGGAGAGGGGGGAAGAGGCCGATCCGGTGCGAGACGCCATGGGGAAGGCGGGTAACGAGCCAGCGGGGGAAGCGAGTGTGGAGCGAAGAGTGAGAGACGGTATTGGCCGGGCGGGGTGGTCGAAGAGGGCGGTGGGAAGGAGGGAAGTGCGAGGGTTGGCGGAGGGCCGAGCGGGAGGACCGCCAAGGATCAATGCAACGACGGGTCCGGGAGGGCAGAACCCGAGAATTCCCGCAGGATACTACATTTCCCGATACACACGATACAGGCACACGGGGGCCACTGTGGCACAGCGAGAGTGTGGAGTAAATGTGTGTTTCGGAGCGTGTATATCCCTCTCTGCACAGTGGCAACTGGGGAAACACTGCTATGTAGGTCCTACAGGATTGTACGACTGGATCGCGTGAACGCCATCCGCGCGGTCGCGCTTCATCCTCTCCTGGCCGCCTGGCCACTGCCGGCGCTACGGCGGGATCGGAGTGGCCGGCAGTTGAGTGGCGGCCGCGACGACCAGAAACCACCGCCTCTCTCACTCCTTGTCCGTCGAGAGCCGTGAGCTTGCTCTGTGTATGAGGATTTATACAGGCCGATACGCCACCGCAGCTCGGCGATTTCACACAGAATCCCAAGATCGAGGATGCGATATGTTGGATCTTACGAGCCGGGAATTCTTCTTCGCCTGCACCGCCTCCGAACCTCCTGCAGCGGACCGCCGACGACGGTATCATTAACAACGCTTCGCGCTTGAGTCTCTCTCGCTCTCTGGGGAAAAAAAATAAGTCGTTTAAGCACGGTTCACAGATGGATGCACTCGCTTGGAAGACACACGAGCTATTTAGGTACGACGTCGATTTTTTTCGGCACCTTTAATTTTAGACCAACGAAGGCTTCGTCTGGTAGTCGTTGGGTCGTATTCATCTGGTGCGAGAAATATGATTTATTGAATCGGGATTTTTTTCTTCTTTTTTCGAGTTAATTTCAGTAAATTATGCATCCTCTTAACGGATAAATATGTGACGATTATTGGAAGAAAAAAAACACTCAAGGATGCAGCGCATATACATTTTTAACCAAGAGTTTAATCCAATGAAAATTTCAGTACTTTGCGGTATTGCCAAAAATCTGAAAAAAGTCTGTCGTATTAACGATGTCAGGACCTTTCATCTTGCATAACAACGATGCCAAAAAGTTATTGGTAAATCATTTAAAAAATGAATTGGTTTAACAAAAATCAGAGAAGCTTTTATTTTCTCATTTTAAATGAATTCCCTGATTTTGTAAAGTTCATATGAATTTTTCCAAATTTTTGTTTCGACCATTTGAAAAATCGATGCAGAGGCACAAATTTCGGATATGTTTCTGTATCACGATTGCAAAGTACACGCAAAAAGTTTCGAGGTGACTACGTCAAGGATTCCGTAGTTGTAGCCTTAAAAAAATTTCAAAAACGGAAACTCCAGAAATGTAAAAAATTTGTGAAAACATTCAAGCGGCGTCCAAAAAATCAAAGAATTAATTTGAAAAGAGAAAAAAAGGCTAACGATAATTTGTTAAACATTTTATTTCCTTAGCAATTTCTTAACGACTTTTTGACATTATTATTGTGCAAAATCAATGTTCTTAGCACCTTTAATACAGTTGATTTTTTCAGATTTCTATAGCAACAGAAAGTGTCAAAGTTCTCACAGAATCTCACTTTTGGCTGGGAATGTACGCGTGAAGCATCCTTAACTGGTTTAACCGATTTTACTTTTTCTATTTCCTTCTCGGTGCAAATTCGACCTCGGTACTCAAACTCGATATCTTTTTCCACTTGATTCGACGCCGACGGTTTGATGACAAGGTCGACGGCAATTATTTCCTTTTTTTCCTCGCCGTTTAATCTTGCATACTACTGCTCGTTGCGATATCGTGCCCGGTACTTATCGGAGCTTCGTCGAGGGATCGAGATGAGGTATAAAAAAAAAGAAAAAAATAGGCGCAAAGGATAGCCTTGGTTATTCCCGTAACACACTGTCTTCGCCTGTGTGTGTGTGTGTGTGTTTCGAAGGTGTGGGGGGTGATTTTCTGTGTCGCTATGTTGTGCACTTCTCACGGTGTGTTATTCACATCGCTGAATCGCTGACACGCTTCGCCGCTCGTGTGTCTAATCAACTATGAGCCTCCAATGCCTCTACGCGTCATACATCCATCCGTCCCACTCGTTCGGATCCTCTCGTCGCGCGTCCCTTGCTCAGGGTCGCTCCTTTTTCCTAGCTTTGGCTGGATCAACATCCGAGGCTCTTCATCTCCGCAAACTCCGTTTCGCTCTCTCCCCCCTCGCGGATATGTGTGTGGAATTGCTATCCGCTCCGGCAAGCCCTGTATCATCGGGACGACCAGCAGAAAATTCGCGCACCGAGGGAAACAGCCAGTGAACCATAGTCGAGCCCGCGAGAGCGTTGAGCGATCGTAATGTTTCATCCTCCGTATAGTGATAAATCCATTTAGCCTCGAGTCTATGGTCCGGCAAGCAGCGCCAGCCAGCGACCGTCGCCGGGGCACCAGAAGCCTCGTCGCAGCGACGAGACCTCGCCCGTCCAAATTGCCGAGCCATAACTTCCGGCAGGCCGAGCCTCGAAGCTTCCACACCGATCTGGCTCGTGTAGCGCTGCATCGTGCACACCGCCTTTCAGGCTCGATCGCCGCATATCCCTTCGCGAGTTGACGCCTCGCACAAGCTAGCCGGAATGCTGTGTATTAATGTTGAAACTTAATTAGTACATTCGATCAACGACGTGCGGACGGAAACTCTTTGCAGACAGTTCTTGACAGAATCGGTTGCACTTTGCATCGTTCAGATTTTTTTCTCATCTTCGGAGAATCGTTCAATCATACGGACAAATCTCTGGGGTATCTTATTAAAAACAAAAAACGTCCTGACTAAATCCTAACATTCTTGTTCACTCGACGTCGTCTTATATCAAGATCGTTTTTCTCCGCCCATAATTTATTTATATTTTATTAGTGTAGAATCCGTAACCACTCACCCTTCTCCGACTCGTCCGGCTCGTCGCTCGCGCACTCCGGCGTACTTCGCTCCTCCTCGCTACTGCTGAAGCTTCGCTGTTGATGAAGCGTCGCCTGAACACTGCCGCTCGGCAGACCACCCGGCTGAGAGGGATGACCGGCTTGGCCGGGGTGCATCGAATGCTGCTGGGACGAATGCATCGTTCGCTGAACGTTGTCGGAACCCGGGTGACCGTAAGGCATCGGGATATCCGAGTCCTGGTCCTGATAACAAGAAATCAACATTTTTATACGGGAGTAACAAGACACAATGCTTTAACACGGCGATCGGTGTCGACCCAAGAGAGAAAGTGGGTTTCTTTTTTCAACCCGACAGATCCGAAGCCCCTTTCCTGTTTAAGTCACAAATGCTTCTCGCCTGCTCGACACTTCTGAATCAATTTTTTTTTTTTAATGTCACTTACAATTTTAACAGCTGAATGAAAAAGCAGAGTCGAGCAAAGGGCCAAAAAATACTTTAAGTACAAATTACGAAGTATCGAAAGTACTTGATGTGTCGAGTACTTGTTGTTCTTGAAGTATCGAGAACTTTTTGTACTCGAAATATCAAGTACTTTTTGTGCTTGAAGTATTTCTCACGTACATTTTCCAAATACTTTTCTTAATTAGGTTCGTAGCGGTGAGCGTTATCTAGGGGCAAAATAGTTTTATTACGATTTTGCGCATAGCTTACTGTATGAGAAACTTCGTTGATCGATTTTGATCTGCTCATCGAGGAAGCTATGCGCTAATTGTCGGAAATGCGGAAGGCATGTACTAACAGTTTACTTTACACCCTTTTTCACAACTTCAAAAAATGTTTACATTTCATAAAACTTAAACGATGAATATTTACCCGAAAACTTATTGTAAAAAATCCCTAACTGAAATTTTCATAATCCATCGTTTGAAATCTATTTTTTAAATATATTCGTCATTTTTTCACAAAGAAACAATAACCATTAAAAAATTTCATACAAAGAAACGACAAGGATTTCTCGTTTTTTCAATGAAATAAAAAAAAATATTTCGTTAAAATTATACTTATTGAAAACTTCGGACGGAAAATCACATATTAATAGAAAACAGAATGTCATGCTAGTACTCATCGAGTATTCATATCGCGAGCGTGGGATCAAGAAGTACTTCTACTTGGTACTTGAAATCGTAAAAAAAAGTACTTGAAGTACTAAAAGCTCTGGAAAAAAACTTTTATAACGAAATTATGGACTAAAAACATTCACGAAGCTGCACTCCATACCTTAATTTTTTCGACATAGATTGAAAATGAATAAGATATTGAAAAACATAGTTGTGCTTCCAAAGTGTCCAATATGGTACATCGATTATTAAAGGGTTAATACAATTTGCATTATTATTTTTTTTTTTGCGTACCTGATACATCGGCCTCTGTCTCTGATAAGTCTGACCGTGCTGACGCATGAGACTATCAAGTTCGCCCCTGTACAGGCTCGGGTCGTCTTCAGGATAGGCCGCCGGATGTCTAGGTGTCTGGGGATACGAACCAACGACGACGTGTGGAGTCGGCAAGGTCCTCGAGTGAGGCGACACTGACATCTCCACCCCGCTGTCGCTGGTCGACATACAGCGTCCAGGCACCTGCGAAAATACAAGCGCGCACCCACCCTCGTTACAAAAGAACGAAAAAAAAACAAAACATAAAAGACGAAAGAAAGAAACAAAAAGATAATATCGCAGGCCAGATCGACTCGACGACTTTTGCCAATTTTTATCACCCAACCGTCCCAAGTCAAGAGAGAACTACGACACTAACCGACATCGATATAAGCGCGGAGGGCCAATGATTCTCTCGCAATAAGTACAAGTTTTCTCGCTTCCGAACGAGGCACGGCCCTCGTGACGATAAATCCTACGAAATGTGGAATTGCCATGGCGATTCGGAGAATAATGGTTGGACGATCTGCGACGCCGAACTATTTTCACACGCTCAGACACACACACGGGAACGTGGGAGCGACTCCTACGCTTTTCTACCGTATCGGGCCTTCGATGAAAAATTACATACAGTTCCAGATATGTAACGTATGTGATTTTTTTTATATGCAAGTTTTTTTGGACGCTCACGTTCCTTTCAATATACGGACCTACGGTTGGTACGGATTTTAGTAAGGCGTTTTTTATTCCGAGAATCATAAATCTTTGCTATCTAAGTTGCATGACATTGGAGTTCGAATTCTGCTTCTCGAGTGGTTTAAGCAGGCTTGCGGTACACTCAAGTCCATTGAGTACCAAGATTTCAAAAATAGTTTGTACAGATTCTATAGAGATAATTAGTTTGAACTAAGGCAGATCTAGATGGAAGAGCTTTATGTAAAAAAAAAACATGTACAACAATGAATTTAGAGAATAACAACTCGGTTCACGCCAATAAATGCACGAACATATTTGTATGCCGTTTTTGTGAAGTCACAAATTTTTAATTTTCGTTCGATTTTAACGAGTGACAGCTCATTTCATTTCTCGACAGATACTCTACGAATGCACTGGAAAACATCAATGATAATATTCATCGTTTACAAATCAGTGATTTGTTTATGAAAAAAGTAGAGTTACGACGTTAAGTAAAGTTCTTCTGATTGAGAAACTCAGCGAGGCAAATTACTCGGTGAACTTGTAAAACATATTTCAACAAACAAAATAAGCCTTCACTCCTCAATATCGGATAAAAATTACAGACTTCACAAAAATTGGTTAAATATATGGTGCAGCATAAATTTTGAAGAATTTTCGCAGATCGGACGGAACAAAAATTTAATACCCATAAGTATCCGGATGTTTCAACATGTGTTTTCCTCTTGCAGCAAACATGTGTTTTTCTCTTAAAAATATGAAATCGTATGGTCACATGACCAGTTCTACTTAGCTGCATTGGCATCAAAGTCTCACGTCAAAACATTCGCTTGGGACGACGCGATTATTCTACGTGCACCAAAATCCCATAAATACCACTAGAAACTCTGTTGTCTCGCGAATGGCCAGACTGGGAAATTAATTCTCAGCATCTAATTTTACGGGTTCTTCCATCGAGGCCTTCAAAACGATAGCGTAGTATTCAGACATGAGTGGGCTAGGGTATCACACAAGAAAGATGTGTCTACTCGCAAATTTGTGTTTATAACCTTTATAATCCGTTATTCAGAGCTCCAAACTCAGGATTTATTTTATACCGATTGTCAAGGAGAAATCGAACAAAAATTAAAATGAAAAAAAGATTTATGACGTTTGCGACTAATCCATCGTAATTTTTTTCTGCTGTTTCTATCGCGATTGCACATCCGCAGTAACGATCCATTTGACTTTCGACAAACATTCCGAAATAATTTCCACGGGTCCAGACTCCGAAGAGCATAAATATGTGACTGGGAGCCTGAAACTATAGTTGCAGAGAGCCGCGAATTTGAATTTACGATGCAGCAGGAGACTCGATAATATATTTCGAACGTGAGGGAACGCTTAGATCGAGCTGTGACGCCAGCACCGGCTCGTATATCTGTACATCGAGGCGGAGTGCAGTGAAACTTGCAGTTCGGTGCTCCAGAAACGAGACCGAGGGAGCCCGGCATGCCCCAGCGTCTGTGGAGAACGGACTCGGAAGCTACCGTACCTGATCCTGCTGTGAGTACTGCCTCCTCAGCAAACTTCCGCTTCTCTGTACCAGAGGCAGATTCTCCTTCTCGGCAGCGCTGTGAGCTCTCTCCAATTTCGGCCTCTTATCCTGCGTGAGTTCCGGATGTCCCGGCGGTCCAGCCCCCTGCATGTCTTCCTGCATACGCCTCAGCATCGCCGTGTCCGCCGCGTTCAGACTCGACTTGGTCATCCATTGTCCGGTCTTCAGGAAGATCTCTTGCTTCTTCCGGCACACGATGCACACCCATATCACCTGAAATCATTGTTGATTTTTTTTTTGTTTTCTTCCTTTCTTTCTTTTTTGTTTATTTAAACTCGTAATTCGAAAATTTCACTGAGAATTTTTTCCTAGTCCGAAGAACCGTGCACTCGGTCATATTCGTTTCCAGCATCGTCCGAAACACCCTCGCGTTAGTTACGTCGCGAGTAGCATAGCGGAGTTAAAAAAACGTCCCTCGGAAGCTCGATAATTTCAAAGTTTGCTAAGTAGAAATCAGCGCACCGAGCCGATTTCTCGCTGCAGACTGGCGAGGCGGCATGAGAAAACCCTGGTCGTAGTCTGGTACGCTTGTGAAGAGGAACGAGAGCGACGGAAGAAGGGCTGGTGAACGCGTACCGGTGCGCGCCACGAGCTTGAAGAGCACTTCGGCAAGTTGCCTAGGTAGCAATATGTCAAGAGTTTCCCCCAGTCCCTTTGCGTCCCCGCTCCGCGGTACCCCACTGAAGTTCGGCCAACACCCAGGGTACGTACCCGTACTACTCTATATACACGTGCATGTAACCCGGATATCTACTCGGTGCCGCGCGTATTCTACATGCCAGCATTTTTCTGGCAAGCAACAGCGGCAAACGTCCCAGTCTGGTGTTGAAAATTTCGAAACATATAATTTAACTATATTTCATCAAACTTATAGGAATTTATTATGTGTTTAATATATTAAATCATATCGTTCCACGCATCTTTCGACAATGCTTGGTTCATCCCTCCAAACGAGACGAAACTAATTTGCATTTTACTAATTAAAAGTTTACTAATTAATTCAAATTTTTTAGTAAAAAAAAAATTAATAAATTAAACATTAAAACTTCCTCGAGCTTGGGAATATATTGTTTGAATATATCATCAAATCGATAGGAATTTATGTGTTTAATATATTAAATCATATCACTCCGTGTATCTTTCGACAAAGTTTCGTTCATCCCTCCGAACGAGACGCAAGTAATTTGCATTTAATTAATTAAAAGTTCACTAATTAATTCAAATTTTTTAGTAAAAAAAAAAAAATTAACAAATAAAAAATTAAGAGTCCCTTGAGTTTGGGAATATATTATTTAAATATATATGATCAGCTATATAGGAATTTATATGTTTAATATATTATATTATATCGTTCGGTGTATCGTACAGTAAGCGGTCGTCGGACCAGCGGCAAACTCCCGTATCCCTGCTCATCCTCTCGCTCCAATATACACGTGTACATGTATCTTTCGACAAAGCTTACAACATCATCCCCCAATGAGACGAAAGTAATTTGCATTTAATTAATTAAGAGTCTACAAATTAATTCAAATTGTTTAATAAAAAAAAAATCCCTCTTCCAATCTTCTGGTTTCTCTCGTCGTAAATGTAATTCGCCCGGCAAGCAACAGTGGCAAATGTCCCAGTCTGGTCTCGAAAATCCGCAAATACATTATTCAAATACATATCATCAGATATGTCGGAATTCATATGTTTGATATATTAAATCGTATCATTACGTGTGTCGTTCAAGTAAGTGGTCGTCGAGCCAGTGGCAAATTCTCGTATCTCTGCTCACCCCTTGCTGCAATATGCACGTGTACTCTTTTAAAACTTAAATCATCCCCCAACGAGACGAAAGTAATTTGCACTTAATTAATTAACAGTCGACGAATTAATTCAGATTATTTAAAAATAAAAAAAATTAAATCAAATAAATGAAAAACTCCCGTTTCTTGTCTGGGAGTTTCTCGTCGTAAAGGTAAATTCGTCTCGTAAGCAAAAGCGGCAAACGTCCTGGTCCCGAAAATTCGTAAATACATTATTCACATATATACGAATTTATGTGCTTAATACATTAAATCATATCGCTCCGTCTGACTTTCGACAAAGCTCACATCGTCGCGCCAACAAGACGAAAATAATTTGCATTTAACTAATCAAAAGTCGACTCATTAATTTTAATTGTTTAATAAAAAAAAACAAATAAAACTCCGGGAAGCCGGAAATACCATCAAACATATAGGAATTTATATGTTTAATATATCAAATCATATCGTTCCGTCTGTAGTAAAAGTCGTCGTCGAGTCACTGGCGAACTTTCAAATCCCTGCTCACCCCCTCGCTCCAAAATACACCTCTGCGTCTCTTTCTCCCCGAATCTTACAAAATCAACCCCCAATGACACGAAAGTAATTTGCATTAGATTAATTAACTGTCGACGAATTAATTCGAATTGTTTGATAAAAAAATAAAAACAAAATTACTTCGACTCTGCCAGTTTCGTAGTGAAAGGTAATTATATTATATTCGCTTGCAGCGAGTGACACGCGTCTCAGTCTCCCAGCGTGTCACGGTCGAACCGCGATAGACAGACTCTATCGATTCGGACACATCTGCCGCACGGTGAGAGAAACGGCGCGAGAGAGAGAGAAAGAGAAAGCCGGAATCGATTCCGTCGTTAGCTTTTGTACGCTGGCGTTAAAACTCGCGAGAGTCCAACGACGAGACTGCGTTAAATTCTTGCAACCGAGGCGAGGAAGCGGGACGATAAACGCTCGAGGATTTACCTCGAGAAAAATAATAGAGCGGCTCAAGAGTGTAAAAAAAAAAAATGAAAAATAAAAAATATTCAATTGATTCGCGGTGCATTATGATGGGAGAAAGGTGAAGGGTGAGCGGTAGCCGTGGGAGAAAGAGCGAAACCGAAGGCGGACGCGCGCGCAGAATTGTCCCAAACTCACGTGCGAGGAATCAAGGACGAAAAAGTCCTGTGCGAGCTCGGGGTTAGAGATCGGGCGATGAAAGATGAGGGGTAAAAGAGGACAGGGGCAAGAGGCGGGGGAGAGGGGGAAGGGGTGATTTTCGAACAACGGAGTCAGTGACGAGTGGCGCGTTACTGCTCGGACGAGTTCCGCGACCTAATTTGGATTTATCTCGACGATTCGAAGTGCCGAACTCCGTCACGGGTTTTCTTCTCTCTCCCTCGTCTCGCGCGCCGTAACTTTTCGCCTCGAGAGGATGATTCTCGGGGTATCAAATCTGAAACACCGAAGGTTTATGGGTTAGAGAAAAGTGGACGAAATTTTCAATGAATAAGATTGATATAGAGCATGGACGAAGGGTGGAAGTGGGTTGATCGATAAACTACCCTTCTTTTCCCTCGGCTATCCCCGACTCTTTCTCGCCACCTCTGGCCTTCCGTCTTTCGTTAAATTATCGCGAGAAACAGCCTGGCCGGAAACTTTTTTGAGATTCGAGGGAAAGAAACTGCGCGAAACATAGACGAGCACTCGGGAAGGGGCGGCGAGGGGGGATTCGGGGGAAGAAGCTTCTTGCGAGATACTTTATACTCTGACAATTTCGTAGGCGCGAGGTCTCGGCCAAGCTGTCGAATATCTTCGTAAACTTGTTTCTTAAGATCGCTCCTGTGAGTGATCGGGAGGGAAAGGGGGGAGAGGAAGTGAGGGCGAGCGAAAAAATGAGCAGGCTGCAGGCGAGAGCGAAACTCGGATGGAAGGGTAAATTCGTCGCGGACTGCGGGGGTGTGGACGAAAAATCGTTGCGGAGTTTCCCTTCCAGTCTCAAAGCTTTTTGGACACATAAACTGCACGGAGAGAGCCGATGGCTTCGGGAAGTAGAAGTTCGATACCATTAAAATTACCGTCACTCCGAGGCTTACACCTCCGCTTATTCTGTCGGGCCCAGTCCGTAGACTGCCACCTGCTGGCAGGCCGACGGCTCGCTTCGGGCTAAATGGTACCCAATCTTAGACGATTTTACTAATTTTTTTTTTAAGAGATAAGTAACTTGCATTTATCAATAAGTGATGTCGGGAGATTTTTCAACAATCCATTTTGACAAGCCAATGACGTCGTTACATTTATCTGCCGATAACTTCGATAAGGGGTAGCAAACTTGCCGAGTCAAACAAGATATTGGGAATCATCAAAATTTTATTTTCTTTAGTTCTTCAACAACAGCTTCCAATTGAATTTATGAGCGAAATGTGTTAATTTTCTGACGTGCTGATTTATCTATAAGCCTTTATCTATAAGTGATATCGGGAGAATTTGTTAAAATCAATTTTGACACGTCGGTGACGTCAATGTATTTATCATCCGATAACTTCGATAAGGGGATCGATAAGGCAACCTTGCCGAGTCAAACAAGATATTGGCAATCATCAAAACCTATTTTTTTTAGAAGTTCTTCGACAACAGCATCCAATTTAATTTGCGAGCGAAATGTATAATCTTCCTGCGTGCTCAGACCGAGCTATTGGCGTCTTTCCGTTCACCGCGATACCCTGCCGCCCTATTCTATCCGACACTCCCATTGCCCGAAGGTTTGTAATTTCAGTAGAAAAAAAAAATAAAAAAATTTTTTTAAAGTGAAACGAGAGAAAAATCGTTAATTGAAAGTCATATCTCGGATAGGGAAATGTAGATAAAGGTACGAGCCCACGGCCTACTTCAGTGACAGAAAGACACGCGAACGGGCTTGTCCGCAGGGCGAAAGCATCACACTGAAGGGACCTGACTCGGGAGCTCCCGGAAAGAACGGGAGAAAATTTTCGCGGAAGAAAGAAAGGAACGAAGAAGAAAAACAAAGAACGATTTGAGAGGGGTTGAGCGAGTGTTGAGACACGAGCAGCGCTTGACCATAACGCGTGTCGACACATTCCACGCGAGAAAAAAAAAAAAAGGGAGAAAAAAAAACTTATTCGATTCCCAGTGGCTTCGTCGTTCGGGCTGGCTAGTGGGATGAATAGATAGAGAAGAACTCGCCGCGCGAAGAGTCCACCGCTCGCCAGACTGAACGATCGATAGTTTTCACTTGGCGGGACTGTGTGTGCACACGGGAGGGAGGGGGGAGGGAAAAAAGTGGGTCTGTTCGTAAATCGCTCGGAGATAAAACTGCCTATCGATAGGGAGACGAGGGGGGGGGGGGGGGGGGGCGGCCGAGTAGGTGGACTGGGTAGTAACCCAGTGACACGTGGGTAATAGCTGTCCCATCGCTTCCAAAGCTCGCCTCCCGGCGAAGACTGCGGATTTTTATCTCGTGAGGTGAAAGTGATACGTTGAATTAAAAAAAAAAAATCGAAAGGGTGGTTAAAAAAAGAGAAAAAAAATCCCGAAGAAGAGGACTTTGGGTCTGGATTCGGGATTGTTCGCCGATGAAAGATTCATCACTCGGCCCGAACAGCCCGAACGTCAGAGTTTTCTCGAGCCTTTGATATAAACGAAACCATCGTTTCCTGCAGCGCGTACGAAATATTCTTTTCATCGCTTCGTCTTCGAAAGGAGAAGAATCGAAGAATAATAAGGCGCTTCCGCCGATTGATGAAAGCCGGAGGGATAGGCGGGCAAGCCAGTGTCTGATAATCCTCGTCTAGAAGCAACGGGAGAATCGAATCGGGAGCAACCAAGAGGAGTCCGACTAAAAAAAAAAAAAAAACAGATATAGATATACATTAAAAAAATCGAAGTGACCGACTCCAAGAAGTGAAAGAAGGGTCGCAACAGTGCACAAATAAGGTTTACCGAGGTCAAAGGGAAGTTCAGAATATTAGCGGAATATTTCCACAACAGCTCAATCCACTCGGTATTGCCGACTGCATTTTTTTTTTCTCTTCCCGTTTCACGACTCCTTTCTCTCTATCCTCTCCCGCGGTTTCCTTGAACCCACGTTTCCTCTCGAATCCCGTCCTCCGGCAATCCGTGCGTCCCTTATCACGACCGCCTCACTGAAGAGCCCTGAGGGAGGGGGGAGATCCTTTAGACTAAGAAACATAAAGAGAAATAAATAAATAAATAATACCGAGAAACGAAAACGAATCGAGTCGGAGAGCTCGCACGCGCGCAATACTATACCATGTTATATAGCTCTTGCCCAACAGCCTGTATTTCATCCCTCCGCTCGGTTCCTCGCGTGTGCGGACTGGCTTTTCCACCCCCCCCCCTTCACTCTCTTTCCTCGCCCCCTTCTACCAAACTTAGATCAATATGTTGCGTCACGTCGCCCTCACGAAGAGGAGCGCCGCTCCCCCCCCTTTCGCCCTCTGCCGCCCCACGCCACTGCTCACCCCCCCCCCCCATCCTCACGGCGTCGCGCAAAACCCGTGGGTGACGTCACGCAGGGACGCGCCCCATTCATAGGCCCCCACGCAGCGAGCGGGGCTAAGCCTCGGATATAAAACTGCGTAACCAAGCCCAAGCGGACTCGTGCAAACTCACCCCCCCCCCCGCCCTTTCTCCTCCGTCGCTCCGCTCTGTCTCGCTCGTTCGCCGACTGAAACTCCTCATCATCATCCAACCTCAACCCCCGACCTCGTTCCCTATGAAACTCGTATACGTACTTACACGTACGATGTGTACTCGACTCTGGGCCGGTAAGACGGTCTCGAGCTGACCGGCTTACTACCATTTCAAGTGGGGACCTTGACGTCGACTTTATCGTCCGGTTCTTGTAACGCTAATGTGGGATTTTGTTTTTTTTTTGTCGGTTTTGGGTCTTGATTTTTGGTACGTTTTATGAAGCTGCTTCATGTTACTGTGGATTATTTTATATGCACGGAATGGGTTGTGACAATCGGAAAAAAAAAATTGTGTAATGTTTTTTTTTTCAGTTGGTACGATTTTTTTTTTTTTTCTATGTACGCAGCAATATTTTTTTTTTTTTGCCGATTTTGGGTCATTATTTATGTTACGTTCTATGAAGCTGCTTCCTGCTACTGCGAATTATTTTGAATGCAAGGAATGATTTGTGACAATCGGAAAAAAATGTGTGTAATGTTGTTTTTTTTGGTTTTGTTTGATTTTTTTTTCCTATGTACTGAAGCAGCAATAATTCGTTTTTCGTTGACGATTTTGGGTCTTAATTTTTGGCACATTTTATGTCATGGTGCTGCTTCCTACTATTGTGGATTATTGTTTGCACACGGAATGGTTTGACAATCGGAAAAAAATGTTGTGTAATTTTTTTTTCTTTTTGTTCGATTTTTTTTTTTTTTCTATGTCTTGAAGCAGCAATAATCGGATGCTACAGCCGTATGTTAAAAAAAGTGTAAGATGGCGTATTTTGGAAAATAAATAATTATATATGCAACATATTTTTACGGAAAAATAAATATATAACAAAATATTTATATACTTCGTATACTTCGCATTATATCATCGAAAAATGTATAAACGACTGTTTAATGTATCGACAATGAAAAAAGCAGGGAATTTAACGTATATCGAATATATTTTGTTCCCGGGATTATAAATATACTGAGAAATGTTGCCGTGGATACCGAAATCGGTAGTCCATCATTGTTTGCAACCCTTTGTAATCCGCAAAACAAAAAATAACGCTTTCATTTCTCCCAGATATAATTATTATTAATCCTCTGTATTTTACACGCGCCGATGAAATTTTCGTACGATTTCGAGCTTTGTTACCGATTAAAGGATTAAATCCGTATTCAAAAAACCCGCCGTGCGATATTTCCGGTAAATGCTCGGGATTCCCCACCCGGTCGGTAGAATTCTCGAGACTCCGTGTGAACAACGCAGATTCAAACTGCATAGACAATTAGACATATATATACAGCATATGCACATGTATTTACTGTATGGAAATACCAATTCCATATTATCCATTAAATGGCCAAACAAAATTGAACGAAGAATTGGATACAATCTTTAAAAAATTGACTACATTGTACGAAAAAAAAATTAATAAAATTGCCAATTGAATATATAATTTATGAAATAACTTGAAAAACATAATATTCAGTGTTTTTCTCTCTACATAGACATTAATATTTTAAGTCGCTCAAACTTTTTTGGAATAAGTCATCACCATCATGATTTATAAAACGAAAATATTTTGTCAAAATAAAAAAATCCGTGAAAGAAAGTTTCATTAGATTAAAAGAAATACTCGCTCAAATAGCACGCAAATCCGACCGATTTCGTGTGGAATTGCTAATAATCCTACTTTCCCGTATACGTTACCGTATACGTCAATTTTCGTACGAATTCGCACTTTGTTACTGATTAAAGGATTAAATCCGTATTAAAAAAAAAAAAAGATATATCCGCCATGCGATATTTCCGCAAGATGCCCGGGATTCCTCACCGGGTCGCTAGAATTCTCGAGACTCCGTGTGAACCACGTAGATTCAAACTACATAGGACATACATACAAACTATATATACCCACATATACATATATGTATGATATATGCACGTCTATGTATAGTATATTGTATGCAACAACGTCCGACGGCATTGCGCTCTAGCTCGCTGTACGACGCTTCCACCCGGCCCTCCACGTACCTATTGCGTATTGCTTTGCATATACTTATATACGTATAGAGCTCTCTTCTAGTGCTGTGTATACTGTACTATGTACGTGGGCGATAAGGGTTAATTGATGCACGCTGCGCGCTGCTCACTGAGAGCACCGAACGTGGGAGGGAGGTAAAAGCGCCGAGCGACGATACGGGAGGGGAGTTATACGAGAAGAGAGGAGGAGCAGGGTAGAGCGAGTTATGGGTCAATTATTTCCATGTATTTCAGTGAAGAGCACCGACGAATATGTACGAACGCTTATCATACCGCCCTATTCCACCTGTTATTGTGACTATTTTACTCGAAACCCCCTCAACCCCCCCCCCCCTCCCCCCTCAAAGCAATAACGCTCGTGTACTTTTGGTGAACCCCGAAGAAGCCTCTAATTGTTACCACGGTCGGTAACATTCAGCCCGTTTCGCGGATTGGTTCGAGTTACAAGAAAACGACGTTCGTGAAACCCTCGCAAAACATGACGAATATCGCACGTGTAAAACGCGGCTGCGTTACTGCAATCGGTGGAAACTATTAATTTTACTCGAATAAATTTGTTTCATTGTAAATGAAGTAATAAATGTTATTCATGGAATTGTATTTTTATTCAATTCACGGAATTGTGTTTTATTTCAATTTATGGAATTTTAATTCAAGAAATCTTTTTTTTTTTTGGAGTAAAGGACTGTGAGACGTTCCTTTGCTAGCTTGTGATAACTCCGTGTACTCTGTTCTATTCACATTTGCTTTTTTTCTCTGCGTACCTCTCGTCCACTCGCTCTGTCACTCCATTGCCAGCAACGTTCGCGAATAACTCGTACAAACTATCAATTTTACTAAACCGAATTTGTTTTATGAAAATAAAATAAAATACTGCACGTCGGAAGACTCGACAAACAAATTCATGAAATTGTATTTTAAGTAAAGATTTTCTTTTATTTAATTTTTATTTCAAATGTATTATTTTTTGTAAAGACTAAGACGTTCCCTTGCTTGTCTTTTGTAAGACGTTCCCTTGCTGGCTTGTCATAACTCCGTATTCCCTACTCTGGACGTCATCCTTTTTTTTCTCTGCGCATCTCTCGTGCACTCTCATTCACTCCATTGCCAGTAACGTCCGCGAATATCGCACCTGTAACGTGGCTATGCTCTATAACCGGTAGAAACTATCGATTTCACTAAACTAAATTTGCTCAACGAAAATGAAATAAAGAAATTTCACGTCGGGAGACTAGACAAGCAAATTCATGGATATGTATTTTAATAAAATGTTTTTTTGACGGGTGTAAAGGACCGCAAAACGTAAGACGTAAGGACCGTAAGACGTTCGCTTGCTAGCCTGCGATAACTCCATTACACCCTGCTCCAGTCATCTTCCTTTTTTTTTTTTCTCGGCGTGCCTCTCGCCCACTCGCTCAGTAACTCCATTGCCAGTAACGTCGTTCAACGTTGTCCCGACTAACAGCCTGCCTGGCTGACTGCTACGCACCACCACTACTGATTCCACGGACACATATTGCTATTGCCGTACCGCTACTATCGCCAGCCCGACGATCGACGACGTTATCGATATCGATCCGACGCGCTCTCCCGCGACATTATCGTCGTACAGTACGTAAAACGCCCTACCCATATTCCACCACATTTATTTATATATATTTATAAACATCTATGTATATATATAAATAAATATGCATGTACTAAAACACTGCCGAGGGGGGGGGGGAGGGGGGGTGTGCAAGCATCGGAAAAGCCCCGGGATGATTCCCTGTCGCTTCGATTACGAGCTTTATATTCAAAACTCAGGTACGAGGGTTATTACAGCGTTGAAAGAATTATATTTAAAAATATCGATAGATTAATACCGAAGTGGCATATCGGCTGTGTCTAGGGGGAAAGTGGTGAATATGGACCGGTCCAAATATCATTGATTCATGGATAACCGAGGTAAATCATATTCACCACTTTTACCCTAAGCATAGCTTGTCTTGCCTGCTGACATTAAACCATCGGTACAATCACACTGTGAAAATAAATTGTAAATTTGATTTGCGGAAACTTGATGTTTGCTAACATTACATACGTTAATTGAACATCAATGCACTTTCCTTCTAAAATAAAAATACCAGATATAAAAATTACAAATCTTTTGTTTGAAATTTCCAATTAGTTTCATTAAAACTACGAATTTCAGAGTAAAATTGCAACGCGAATTGAAGTTTCAGTAACAGTTTATGTAAAAAAAAGAAAAAACTTCCAGTACCGTTAATTAATTTTCAAACACAATTTTCCTGGAGTGCCGTTTCTAATAAAAATGCAATGTTGCGCGAAAACTTATTTTTTTAAAAGTCACACTCGTAAAAAATTGACGAGATCAAACGATGGAGTTGGGGGGGGGGGGGGAAACCGTCGGTGATATATCTAAAAATATGATGTGGGGTATACGTACACAGAGGTATATTATCTCTCGGATGAGAGCTCAAGGATTCGCCCCCGAGACGTCTGCCGTGTCATCGATTTCCGCGAGATTACTTCGCAATAATGCAAAACGTTCAACCGGGAGGGCCCCCCCCGCCTCGCGCGCGAAAGAGCGAAACGGAGCGAAGGCGATAGACGGTGGATGAAGAAAGAAGATAAGAGCGCAAGAGAGAGAGCCTGTAGGCTTCAAGTGTGGACCTGGCTGTCCTATTTTCCACACCTTTGGCCGACACTCGATCCACTCCCTTCCCAAAAAAAAAAACGAGCAAAAAAAACTGTTCAGCCGACGGCGACTACCGACTCGACGACGTCCGGTCGATCCGGGGGGTAACCGGAACCAAAATATTTTCGCGGCCTTGAGGCCGGAGAGACTCTCCGGAGCCCTCTCTCCCTCCCCCTTCACTTTTCGAGACGTCTGACACCCGGCATTCTTTTTACGACTCTGTCCCGTCCTTCCCTCGTTCCTCTTCCATTTTTATATATTTTCTCTCACTCAATAATGAAATATTGTCCTGACGTTATTTCCCAGGCTGCCGTATCGCCCATCATCGACTTTCGAAGTGACGCGAGACTCGAGACTGTTTTTTTTTTTTTTGCACAGGTCTATTTTTAGCTGTCGTCTCGCAGGTGATATCTTTTTTTTCGCACAGTTATTACGCAGTCTTTTAGTCTAAACGATGATTTTTTTTTTTCGAGGTGTAGAACAACATGTATATGATCTATTAATAAATATTTCAATTTCAGGCTTTTTCCACTTATTTATTGAAAGAATGTGAACGGATTATCGAATTTTTAAAAAAAGTTAGAAGGTCGCTATTGGGCGAATTTTTTTTCCTTCGAATTTTTACCAGTTCATGCCTCAGGTACACTTTTACTGATAAATAATCTTTTTGGTTATTTGTTTCCAGTGAGTAGAATGTCTGGAATAATGGTCAAAGTCGCAGGACCTTTCTTTCGGTTCTCGACTCGAAAGCGACTCGCACCCTTAATTTATTTTTATCATACTCGAAGAAATCTTCAGTGTCTGCGAGTATCAATAAATAAGTGGAAAAAGGACCGACGTTAAAGTATTTAATAGCACTTATGATATTTTTTTTAACTTCGCAAAAAAATCTCGTTTAGACCAGAAGACTTAAAGTGCAAAAGCAGCGGAGGAAAATGTTTTTTTTTTCCCAAACTCCGGACGTTCTTCCTCGTGCGGAAGCTCTTGACGTCGAGTTTCTCCGGGTCCCTCTCTGTATCCAGCCCTCTCTCACCTTGTTCGATCGCAGAGTGACTTTTCCACCGCATCGGGCACAGCACCGTATGTTGCAGTAGTTGCAGATGTGCCCAACCCCGTCCGCGAACTTGGTCTTCGAGCATATCTGACACGTGGCGTCGAGCTCTATGCCCGATTTCTTGTGTTGCTCCGAACGGGCTCGTATAGTTTCCTCCAGTACCTGCACCTCGGCCTGCTTTCGACTGCAATCACACCAAAAAAAAAGAAATTAATTAAAAAGAAGTTAAAATTTAATTGGCAAACCTGTAACACGATTTGCATTGTACTCGATAGATTTATCGAGATGGATGAAAAGCATTTCGTACGACTGTGCGAAATCGATTTTAATCTTTTTTTTTTTAAACTCGGAGGGTCGACAAATTGAGAAAAGGAGGACTCGGGAGGGAATGCATGAAAATTCAATGAGCTCGTGATGGAGGAAACGCGTGTGAGTAATTTATCGAATTTTATGGAAGAGGAGAGGCGAGAGAGCGAGGGAAGAGCAAAGGGTAGATAGGCGGAGGGCTTGAAAAGGACCCGGTTTGCACACTCTTCCATGCTGTGTAACGAAGTCAACGGATTTCTCGCGCGAATCGAGCCGAGGGCCGAGGGAGGGGCGGGGAACGACGAGGACCCCGACCAGCCTTAAATTAGCCTCCGCCCGCTCCCCACGACAACGCGGACGAAAAAGCCATCGCTTTAGCAGGCCGGAGGATCGTAGGATAATTATTAATCAGCTGGCACGTGTCCCAAAAAAAAAAAAATTACTTTTTCTATCACCTTTTTTTTAAATCTTTACGGACTCGACGGTAAACTATCGAAGAAGAAACTTGGTCATTGCAGATTTCAACGAATATAAACGAAGGTTAAATTTCTATCTATGTGTGACTCTCGCACGAATCAGTTAACAAGAATTCGCTTCAATGTTTAAAAAGATAAATAAAAAAAATGTCAGGCTCCGATTTAAAAAATGAAATTGGAGTACAAATCGTGTCATTGTATACTTTAGAGACGAAAAACGAAGATTAAATTTCAATCTACCGAGGATTATATTTTCGTACGAATCGTCAACAAGAATTCGATATCGTTTCAATATTATAAAAATAAAATAAAACAAAGTTCATGGTGCGATTAAAAAAAAATCAAATTGAAGTAAAAATCGTGTCGTTGTATACTCTGAAGGAGATAAACAAAGGTTAAATGTCAATCCATGTGTTCTATTCCCGTACGAATCGTCAACAAGAATTCGATATCATTTCAATATTTTAATAAGTAAATGAAAGAAATGTCATGCTCCAATTTAAGAAATCAAAATAAAAATGCATCGTATAGTTTAAAAATGACGAAAGAAGGTTAAACTTCAGTCTACGTGCGATTCTATTCTCGTACAAACCGTCGAGAATTCGATCTCGTTCCAACATTTAAGAAAACAAATGAAAAGAAATGTTATGCTCCAATTAAAAAAAAAATCAAGTCAAAGTGCAAATCGCCCAATTGAATACTGTAGATAACATAAACGAATTTCAATCTACGAGTGATTCTATTATCGTACGAGTAATGAACAAAAATTCGATCTCGTTACCATATGAAGAAAAAAAAATCGTGTTCCAATTAAAAGACAGTCGAAAAAAAATTCAAGTGACTAAAACGTGCGAACGAGGCGAAGAGGAAAGAGCCCGGGACGCAAACTCCGAGGGAGCCTCGGATCGCATCCAATAGTTAAAGGAAGCGTAAAATTGTCGTCGTTCCTATTGTCTCTTCTCTCTTCTTCTTCTCTTCTTCATTGTCCCCCCAATTTGTATTATTCCCGTGTAACCGTGGATGGAGCATCGACCCTATCGACGTGAATCGGGGTCTTCGACGAGAGTCGTTCGGGCTTTAGCGTAGCCGGTGGGGAAATCAAAATATTTGGCGGGTGGAAGCAGAGAGCCGAAGTCTGGAAGGGAAGGCATGCCAAATGGGTTACGAGAGGGAGGCTCTGACAACCCGGGTGGGGCGCGGGCCGCGAGTGACAATGCAAGAGTGTCGGGGACCGGAGAGCGGAGAAGAACGCGAAGAAGCACACTTGGCACGCTGCAGTCTTTCGGCGATCTTGCGAGCCTGCACACGAGGCGAAACGCGCACGAGATAAAGCTCGGCGCCGATCCTAGAACTGGAAATTTATTGTAATAATATTATCATCGTTATTGTAGACGATGAAAAATATATATCTATATATATATATATATATATAAATATATATATATATATATATATAATATTATCATCGTTATCGTAGACAATGAAAAATATATAACAAGTGGCGGTCGAGCGCCAAGTGCCCGGTCGCTGTACTTGAATAATCGGCATGAAGGCAAAGTGAAATTATCGAAAGTATAAAGATTTTCAAAGATTTATTATCAGGAAAATCTAAATGTTCTAAATATACGTTAATATTTATGCAATTAATGATGTTACTTAAAATTAATAAAAATATATAACTACACCACATAGCACGAAAATATTTTCGAAATATTTCGAAAATATTTTACCAATGTTACAAAATATTTCAGAAATATTTTACCAATGTTACAAAATATTTCAGAAATATTTTACAAACATCTTGAAAATATTTTTTGTCCGCTCATAAATCTTACATCGAAATGTTTCAGAAATATTTCCCCAAGAATATTTTTAAAACATTCGACAAACAATTTTTAAATGTTGGTAAAATATTTATTAGATATCTTTACGAAATATTCAAGACAGTATCGATATTTTAGTGCTGTAGATATTGTTCATTATTATAAACATATGTATTGCCTCCAGCACTTCATCATTCATATTCAGCATTCACATGGGATTCCTGTGAGCCACTTTTAAGAGTGCTAATTTAGTGTTGCGACACATTAAACAGTCGAACTTTATTGAAATATATCCACGACCCTTAGGATTTCTTATTCTTCGTTTCGTCTGAACGTAGTTCAGTACACATCCGCTGATATTTCCTTTCAAAATATTTTTTCACCGTTTCAGAAACCACAGACATCAGAAAAATTTTGTAAGATCTTGTAAGCGTTTAAGATATTTCTGAAACATTTCACAATTATTTTCGTTGCGATATTTCGGGAGAATATTTCAAAATATGATTTCCATATATTTCAGAAATATTTCGAAATATTAGAGTGATTGAAAATATTTCTGATATGTTTTCAAAATATTTCGTGCTATACGGGGGCGTCCTCAAGTACGAGGCAGCGCCAATTTACGGCGAGTCTTTTCGCTCTGCCGATGCGCCGAGCTCCTCGCGATTCCCCAGTGTTGTGCCGAGTGAACCGAATGATAAAATTTACGCCAACAAACTAAACCAAAGTAATCCGAGGATCGAGCCTCAAGCACCCGAACGCTGTAATAACAATAACGACATTACAATAAATTTCCATAAAAACAACATTATCATAATAAGATAAAAGTAATTTTTTTTTTTTTTTTTTTTTTTTTTTTTTCATACCACATAATCTCGTTCTCTCGTTGTTCCTCCTGTTTCTGTCGCATCATGACACCCTCGATGATACGTCTCTCCTCGGGAGTGAGATGCGACATGTCCGGTAGGTCCGCCATCACGGTATCGTCGACGAGCTCGGCGTCGTCAGCGTTTCGACGTTATTATCGTGCGTCGATGTTTCGTCTTCGCTCGTGGTCGTCGACGATTTCACGTGTAAGCAATCACAACAGTGGACGAAACAAAAAAGATCGTGCAGCCCGACGTAGTCCGGGAGGACGAGGATTTCCGGTGTGCGATGGCGACGCGATCGGCGGGTCCAGAGAAATGTCCTCCGATAATTGTTCTCTTCTAATTCGAACGACAACGCCGACGACAACAAAAGCGGAATGAGCGCGCGATAGAAATGGCGGCGCGCGGCTGTGAGACGTCGACGGCGCGGTGATACGGGCCCAGGGACCGCTACTGGAACGTCTACGACTACGGGACGTCCTGGTCCTGAGCGAGTCATCCGCCGCCGAGTGACCACGCTCGCTCGCCGAAGCGCCCCGACGAACCGAAGCTTCGGGCCGATTCTACGGTCCGACCGCGTCTCGCTCGCCCGCCCGCTTCAACCGGCAGCGACGAGTTCTCGAGAGGTCCCCCCGTCGAATGAAAAAAAATTCGAGTCTTGTTTACGATTTCGAGAAAATTCGACAAACTGCCGTACACCGCCGTCGACGATCGTCGTCTCGTCTTTATTCTCTCCTTCCTCTTCACTCGCTCGTCGCTCTTCGACCCCAACAACGCTCGGACTCTCTCACGTTTATTGTCCTCGGGTTCATTCGACGCTTTCGCCTCTACCACCTCCTCGCCCGCCGCCCTCTCCTCTCTCTCCTCCTTCCCTTCCGCACCGGTCGAATATCCGCAACGACTCTTGTCGAGGCTCCTCAGTGGATAAATCGAGAAAATCGCTCGCTCGAGGCTCCTCGGTGATCGAGCGGGGAAGTATCTTACATCGCCGCTCAGCGGCCCTCGCTCCTCTGTGTCACAAGCTGCACCGATGTTTTCTCTGGGCTTAAGTTTATCGCTCGGCTCATCCGTACGGAGAATCATGATCACGGGTCGTGGGGAGGGGGCTCTCGCATTCTTCACCGCTTCACGATTTTATTCACTCGCTTGTAATTTCACTGTTTTTAGTTTTTTTTTTTACTAATCGATTATTTATTTATTTATTTTTTTTTAAACTTATTACCAATATTCGTCTGAACCGGCCTCTCGAAGGGACAACGAAAAAAATCTCTTTGGCCGATTCTTCGTTCAGTCGATAAGCGAATGGCGCTTTGTTTTTATTATTTCCTTTCCCTCGAGCGTTCGAAATTCCCGCCGCGCCCTCGGGTACTTTGGCGAACTTCGGCTATCTCCGGCAATAACGGTAGCTCTGCGCTCCCCCGACCGGCCTCGCCGTCTCTCTCTCTCTCTCCTGTTCACTCGAATCGTGTCAAAGCCACGAACTTCGGGCGCCCTTCTTCGCCGCTCAGAGAGCCTCCACCTTATTTTCCTCGAGACTCCGCCTGTCGTGAGCGAGCGCGGGGTTGGCGTCTGTCTCTTGCCTCGCTCTCTCGGCTGCGGCGCGAAAGAGGGACAAAATAAAACGCGACCCTCGCTCTACGAGCCGCGCGTTACCACAGGTGGCCTCAGACTGGGCGCGCTCACTCGTCTCCGTCTTCCCGACTCTCTCGGACGGGCTGACCCTTCTTACGCGCGAGATAAACACACGAGTGTCGAATTGTTTTCCACTCCGTCCGGTCGAAGCTCTCGAGCGAACGCGACCGACGGAACTCGCTGCGTCCGACTGCGTGGATTCTCGGCATCGAACGAGCCACCGGTTTTTTGCGAGACTCGTGCCGAGACCCGAAAAAAGATAACTTGCGACTCTTCTTCCTCGCGAGATAAACACGAGAGTCGAATTACCTTCCTCTCCGTCCGGTCGAAGATCTCGAGCGAACGCTACCGATAGAACTCGCGCTGCGGCAGACTACATCGATTCTCGGCGTTAAACGAGCAAGCGGTTCTCACGCGAAAAATATAACTTGCACCAGTCGGACGGCGCGAGCCTTTCCCTGCGAGACAGACACGAGAGTAGAAGTGTTTTCCTCTCCCTCCGCTCGAAGCTGTCGAGCGAACGCGACCGATGGAACTCGCTGCTTCCGGACTACGTAGATTCTCGGCGTCGAAGGAGCCACTGGTTTTTGCGAGGCTCGTGCGAAGATTCGAGAAAGGTAACTTGCAACTTTTCTTCCTCGCGGGATAAACACGGGAGTAGGAATCGTTCTCCTCTCTCTCCGTTCGAGGATCTCGAGCGAACGCGACCGATAGAACTCGCTGCGGCCGACTACATCGATTCCCGTCATCGAACGAGCCACTCGCCTGCTCGACTCGGAGACCCGAAAGAAATAACTCTTTGTTGTCGCTCGTCAATTCGCCGCCGGGAACGAAAAACACGCGCACTTGAGATCCGACCTAACCTCTCGCCGAGCGAAGTACACGAAGCTCGACGATTCATTCGTGTCTCGCGATCGTCCAGATAGTCGCTTGAGAGCTTGTGTGTCCGACGAATCTCGACGATCGGGCTCTTTTCTCGGGAGACAGTAAATGTACGATTATAAAGGAACGTGCACGGCAGGCTGGAGCTTTCTTGCCCGCTCGCCGCTCGGAGATTCACGTGGGCGCGAGAAAATCTCTTTGTCTCCGTCGGTGGCGCTTTTATCCACTCTCTGCGACACTGGGAAAAGCCTCTCGGCGTTCGCGGCGCGCACACACACACTGCACCCGAGAAAATTATTGTTGGTAGCCCTAGCGTTGTTCACAGCGTGCAAGAGTGTGCACGACATTCGCGTGTGCGCCCGAGACGCGACGATATTTATCGGCGAGACGGAGAGTGCGCTCGGGCAAAACAGCACGGAACACCGGGGTGGGAAAAGCTGACGAGGTGAGTCGACGGCGAAGATTTTCGTCGGGCTGTCGCACGATCATATGTTCAATGGCGATGAAGAGAGAGAGAGAGAGAGAGAGAATAATGCAATGGTGTGTGCAGGACGAACGAGCGAGTTCAACGCATAGCCGACAGAACAACGAGTATCGCACCCGCGATTGGTATTTCCGAACGGTCGCGAGTCGATCGTCGACCAGTCGACTCGATCAACCGAGCAAAACCGTGATAAACAGATAAAAATAAATGTATAGTTACGTCGCGGCCGAGAGCAGCACCGTTGCACAATATCTTCGTCTCGGGAGGCCTCGGCTCGCTTCCTCGTCGATTAATCGTTTTTTTTTTTTTTTTTTTTTTTTTTTTTATTCCTCGCGCACTCGACACGAGTCGTTCCTGCGAAAATCCACAGCCGACTTGTTCGCGACGAGTTTACGATCTATTTATAACGTACGTCGTGTGCAGTGTGCAGCAATATATATATTTTTTTTTTCGTCGTTTCGTACGGTCGATTGATATTTCAACACTGGTTTACTTTTGTCTTGAAAAATTTGTGGATGGTTTTTTTTTTTTTTTGTGTGCAGAGTGTCAGTCGGTGTCTCGTCGCAAGGGGGGGGGGGGGGGGGGGCGAGTGAGAGCTCGAAGATGCGTTCACTCCACACCCATAACAGCACGATATTATGTCCGTCGACGGTTCACGGTTGGCATTACCGCCGCCCTCTCACTCTCTCACTGACGTCCCCTGTGAATCGGCTCCCCCCTCCTTTTCACCTCTTGTTGCCTCTCGCCGTTTCGCTCTATCTCGTTTCCTCCTTTTTCGCCTCTATCGCACCGAACCCCCGTCGTCGCCTCTTTCCGTCACACTGTTTCGCCGTCGAATGCTCCGCACGCGCCTATGGATTTCCTTCGTCCACGAATACAACCAGTCGCACTTTTATTTTTTAATCTATACTCTCGAGCACCGACCGCTCGCACTGGGTTTCCCGTTTATGCGGGGAGAAAAGGCCTCCTGGCGCGCGCGTCGAACGACCGACCGACGCTACGGGCTAATTTCCGTACCGATTGCAATGTAATTCCGGCACGATATCGTGGCTATCGTTTTTTTTTTTTTTTCTTTTTGTTTTTTGGTTATTTTTTCTTGAACCCTCTTGTTTCGCACCTCCGGTTCTTGTTCGTCTCTTCAGTCTTCTTACTTATTTATTCCACACGGGCCTCGTTCGTTTACTCTCTCCGTTTTACATCGCCTCTTGTAACAATATAATGTGGCTTCTCGCAAGCTCGCTCGTACGAGCTCTCGGTGTCCACGGGGCCCGTCGGGGGGGGGGACAAAAAAAAACGTCAGCCCCCGTTTCGCCTGACACCTGCGCAGCCCGTACGCGCGCGCCTTCTCGTGTGTGCTTCGCCGAGGTTCGCGAACACTGGCTGCTGCTCCTGCTACTGCTCTCGCGATCTCTCGTTTCCCGTCTCTCTCTCTCTCTCTCTCTCTCTTTCTCTCTCTCTCTCACTCTCTCCGCTCTCCCCTCCTCGCCGCACACCTAGTCGCTCGACCAACCCTCCTCGAGACCAACCCCTCTCCCGCTTTCTCTGTGTCCCAAACCGAGGAACGTGCTCTGCACGAATCGCACAGCTATAGAGGGACAAGCTTATTCTCTGTGTGTGCGGTGGATGGCGCTCCGTGCGGTTTGCTACGACTCTGACAGCGGAGCTATCCGAGTGGTAGTGCGCGGCTCCGTACTCTTATTTGGGGGGGGGGGGGGGAGGGAGGGGTTGCCTCTGCCTCGCGTCGGCTTTCGAGAAAGCGGCTTCGGAGGCCGCGACGAGCCAACGGCGCAAGCGAGCGAATGTACCCTAGGATTTGGCTCGGCACGATCTCCCGGCGAAAAGGGGAGGAATAAAACGATCCTCGATGGATCGTCCCGTGCAGAAATCCTCGAGCTTTTCCGTTAAATTATTATTGTACTGCTTATTAGCGATTAGTCGTGCAATTGGAGGCGAAGAAAAATCGAGACTATCGGTATGAGATTTTGGGAGAAAGAAAATGCACGGAGAAAATTGTGTCGCGAAGAGAATCGCGCGGAGTCGTGCGGGCTCTCGATAAATAAGGGAATGCGGCGTTAATCGGAACCAATGGGGTTGGCGGGACGCATTTACGTCACGGGAAACCCCGTATTGATCGGTCGACGACGCCAATGGGGGTCGACGCCGCGGCGCTGACGGCGTTTACACGTTCGGAGAGAAGGAGAGACCGTACAGAGAATCCAAGGCTTTTTATACGCAGACGCCCACGAGACCTCGGCGGGTGTGAGAGAGATGGCTTTCGCGTAGCCTACTGACCGAGCGCGCTAGCTTCGAATTTCGTTTCACGGCACAAACTCACTCTCTCTCGCACCTCGGTCGGAACGCACGCGGAGCGTGACTGCATGATTTTTGTTTTCTTTTTTTCTCTTTTTTAATTTTACTTTAAATCGCTCGTCACACGGTTGCTAAAAAAAAATCGCGAAACGTTTGCCGCACCGGAGAGCGCGGAAGGGACTAACCGGGGAACTGAAAAAAAAAAAACGCGTATACGTTAAACGCAAGTGTCATCCGCGCGACTTATGGGCGGATCGAGCGCAGGCTCCTTCACTGGTACTGGTTAGATCGCGACGCACGGAGCACTGCTGTCGGCACTGCAGTAGTTGAGGGACTCTTCGGTCAGGCCTCGGTCGGTGCGCCAGTGGTGGCACTCGAGATATATCGGACCGACGGAAATTGCACGAAACTTTATGTAAATACGTAATTATTATTGAGACGGCGGTACGGCAGATGAATGGATGATCTCCCGAGGAGGGTTCTTCGCTCGGGCTCTGAAGGACTAATCAGCCACTCGAGATACGTCCCACTCGATGCTTCTTGAATGGAACCGACGAGGCTATATAGTTTGTTTAGGCTTTTCCTTATCTAGAGGAGAGCGAGAGAGAGAGAGAGAGAGAGAGACGGAGCGCACGGTGCTCGAAACGACGACGGTAGACGAGCATCGATTACACACGCCGACGCTGTGCTTTGCGCCCGTCTTCTGGCATTCCTCCCAATGTCGTCAATCAACCTCCGTTGCGTCGACGGAAAAAAAAAAAACATTTTTTAGGTTAAAGGGTCTCAGTCGAGGAACACTGACCCGGCCAATCAGAGACCGTTTTCGTGTATCTTAAAAAATATTGTCATTGATATTAAAAAATGTACAGAAATGAAAGATCGTGTTGCGATTTTGTAGGGCGATTTAGAGCGAGAGAGGGATTTTCCATGTAGACTTAAATCCCGATTGCATCGGTGGACGAAACAAAAAGACACATGTTTTAGATTAAAGGATCTCAGTTGAGAAACACTGACCTGACCAATGCGAGATCGACTTCGTGTACTTATTAAAAAAATAGGAAATAGAATTGAGCTTAAGAAATTAAATGAGGAAAAATCGTGTTACTATTTTGTAGGGCGAGATACAGAGAGGGTGGGAGAGAGTTTCCGTGCACATTTACATCCCGAGTGCGTAGGCAGACGAAAAAAAATAATCATGTTTTAGGTTCCAAGGGTCTCAGTCGACGAAAACTGATCCAACCAATCCGAGAGCGTCTTCGTGAATCTTGATAAAAAAAAATAATTGATCTTAACAAATTTTACCACGAAAGATCGTGTCACAATGTTGTGGGGCGATTTACATTGAGGGAAAGAGAGATCTTCCATGCACATTTAAATCCCAGGTGCATGGGCGGACGAGAAAAAAAAATAAACATATTTTAAATTCTCACGCGAGGAAAAATGATCCGACCAATCCGAGACCATCTTCGTGTATCTTGGAAAAAAAAAAAAAAAAAAAACACTGACTATTAACCACACCTTGGTTAAGGCATTCTCGGCATTCTCTAGTTATAGCGGTTTGAATTTTTCGCGCCGAGTCACACAAATACAGACACACACGTAGGCACATTAATCCGGACATTTTTTCTAAATGTGATTTTTCGATGTTTTCGAACATTCTCAACACGTTTTCATAAAAGTCTCGAAAAAAATGTTTTCATCAAAACGAAGCTTCCTCTACGAGGAAGCACAAAAAGAATTGATAAAAAAAAAAGGGAAAAAAAGGAAAGATCGTGTAACAATTTTATAGGGCGATGTACAGCGAGGGAGAGATTTTCCATGTACATTTAAATCCCGGGCAAAAGGGGCCGCGGCCTCGGTTGCAGTACCGGCGTTTTGTAAAAGCCTTTGTATTTTTCGAGCCGAGCGACGGTTGTATGGTAGGGCGCTGACCGCAGGTACTATAGCAATCCCAGCCGAACCGCAATGCAGCGGTAACTTTGGTTCATTATACGCAGAGTAAAAGTGTACTCGCGCTTTTCGGCGCTGCTCCGCTAAGCCGCACGTAGCTGTGGACTCCGAAAGAAAAAACAGCAGATGCTGAAAAAATTTAACAAGAATGAATTGGTAAACAGATCATTCGAATTTGTAGCTTTTGACGATCCATAAAGATTTTTTTTTCTCTGTTTTTTTAGATTTATTTACAAATGTTGACAAACGTCGCAGCACAGGATTTAGCTTAGGCTACTATATTACGTAATATGTACAATTCGATAGACCCATCTTTTTTCTCGAGACTTTAACCGGTGAAAAAAGAAACACCGATTTTTTTTTGTTTAGGGTTAAATGGCTACTGGAAATTTTGCGTTTTTTTTAATATCCGATTTAGTCGACTCGATCGCCGGTCCATCATCTTTTTTTACGACGGAAATTGTGTACTCCGTTCATCTGTTATTTTACGATAGGTTTAATGCGGCGATAGGCCCGATCACCTGTTGTACCCGAAGTATTTCATGACCAGGACACGCGATCGTTACACGGTTATTTAGCTCTCCCTCGAAGCCCCCCTCCCCCCTCACCTCCCTCCCACCTCAAGATTTTACGATACATTTTAGTGTAACTTTTGCAAATAGCTTGATGGCACAAACGAAGTAACGTTTACTTATAATCTCTTACGTCTAAGCTGTCACGATTATTTTCTTTTTAGTACTTAATGATGACGGAGACGGATTTACTTATTTTCTATGCAGTCGAAACCCATATTCGGGACATACAGGTACATAGAGAGACAAATGATATCTAAAATGATATTTTATACATGAATTAAACTATTTTTTTAACTATGTATAAAACTGCTGAGCACCGGTGTGTTAATAACTGTTGCAAAAAAAAAAAAAATATTTACTAGAACTTCGACGGACACCGTCGGGTCGCTGCGTATCGCGGGCTTGACGAGATTCACGCGTTTTTTTTTTTTAATATTACACCTTCATACCTTTGATCTACCTCCAGGGGACTAGTAAGAATCGTTTTGTCAAAAGAAATTTGATCGTTGGTAAAAAAAAAGACAAAAAACACCGTGCTCTCCCACATAGCACGGAAATTTTTTTAAAAGGTTTCAAAAATATTTTGCCAACATTAAAAAATATTTGTGAAATGTTTTTAAAAACATTTTAAAAATATTCTTTTGTTCACTCATAAATCTTAGATTGAAATATTTCCGAAATGATTTCAAAAATTTCAGTGAAATATCAGAGATTGCATCGCCAGTCCGATTTTCATATCCACACCCGCATAAACACGGAAAAGATCGTAGACATATTTCGATGAAACGTGAAGTTAAAAATATTTCAAAATTTGTATCACTATGTTTCAAAAGTGTTGAAAGATTATGTTTCTGAAATACTTGAGAGACGTTTCATTGGAATATTTTGATGGAATATTTCAAAATATTATTTTCACATATTTCAGAAGTATTCCGCAAGATTTCAAAGCTGTAAAATATTTCTAAAATGATTTTAAAATATTGCGTGTTATATGGACTCCGGTCAACAGGGCAGTGATAACCGATATGTAATTTTCACGACTCATATGAACTTGAAACATTTCTGTTTGTCGTGAGGTATTCGTGTTTTGAATAGAATCGAGTCTGCCCGATACTGCGTATTCAATAGCGGCATGTAACCGAATACCTGGGAGAAAAAGTTGATGCACCTGTGACGTTCTTGAAAGTGCGTGTCGTCCTCCGACAGTGAGACAGGACAGCCGGGACAACGGAATGTCCATCGAGACGTGACCTGTGGAATAAATTAATTAAAACTAATAGATTCTTCATGGACGACGTCGCTTCGTTTCAAACTGTTATACCTTAACAGGCGGCTTTCTCGTTATATGCGATATCAGAAAGTTCATAGCGATGTCCTCGCAATTCATGTACTCGTCGACTTTGTCTCTGATGGCCTGCGGTAGCCAGTGCGTATACAGATATGTATAATGTTTGTGAATAAACGCCGCTCCCGTGAGGACCATCGATAATTCACAGGAGTAGTTTGAATTGTAGTTCCACGCGTTGTTGTAGTTCTGATCCCAGGCGTGGAAACGACCGGGAAAGCCAACGACGCGGTCCCGATGTTCCCGCCATACTCTGCAACAATAATCGATGTTTATCCAATCGGAAAGGAAAATACACTCGATGTTGTGTCGAAGGTGAAATTGAGAAGCTCGAGACTCACCGAAAACCAAACATTATCTCGTCGTGACGGAGGTGAGCGTCATCGTCGACCGACAGAACGGCCTCAGTCTCGATAGAATCGAACGGCAGAAATCTGTTGTTCAAGCTGTTTCTCGGTGCTTTTATTACCTGCAACAGGGTCGAAAAAATGCAGTGTTTGAGGATTCATCACACGTACATTCCCAGCCAAAAGTGAGATTCAGTGAAAATGTGAGCGCTTCCTAATGGTACAAAAATCTGAAAAACATCAACTACATTAAAGGTGCCAAGAACATTCATTTTGCTTAATAATTACGTTAAAGAGTTATTAACAAATTGGTAAAAAAAATTGTTCAACAAATAATCAGTACCTTTTACCTTTTTCCCCTTTTCAAATAAATTCGTTGACGTTCTAGAAGTTTTGACATTTTTTTAACGCCATAACTTTTTGGACGTACAGTGGAATCGCGATACGGACACATGTCCAAAATTCGTGCTTCTACATGCATTTTTCTAATTTCCAAAAAAAAAAAATTGAAACAAGAAAATTCTTAAAAAGTTTATATGAATTCTAAAAAATCAAGGAATTCATATAAAATACGAAAATAAAAGGTTGTCTCATTTTTTTAAACAATTAATGTTTGAAACAATTTGTTAGTAACTTTTTGGCATTATTATTATTATGCAAAATCAAAGATCTTGACATCATTAATTTTTTAAAGATTTTTGGCATATCTCGAAGTATTGACAGTTTTATTTAAATTAAACTTTTGGTTGGGAAGGTATGTGTGATGCATCGTTAACAAAAAATGTTGCATATGTGGATGTGCGATGGCTTTTAAATGATTTCTTACCAGTATGGGCACTCCTATATCCGGCCATCTGAGATCCTCCAACGGTGGTTTGGGACTGTTCCAAACTACCAGTACTTTGTTCAAGTAAGGCAATCCGTAGAGTCGAGCCAACGAGTTAATGAGGACCTGCTCCCGTTCATAAGTAAGCATAACTATTGTAAATTGCTCCCTGGGATGATTACCGCCGAGAGACTCGCTGAACTCCTTTCCCGCACCTCCGGCACCGTGACCAATCGGTCTGAAGCCCACTTCGGATCCTGAAATAGATAGATAAATAGATCCGTTTATTACATCTTCTGGAGCCTTAGCTCCATTAAAACACCGTGGCAAAAGGAACAAAATGACAACACAAGTATGCAAAATCATAACAAAAATTGCGCCATAAATCAAAATACAACAAATAAAAATATAGAAAATGTAACAAAACATAACATAAAGTACGAATATGGAAAATATAAAAAATAAAATAGCAACATGAAGTAGAATAAAGTGAGACTATGTAAAAATACCGCTCAAGCAACAAAAGCAAAAGCATAATTTGGCAAGCATTTAGCATTCGTATAATAAAAAAATAATGTCTCAAACTTCGAAGTCAATTCGAAAAATGGATTGTTTTTTAAATGGCTCGACGATTTACCGACAAACTTTGCATCGCTGGGTAAGACCGTGTCGAAAGGCAACTGGGGATAGAGGTTGAACGGATCGACCCAATCGTTCCATATCTCGTGTCCGTGAATGAGCATCGTCGTGTAATTTCTCTTGAAAGCCGGCGACGGATAAGGAGGCTCCAGAGGACCGAGACTCTCTTCGGCCTCGGGCTCGGCGATGATCGTATCCGATTTCAGCGGCTGAAAGAGTTGAAACAACCAATATTCAATACAGTTTTTTTTTATAAATTCATATCGATGGCTGCATCGTACGTACCACGAAACTCTCGTTGAATATGCTAGGACTCGAGGTCATCGACGCAGGCAGAGGCGGTATTCCCAAGCGATCTCTCACCGACGCGATTATCGTATCGACGGCGCCTTGGGCAGTTCCCAAATACCTCTCCCATATCAAACGTCCCTGTCTCCTCATTGCAAGAAGATCGTTGTCCGGCACGGCCCGCAGGAAGAAATGCATTTCCGTAACTCTCGCCTGAAATATACATTTTTATCATTAAAAAAAAATCCGAAACAATTAACATTTTTAAAAAAATGCATGCCAGTGCGAATCTCACCTTTGGTAAAAATATCGCCGCTCTCCTCCACGCTATGACTTCGTTGTAGCACAGCAAAATTTGATCGCCGCCCAGAACGACCGGAATCGCCCCGGCCCGAAGAGCTTCGTAGAGTCTCGCTTGCATGAACGACGTCGTAACGAAGGTGGCGTTGCTCGGTGCGAGAATAAGGGCAAAGGTCGATTCCTTGAGCACAGCCTTCCGCGAAGAATCTGTGCCGCACAACGACCAATCGAGAGGCTCGATCGTTTTGCGATCCTCGGAGGCCGGTATGCATTCGAATTGTATGAAAAACTTGTCGAGCGTCGTGCCGGTCGTCATCTCTTTCAAGTGCTGAATGATAAAGTTATCGAGGTTGTTCTCGTCGACGGCGAGTCTCTCGAGATCAACCTCGGCGTCGTCGACCTGACGGGGAGTCGGCGTCGATCGGGTCGCTTTCATCTCGCCCTGAAACGAGAGCAAGTACTTTCTTCTCGCGGGCACCATCGGTGCGCAATCTTGCCAGATATCGCCGCCCGGCGGTCCCAAGATCGGTGGAACTATGAGATCGAAACCTTCGCGAAACTGGTCCCTGTGATATGTAGATTGGACGAGTATCGCCCGACCAGTATCGAGATCGTGAAACATATTTCCCGACTCTACCGAGAGATCCCTTCGGGCGAGATTCAGCAGAATGTGATTTCTCCCGTCCCCGCCCCAGTAGGGTAAAGCGTGCAACTTTCCAACGTCGAGGGGGCGCGAGGGCACGGACGATTTTGAACGCGACATCGATAGAGCCTCGCCTATGAGAAGAATGTAGACACAGGCCTCTGCTGGATTCGTTGTCAAATGCGAATTGTAGCCTGAAAAGTAAAAATTAATTATGTAAATCGCACTTCTCTACGTTTTGCACCATCTTAAGTCAGTACTCTGACGATACAATCTCGACAATTTTTTTTTTTTTTTTACTAAAACAAAAATGCTCCTCCATGAGGAGGCTAACATTAAAAGAAAAAAGTAGCTAAAAAATAAATAAAATCAAACAAAATCAAATAAATTAATTAAGTAAGTGTAAAGTAAAATAAGTTAGTTAAGTAAAAAAAAACATAGGAAAGTTTTAAAAAGTTCGAATAATTATAAAAATTTAACATATAAGGAAACAGAATCTGACTTAATAAAATGTTATATGCTGATTGAAATGAAATATTTTAATATATTTTTTACTTTTGTACTGCATTTCGATTGGAACTAATAGATCTAAGTAGTTATAAAACACATTCTGTATTTAAATTCTGGTCAAGGTGAAATCCGTTAATAAACAAATAAAAATAAAGAATGACGATTTTTAAAAATTAAAAAATAAATATAAATAAATAGAGTACAGTAGTAGAGCGTTTCTATATCAAGTTACGTTGCTCTGTGCCTACCCAGTGTCTGTTTTATCGTGGTCTTCAAAAATCCGTCCACGTCCCATCCGGAATTAACGACGGAGAACAAGTCCGGATCGTACAGATAAACGGGAAATCCGCTGGTGAGTGCGCATCTGCTGTGATCGAAGCAATTATACATCTTGCAGATACCGGGATGAGCTCCGGGTACGCTGACCGGCACGGAGTCCACGAGGATTCTGCGAGGAGGCGCGAGCTCGGGAGTGTTTCTCTCCACAGCCTCCCGCTGAGCTGCCTGCGCCTGGATGACGCTTATCTTCAACCTATCGAGATCGGTCTGTTGATGCAGCAGCTCCTGCTTCAAGTCGTCGATTCTCTGTGTGAATCCGCTGACTTCGACCTGAAGCCTCTGCCGCTTGTTCTCGAGATCTCTCAGCTCGTTGCTAACGGACACCTTTATCCGCAGCATCTCCTCTATCCTGGATTTAAGATCGGCCGCCTTCATGGACGTGAAATCCTCGAAGGCCTCCAGCTTCGAGTGAGTACGGTGTATGTCCATTCCCGGAGAATCCGCCTCCACCTGCGACAAAATTGCATTTCCATTTAAGATTCTGTTACGCATAGAAACAAAAAAAATTTGCAAGTTTTCCGTCGTACCTTTGACAAATAATAGTGTGTGAAGAGAGGCACGATGAATAAAAGCATTGATACCAAAATAATGATCCTAGATAGTTTAACGTGCGCGAGCCAGTGGCAGACTTCCCTCGCATGGCCCGTCTGATGGTACAAAGTTCCGGACTCGAGAGAGCTGACCATCGTGAAGGTGACGCGGCTCTCGGTGTTAATTTAATTTAATCGAAAAGCTCAGCCATTGTTGTCGGTATCGGGAGGCTGATTTTTCGAGACAAAGTCATCTCTCGCCACGTTCCATCTAACGCTTTGCGGATCTTTCGGCGATCGGAGATCGGAGATCACTGGTTGCCGATATCTCCGGTGATGCTTCGTCGAACGGGAGAGGAATTGGAAAGGCTGAATCCTCTCCGATTCAAATTACAAAACGCCTATCACCTCGTAACCAAAAACGCGGCTACCGTCGTCACGCGCATTATAATAATCGGACGAGAGAGAGATTGAACCCGTTCAATGAACAAATTTCATCACAGATATCTCGGTAAGATAAACAATGCGCGCCATGCCTGCGCGCCGCAGCGGGACGAAACGGTCCCGAATAAAACTCTGCCAGCGACATTCAATAATCCATTTTTTATTTTTTTTTTTAAGAAAGCGAACTGCTCTCGAGAGCAATTGGACCTCGGGAAGGACTCGCCGGAGGCGAAAAGGATTAAGAACAAAGTGCAGCGGTCGGTAAATAAAGCATCTGCGAGTTTCTGCAGCCAATATCGAAGCTCACAGAGCCGCGAGATACCTGACCGACGATTTCAACGAAAAACGAAGCCGCCAGAGTTCGTGTTTGGAACGTGGAGGGAAGAAATGAAAATCGAAAGCCGTACGAGCAGGCTAATTGTTCGAGAGAAAGTCATCCCTCGTGTGGATCGTCCGACGTGGGATCGGACATAGATAGATATAGATAGAAATAAATTAATTCTGCTTTGGGACTCAGTCCTCTAAAAGCATTTACAGTATATGCAGTGAGATATAGTTAACATTTGCAGAATGTGTGATGAAATGTATAGTGTTTACAAATATGTACGAGTATTATGTGGTAAGCATATGGGAGCGACTGATATTGTTATTGTAATGTCTAATGTTATAGAGAAAATATGAGGAAGTACATAGTGAAGTAAGCTTTGCCTATTGTTCCCTCGCTGTTACGTTGGAGTGATACTTTCACGTAAAACCGAGCGCTGTGCTTCAGCTTACTCTGAAAGCGAACAAACGTATTGACTGTCGGTATCCGGTTATACGTCGTCGAACGGGAGAGGAAGTCGAAACGCTGAAACCCCTCCGATTTTCATTATGAAATGGCTATCACCCCGTAACCAAAAACGCGGTTTTCGTCGTCTGTGCATTATATTAATCGGAATAGATTGAGAGAAACCGTTCAATGAATAAATCATCACGGGTGTCTCGGCAAGATAATCAATGCCTGCGATGCCGGCGCGCCGCAGCAGGACGAAACAGTTCCGAATGAAACTGCCAGCGAGAGGTTCAATAATACATTTTTTTCTTGTTTTGAAAAAACAACAAAAAGAGCAGAAGCTACTCTCGAGAAGAATCGCTAATCGAAAAGGACTCGCCGGAGGTAAAAACAGTTACAAAGAAGGTGAAAGAACACGCGAAATACCGCGGTCGGTAAATAAAGCAGCTGCGAGTTCCCGCAGTCAATATCGAAGCTCACCGAGGCGCGAGATATCTAACCGGCAATTTCATTCAGCGAAAAGCGAGCCCGCGAGAGCTCGTGTTTTGTAGTGTTTTGGAGGGGAGCAATGAAAAACGAAAGTCGTAGTACGAGCGGTTCGACCATGTGTTAACTGGTGTTACAACGCTGTAAAGTTATTCGGTCATTTCGTGTACGCGACTTCTTATCTGCATAACAGCGACGTCATATCCACAATCGCAGAGACGTTCTGGCAAAAAATATGGATAGCATAGAAGCGTACTTTCCATAGCCCACTTGAAGCCAAAAAGTTGGTATGATGTCGACGAGCTTATCACCCCAGTTGTAAGATGTCGCTACAGTGGCGTGCGAGTGTGTATTGTGCATGTGGCCACATATACAATACACACTCGCACGCTACTGTAGCGACATCTTACAACTGGGGTGATAAGCTCGTCGATATCACACCAACTTTTTGGCTTCAAGTGAGCTATGGGAAGTACGCTTCTATGCTATCCATATTCTTTGGTTCTAGGCAGTCTTCCGGTGCGTGTCGCACGACGACGCCGTCGCTCGAACATCCGTTGTGAGACACATACGAAATACCCGTACTTTCTACGACGTAGACAAGCGGCGGGGGCGATGATTTCGAGCTTTTACGAAAAAATCGTCGGAGGTTCACCACCGGCGGAAACAAACGAGCCAAAGATCCTCTGCGTCGGTCTCGTCTGCCTCGACATCGTGCACTTATGCAAGAACTTTCCCATCGAGGACTCCGACGAGAGGTCAATATTCATTGTTTAGGTTTTTTTTTCTCGATTGTTGTCCGCGGTCAATTATTTTATATTCCAATCCGTCAATATTTCATAGATATTTAGGTATCTTACATATCCTATTTAATGCATTTAAAGAACAAGCAACTTCAATCGTCCTGAGGTAAAAATAACTCGAGTTCTGCAATTTAGGTCCAATGTGTTTTAGTACTTAAAGTCGTAAATATTTTCTTTCACATTTATAGTTGTTTATAACCTCTTAACTTTGTTTCTTTTTTATATTATGTTGAGAACTTTATTTCGCTGGTTCTTGATCTTTGCAATTTTTGTGATATATATGCGGACTCATTATCTTGCCACTGTTGTCTTTAATGAGTGTTTAATACTATGTAAAAGGGGATAGTTAATTAAATCAAATTAAATATATACTACACATAAATTCTTTGAATGCATTATATTTATATAAATACAGTAGAACCTAAATTATCCGAACCAATTGGGGCCGAAACCAGTTTGGATTAACGATTATTAGGATAATCAAGTTATGAATAAAAAATATAATAATAATAATGTACGTAATGACTATGAGTTTTAAAAAATATAAATTCCCATACGAACATTGTATACATACTTTGGAACATATTATTAAACACTTACTTTAAGCATTCTTTTTTATAAAGGCATCAATTTTTGGTTGTATAAGCGCATGATACAAACTTGCACCAGCCTGCAAGAAAGTACCGCTCGGCGATATGTAACAACAAAATTTTGTGGCACGGTTCGAATAATAAAGGTTCGGATAAAATAAGATTCCTGGTCGGATAATAGAAGTTGGGATAAAATAAATTGCAGTTCGGATAATCGAAGGTTCGGATAATCGAGGTTGTACTATATATATATATATATTTTTGCAGATGCATAGATTACAGATGGCAGAGAGGCGGCAATGCGAGCAACAATTGCACTGTCCTATCGAAGCTAGGGAGTTGCACGGAGTTCCTGGGAACTCTGGGCAGCGCAAATCACAATTGGGGTTTTCTCAGAGAGGACATGAAAAAGCACAACGTAGATTTTTCCCACTGTCCGACGCTGGACTCCGTGGAGTGTCCAATGTCTACCGTTCTTCTCAGTCTCAACAGTAGCTCCAGAACTATTATACATTACAATTCAAACTTGCCGGAGTTGAGGCTCGAGGACATTGAGAAATTACCCTTGGAGGATTACAGTTGGATACACTTTGAGGTGAGTATGCAAGGTACAAGGCTTTCGGACAAATTGTCTAATTCAAACATTTTTATTTCCAGGGCAGAAACATTCCTGTCGTGCTGTCGATGATGCAGTACATAGAGGGCTACAACAACGGGACGAGGGACGACAGTAGAAAACTCAGTGAAGTACCGTGGAAGCCGCCGAGCTTGCCGATCACGATCAGCGTAGAGTTGGAGAAAAAAAATGCCGAATTGTTGGATCTCCTGGCGTACGCGGACGTCGCCTTTATCTCGAAGGACTTCGCGAGAAGCAGGGGATACGGAAACATGAGCGAGAGTATGAGGAACATTGGGAGGGACGCGAAGGCAGGGTAATCATCAATTTTCACCGATCGACGTAAACAAAAAAAAACAAACAATAATAAAAAATCTTCTTTGAGGGCTGTGACCGATGTGAAAACAATTCTCTTCAATTTGTTTCGGCTTCGTAACGGTCTATTTGGATTCCTCTTCAGGGTGTTAATGAAGAGGCTCTGTATTACGTTTCGACCTTGGTCGGGGTCCTCTTCAGAAAATATTTATTCTTTTCGGATTTACTTTTGATGTTACGAGTTTGCGTGTTAAGATGGTGTCGTTGATAATAGCAACAAAAGAGCAACAACTTAGCACGCAAACTCGTAACATCGAAAGTAAAACGGAAAAGAATAAATATTTTCTCATGAGTACCCCGACTAGGGCCGGAACGTAATACAGAGCCTCTTCATTGACACCCTGAAGAAGAGGAATCCCAATAGACCGTTCCGAAGCCGAAACAAATTGAAGAGAAATAATAATAAATAATGATGTTAAAATGTTTTCTATGAAGATATCTGCATGACCTCAAAATTCATCTGCAGGAAGAAAAAAAAGTTGTTCACTTTTAGAATTTTGTTCTCTAAATGAAATTTCCCGAGCGAAGTTTGCGACGCAAAACGCAGCCGTTATAACTCGATGGAATTTACTCTCGTGTATACATTTTTTTCATTTTTTTTTCTTTCTTTTCCACAGAGCTGTGATAATTTGCGCTTGGGGTGATCGTGGCGCAATGGCGATAACACCGGACGGTACGATAGTTCAATCACCCGCGTTTTCGCCACCGGAGATCGTCGACACTCTCGGAGCCGGCGATACCTTCACCGCGGCGACTCTCCACTATCTGAACATGGTAAAGTTGTCGCGAAGAGAGAACGTCCAAATGTCTGCCGCCGATGTAGCCGCAGCGTCCGAAGTAACACTGATCGAAATCGGCGGCCGTTTAGTCGCGGTGCCGCATGCACCAGTCGAGATGAAGCAAAATCCGAACATCGAGAGTCTGCAGTGCAGTCAAACGGAATTCATCGACAGACGAGTGCTCCAAGGTGCCGTGACATTCGCTTGTCGCGTGGCGGGAGCAAAGATCGGTTCTCGCGGTTACGACGAAATCGGGCGGGCGCCCAAGGATCTGCTGAGAAGCAGTTTGCCACTTCATCCCCCGCACGCTCTGTGACGTTAATTTTTTCGCGGGTAAATGTTGGAAAACATCAATTATATTAAAATTATAATATATATATTTTTAAATATAATAAAAATTTATTAATCATTTGTGCAGTCGATTCATTGAACAGTCCCACATTCATACTTCGTCATTTACAATCACATTGCCATGACATTGAACGTCAAAAACTGCGTGTCACTTATCAATATTAAAAAAAAAAACTTTTTATACAAAACTATCCGCGACCTGATCGACGATGAATTATCGATTTCGTTCTGTCACATTTGTTTCACTGACACGCTCGCGTGTGCGACAGTTGCGTCACTCGTATAAATTGCGACGACCTTTAACACTCCCTAGAGATTAAACGGCTCCTTAATCGCTTCAGCTTTTGCCTGCGCGTCCGATATGTACAATTATAAGGTACGTTAAGCTCATAGAAATACGAAATTACGCTATTCGCTTCGTAAACGATAAAGAATCATCAACGTGTCTATCATGATTTTTTTTTTTTTTCTTTTTTTCTACCGAATCTCCTCCGTTTACAATTTGTCGGAATCGATTCCACTGTTCAGGAAATCTGTTAGCTGCATCGCCGCTTTGGGGGGTATGGTTCTGTAATTAATGTTTTCATTAAAAGGGTTAATTTCGCGCACTGAGCGTCGGCTGCGGATCGATAGACAGAGTTCACTCACCTCAGTATGTTATTTACGGTGTGCCAGTAGCCAGGGATCGACGATTCGGCGATATTTCGCCTCTGTGCCGTGACTATGTGAGCGGCCGCCTCCTGTGGCGTTACCATTGACATGAGGCTCGGAAACCTTAATAGAAACGAATTTAACAAAATCTGGATAGGCCAATGGTTTAAGGATGTTGGAGCGCTTCACACTAGTCAAATGAGTGCAACATTCTTAACACTTCAATTACGGGGACTTGTTGCCGAGAGCAAACGACCATGCCTTCTTTTAAGGACAAAAACGATACTGATGTTCGTAATAAAGTTTCGTCTGCGTTATTAAAAAAAACGACACTTCATGATACGCCTGTGAATTTTTGCAGATTTTTTTTAGCACATCAACTTGCTATTCGCATCGTTCGACGGTTGCGTCTTGGCTAATTTTAGGCCCTCGTTAAACAAGGATCCCGTACGTGAAGGGTTAAAGTCGTTTATGTAAACTTTTACGCATCTATTGATTTGTATCGCAGTATACATCGTTTGTCTAGAAAAACGTTGATAGCAATGGATTTGCAAAAATATTGACTGGTTTGTGATAATTTTCGAAACGGGACATAATCGTTCAGTTTTTTTTCAAAGAATAATCTGTAATTTTCGCTCGATTTTTATGTATTAGGGCTCATTCTCGTCGTTGAAAGATGCTCTACGCATTCACAATCTAGATATTCGATAGTATTTTCCGTTTAACAATAACAGCTGTTCGTTTATGAAGGAATTTCGTCGATGGTTAAACAAAAGTCTGTCATTTTTTATCGGAAAATAGTATCGGATATCTAGATGGTGTGTTCGTAGAGCATCTTTCGAGTAAGAGAATCGTGCCATAGTATATAAAAATCGAGCAAAAACTACGGATTATTCTTTGGAAAAACTTAACGAATATGTACCTTTTTGAAAATTAGTGCAAACCAGTTAATATTTTCGCAAATCCTTAGCGAATCATGTTTCTTTGTTAAAGACAAACTGTTTCGAATGGCATTAATTCGAAAAATGCGTCTATCTCTAACGTACTCACACGTCATGTGGTACATCTTTCACTTCGCCTTAACGCAGTGAGACCCGCAATTCGGTTTTCATTTTATAGAATCGTTTCGGACAAAAATTGATTGAAAATGTTTACTTCGTCTCTCTCGCACTCAAGCGTGTTCAACCTATACTCTTCAAAGAAGATGATTGACCAGCTCGAAAAAAAAAAAAATATTCACCTGATTCTCGAGTTTTTGCAAAGACCCGTGTTAACCATGTACGGAAATATCGTCGTGAATTTAATTTCGCACGGCGTTCCATCTATACCGGATCTTCTCAACTCTTCGCCCATAGCTTCCATCATACCTGTAAGAGCAAACAAAAAAAAATAAAAAATTACACAAGTTTATCGAAATGCGGACGGACTCGTGGCGATGCACTTGCCTCGTACAGCGAATTTCGACGAGCAGTAAGGAACGATATTCGGCAGTCCGACTAGACCAGCGATCGAGGACATTGCGACGATGTGACCGTGATTCTTCTCTATCATGGAGGGCAAAAAGGCCTGGAGCAACTGCAAATGGGACAAAAAAAAAAATTAGAAAAAATAAATGCTGTCTAAGAGACAGCATTCATTAACTATGGAGAGTCAACCCTTTAGCTGCCACCCTGGCATATTTGATACGTTGCCGGAACAGCTATTTCTGTTTTTTTTTACGTATCTACCTCAATTTTAATCTAAAAATTCATTGGATATTTTTCGATCAACAAAGTCGATGCCGAAGAAAGTCTTTTGTTCGGATTTTCAGTGTATTGAATTTCTTTCTAATTGCATCTAAATATGAAAAAAAAAAACTTAATTTTTCAGAAAGTAAATATTTTTTTTAGACAAGACAAAATTTATCTCACTGACCCAGAAATGTGCCAGTACGTTGATATCGAACGTTTTCTTTATCTCTTCGGTCGTGGTCTGGAGGAACGGGCGGGCAGGCATGATTCCAGCGTTATTCAACAATATCGTAACATCGCCGACTTCGGCCTTGACCTTCGCGGCGACCTTGAATACTTGGTCTCGATTCGAGACGTCGCATCTGCGTAAAAAAAAAAAAAAAAAAAAAAAAAAAAAAAAAAAAAAAAAAAAAAACATTGCATACAGTTTACGAGACGACTTTTATTATTCGACGATTTGGGATTAATTTGAATAATCGAAATTATTATACTCGTAAGCGTGGACGGCGGTTGCCCCAAGTTTCTCAATCTCGTTTACAGTCTCCTGATTGCCTTGGGGATTGAGGTCCACGCATATGACCGTGGCGCCGAGGCTGGCGTACTTCAAGGCCAGCTCACGGCCGATTCCATGGCCAGCGCCGGTGATCTGCAATTGGAAAAAGAAACGTTCACTTTTCGTCGGACATAATAACACGACGGCTCATCGCGCGTGTGAACCGTGCATCGTAATATTCGATAGCCTCAGGGGCCCAGCCGTCACATTAGATTTTGAGTAATTATGCATTTTTCGACACAATACTAATGACGCTCGAAGGCTTCGTGATTATATTCATACACTGTAACAATCTCTACGCGGTTACTCGATATCTCCGTATCGTACGATCTTCGATCATCGCACAATGTCATTGAATCCGATAGTCAAAAGTCGTATGAAATGTCATCGATGTTCATCGTTACGCACTTGCGTGACCGAAGGGAAATTGTTCGTAGATACCCGCACGAAAGAAGTCCTCATGCGAAAAATATATTTTTCGTATATATATTTTTTTTTTTTTTTTTTTTTTTTTTTATATCAAATTTTTCGCGGAAAAATATCCTCTCCGTATAAATCGTATAAGATTTTCGTAGAAGACTATAAATTCTCATATAGTTCTTTCTATGAGGGGTAGACTGTTCGACGAGTAAAATATCGGTTCGCCCAAATAAAAAAAAAAAAAAAAAAAAAAAAAAAAAAAAAACTGGGTAACTATAAATAGTACGTACGTTTCATCTATCTCGAATCGCTATTTTCCACACCGAGTGTAATAAAGACAATTGTTCATACCAGTACTCTCTCTCCGGCGACGTTCTTCTCTTCGCGCGGCACTATCATACGGTAAATGCCCTCCAAGGTCCAGAATAGCATTTTGACGATCAGCACACAAATCTCCAAACAAATCAGCATGCCCTCGTATGCCTTGACCATGATTGCGAACTGCACTCTGTACGGGAATAATGATGTTTTGTTTGAAATCCAAAGTATATACTGAAAAAGCTCCGAGTCATCTTTGGCGCAAGAAATTGACACTTTGAAAAAAAAAAAAAAAAAAAAAAAAAAAACATGAAACATGCAATTTTTTTAAAAGTAATTACACAGACTATTTACTGCGACGTCACGATGTAACTCTAATTTTCAGTTTCGTCGCAAGTTTTACGCCGCAACGGGAATCCGCGCCCGCCGCGCGGTGTGCGCGATAGACTCTCACTTGCGCAAGTATAGCGTGCAGCGAATTCCCGAAGATCTCGGTGGCGAACAGTGTATGCTCGCGCGTGGTCCATTTTACGGCGAGCACGTTACCGCTTACAGCGACAGAACTATGTTATTAATATATCCGGAACTCACGGGAACGGCGACGGACACGGGATAAATTCGTAATGTGAACGGCCCGATTACTGACCGTGTCCCAATCACTGACCGTGTCCCATTCACTGACCGTGTCCCAATCACTGACCGTGTCCCAATTACTGACCGTGCCCCAATTACTGACCGTGTCCCAATTACTGACCGTGTCCCAATTACTGACCGTGTCCCAATTACTGACCGTGTCCCAATTACTGACCGTGTCCCAGTTACTGACCGTGTCCCAATTACTGACCGTGTCCCAATTACTGTCCGTTTATCATATTATCTCCACGATATAAAATCCTATTTAGGTTCGACATACTCAATTATTATTCTTTTTTTTTTTTTTTTACATTTTTTATAATGTTCACCATGCAGTGGAATCAGAATCGAGACAGAATCTTATAAAATCGTCGACGGTCAGAGTTTTATCGGTGAACCGGCCAGAGACAAGCTCGTGCAGACCATTTTCTTGTGAGTTTCGTTAAGCTGTGTGACGTTTCTGAAATCGCTTCGTGTTATTTATCGGGAGGGAATAAAATGACGAAATCTAAGTTGTACTGTGTAATTAAAGGTCAATTAAAGCCGTGGTGGACGAGAAGAAAATTAGAAATGACAATTTCGCCGGAAAATCCATGGGTCAGAATTATTGAGTCGCTAAAAACTCCGTATGCTCCTGTCTAGTGCACGGTGTCTAGCAGATTGAGGACATGAAACTCCATGATATATCCAGGTTATTCGGGTGAAAATTTTGAAAAATTCCAGGACCTCTTTTCATCGATATTATCTGGTATAAGCAGCAAATAGTAAAAAAAAAAAAAATGCAATGAAACTTCCGATAGATTTTTTTTTTACATATATATTTAAGCAATTTGTCATTCGTTCTTTTTCAAATTGGCAAATTGTTCAAAGTCAAAAAAAGCCCATGATTTTTGCAGTTAACAAATCATTGCTGTCTTCCAAATCTACTTTTGTCAATTTATGCCTATTCTCAGCCAGCTAATGGCCCAAAAGTTTTTAGGAAACACAATTTCGAGCGGGTTACATCCGTGTCGTGTCCCGTTCGCTCAGGACTATTCTCAAACAAATTAGACAATGCCCCCAATAACTCGACAATATGCAGAATAGTATATGCAAAAATAGTATGCAAACCGCATGAACACAAATTGAGTGACTGCTTGCTCTGACACCGATGTTATTGTCAAGATCGGCTTGGGAAAGTTTAATGAATTTAAAATTAACATTTGGGCCATTAATCGAAATTTTAATTACCCTCCTGCACGCATCTTTAAAAAAAAAAAAACTAACGTTTTTAAATTTTAAAAAATATATATATTTTTTAAATTCCAGGTGATCGATGGAATTCCATGAAATTTCCAGGATTTTTCAGGGCTCAATGAAATTCCATGAAATTTCAAGGTTTCCAGGATTTCCATGATCGTTAGACACCATGTAGTGTCCAGATATTTCAGTCGTTTATATTTTTATCGCGCTATGTCTTTTTTTTTGTACAGAATTCAACTAAAATGTTTAATGTGATACATGATTTTTGTAGAGTGTCAATTTTAATTGGCAGAATTATGAATAACCCGCCACGTTCTCTGTTTCACGATTCGAATATCGGACGTAGAATATCATAACTTCACTTTTGCTAAAAATATCATTATTTTCCTGGTCACTAATCGGGCACAGACGCAAAACGGCATAGGTCAGCGATTGATCCCTGGATAAGGTCGCTGTATGGGCTAAATGACAAAATTGTAGGGCACTTATCGGGTCATTTACAACGGTGTGTGTATTTCGAGTTTATTATTTTTTAAATGCTTAAAAATAATAAAATAATATATATTTTTTTTTTAAGTCAATTAAGACTCTAAACTTTTCTGTAATAGCAGTTTTTTTAAATACCTCCACTGTTTTTAAGAGGCCTCTATCATTTTCAATGCCATGCGGAGCTTGGGTAGTCGGTAATTGGGCCATTCGCCTTACGGTGAGATCAACCGAGATTAATTAAAGTATTTCGAACGAAGAACTTGGCCGCAAAAAAAATTACTTATCTGCTTCGATTTGTTTACTCGCGAATTGTAATCTTACTGACGCAATTTTTATTACTCCCTTCGCTCGCGAAGCAATATTGGACGATTAAATATTTTCATTGATATTTTTGCATAAATGCAGGCATTTTTTTGTAACACAGTAGATCGTGTGTTAAAGAAAGATTTAACGATCGTTCGAAAGAGCCGAAATCGTCCGAAGGTTATCGTCCTCGTCACTCAATACAATAAATATAGTAAGCAGTTAATGATTTTTTTGTTTGCTGCTTGGCCGGTATAACTTGTTTCTTTTTTCGCCTAACATTGAGAAAAGGTCAAGAGGTCATCGCAGTGTATAAACGCACGAGATAAACACGCCGGATAAATTGGTACGGTGAAATCAACCGAGATTAATTGAAGTATTTCGATCGCAGAACTTGGCCGAGAAAAAATTACTTATCTGGTTCGATTTGTTTACTCTCGAATTGTAATCTTACTGACGCAATTTTTATTACTCCCTTCGCTCGCGAAGCAATATTGGACAACTAAATATTTTCATTGATTTTTTTGCATAAATGCAGGCATTTTTTTGTAACACAGTAGATCGTGTGTTAAAGAAAGATTTAACGATCGTTCGAAAGAGCCGAAATCGTCCGAAGGTTATCGTCCTCGTCACTCAATACAATAAATATAGTAAGCAGTTGGTGATTTTTTTGTTTGCTGCTTGGCCGGTATAACTTGTTTCTTTTTTCGCCTAACATTGAGAAAAGGTCAAGAGGTCATCGCAGTGTATAAACGCACGAGATAAACACGCCGGATAAATTGGTACGGTGAAATCAACCGAGATTAATTGAAGTATTTCGATCGCAGAACTTGGCCGAAAAAAAATTACTTATCTGCTTCGATTTGTTTACTCTCGAATTGTAATCTTACTGACGCAATTTTTATTACTCCCTTCGCTCGCGAAGCAATATTGGACGACCAAATATTTTCATTGATATTTTTGCATAAATGCAGGCATTTTTTTGTAACACAGTAGATCGTGTGTTAAAGAAAGATTTAACGATCGTTCGAAAGAGCCGAAATCGTCTGAAGGTTATCGTCCTCGTCACTCAATACAATAAATATAGTAAGCAGTTAATGATTTTTTTGTTTGCTGCTTGGCCGGTATAACTTGTTTCTTTTTTCGCCTAACATTGAGAAAAGGTCAAGACGTCATCGCAGTGTATAAACGCACGAGATAAACACGCCGGATAAATTGGTACGGTGAAATCAACCGAGATTAATTAAAGTATTTCGATCGCAGAACTTGGCCGAAAAAAAATTACTTATCTGGTTCGATTTGTTTACTCTCGAATTGTAATCTTACTGACGCAATTTTTATTACTCCCTTCGCTCGCGAAGCAATATTGGACGACTAAATATTTTCATTGATTTTTTTGCATAAATGCAGGCATTTTTTTGTAACACAGTAGATCGTGTGTTAAAGAAAGATTTAACGATCGTTCGAAAGAGCCGAAATCGCCTCAATGTCATCGTCCCGTCATTCAATATAATAAATATAATAAGGAGTTTTTTTTTTGTTTGCTGCTTAGTCGGTATAATTTGTTTTTTTTTTCGTCTAACAGTGAGAAAAGGCCAACAGTTCATCGCAGTAGATAAACGGACGAGGAATAATGATTAATTACATTTTTTTTTTCCCCCTCACGGGATTGCGCAAGGGAATAAACTTTTGCGAAAAAATTTAACCGACAGTCATGCGGAGGAAAAAAAAATGGGGGGGGGGGAGAAATATATATATATATATATAAAACAAAAGCTACCTTGAACGAAAGATTGACATTTTTTTTGTTCCTCCACGAGATTGCGCAATGGACTAAATTGCTTTACGAGCAAGCTTTAGCCGACGTTCGTGCGAGGTTGTAAAAAAATTAAGTTAATTAAAAAAAAAAAAGTAAATATAAACTATCATCGAACGACAGAACGAATTTTTTATTTATTTTTTTTTCCTTCGCGTAATTGTTTTAAAATCGTTGTACGAAAGAATCTTGACTCTCGCTCATGCTAAGTGTACAAAAAAAAAGATAGAGAAAAAAAATAACTGTAATATTACAAGTGCGATATTTAACTCGTAAAAAAAAAAAAAAAATTCTTCGTAAAAAAAAACAAAGTCGTGACCTTTCGTAAATAACCGAGCCGACGCTGCTCGAGCGAGCGCGAGTAAACGTAGCGCGTAAACAAAGCTCTTCGTAAACTTACTGGCAACTCGGGTCCGCGTGCGAAATGCACGAAACTCGAGCGACACGTTCGTTTCAAAACGTCCGACGAACGAACTCACCGACTGCGTATTTTATTCACGAAAAAAAAAAAATAAAACCCGAAAATACAAGCAAACAATAAAATCGCTCGCGCAAGCCGTAGCGAGCTCGGCATATGTACGAAGTGTATCTCGGACGCGTGCCTCTCTCGATCGAGTGCCCTCGAATGGTCTGGCGAGGGAAGGAGTCGCCGGCTCGCCGCGGGCCTTCGTACGGCACGAAAGCGAAAGGGATCTCTCGCTTTCGTTCCACGCCAAACGGGCTTTCTGCCTTCTTTCTCGCCGATTACGGTAATACGTTGAATAATAATCGAGACACCGCACACGCGGTGAAGCTCCTCGTGGGCTAACAAAAAAAAAAAAAAAAACAACAACAACAACAACAACAAACCACGCACATAAACGAATGTCGAACTAACTAAATTGAAGAATCGATTCGTCGGAGAAATGCGACGGATAAAATTATAAAAATTATAAAAATTATAACGTCGTTTTTGTAAAAATTATAACGTCGTGTTTTATAAAAATTGTAACTTCGTTATTATGAAAATAGCAACGTCGTTATTATAAAAATTATAACGTCGTTATTATAAAAATTATAACTTCGGTTCTATCGAAAAATAACGCCCTTTTCATTTTTTTTTTTTTTTTTTTTTTCTTTAAATTGTACAGCCGTTTTCACTTTAAAAAATGATAAAGCCATTTTAACTTTAGAAAATTGTAAAGCCTTTTTCATTTCCGTTTAATTCTAAGACCGTTTTTTTTTTTTTTTTTATTTTTCGTCCCAGTAACAACATCGTTATAAAGCTATAGGATAGCGTTGCGTGCGCTCGCTAAACTTACCAGTGCGTTATTCCAGCGACGACTAAACTGAACTACCCACTATCTCGCGGCTGTGGTGACCCTCTTGTCGAAGAGCTCGCAACAGAACTCGCTGCCAATCGTCGGGAAACAGTGCCACCACTTCACGTCCTCCACCTCCTACCGTATCAACGTACAGCATCGTCGTTGACCGGACGATCGGCCGAAGGAGCTTTCGCACGAATTCTTCACACAACGTCGTGAACGAAAGACAAAAAAAAAAAAAAAAAATGAAAAGAAAAGACGAGCCTCAAAATTGTCCGGATATGCGCTAGAGTCTGTATTTCACGCCCGACGAAATACCGAGCTGCAATGTTTTGCTACTGCGTATTTGCTTGTCCATATGACGACGATGAAGCCCGCTGTTCGTCCGGCTCTGCCGTCCATTATAACTCGACTCGGTGTGCTCTATGCGTGCTTTATTGGACGAATACATGACGAATGCACCACATCTTCGCGTGTTATCGCTGCTCACGCGTATCAGTGCTGCATCACCGCATTGTCGGTACTGCGCAGTGTTTATTTTTCCAGTGAGCGAGAGTCTTCCGAAAAATTTCTAAGCCGACGATAATTCATCGAGCGACGGTAAAGAATTTATCGAGACTCGTAGCCGATATTCCGAGAGCGAGGCCACTTTACTTTTTTTTTTTTTTTTTTTCATTTCCATCGAAACTTCTATTTTTTTTTGTTGTTTTTCTGCAGGGGCTTTTAGAGTATCGTTCGAACAGTTAATCATTAACGTAGCTTAGATACGCAGTTAATTACCATTCTTTATCGACGACAAGAAAAAAAAAAATGCATTGATTTGTCGAGCATTTTTTTTTTTTGCTTTGTAAAAAAAGAATCGTTATTATTCATTTTGTAAAAAAAAAAAAAAAAAAAAAAAAAAAAAAAAAAAAAAATCGCCTCCCGTGTGAGAATAAGAAACTTGAGCAGCGTAGTTTCCACCTGGCCGTCAAACTTGGCTTCCATCGACCGTCTCTTCCACCCTCTATTCACACGCGGAACGCGCATGCAAGCAATCTCGCTTGCGCTCTATATAGATTGAACATACGAGCCGGCTGTACCTTGCATAATATATTAAACTCATATGCGCGTAGACCAGCGCCGCGTTGCAAACGGGCTCTCGTATATACCACCGATCAACTGTATCAATTACGAAACTTTGCCAGAGGCGCCTATCGCCAACTTGGACGTAGTTTGTCTATAATACATCGAAGATTCATCTGTAACGTGCTACGAGAATAAATTAAAGTGCTTGTTGTTTTTCTATTTGCCTATATTTTACGAGTATTCATACGTGACGACAGCGATAAATTTTCCGGAGTCGACTGTCTCATCCGCTCGCGATCGTAAAGAGCTGGAGAAATTAAAAGTCGAGTAGACGAGAGCGGGGCAAGACGGGACAGTGGGGCAAACATGATGTCCAGCGAATGTCCCTAAAAAATTGCCATGATTTTTTAAATGATTTTTTTTTTCATGATTTTTTAAATGACTTTTTAAATGATTTTTTAAATGATTTTTTAAATGATTTTTTAAATGATTTTTTAAATGATTTTTTAAATGATTTTTTAAATGATTTTTAAAATGATTTTTTAAATGATTTTTTTTTCATGATTTTTTAAATGATTTTTTAAATGATTTTTTAAATGATTTTTTAAATGATTTTTTAAATGATTTTTTAAATGATTTTTTTAATGATTTTTTAAATGATTTTTTAAATGATTTTTTAAATGATTTTTTTAATGATTTTTTAAATGATTTTTTAAATGATTTTTTAAATGATTTTTTAAATGATTTTTTTAATGATTTTTTTAATGATTTTTTAAATGATTTTTTAAATGATTTTTTTAATGATTTTTTTAATGATTTTTTAAATGATTTTTTAAATGATTTTTTTAATGATTTTTTTAATGATTTTTTAAATGATTTTTTAAATGATTTTTCCATGACTACTCCAAACCATTCAAGGATACATATAAGAGACAAAATTAGTCGAAAATTGGCATGAAAATAAAACGTATTTATTATCTATTTTGGTGAGTGTAAGCGGGAGCCGGTCCCGCCGCTGTGAATGAAATCGAGGTTCTAGTGTATATTCGTAACTCTCAGCGGGAAAGAGAGTCAATGACGATGAACAACCAGTTTTAGATGGACGCTGATATTTCACATTTCAAAATAAATACCGTGAATTCCACTATTGCTCGTTCGATTGCTTTTAAAAGCTCAATAGTAAAATGAGGAAAAAAAGTGATTTTTTTTTTTTTTCAAAAGTCTGGACGAATGGTTTGTTGAAAACAAATATTGTAAAAATCGTGGCGCGAGAAATATATATTTAAATAAATAAGAGAGCACAAAGTCCAAAGATTATCGAACGACGGATCGATGTCCCAAGAAAAGATATTCAAATGTAACATTTTTTTCATTGTGACAGAATTCCCAACACATATGTGCCTCGCGGGCAGAAAGGAAGCCGGTTTCGTAAGTGGAAGGGGAAGCGCGAGCTGATGCGCTCGCTCGGTCGACTCACGGACAATTCATTTCAGGCCCCCGAGGCGCTTCTGGTTATAATGCAACATGTATACAAGATGTCAGGTGGCATAAACGGTAGCAATTAGCAACACTGTACAAGCAGTCATTACCGCTGCTTTGGATTTTTTAATCGCTGTCTTATTACAGTTATTGCAGCGCGACAGCTTTTCCATGTTTTTTTTCTCTTTTTTCTCTTTATTTTTTGTCCTCATAGAGGAGGCTTTGTTTTGGTAAAAAAAAAAAAAATTTCGATATTTCAATGACAATATGTTCAGAATGCTCCAAAACGTCGATAAATCACATTCAGAAAAAAATGTCCGGATGTACGTGTGAGCGTGAATCAGAAGCGAAAAATTCAAACCGCTGTAACTCGAGAATATTCCGACAGATTAAAGCTGAAATTTCGCACACAGTATGTTTGGATAATTGTCAATGTTTCTGCAAAATTTCATCCAGAAATGTGTTGGTTTTTTTTTGTAGGCCATTTTTTATTTCTCAAAGAATGTCGGTTCGTGCTCTACAACTCAACATTTTTTAGCTATCTGGCTAATTTTCATAACCCTTCCTCGTCACAGCTGAAAGTTGAAAGTTAAAGTTCTTATAACACTTTTTCATAATGTCCCTTTGGTCGCAAAGCTTCCTCATAGAAGAAGCTTTACAAATAAAGGGACATGAGAAAGTGTTATAAAAATGTCAATAATAATAATAATAATAATAATAATAATAATAATAATAATAATAATAATAATAATAATAATAATAATAATAATAATAATAATAATAATAATAATAATAATAATAATACGACTATTTTGTGAGCACACTATATTATCATTGTCAGTGCGAGAGCATCGGCAATGAACTCTCGGGGAGAATATACAAAAGTTCAACGTCAAAGATTATCGGACAACGCATCTGTAGATCATGACAAAAACATTTTCTCGAAAGTGATTTTGAGAAAAAAAGTATCGAGCACGAAATTCCATTCAGTTTCGCTGTGCGCGCGTCTTTCCCAGGGACGCATATACACGCGTCTTTCCCAGGGCCACATAAAAATCCCTGCAGCATAATGGTATGCGATTACGAAATGAAGGAGATATATATATATATATATATAGTATATGAATTAGGGAGATAGTCGTGTATTTCTGTACGGTATTATATGGATTGTAGAGCACGCAACAGGTTTAGGTTTTTTTTTTTTTTTTTTATATCTCTCTGAAGGAATGACTATAAACTCCTTTAAAATATTTATCATCGTTTTCAAGTGTGACCATAATTAAGTCTCCCAACAGGTTTGTCCGCGTCACTTTCGTCGATATGCCAAAGAGTGTCGAACAATTAGCAAACCTTCTCGAGCTTAAGAGCGAAGCCTTTATCACTCGACAAATGAACGAATGACGCAAGTACATTTAAGTAAGAAATGCACTAATACAATAATTTCTCCGTTAACGGAACCGATAAACTTTCACAATGAAACTCATCGATATTTGCCTATAAAATCGTCGATACCTCGCGTGTGAATGAGAAGAACGTGCGACAAAAAAAAAATAAATAAATTTAAAAAAACTTAAACGAAAATCAATTTCACTCGTTGTAACACCGTAAGATTTTACGAAAGGAAAAAAATCTTTGAAATCAATGGTTCATGGTATCGAGAACTTGTCTATCGCCAACATGATGTCCAGCCTTGAAGTCCTTGAAGTCCTTGAAGTCTTGGAATTGTCCTCGAATTTTGCCCATCCTTGAAAAAGTCCCGGAATGTCCTTGAATTTTTTATTTCCACATAAAATTTGATCTTCTTTCAAGATATATAACTATACCGTACACCGTACTATACCGTGCTATAATATATAACGTATATATACTATACGTTAGTTATAAATATATAACTAACTATAACTATATATAAATATATAATATTACTAACGACCATCCTAAAAAAATGTGTATCTCAGATTCGCTGAGACACCCATAGATATATATACATTCGTGCATAATGAATATTTTTTCAACCGATCCCAACGTAAACGAAAACGATTATTGAATTAAATGCTATTTAGTATGTCGCGGGTGATAGGCACATTTTTATTTTTTATAAATGTACCAACGCAACCTTTAAATGTCTTGGAAATTGTTCCTGAATCTCCTTGAATGTCCTGGAATATCGTCAGGATTTTTTACTGGACGCCATGGCCAAAAATTCCATTAAAAAGGTATATTTTATAATACCGCCTTATATCAAGGTTTATCAAGAGCCGCGGTAGCGTCTCGACGCCGAGTACTTTAAAAAAAATGTTGGCGTTTTTATAATTATATTTTATAATTTATAGTTATATTGCATAAACAGGCATGTTGGCACTGGTGTTTAGTAGGTTATGTTCCCCAGGGTGCGAGTCAGCGAAAGATCAAAAAGGTTACGGAAAGACACACGTTCGTGACAGCTCGTCGGTACAGTAGAGCCTTGATTATCCGAACCGCGGTCTTACGGACAGATCGCGGCACTTCTATACCGTCCGCACGGAGCCACTTGTGCTCGAAATGAAGCGAATACGGCAGTCAAACCAGCCCGAATTATGATCATTATTATATCCGCGCATGCCCAATTCGTTAAAACTCGAAGTGTCGTGTAAATATAAATTTTCCATCTCCTGCACACAACATTGGACACAAATATTGTCGCATGCCATCAAACATTATTTACTAATGAGACTGCGACAATATTTGCAGCGAGCAAAAAAAAATGATAATGAAAAAGCAGAGTGCTGTTAAAAAGAAACATACTCATAGCACTTGATAGATTGTAATAATACATTCAAATACACATTGAATAGTGTTGCTTCTTTTTTAAGCCTACCTTAAAACTTCGAATTTAGTAATTACTTTTATTTGTCTTTTTTTTTAATTTTATTTTATGGAATAATAGATTGATTGGTTGGTAGATTCGATTGTAATCGCGTTGAGTGAAGTAGTGAGCGCGCGTTTGCGCATGCGTGTAGATAAAACAGAGACCCGAGCTGGCCGCCATGTTGCCTTCAATCGTGGCACGCTTTTGCCCGGCGACGACAGCGACCTGCCTGTTTTCCCGGCTTTCCCAAGCAGTGTTACCGATGCTGCCAGCACAGTGATGCCAGATCGGCGGGAAATTTCCCTCGGAGGGAATTTTGACCCCCCACTCCGCCGCCCGAGGCAATAAAAATTCCCGCGTGTAGGCCCCGCTCATTGTTTGCCAGCCGTGCCTGCGCATGCGTGTTGTACCAGTCTGTGCCTGGCTTCGAATTTAGGTGTATCTTCAAAAAATTAACTTTGGCAATTTGTGACATCTAAATTATTGGTTTAAGAGAAAAATTGGTAAGGACTTTTTTGTTCGTTTTTGATTGTATAACACCGCATTTTCTTAATTTCTTTTATTTATTTTTTTTAGCTGATTTTCATAAATTTTATATTTTTCCAAGTTCCCACGATTTAAATAAGGAAGTAAAAAGAAATTCTTGCGCCTTTATTTTTCTACTTTCAATTCTACACCAAGGCATTTTTTCAAAAAAAATTAGATTTCAAAAAAAATGCTTTGGTATAGAATTGAAAGTGGAAGAAGAATGTTACATTTTTTTTGCCAAAATATAACATTTACAAGACGTAGCTTTCAAAAATTTTCATATCGTTTCTCATAAAAGTTTAAATTTGAAATTTGCATGTATATATGACATCCAGTATATAAAACCCATATATAAACGAAACTCAAAAAAAAACAAATCCAAAAATAAGAAACCGAAAGAAAACCAGGCCCAAAAAAACCAAACCCCAAAAAGGGGGTTTGAAACCCCTCTCCCCCCTGTCCCGCCCCGCCAAAAACCAAAAAAAGTCAGTCTGAGACTTACCCACCTAACCATTATAGAAAAAATGCATTAACAAAAACTTGGCGAAAAACACAAAAAAAAAAACCCCAAGAAAAAAAGAAACTAAAAAAAAACCAAACCCAGAGAAGGGGCTTTGAAACCCCTCTCGCCCCCCCCCCCCCCCCACCACCAGCCGCCCTGCCTCTTTCATCCTTCCTTTTAATTTCTTTTTTTGCGTTTCTTTTTTTTTTTTAAGGGTTTTGTTGTGTTTTTCGTCAAGTTTTTTTTAACGCATTTTTCTATGATCGTTGGCTGGGTAAGTCTCAGACTGATTTTTTTTGGTTTTTGGCGGGGCGGGACAGAGGGGGACAGGGGTTTCAACCCTCCTTTTTGGGGCACGGTTTTATTTGGGCTTGTTTTCTTTGTTTTTTTTTTGGGTTTCTTTTTTTCTTGGGGTTTTTTTGTGTGTTTTCGCCAAGTTTTTTTTAATACATTTTTTCTATAACCAGAAAACGAAACCCAAAGAAAACCAAGCCCAAAAAGCCAAACCCAAAAAATGGTCTTTGAAACCCCTGTCCCTCTCCCCCCTTCCCCGCCCCGACTCTTTCTTCCTTTTGGTTTCTTTTTTTTGGGTTTGGTTTTTTTTTGGGTTTCTTTTTCCTTGGGTTTTTTTTTTTGTGTTTCTCGCCAAGATTTTTTAATGCATTTTTTCCAGATCAAAAAAGAAACCCAAAAGAAACCAAATTCAAAAAAAAGAAACCCAAAGAAAACCAAGCCCAAAAAACCAAACTCAAAAAAGGTCTTTGAAACCCCTCTCCCCCTCCCCCCTGCCCGCCCTGCCTCTTTCTTCCTTTTGGTTTCTTTTTTTGGGTTTCTTTTTTTTGGGTTTCTTTTTGTGGGTTTCTTTTTTTTGGGTTTCTTTTTTTTGGGTTTCTTTTTTTTGGGTTTCTTTTTTTTGGGTTTCTTTTTTTTTAGTTTCTTTTCTTGGGTTTCTTTTTTTTTTTGGGGGTTTTCTTGTTCTTTTTTCGCATTTTTTTCCCAAGTTTTTTTTTATGCATTTTTTTTATGATGGCTGGCTGGGTAAGTCTCAAGCTGCCTTTTTTGGTTTTCTGTAACCCGAAACAAAACAAAAAATTAAATAAAAAAATTAACCATCCATCCACCGAACCATTCATCCATCTATTTATTTATTTAGCAATTAATAAATATAACGCGTAGGCTGTGCCTACGCGCTATATTTATATATACGATAGGCACCGCCCACTGGCGACCACCGGCGCGCGGCGGTGGGGGGAGCGCGGCGAGCGTGCGGGAATTTTCGGAGGGAGCATCTGGCATCACTGGTCTAGCAGAAGCTCGGAGAAGTCAGAGAAAAACACATGTCTCCTGACAGCTCGTCGGTGATGAATTTATCCGATACAATGGACGAGAATTTGTTACAATTGTTGAATGAACTGAGAATTCTCAAGAACGCCGGTGAGCTCGACGACGAGGAGAGCCTCGCCAATCAGCAGACGCTCTGGAGAAACAGACTGGAGTACGACGTGCTGGAATCGTGCCTGAGGCATCACGAGGAAGAAGTGTGTATCGGTGAATGAAAGTATTATCGAAAAATTTGTAGCCGCCGTCAACGTGTTGCCTCTGTTAAATTCGCAGATAAGACTCGTAACGCTCGCCGTTTTGGTAGAGTCGAAGAAAAGCACGCAGGCCTTCGGCAAGATCGAATTGGACATCGTGACCAGATTTCTGAGATACAATTTGGGGGAGAGATTGGAATATGTGCCGCTGATTGAAAAGGTAACACGAACTTTAGCAGTACGCAAGGTACAATCTGAAACACACGGACGGGAAATAAAATGATAGCCTTCCGTGTAATGTTTCATTGACAAAGCGACTATATATTATTTTTGTATCGTAGATAATTTAATATATTGCTGTCGCATTGTTCACTTTTTTTAGTGCTTTTTTTCTCAGAAAATATTAGTAAATTGTATTATATATATTTACTGTAACTATGCAATTTACAGTGGTAAATTTTAAAGTTGCAGTGAACTACAGTAGAACCTCGATTATCCGAACTTCTATAATCCGAACAAGAATTTATTTTATCCGAACCTTTATTATTGGAACCATGGCGCAAAATTTTGTTGTTACATATCGTCAAGCGTTACTTTATTGCAGGCGTGTGTAAGTTTGTATCATGCGCTTATATGACCAAAAATTGATGATTTTATCAAAAAGAATGCTTAAAGTAAGCGTTTAATAATATGTTCCAAAGTGTATATATAATGTTTGTATGTGAATTTATATCTATTTGTTTATTTTACGGGATGAACCCTTTTACATATTTTATAATTAAAAAAAAAACTCATATTTGTTACGTATGTTATTATTATAATATAATCCGAACTGGTCTCAGCCCCAATTGGTTTGCAGAATCGAGGTTCTACTGTATATTATGGTAGAACTGTTAATGTCATTAAATCATTTTCATTGATTTAATTTGTATATTCGTTGCTGCAGGCGCTGAAGCGTATCAAGGAGAGCCTGGCGGTTCTACGCCGGCACGTGGCCAGGGACGAGAAGATCAAAGAATACGAGAATCAAGTTGATACCGCTTACGAGCTGTACAAGAAACTTCGAAAGGAGGCAGCTCGGATGGCTGAGGAATCTCTGGTTCTCATAGATGTCTACAGAATTTTTTTTCTAAATTTTCGTGAAATTTGCATCCAGGGTCTCTGTCCCGGATCGACTCATATCCGCAAGCGTTCGAGCCTGCAGATGCTACAGCTGGGACAGGAATTTTTGGATCAGGAATTCGCGGACTCGGTTTGGAGCAAGGAGCAAGCGGACAGACTGTTCGAGTGTCTTCTACTCGACACTTACGAGACTAACAAGGAGACAATATACAAAATCGCGAGAGGCATCGACCCGAGCCTCTTCGGATTGGACGACGCGACGAGAGTCCGCGAAATTATCGACGTGGCTCTGGACTTGGGAAATTGCATAAGACCGATCGACAGTATAACCGCGTCGTACATGCTGAAAATTTGTCTGCTGTCGCCCGTGATACAGGATGTACTTTCAAGTTATACGAATTTCGAAGATTTGCCCGCGGAAACTGCCGAACAGGCGACTCTACGATTGATCGCGATCGTGGTAGATCGTTTGAAGGTAAATCGAAGGGAAAAACTATCATTCGCCCGGTAAAGAAGGTTCGTACATTCAACGAAGATCTCTTTTCATTAATAGTCCACAATTTTTGTCATTTCCTTCCGACGAATCGTATTTTTAACTTAAAAAAAAGTTATAAAATTGCGAAGAAAAACATTTTTAAAAAGAGATTTTCGTTGAATGTACAAAACTTTTTTACTGCCCGCCGTAGTTTACGTATATCGATGCGAATAATACAGAGATGATTTTTCAGGACCCGCTGAAATTAGCCGAGGAAAATATCGTGACTGCTTCCGGTAAACACTCGCTCTACGGCTACCTGTTCTGCATAAGAAATCTACTGGGCATCTGCGATCTCGGGTAATTAAAAAACAAAATCTTCGAAAAGTCAAACATCAAGGTTGTCTCCGTCACTTTGAATTGACATTCGAATGGGCCTTTTTCCGCGAACAGGAAAGTCGTCAAGCAAAATCCCGAGGCATGGACGCGTACGATTGGCGAAGTGATCAAGATCTCCTTCCGTCTGAACCACGCTGTCTCGCAGATCGTCAACAACTCCTCGCCGGAAGGACACTTCCCAATGGACATGGAGTCGAGCACTTTGAGCCCCGTTCTTCCGGAAGCGGGGCTAACCACAGTCACACCGCAAATGGTGCTTCTCTGTTCGTGGCGAACAGTCAAGGAAGTTAGTCTTCTCTTCGGCTATTTGTCGGCGAAGTCACCGATAGTCGGTGAAAAGCCTGCCGCGGGTCTTCTGAACGAGAAGCAGTTGGTGCAGATTGGTGAGCATTTGGTAACTCTTCTATTCGAGACGAAACACAGAGGTGCTTTCGAACAGGCGCACGTCGGCTTCGGACAATTGTGCACGCGACTGTGGAGATTGAATCAGGAGAGTCTGAAGAAGTTGCCGAAAATTTGGCTTCATCACTTGCTGCTCGCCGTCTCAGGATTGTCGCCGGGTAATGCCAAGTTGTGCGCGACGAGGAGAAGCGCGGGCGTTCCATTCATGGTGCAGGTACAGTCATTGTTACGACTGTCGATTCGATGCTGTCGTATTCGAAATCGAATCAGATTTTGTTTCGGCTTTTTCTCAGGCGCTCGTATCTTCCGATCCGTTCGTTCAAAGCAATGCCTCGGCGGCCGTGTTTCATTCGATAATGAAAATCTTACTTGGCTTCACCGACCTCGAGGAGGGCAGCGACTTATCGGCGACGACTAAATCTCTCATGTACGAGGAAACGATATTTACCGATCTGCAGGACACGGACAACAAGAATGACGAGAGCCTCGATGGCTCGAACAACAAGATTAATCAGGAAACTATAACGGAGATAAAGACTCACGCTCTGAATATCCTCCGAGCTCTGTTCAAGCACGCGCAGCTCGGCGATCTGGCGAGGACTTACGCTGCGGATGGACTGAGCGCTGCGATTAGGAGCTACGATGGGAAAACTTGGGCAGTGAGTCGAAACGATATTTTTTGTTCTTACAATCGATCTGCAAGTTTGGAATTTATTGTTGCTTTTTTTCTAATTGCAGGAACGCAACGCCGCGACGCTGTTATTCAGTTCTCTCATAACACGAATATTCGGTGTGCAGAGAACCAAGGATCACGTTAACTTGACCCTGCACAATACAATGAACGGACGAATATTCTTTGAGAGGTATCCGAGCCTTTTGCCGTTCATGCTCAACGAGCTGCAAGCTTTCGTCGACTCGAGCGATACTCTCATAAAACCTAGCGTTCAATCTATTCTCCTTCTTCTGTCGAGACTCCATCCTAGTTGTAATTCGGACGACGCAGACTCCAAATGGAAGGTACGTTTAGTAATATAATTTTTTTTAAACGGGCTAATTTATTACAAATTTGAGGTGAGACTGCGGCGATGGAAGAACAGAAATGTTATTTAACTGCAACTACGAGCGACCAATCGGGACGTTTGTAAGGTGGAGACTAATGTGCGTACTCTTATATATTCACTTTGACGCTTCGGCCAAATTGCTGGCACTCTTCAGACATTTATTTATTCCTATAATCACATATAATAATCAGACAATTATTTTAAACACTTGTTTCCTTACTATTTTGTTTCTCTACAATTTGTATATTAATTCATAGTCACTCTTATAATAAATCAACCGAAATCTCGTTCACAAATATTATATAGATAATGGATTGATTTATTATAAGAATTACTATTAGTTAACATAAACATTGTATAGAAACAAAATAGTAAAGAAATAAATGTCTAAAATAATTATCTGATTATTATAAGTAATTATAGGAAGAAATACATTACTGAAGAGGGTCAGCCATTTGGCCGAAATGTCAAAATGAAGATGCAAGAGTAGGCACATTATTTATTCTCCACTTAACAAATGTGCCGATTGGTCGTTCATAGCCACAGTTACACAACAACAAACTAGTAACGCTTGGAACTCGTTACCAGTGTGTGCAATTGCAGCAGAGTCATTATTTTTAACAACAAAATCGATTTATACGTTTTTACGTCAAGAGCATTTATATAGAAGCAGATACAAAAGTGTAAAACTTTCTTTCTGTAGACGAATAATAATAATAATGTATTGCTATTTTTGTTTTTATAGATCGAAGAATTTATCAAATTGGTTTCGGCATGCGCCAAGAGCAAAGTGTACAAGACTCGGGAGTTAGCAGCGCGAGCTTTGGTGTCTCTGCTGACGGAGAAAACAGTGTACACTGTCGTCGTCGAGCTATTCGAGACGATTTTGCTGGGTCGAACCGAGGGCCTATCTTTCAACGCCCTTCACGGTTACATGCTTCAAGTTCTCGAGATAATGAGGAGCTGGAAATTCGCGATATCGCAGGTGCGACGAATGTGCGTCGAAAGCTTTCTCGCCGGTTCACGCTGGATCGTGGAGAATCTCCAGAGCAACAACGACAGATCGGCCTGCTTTCCATTGGCAACGGCTTACGTGACCGCTCTGCGCGAGCTCGTGAAGACCGGCTGGGACTTCGTCGAATTGGAGAATGCGTTCGATCGTCTCGTGCCGCATTTGAACATGTCGAGGATTCTGAAGCAACGACCGGGTCGCGAGATCTACGAGCTCGCCGTCGCGAAGTTCTTCGTTACCACGATGAAGTATCGGGTATGCGTGCCCAAACATCGCGACGACAGCTCCGACTCGCTCGCCGTAAAGTGGAATTCGATTATCTCGCACGGCAACGTTCAAGTCCAGATCGTCGGATGGTCGGGCGTGACCGGAATAATCGACAAAAATTCGAGCAAAAAATGCATCGATGTCGCGATATTCGCGGCGCTCAACAATATCATCGGTAAAATTTTGGACCCGGACCTCCAGGACGTCGTGTACGATTTTTTGTACACGGTTCTCGTTGAATCGGACGAGGACGGTCCGTTCGAGCTCAACAGTCACAGTCTCGGCATTCTGTGCAGCTTCGTCGTTACCGTTCTCGTTTCGCACATGGAGAGTGGAAACTTTCAGGAGAGTCCCAGCTTCATGAGACTGCTCGGTAAAGCTTACGGAAAATTGCCGCAAAGTTACAAGGTACCGTTAATTAATTATCTAAAAGAAAAACGATCAACTATCTTACACAGTAAAAAAGATTTGTACATTTAACAAACCTTTTTTGTCCACAAACGTCAACGATTATTTCGTTGTTAATATTACAAAAAGTATTCGTAAAATTGACAGACATTTTTCTAAAATGGACAAGATTTTTTTGGAAATTTAACAAGAAAAGAATTGTGGACGTTTGTGGACAAGAAACGTTGGTACCATTTTTACTGTTTACCGAGATCAAAATAATATTTAATCGATATATTTTTGGTTTTCGTTCAGGACGAATATTTGTCTGTCGACTACAAACGGACCATCTACAAGACGTTTCTCGATAACACGTGGATGGGATCGGCGGATACCGGCTGCAGAATAGCTATTTCCACCGTCATGCGCGATCTTTTCGTCGAAGCGACAAATTCGCATGCAGATTACTGTGAGTAAAAATCGCAAACGGCAAAAATTAGAGACCGTTAATCGGGGAGTTATCGAACGATTTTTTACAGGTTTATCGTTGGATTGGTGGACGTCTCTTTTGAATTTACTCGTCGACGACAACACGGAAGTCAGAAATCAGGCGTCCCTGGTAGTCTGCAAGATCGAACCGTCCACGAGGCTCGAATGTATTTCCGGTATAATGGATACATTTTTCGAAAAATTTTGTCGATCTGCGATCTCGGAGCCGAGCGTAGTTTTCGCCGCTCTTTTCGTATGGAGTACGTCGCTGTCCGGGGATGCTGATTACGAGATGGACGATTCCGACGTGAGTTGACTTTTATTTCTGCTCTATACATGCGGCATTCCCTACCACTTCGACCCTTCACGTCTTGGATTGGGACCGCGATTTTTTATATGACTGAACTAAGTCGCAAAAACACTCCGATTTTTTATGAGATTCTTAAAAATTGATCATAATTATTTTAAGCAAAATAGATGAACTTATTGATCGTCACAATTTAAAAATCTGAAAATATCCCAAAAAATACGGCGTTATCCATAATCGACTGATTTCTTATTGTAACTTTTTTCAATGCTTTTCAGGAAAAAAAATAATCGAAGTTAAAATAGAATAGAAATTAAAGAAATTAGGAAAAATAAAGTAGAACTTAAAATTTTTTATACACGATACAAGATTTTTCAAATTTTTAAATTATGGCGATCAGTAAGTTCATTTTTTTAATCGTGAGTAATTACAAACAATTTTTTTTAATGTAATAAAAAACCTGAGTGTCTGGGAGTTCAGTCATATAAAAAACCGCGGTCTCAATCCAAGGTGCGAATCGTTAGACCGAGGTCGAAATGGTACGGAATGCCCCACACACACATATATATACACACATCTATGCAAACCCGCAAAAAATGGTATTAATTTTTATTACGAAAAATGATTTTCCCAGGTATTCAACAAGTGTTACAACTACGAAATATTCGAGCCTCTCCGGATATCGGATCTGTGCAATCGCCAGTTAGAGTCTCTGCTCGGGAGTTGTTCGATGGACGACCCGTTTCCGGCGGAAGTGCTTCGCTGGTTGGGCGAGAGATTGCCGAACGTCGACCAATCGAACTTCGCGACTCCCTGCGAGCTAGTGAGGCAATACCGAAAGACTGTACCTGTTATCGTTGCGAAACTCGACGAAATAATAGATCCAACGCACAACGACAAATTGCTTCAAGCATTGGCTTACGAGAGATTCGCGTCGATCGTCGTAAACGGCGCTTGTCCGAGCTGAGTCACGAGAGCGAGGGCTTTCACGGGATTTACGACCGCGTAGACTCGAGGCGAAGAGCGAAGTTCAGTTTGGGTTAATAGGAAAAAGCAGGAGAGATAGCCAGAAGAGAAAACGTCACGTAGTTAAACCGGACGGTACTTACCACCGAGACTGTTTACTCTATTATTCATTCCATCGGAATCGTCAGAGAGCGCGCCGGGTTGCGTCGCTCGACGACTGTAGTTGGTTGCATTTACAGCGGCAAGTGGCGCCAATTCGTCGTTGAATAAATAACGTACATATCCTCTCTCTTTCTCTGTCGACACTCACGGGTCGCTCTTTTATAGCCAGGGCTTTTCCTCACTAAATAATATATAGCCGGGCAACGAGGATTGAGCTACGCACAGAACGGCACACAAACTTTATCATTTCAGGCGCTTCTTATTCGCGCACATCGAGATTTTCCCGATTTACGATCGGGCGTCTTTTTCAGGTATGCACAGGAAGAGTAGTTGCGGATACGCAAATCGCGCCTCGAAAAATAAGAATAACGATCCTACCTCGGAGTCCGAAGTTTATCGCCCCCCCCCCCCCGGAAAATCATACTCGGCCCTTCTGCACGGAATTCACGGTATTCAACACCGTTTGCCGGATGATTCATGGCTCGAGTTTGTAAATAAAAATCTACGAGCGACTTACAGCGGATATCGAGGCGAACGCGTGTTGCACCTCGAGACTCGACTCATTACTGAAGCACTCGAGAATGATGGAAAACCGAGCGCGGGAAGGGGGGAGGGATACAGAGTGCTTTTTTTCCGTTGAATTAAAAGTTAGCCTCTCGATCCTCCCCCCTCCGCTCCACCGAGCTTGCCGGCGTGTTGTTGCCCGAGCGTACGAAAAGTCGAAGAGAGTAGCGGGAAAAAAAAAAAAACGCGCGCGGTTAAAACGCGCGAGAGCAAGAGCGCCTCTCGAGGGAGTGTTCCGTCGAAATCGCCGCGTGAATAATTTAACAACGGTTTTCCCGGAGAAAATCCGACGCGGAGAGCCGCGAACGAAAGATCCGACGAGAGAAAAACAAAAAACAAAACAAAAATACACACATATCCGATGAAAACTTTTTCGTCACCGTGTATACAACAGACGGAAAAATGGCGTGCTCTTGCCTCAGGCCGCCTCCAGCCGGCGCTTCAGTCGTCGTTGGCCTTTCGCCGACTCGCGCACACGGTTATGTAGTTACTCGGGGTATACCTACACACCACGGTATTTAACGCGAATATTGTTACCGCCGCCGACGATCGCTTTTTACCCCGTCTGGAACCGTTGTCGCACGCCGTTTGATCTATTCCCGAGCTTTTATTTTTAAAACCTCATCGACGAACCGGCCTCACCTCTCTCACGATCGCGTCAACTTCTCTTTTTTTTTTCGCGTTCGCGTTGACCTCGTGCGATAAAGTGACCGGCCACGTAACGCGTGTGTACAACAAGTTCCAGGGCGACGTTTCCATCCTTGTGAAAAGAAAGAAAAAAAGAAAACATACACACACACACATAAAAAAGGGAGGAAAAAAAAGTAACCAGTAGCAGTAAGTAAGCTGCGAGGCATCGCGATAGAAGAATCGAGGTGTCGTTGTCGTTGTCGAGATTGAGAAAACTTCGTGTCTCTCAATGCCGTGAGAAAAAGAATGTAATGCGGAGAGCCGAGTTGTCTCGGTCACGCTCAAGACACCCCGAAGCTCGTCCAGAGAAAAAAGAAAAAAAGAAAAATATACGAAAGAACGTGCGTGCGTGTTTTGTTTGTTTTTAATCCTTTTTTTTTTTTTTTTTTTTGTTTCCTCGTTTTGTTGTGTTTTCCGGGTTTTTCTCGTCGATAGTGCGTGCCTGGTGAAGGAGGCATGGAGTTGAGTCAACGGTGCGCCCGTTTGAAATCATTACGGGTCTCGGCCGGAGTCCCTGACGACAGGAGAAGGTGAGTGTTGTCTCGTTGAAGCATAACGACGATCGTGCGATAAATCGTCTGCCTTCTGTCTCCCCCCCCCCTCCCCCTCCCTTTCGCTCAACCGTTCTCAACCGTCGTTGTCGTGCAACGTGCTCGCTCTCGCCCCGACGGGGCATTGCCCGAGAGATTCTTTGACTGTGCTCTAGCTCAAAGATCTGTATCGAGTTCCCCCCCCCCCCCCCCCCCTCGTCTCTCGATACTACGTGCTCCATGCACTCAGCCCCTCAGGATACATGACCTACTTGTTGGCCAAGCTGTCATCCTTGAATTGGAAATTAGATGGAAAAATTGCGCTGGGCGTAGGTTGGCCTTACGCGTAGGTCCGATGCACGCATACAGGATAATACATAACAGCCGAGCGTTTAATAATATTCCCGTCGTGACGACCAGCGACGACAGTCACTTTCTTGGGTTCCGCGACCGTACGTCATTCACTGGAGATCTACCCACGTAGATTCTCCCTCGGTGTCCGTTGACGCAACTTAATAGATCGCGATTTTCCAATCGCCTGAAACGTTCTTGTTTCCTTTTTCTTTTTTTTTTTTTTTTTCTTTTTGTGCACTCTCTACCGGCGCAGCGGAGAGAGGGCACGCGCGTCTGGCTCGGCGAGACTGGACGACAGACACGCCGGACCCGCTGATGGAAGGCGATTGAGAAAGATGTATATATATATATATTTATGTGTAGAGCGAAGAAAGGTAAAGATTGCGCTAGACGCGAAACGTGGCACAGTGCCTCGATGAAGAAACAGAAGCTATCGGCCGGTCGAGCGTTCGTTTTTTTGGGTTTTTTTTTTGTTGTCTCGTGCTGCACAACGTGTGCGCGTACCGAGTGACGTCGAGACCGAGGGACGATTAGAGCCGAGTGCGGCGGAGAGAACGAGTTTGAAAACAAGCAGGTCGATGTGCCCCCCCCCCCCCCCCCCCCCCCCGACCGAACGGGAAGACTGCGTAGAAACGTTCGAGGGATTCCTAAACGACGGTTCGAGACCCAAACGCGGAATATATCAAAGACCGAGGGGATTTTTTTTACTCGATGCATCTTACGTCGCATCAAATAATAATCTTCAGCTTGCCGTGATCGTCGTTGGGATGGAGACGAGGAATTTTCATTTCGAACTCGTACGTTCAAGAGTTTAGGGTAGCTACTGTGTGGCTCACTAGTCGAATTCGTGTTATTCGATTTGTATAAGATCGTGTTATTCGAACGAATTTATTAAACCATCAATTAAGGAAGCAACTGCACGGAACGATGGTGCACATTTTTTACAATTGTTTGTTCAAAATTGTATGCATTGTATTGACAGTAAAAGAAGGTCGATTTGTATTGTTGCGATTTACCCCAACCGAGAGAAATAATAATCACGATGGGCTTGCGAGAACACTGTTAAATGCTAATTTCCATCGTAGTACTTTTTTGTCGAGTTCTTTCAAAGTAAAATCCGTGCATAAAAAAATCGTATTTTTGGGATTTAAATGGAAAATATTGGGTTGGGAGTGAAATAATTTTATGAGACAGACATCCAAAAAAAAATATGCATCTCTGATTCCAACGTAAACATAAACGGTTACCGAACTCAATGTTACTTCCTACGTCGCGCCTGATATTCATATTTTAATTTTTTATAAATGTCCCAACACAACCTTGATATGTCCTGGAAATTGTTCATGAATGTTCTTGAATTTCGTACGGATTCTTTCCTGGGCACCATGGTAAACAAAAAAAAAAGAAAACCCGATTTCTGAGAAGAGGATTAGGGGTCATCGGTTTCGAATAATTCGCCTTTCGCTCGGAGACGGTTGGGACGGCGGTCGCGTCGTGCGCTACGCTCTGCGTCGTCACAGTTAAAAGTGTATACGTGTATTTATCGGATAGATAGCTGCGCTACGGTGTGTACGATCCGTATATACGATCACGGGTGGCTCGCAGAGGACTAGAGGAGCTTCGCACAGAGCACCGAGGGAAAGAAAGAGAGGAGCCAGGAAGCCGTTCGTTGCACACCCGATACGGAGAGAGTCTTGGGCAGGCAGGGCTCGCGCACAGCTCTTGAGCTCTCCCCTGGCCGGCCTCTCCGTCCCTGATTTGGATTTCTTGCCACACTCCCGAGCAACTCAACTCCTTCCTGCTGTCCTCGGCTTTCATTATCTCCGATTAGCTACAGAGATCTTTTTTTTTTTTGTCTCTTTCTCCTCGAAAGAAATACAAGTTGGCCGAGAGTTTAGTCAACCTTCAATACGGCAAAGGTACAATTGGACGGTTATGAGCATACCCAGATTGCGGCAGTTATCAATTGGTCAAGAACAAATTTTTCGTGAAAATAACTGAAACCAACGTCCAGCTGATAGTTTCCGGTTTCCAAAACGCATCGATTGATTACAAAAAGATACCTTTTTTTTATATTGCGGATGAAAATAACAAGAGTCCAAATTGCACCAGTTTACGGACGCGGTTTTTTCGCACGTTCCATGGTGTCTAAGGATCCTGGAAATCCTGGAAACCTCGAAACTTCATGGAATTTCATTGAGCCTTGAAAAAATCCTGGAAATTTCATGGAATTCCATCGATCACCTGGAATTAAAAAAATATATATATATATTTTTTTATTTAAAAATGTTAGGTTTTTTTTTAAAGATACGTGTAGGAGGGTAATTAAAATGTCGATTAATGGCCCAAATGTTAATTTTAAATTCATTAAACTTTCCCAAGCCGATCTTGACAATAATGTCGGTGTCAGAGCAAGCAGTTACTCAATTTGTGTTCGTGTGGTATGCATACCATTCACGATGCATTTAAGGATGATACTCAAGCTGCTCAGTAGGATATTGTCGAGTTATTAAGGATATTGTGTAATTTGTTTGAGAATAGTCCGGGTCGAAATTGTTTCCTAAAAACTTTTGCGCCATTCGCTGGCTATGAGTAGGCATAAATTGACAAAAGTAGATTTGGAAAACAGCAATAATTTGTTAACTGCAGAAGGCATAGGCTTTTTTGTGACAATTTGCCAATTTGAAAAAGAGCGATTGACAAATTGTTTAAATATATACGCGAAAAGAAAAAATATTGGAAGTTTCATTATATTTTTTGTTTGTTTTTATTACTATTTGCTGCTTATACCAGATAATATCGATGAAAAAAAGTCCTGGAGTTTTTCAGATTTTCACCTGGAAAACCTGGAAATATCATGGAATTTCGTGTCCTTAATCTGTTAGACACCATGCGTTCCTACATTCGCATACTGTATGTTCTGATGTTTCGAACAATCGTCGATTTCGAGAATTTGTACGCACTCAACTAGTGCATCTTCACTATAAGAATTTCGTTTGTCATTTATTAATTAAATCAAAGAAAAAATAATATTTACCCCAAGCAATATTGAAGATACGTTACGCAGAGCTGGCTAACCTAACTTCTTCGAACAGATTATCGGGTCACGTATGCAGTAATGACGCTAATGTCAATTTTCGGACACTCTATCGACTTTTAACAAAAATGCAACGATAGAAAATGATTTGTGCTTAAATCTTGTATAACTGTTTACTGTGTACAAAATAATGTCTGTAGATACGATTGCAAGTGTCAAATTGGATTCTTAATACTTAAATTCGGAATAAATCAAATCTACATAGGAGTGTCCCACGACTGGGACGTGTCCAAGCATTGGTTCACCTTACGTCTTTGTAAGGTAAAGGGAAGAGCATCCCCAGTTTTCAGCAGTCGTTGATTGGTCAAGAACAAATTGTTTGTGAAAATAACTGAAACCAACGTCCAGCTGATAGTTTCCGGTTTCCAAAACGCATCAATTAATTTCACAAAGATACATTTTTTTTTTCTAAATTGCAGAAGAAAACAACAGGATAGCCCAAATGCACCAGTTTACGGATGCAGTTTTTCGGCACGTTCCTATATTCGAACACTGTATGTCCCAATGTTTCGGAGAATCATAGATTTCGAGAATTCTGGTATACGAACTCAACTAGTTCATATCAACTAAATTAATTTCTTTGCCATTTATTAATACAATAAATGAAAAATAAATGATATTTACGTGAAAGAATACTGAAGATAAGCTACGTAGAAACCTGCCCAATCCAACTTCTTCGAACTTACAAGTAACGTTTGTACCAATTCCCGTATATTGTATCGTTTGCCTTTTACCAAAATGCAACGACCGAAAATAATTTAGGCTTAAACCTAGTATAACTCTTCCGTGCATCAAATAATATTTGTAGATAAGATTACAAGTGTCAAATTGGATTTCTAATGCTTACATTCGCAAGAAATCAAATCTGCATAGAAGTGCCCGACGACTGGAACGTCTCGGCATTGCCACTGTAACCTTACGTCTTTGTAACTCCTCGCCTCGGAGGCCGTGCCTCGTCCGTTGAAGTTATACCGGCTCTTACGGGCCGCAGACCACGTGACCCCCCACGGGGCGGAGACACGGACTTGTCCAATCGGCTAATGTCCCTTTCGTGCCAACTGCGCGTACGACTTTTCTTTTTATTTTTTTTTTTCTCGTCGAGCCAACCTATCTTATACAATTATGGTGTACCGCTGGCCTTATCGTCCGGAAATACTTCATCGGAAGGAAACACGTTCGCCCAAACTCGATCGTTCTGATATACGAAAAATGTGGATTTGTTTTTTCCGAAGGCCGATAGGGCGAGCCCCGGCCTACTTCGGCGAATCACCCGGATAATACCGAAATCCGAGAAATCACAGCCTCGATATTTGAGCTCTCTCGGACACCCTTTTTCAGGCTCCCGGACCTTCCCATGCCCCAGATCTTCGCGGGGTGATTGCACTCGTAAAATAAGAAAAAATTTCTCGTGTGTATCCTTTTTTTTTTTTTTTCCCTCGAGATAAAGATATTTCGCTGACAAAGAGGAACCCTATGCGAATTTACGAGCTTCGCCCTGCCACCGTTACTACGAACCACGGATCTTTTTTTTTTTCCTCTTTTTTTTTAAATATTTTTTCTTTCTTCGTTTCTCTCATTCCCGACTCGTTTTTGGGACGTCGAGAGGCCCGAGGAGAGGCGGAGGCTGCACTGCGGCGCAGCCGGAAGCTTCGTGACTGCTGGCGAAGCGCAAACGCGCCGGGCCTCGCGTAACGAGCCACTCCAGCCTCCGCGAGAGAGCATTGTGTCCCGTCTCGCTGTTTCCGCGCGGTGACAGCAGCAGCTTTCTTGCCGCTCGTTAATAAATGAGGATGAGAAGAGGTTTTTTTTTTTTTTTTAATTTTTTTTTCGACTCGCAGAATGGAAATACTTGTTCGTCGTCGATGTTTCTTATTATCTCTGAGTCTTCGTTCGAGCGTTCAATATTGCATTTGTGTTTATTATTCGCTCGTCTTCGCTAGAGGACATCGGCGGAATTACCGGCTCGCGAACCGTTCTCGTAATACGATACGCCTCTGGCGCTGCGACCGCTCTTCGCGCAGGTTCATTCGTTTTTTGTTTGTTTGTTTGTTTTTTTTTTTTTTTTCATCATCGTATCTCTTACCGGAGAAGCCGAGAGCGCGGAGTAATACGAGACGAATCTGTACACAGGTCTTTTCTACAAATAGTTATTGTTTCGGTAAAGCGATGGGATATTTTTTGTTTTACGGTGAACTGTTGGTGATACGAATTTGTGGAGTTTTTCGCAGTTCCGGAGACAAACTGCTTTGCTTTTGGTAATCGGATATTTAATTTTTTTTTTTTTTTTTTTTTTTCCCTAAACGCTGTAACTTTTGAACGAATCATGTTAGCGCTTGTTGGTGGATTACTATCACAGAGCAGAGTCTGGCATTTCGATTTCCATACAATTGAAGCCGAAAATACTGTTTGATAAAAATTTTGTGGGTAAAGTCGAGGCACGAAAAATCGGCAACCCCGAATTGACTCTTTAACTTTGTCTCATTTATCTTTTAGGACTTCCAATTGTTCGTATAAAAAATTTAAGAAACTATGCAATGTTGCATAAATTCGTTTGCAAGAATCTCATTGCGGATATTCGATTATTAGATCGAACAAATTTATTTATCTACATTTGATATTAAAATAAAACTAAACAACAGCAGTAGTAATTTTATTTTACTTGTAGATATATTTTAGAAAACTCTGGATTTGCTTGTTCGCTTGATTGTTTGTGTCACTCCCTCACTTTAGCTGAGTCCCCTTTCAGAGAAGACCTGCAGATTTTCATAGCATACAGAAGAGATTACGAAATTCCAAAATTCCATTCTATACACCCAGAAAGATAATTCATTTGACGGCCACCGTTTATTGAGACGAAGCAAAATATTTATTTGATCTAAATGAATATTCATTTAAATTAAGTAGATAGTCACTAAAATGAAATAAATATTTATTTAAATCAAATAAATATTTCACTTGATCAAAATAAACGGTGGCCGTAAAAATAAATGATTTCTCTGAGTGTATGCTATAATTTCGAAATTTCGATTTTTCACAGTCTATGCAATGGCATTCGGAAATCCGAGTTCCATTCCTCGTGAAACGAATTTCCACATGCCACGAATCAAGCGATCCACGGGAGCGCGCGAGGCAACATAAACGCTAGCCGACAGCATTTTGCACGGTTCGTACATCGGTACATATAAAAGATAACTTAGAGCATATATTTCGATTGCCAACTGGCCGTCGGGCGAAGTTCTTCGGGCCGAAAAAAAAAAAATACTAATTTCCACCAAAAGGTCTCAAACGACAGGTTTAGAAAAAAAAAAAAGTCCTCCCGATAATACGAAACATCCTCACATCCTCAGAAGCGATAGCTGCAGTTTGCGATTCTGAGCGAGTCGCGAAAACAAGCCGAGACTTTGTTATTAGGCGGTGGCGGGAAGATTGGGCACGAACTCGCGAGTCGGCCCGACACACGTACGGTGGATTGAAAAATCGGAACGCGCGCGCGCGCGCACCAATCCCTCTCCGATGTCTATATAGCTGCGCACAAGACGCGTCTCTCTCTCTCCCCCTCTCACGTCGGCGAACTTCGAAAACAAGCTGTCGAGAAACTTTAAACTCGATTCGCGATTCTCCCTCGGACACCTCGTCGTGTCTCTCGGTTTATACACGTTTCGGTGGGCTATAGGGGCCGAGGGTGCGATGCCAGCCTTTCGGGTTTACGACCTCTTCCACGTATCGCGCCCGTGATCATACCGGGGATCATCCGCCTCTTCCATTCCCGTTCCCGCAGATCATAGAAATGCCTCGGCGCCGTCCGAATATATTCGCCATGTGACGGGGGAACAACAAAAAAATCGGACGAAAAAAGAAATGAAAAAAAGAGGAAAGAGGGGAAATTGTGTCGAATCGAAGGAGAGTTTCTCCATGCGAATGGTCGATGCGACACGTGATTTTTTATCCTCGGATCGCGCTACCCAGCGTCCCAGGTAGACATTTTTTGTATTACGAACAAAACAAAAAAAAAAAAAAATACAGCGATAGCTTGCGTCTAACGTTCCGGCGGACATGTTTACGACCTCGAAGATATCTGCGCGGCGTCAAATTACGTCCTTGAACGAGTCAGTCGATGCAATGTTTTGGAATGAAGAAAAGATCGGGCATTCGAGGCGCCTTCAAACGTACAACGTTCAAAACGTACGTCAGCTTCACCGTAACACAACTGAATCGAACACTTCATGAAACGGCGCACGGCGTTCAAGCTTTGTTGGGACTGGGTTACTTCGGTGAAGTTTCCTACGTGGAATTTTTGACCAGAGATAGATTTATTAGTTCAACGGGGAAACGAGATTTCGTACACACAAAAACTGATGATACAGAATAATGGATAGAAGACGAGAAGAGACCCTCTTATTGACGCTCGGATATGAGCGTGAGAGGCGCTGTGAGAGCCAGGCGCGGAAAAAAAAAAAAACACAAAGATACTTTAACAAGCTTACACGACGAATTTCTAACAAACGATTTTCCAACGCATTAAAAATCGCACGCCGCAAATTTACAACACTTCAAAAAGCTTTCGCATTTAAAGTGGACACATTCAGAATTTAACAACATTATCTTGTGACAATTGCGAAATGTAACAACTTCGAAAGTTTACACGCGATTTTTATAACGGACGTTGAATCTTACACCCGCGCAATCTTGCACGAGTTATTAGGGAAGAGGACGGATCGAAAATGCCGCCGATTAGAACCACTGCTGTTGTGTGGGTTAAATGGACTTCGCAGCAGGCAATGCTCGCACGGTAACTCTGCGAAGTCAATTCAACATGCATAGTAGCCGTGGTTCTCATCAGCGGCAGTCTCGAGCCGCCCTCTTCCCTAATAACTCGTGTAAGATTGTCCGGGTGTAAGATTCAACGTCCCTCACAAATTTCATGCGTAACTCGTGTAAGATTGCGCGGGTGTAAGATTCAACGTCCCTCACAAATTTCATGCGTAAGCTCTTGAGGTTTTTACATTTCGCGATTGTTACAAAATAACGTCGTTAAATTGTGAATGTGTTCATTTTAAATGTGAAAGCTTTTTGAAGTGTTTTTAAGTTTGCGGTGTACGATTTTTAATGTGTCGGTGAATTGTTCGTTGCAAATTCGTCGTGCAAGCTTTGAACGCCGTGTGCCGTTTCGTTAAGTGTGCGATTCAGTTGTTTTACGGTGAATGTGACGTACGTTTTAACGATGTACGTTTGAAGGCACCTCGGTCATTCGTAGAATTTTATTCTCCAACATAACTTTCCCCGAACGCTTTTTGCACGATATAAAAAGTTTCGGATATTTTTAGAGTGATGCATATTTAAACTATTCTTATTACAATCTGAGGTATACTGGACAAGAAAACCATACACATGTAACGTTAAAGCGGACATTTTTAACACATTCCAATTACTTTTTCGTGACAATAAAAAAAAAAAAAAAAAAAAAAATTGCTAACTGCGGTGTCTTGGACGAGAAAACCAGCGCGATGGCTCATAAGAACCACGGCAGAGGCAGGAAGGAAACTACGATTGCCCATAGAACGAAATATATTCTAAATGAGTGCAATTCAACCATAGACAATTTGGCCCATAGATCGGAATAAATGCCATTCCATGAGCAAAGATTCAATCATCAGAACATTCAGCGAATTTTCTAATGATTGAATTTCAGTTCATGGAATGAAATTTATACTCTACGAACTAAAGACGATTCTCCCCAAGAATCATCCTCTTGTCTGAGAGAGGTCATAGAATTGACTCGACGCCACTCAGATATTTGAGGCATTCCATCGGGTTTCGGACGGAATTGTAATTTCACCACCAATTCATGATTATTTACAAGGGGTTTTTCGTAGTTTTTTCAATACATGTTTGATTTTTCTGAAAAAAAAAAATTCCAGAATATTTTTTTTTATGTTTGAGACGTCCGATTGATGGCTATGCTCCGTTTAATATCTATTTTTCATAAAAAGTAATTCCATCTATTACTTTCCATTGAACAAAACGGTGACATTATCCACAGTAACGGAATTAAAAAAAAAAAAAAAAAAAAAAAACAGATGAAAAAGGTATTGGGCGAAATGCATGAAGTATAAACAGTACTTTTTAATATGCGACGAAAAAAAAAATAAAAAAAATCGAAAACAAAAAATGAAAAAAAAGGAAAGAAACGAAATTGTGTCGAATGAAAGGCGAGTTTCTCGATTCGAATAGTCAATGTGATACGAGATATCTGTGGTCGCATATTGCACGACCAGTGTATCCTGGACGAGAATACGAGAGGGATGGCTCGTGAGTAGAACGGACGGAAGGAAGGAAGGAAGGAAAATGGCCCATTTCGAATGTCCCTTATGCTTTTCCTTTCGCCTTTTCTTACCCTCTTACACTATTGCTCGCGGCTAACCTCGCGATTTAGCATATAGGACGTCGAATAAATAACGTCAACCCTCTTTATACACGCGTATATATATATATATATATATATATATATAAGTATATACATTACATGTATAGAGATCGTTCATTTCTTCGGCATTTATTCTTCTTCGAGGGTAGCACGGAAAGTTTCTCAAGGAAGAGAAAGAGAGAGAGAGAGAGAGAGGTTTATCTCGATCCCAGCTCGCGTTAAGTCCGGCCACTATCCCGGATTCTGATAAATTTTGCGTGAAATACTGGAAAATATAAAAATAAAAGTGAGAATTCGTAGCGGGGGTTTTAGTTGCATTGCATTGGATAAATAATACATACGCCCCGGGGATGCCCCGAGCGGATCTGTCTCTCGTCCCTATCTGACTGAATATATATTTATCGTGCGTAAAATTATACTCTAGTCACATTTCGAACGATACTTTGCCATGTCGCAATTTACAAAATTTATTTTAACAGTTAATAATAAAGTAACGATAATATTACAATTATTAAACAATAACACCAATAGCAATAATAATATTAATAATAATAATAATAATAATACTAATAATAATAATAATAATAATAATAATAATAATAATAATAATAATAATAATAATAATAATAATAATAATAATAATTGTAGGCTAAAATAATAAATAAAAAAAATTGATGTCACCCCTCAGTGTTTGGAAGTGTCTGAGAAAGATTGTTTTACTCACTTTCTTTTTATCAGCATAGATATACGGAAAGCAGGTAGACGATACAAAAAAAAAAAAAAAAAAGTGTGTACAACATCCCCTGACCGCATGCACGGTGTCGTTAGAAAAGTTAATTTCAAATTTATTCATGAACGGTAGGAGGCAGCCTCTTCCCTCGGCGTGTTTCAGCGTCGATGGGCCCTCGCGCTCGTATTATACATGTAAATATGTCGAGGTACAGAGTATAAGTATAATATGTGCACGGTTTCGCGTGCACCCCCGCGAGTGGAGAAACACTTTTTTTTTTTTTTTTTTTTTTTTTTTAGTACACCTTGGCGGAGAGTGGCTCAGCGGGTATCCTCTCGACACCGCGGAGGAGGAATGAAGAGCTCGGGCCACTCTGTGGAGGGTAAAAAAATAAGCGTAAAATAGAACGAAAAAAAAAAAAAAAAAAAATTAAATATATGCAAAAGCTATAATGCTTCCTTCCTATGAATACGTAATCTGGCTCTCGTTCTTTCCGCCCTTCTTTTTTACCCTCTCGCGTGACAATTAAGAATTAGGGGTACCGAGGAGCGTAAGTGGCATCCATTAAAGCGAACTCATTTCCACGCTTCGGAGAATACCTGTGCGGCCCCGTTTCCACGATGATATTGTGATAGCCACTGATTAATTAACGTTTGGTGTTTCGATTAACATCGCAGACCAGCGATTGGTATTAATTAACTGGCATTGTGATCGATGCTAATTTGGATTTGGCTTCGGGGGGGGGGGGGGGGGGGGCGGGATTTCTGGCTATGATTCTCATTGACGATGCCTCGAGTGGAACGAATTCATTGTTGTCACTCTATAGCACGTGAATATTCATGTATCATTATTTCAGTTCCATAACGCAATAATTATTCGTTACGATATTCAAATTCAATCAAAATTGTACCCTCGGGAAAAAAATTTTTCGAAGAAAATAATAATATTGTCGATGTTATTGACGGTCCGCTTAATGAGAAAGCACAAGACCACTGGACACTCTCGTAGAATTAAATTAATTCTATGCCGTCAGCTGAAATTAAAACGATGAAAAATTTTGCCCGCCGAAAGGAATGAATTTCACTACGGTAGCTTAAATTCAATCGGCAGAAAGTTTAGCCCATAAAATCAATAAATTTGGCCCACGGAATGGAATAAATTCAATTCCATTGGCTAAAATTCAAACTGAAAAATTTAGTCCATAAAGCGGAAAAAATTTAATTTCATGAGTCGAGATTCAACAACGAGAAAATTTGGCCCATAGTGTCGAATAAATTTCATTGCATGAGCTAAAATTCAACCATCAGAAAATTTAGGCCACGGAATGGATCGAAGTCTAATGGTTGAATTTTGGAGTGGTTGATCGAAGACTAATGGTTGAATTTTAGCTCACGGAATGAAAATTATAGTCAACAAACTAGAGACGATTCTCCCCGAGAATCACCCCTCAGATCTTACCATCCTCAAATTCACCCAATCAAAATAAAACTAAGACGTCTCATCAAAAAAAAAAAAAAAATCTTCCACAACGCCGAGTGAAAATAACAAAAAATTTCGAGTCGTTTGCCAAACTCTCGCCTTAATTGGTGGCTCTGATGGAATATAAATAGCGAAATAACGAGGAAATTTGCTACCATTCAACAATCCACCCGTGATAATTGGCACGACGTGCCGAGGCGTCTTTCGCCGAACGATCGAGGACGAACAACAAAAGCGTCTGGCGGAGCCCGCAGCGCCGCGCACAGAGATAGATTTCTCCATAGTTTCGTTCCCGCTCGTTCCTCCCCTTGTCACCGTTATTTCTGTACGCAAGGATCCGTTTCCGGCCGGGCCCACAGCAATTTCTATAATTGCTGTTTTCTCTGAAAACAAGTTGCACAGAGGCCGAGCCCGAGGCGCGGTCCTTCTGCAGCGCGATTCGTCTCCGTTCCCGAGCGAGAGCTCCCTTCCCCCGGCGAACTGTTGCCGGGCGCGAAAGCTTTCCGCCCGTAAGGCTTATGCGGGAACGCATTCGTCAAAAAAAAAAAATCTATATTACTTGGCTTCGCCCCCGCGGCGTTTCCTTCCCGAGAAATCTCGCCCATCGAAATCCCCCGAAGCTTTCCCCGAAAGCTTTTCCAGCCCGGCGGCGCTCCCCCTCTAGCGTCCTCCGCATCGTCCCTTCTAACTCCGCTTCCCCATCTTTGCCGGAATGAAATATCGCTAGATTGATTCAACGATTAGATAACCCATTCGTTCGGCCTCTAATCTGGAAGCCTTCGCTCCCTTCCTCGCCCCCTCACGGTTACAACGTTACAACGGTAACGATAATAATAAACTCCGAAGCGCATCGTGACAGTTCTCACTCGATTAAACGGTAGCACGTCGTTTCTAGGGAGGCAAACTCTACAGAGCAGAAACTCTACACGTGGCTCGACTGTGCACAGCCGCGACTGTACACAACACTCGACTCTACACAAACCTTTCTGTACACATACTGAAAATCTGCGCAAGCATTTTTTTTTTTTTGCTCTAATTCTTGCACAGCAAAATTGTAAGTGCGTTAAATTTAGGATACCAATACTCTACTTAGGTAAAACTCTTCGCGGCGAAACTCCACATGCGTTGAATGAGTGACAGCCGAACTCTATACAAGTAATACCTCACACGGCAAAGTTCACCACATCGAATATTCTCCCCAGAAATATTCTACGCAGACTCAGTTCGACATGACGAACTCTACACTTCGACGGCTCTCCATGACAAAACTCTACACATCCGAGACGCTTTTTTCACCGACTCTCCACAGAACCCGATTCACCACGGTTCCGACTTGACACAAGTTCGAATCTATACATTCACCAACTCACATCCCAGTTAACGGGTTCAATCAACAATAATGACCGTCGTTTCCACTTCATCGGTGCATGTAACTTGGTGGTGTAGAGTTGGTGGTGCAGTGTTGGTGGTGCAGGGTTGGTGGTGCAGGGTTGGTGGTGCAGAGTTGGTGGTGCAGAGTTGGTGGTGCAGAGTTGGTGGTGCAGAGTTGGTGGTGCAGAGTTGGTGGTGCAGAGTTGGTGGTGCATGGCTGGTTGTGCAGGGTTGGTTGTGCATGGTTGGTTGTGCAGAGTTGGTTGTGCAGGGTTGGTTGTGCAGGGTTGGTTGTGCATGGTTCGTTGTGCAGGGTGGGTTGTGCGTGGTTGGTTGTGCAGGGTGGGTTGTGCATGGTTGGTTGTGCATGGTTGGTTGTGCATGGTTGGTTGTGCAGGGTTGGTTGTGCAGGGTTGGTTGTGCAGCGTGGGTTGTGCAGCGTTGATTGTGCAGCGTTGATTGTGCAGCGTTGATTGTGCAGCGTTGGTTGTGCAGCGTTGGTTGTGCAGCGTTGGTTGTGCAGGGTTGTTTGTGCAGGGTTGGTTGTGCAGAGTTGGTTGTGAAGAGTTGGTTGTGCAGAGTTGGTTGTGCAGAGTTGGTTGTGCAGAGTTGGTTGTGCAGAGTTGGTTGTGCAGAGTTGGTTGTGCAGAGTTGGTTGTGCAGAGTTGGTTGTGCAGAGTTGGTTGTGCAGAGTTGGTTGTGCAGAGTTGGTTGTGCAGAGTTGGTTGTGCAGAGTTGGTTGTGCAGAGTTGGTTGTGCAGAGCTGGTTGTGCAAGGTTGGTTGTGCAGGGTTGGTTGTGCAGAGTTGGTGGTGCAGAGTTAGTGATGTAGAATTGGTGGTGTAGCGTCGGTGATGTGCAAAGGCTCTGCAGAAACGACGTATTGCCGATTAAACGATCATAATATACCTAAATACCCAAATAGCCAAACAGCCGGCGGCTTATCTTTTTTCCTCGGACGATTAACTCCGCGCTCGCTGGTGCAACGGCGTAGCGTAAAGGGAAGAAACGTGGGTTGGCGAGGGGGGGGGGAATGAAAAGCATAATAAAAAATCATCTCTCTTTCGTTTTTCTCTCGGTCCTTCCTCTCGAGCGAAGTCTCTCGAGCGAGTTTGTACGCCCTCGCGTGTGCATCCGGTGTCTTTAGTTTCGTCGATCCTCGGCTCAGTCGTCTTCGTCGTTGTCGTGTCGCGGGCGCCGACTTAAAATAAACGGTCCAGAGAAAGGGGGGGGGGGATGCGGGAGGAAGCTTACGACGCGGATCGTTTCATCCAGCAGCGGCGTCAGCGTTAGAGAGCGAGAGTGAAGGTCTCTTCTCTTCTCGTTACTCTCGCAGTCTCGTCGTCAACAGCTTTCCCAACGACGATGAGAGCCGGAGAGAGAGAGAGAGAGAGGAGAGACGGGTTTCTCTATACTGCTCGGAGAAGTTACAGCTTTCAATTTGGTCCCGTCTGCCGCCGCACTTCCCGCCGCGAGAAAAGGAACTAAAAGGGAAGAGGAGAAAAGAGACTTAATATGTCAGGAAAGCTGTGTTGGTGCAACCGATGCAACCTCTTCACTTTGCGACTGGAACTTCCAGGTTTTTTTTTTTTAAATTTTATACAATGGTCCACGTGTGGTTCATCTGCGAGTGGTCATTGCCGAATTTGAATCCGGTGCGCTTTTCATTTTACCATTGTTATTCTTCTCTGAGGTTTATGAACGGACGGCAGTTACATTGGGTAAGATAATTTGGGAAGGTTCGACGAAAGAAATGAATGCTTTGATTGTCAGACACGGCACTTTAAGTATTATTATGTGGCGCTTGATTCAAGCACATTTAGCTTTGGGTATTCTTGAAGGTGGATCAGGGAAAGCGATTTTCTGTAATTTGAACGAAGATCAGTTGAATTTCTTTATTTGCAGCATTTATTCTGTTAATCGTTGCGCCGACAATCGAACAAAAGTACCGGAAACAAGAGCGTTTGCCGCGCGAGTGTTTGCCTGCTAGCTTCAGTCTCTTCGACCAATCGCAGGGCGAAGAAATGAATAACGATACTTTAGACAATTTCGATAAACAATTTTAGTACTTCCCATTATAGATAATAAAAGTCAAATCTCCGTTGGCTCGAAGTTCACCATTCGGCGATAATAAATACAATTCCTTGATGTCTCTTTATTCGTAGGATTTATTTTGGTTACCCAAAACCCTGTTTCTCTCGCAAGTGACCGCAAGCGACGTCAAACACTTTAAAGAAACAATCTCAGTAATTCCCCTCCTAGTTAATAAAAGTCCAATTGCAATCGAACCGAAGATCATAATTTTTCGATAATAACCACAAATCCTTGATTTCCTCTGATTTCAGGCAGGACAATCATCCCTCGAACGTGTCCTAGTCGGCCTCGGATGAGCCCAAAGAAATGAGACGAATACCGTACGATCGTCGTCATCGTCGCGAGTTCGGTCGATGCGAACCTCGCAGCACCCATCGAGTTAATCGCGCCTTCTCCCACACGTGACTCCAGAAGTGGCCGAACGAGAAGGCGTCAGAGGATCTCCCCGTCTTCCACCCGCAGTCCTTTATTATGCAGCTTCCGATGAGCACCCGGGGCTTCCGCAGCAGCAGCAGCAGTGCTGATCATAAAACCGAAGTTCGATCCGCGGGATCGTCGTTTGCGAAGAGGCCTCCTCAATAACGACCGTCCCGAAGAGGATGGACGAGCTTCGCGGTTCGCCGGCGCGCCGGCTCTCGCAGATCCTCGATCCGATCGCCCGTCTGGCGTCGGACTTTGGGAGCTCGAGCTCGGCGCCGTGCAGTCCCCGGATGGGAGTTCGGGGCTCAGGACGCGATCACGACAGCACCTGCCCGCTCGGCGGTCACGAAGTGACGCGCTCCGAATCGTGCAGAGGACACGGCGGCAATGCCGGTGGCTCTTCGAGCGCCGGTCCGGACAGTCCGCGTTTGTTGCCGAGACGCGGAAGACAAGCGCCGGCGCCTCCGCCGCGTCCGCATCAACACTTGCAGCAGCAGCTTCCTCATTACCATCAGCAGCAGCAGCAGCAGCAGCAGCAGCATCGAACGGACTCCCCTTCGCCGCCGATGCACTTCAGGAATTCTCCGTACGTTAACGTACCCTGCAATCTGCTCTTCCAGAAGGACAAGAGTTTCGCCGACAGCGCGAAGGGCGCCGGTTACGCGGAGCTCAAAGACCCATCGGCGATAAGCAAGTCGACGAGCCTCGGTGGCAAATGCAATCCTTACAGCTTTAGCTCGGAATCGAGCGGCAGGGTCGAGTACGCCGACACGGCGACCAAACGAAATTACGCCGCCCAGACGGACTTCGGACCGACGAGCTTCGAGAACAAGGCTCTCGACGTTACGCAGAATTACAATCGTCTTGGACGCTCGATATTCGATCAGGGACAGACACAGTCGTCGCAGCAAGCCGGGCCGTCGTCGAGATCGAATCTCGAGAGGACGTACTCGTTTTCCGGACGGCAGCAGTCGGCCGTTCAGGAGGAACGCGACAGGCAGTACTCTGGCGAGAGTCATCGATTGCTGATCGAGAGAGCCGCCGCTACGCTCGCCGGCACTCAAGGCGCCAACGCCGCCGGTACGACGTGCGGAGGATCGTCGAACAACAACGCGAAAAGCACGAGTGGCGGCGATCTCGCCAAGAGAGACAAGCTGGACGGCAGACCCGCGTACGGATCGTCGAAGAGCTTCGACGGATATTCGGGCACCGTCGAGGAACTCAACTGGCAGGAGAGGTGCCTCGAGCTCCAGCTGGAACTCCATCGGAGCAGGAGCCAGGCCACCAGGGTACGCGACATGCTACGGGAGAAAGTGAGTACCTTGTTGTTGTACGGCGATTACTACTTTGCGGACGAACCGAGGTTATTTTACTGTCGGTGAGATCCAAGGTGGAGAAATAGCTGTCGCTCGTGGATGAGTCTGTGCAAAGTTATCGAATTATATTAATAATACTTGATAGTTATTAATGATATTCATTATTAATTAATAATAATAATATTGTTAATAATATCGAATATTTGGAAATGAACCGACAAAAATATTAGATTTTTACCAGAAGTTTCGCCTGCGAAACAGAATTGTAATCAAAAAGCTCTCTAAAAAAATGGTTATTAAAAAAAAAGTCGTTCCGAAAAGGATGAAATAATTTATGTATGTGACAATAATTAATATTGTAAGTAAACAACAGTAGTAATGCATAATAATAAAGAATAATAGCATAATTAATTAATCGTAATTATATCAATTCATTCATAATCTTCGATACCGACGGGAGACGTTTTTCCTCACAACTCAGTAAAGCCAATATTCTTCGCGTCACGGAGTGGATTATACTTATATAAATATAAAAGCGATAGAGTGATTTATATCATATGACAATATTCTGCTACCAAATTTACATGTCTGAATATAGAACTGTGTTCGGGAGTCGTCTCCCGACAGTAGCGAAGATTATTAATGAATTGATATAATTCCGATTAATTAATTATGAATATCATAATTAATTATTTATTATTAATTGTTACTATTATTGTTTACTGAAAATATTAATTACTGTAACATACATCAATTATTTCATCCTTTCCGAAGTTACCTTTTTTTCGTAACCACTATTTTAAGAGATTTTTTTATCACAATTTTGTTTTGCAGGCGAGAGTATTTAAAATTTGTAAATTTTGTAATAAATGTTATGCTTTTAAAAGCCATTGGTTTTTAGATGCTTCCTCACTCTTATACGACTTCAATTCTTATACGAATCAATAGATGTTTGCATATAAGTTTCAATATTACAGACATCACATCGAAATGATATAGACCGTATGGAAAGTATACGATTTATAAGATAGTATACAAGAACAAGTATTTCACAGCGTCTACTCTTCAACTATACTATCTTCTATATCCATAATACACCATTCGGCGAAATATATTGAATATAAAAATACATCTCGATATATTTGCGAATATACTTTATTTCAGTCCGGGCTTTCCACCCAGGCTTTCAAAATCTCGTCCTTGACGCTCATCAGCGCCATCCGTGCTCGACGTCGATTCCCAAGCTCGACTAAAAAAAAAAAACAAAACAAACAAAATTATTCACGTAACACGTATCAAAAGTATAAATTCTGGATGACGATATATCTCATTTATACTTTTCGATGTACGGTCGATATATTTTTAATACAAAATCAAATAATTCTTCCATATCTGTTTCAATATTATAGACATCTCATTGAAATTAAACAGACCGTATGGAAAATATACGATTTATAAGAAAGTATACAAGAACAAGTATTTCACACCGTCTACTCTTCAACTAATACTATCTTCTACATCCATAATATACCATTCGGCGAAATATATTGAATATAAAAATAATACATCTCGAATATATTTTCGAATATACTTTATTTCCATCCGGGCTTTCCACCCATGCTTTCAAAGTCATCAGCGCCGTCGGTGCTCGACGTTGATTCCCAATCACCGGACGTATGGAATCGATATGTTTAATTTTTCAACAAATAATTAACGACCATCGAAGCCAGACGTTAACGTCCTGGCCGCTCTGATCGATACCACAGCCTCGTACACACCCGATGGAGCCGCCGCACAGCATCGACCGTTGCGGCTGTACACGTAAACATAAATATTCAAAAGCCTCGTTGAGAGAGGTGCGCGCTCCGAGATTAGATCCCTCGTCGAGTTAACTCGACTCCAGAGAGAGAGGCAGAAACCCACCGAGCAAAAGCCGAGCAAGGCTAATCGGGTCACCGAGTCGCGTCCTCGACTACGTTAAAGAGATATGGGCCAGAGGTCGACTTACTCTCCGGAGCAAAACATCACCGGTAGGAGAACTCTGCGGTGGTAAGCAGCAGCAAGCTGGAAAGAGAGTCGGAGGCTGAGTGGGGTTTCTCCCGCACAGTGGCTCGCGTACCGTAATCTCTTTTAAACGCGAGCCCGACCGGCGTCCGCTTCGACCTTCAGCGAAGCCCTCATCCTCCGGTTCCGCTTTGTTTCTCCGCGAAGAGAAAAGCCGCACGGTCAACCTCTCCCCTTCTCTCCCCCCCTCCCGTCTCTTGCCACACACCAAGTCCCTTGTTTTTCCGTGACAGATTTTCTCGCTTCTCGCCCGACAGCTTCCACCTCGCTCTTCGTTCCTTCGCTCTTTTTCGTTCTCTGCCTCTCCACAGCGCCCCGCGCACTCCGCGGAGACCAATCGCAATTCCCGACAAATGATCCGTGACTAAACCAATAAGGAATCCCGTCGACAGTTGTCCCTCCTCTGAGTCCTCGAATTCTTTTCGTGTTTTTTATTTTTGGTTGCTTTGCCTTGGTTTTTTTTTTTGTTTCTATCGTTTGGTCCGCGGAAGGAACCGGGCGAAATCTTTTGGGCCAACTTCGTCCTGCAAGATGTCCAATTCCCGACCTCCCGTTTTGCCCTTTTCCTCGATCTCGTACCAGTTTCATGCGATCCGGTTAATTTTTCAAACGAAATTCCGGTTGCTCGCTTTGCTCCATTTCCGGATCCCGGCCTTACATTTTAGCCCAGTTTCACACAGGACTATAATTTACTTGACCGGCGAACCGCAAATTAATATTTAGTTGGTTTCAACAAATATTTATTTAAGTCGATTAAGATATTTATTTAAACCAAACACATATTTATTTATACCAATCAGATATTTATTTTAACCAAACAGATATTTATTTACGCCAAAACAAATATTTATTTGAACGAAACAGATATTTATTTACACCAAAACAGATATTTATTTAAACCAAACAGATATTTATTTGAACCAAACAGATATTTATTTACACCAAAACAGATATTTATTTACACCAATCAGATATTCATTTACACCAATCAGATATTTATTTGAACCAAACAGATATTTATTGACACCAAAACAAAAATTTGTTTAAACCAAACAGATATTTATTTGCAGGTGCCTCTCAAATAAATTATTTTTCTGGGTCGTCCTATTCTATCGTTTTTCGCTAAATTGTATAAAAAACATTCCGCTATCCCATTTTGCCCAATCTCCGCTTCTCATCGCTCCGCCCGCCCCCCTCCCCCCCTGCATAAAGGAGGTCTCGCGTAAAAGTTTCGTATCGCGCTAAGTTAGACAACCCGGACCTTTCAGCGCTATCGTTGACGTGCCCTTCAGCCCCCTTGCTCGCCTTATCCCGAGATCGACGAGCGCGTCAAGCGGCTATCTCTCACGGCTGACTAAACGTCGAGCTATTCTCCTCGCGAGCCCTCTTCGCTCCTTTCACCCCCTTGCCCTCCCATAATTTTTCTCATCTTTTTTTTATTCTCTCTCTTCTTTTAATATTCTCCCTGACTTTACGAGCGTTTTATGCGACGTCTTGCACACGTCGAGAGAAAACCCGCTTACACACGCCTCTTTCCCGTTTCCGCAAGGCGCCACGACCTAGATGGTCTTTGCTTTCTCTCTCGGCTCCCTTATATATCGTAATGTCGCCGATAGACTGGCAGCACCGCCGCTCGTATGCACTCTCGTGCGGAGCTTTCGAGACTATGCCTATGGGCTTTCCCGCCCCCCCCCCCCCCCCCTCCTCCTCGTCACGTCGCCATCTTCGGCTTTCGTCCCTTTCCGCTTTCGCCTTTTCCAGCCAGACCTACATCGAATTCTCGTTGGTATGCACAGTCACGAGCGACGATTTAACGCAAGCATCGGCCCAACCCCTAGATAAGGCACAGCGCCGTTTTACGTGCCAGAGGAAAAACCCCCCCTCCTTCCTTTCAGTTCGGGGGTTGGGGGGGGGGCGGCGGCGAAGCGGTGAAGAGCGAATCGAGCGAGCTACTGCTACGGTGGTCGTTCGAGCCGCTGCTTCTTCAACAGGGCTATTGTAAAACCGCAGGAACAACGCCGAGGGTGCTCTCGAACCTCGAACCCATCGAACCCTCGCTCTAGCTCCGGTTTTAAATGAAATTGAATCACTTAGAGGAGCCCCCGAGCGAACGGGGGTAAAAACCGTTGGGGACAGACGGATAACGAAGGCCCCGATGACTTGAGATACAAGTCTGGTACGCGGTGGCGCGATGCACATGTATCGCGATCCCTGATGCGTTGTTGCACTCCATTTCGTCCTCGTGTTCTTGTTCTGTTTTCGGTTGGTTCCGGTCGAAGCTCGAAGGCGGGTTTGTAGACTGTTAAAAATTTCTGTTTGAAAATTCATAAAGTGTGTGCATGAAGTTTTGTGGATGTAGAGTATGAGAAATTTCATCGACATGTGTGTAAGAATATTGCGTTACGGGTACATTAGAGACAATATTATTTGTCTAATATTTGTAATAATAATGTAATTTTCATATACGGATGTCTTAATTTTCAATTGGCACATCGGTAATTTTAATATACAGATATTGCATTTAAGATTAAATTATTAAAATTCGAATACAGTGTATATGAATTGTAATTTCATATAACGAGATTGTAAATTTCATAACATTTTTAACAGTTTAGTACTGTCGTTATGTCTGACGTTGTCTAAGTTCGAAAGAGAAATAAGAGAGAATTTTACGTACGCTTCCTATTCGGATAAAAATCTGAAACAAAAAAAAAAAAAATCAGGAAATGTGGAAGGTGCTGAAAAGATTGTTTGTGCATAATAATAATAATTCCAAGATATTATCAACGAATTACTGAAATAACAAAAAATATGCAACAAATTAATCGTAAATCTATTTTTTCTCATGAAAATTATTTGTTACATTTTCAATACGTATCAATTTTTTTTTGGAATTTTACGTAAAATTTGAAAATTGCGTTTTCATGTTAAAATTTGTTTAAAATCGCAATTTTCAAGCATCGCATAAAATTCTGAAAAAATTCATACGTATTCAGAAAAATTGACAAATCCTTTTCGTAAAAAAAAATAAAATAAAAAAAAAATAAAATATCTTGCCGGGTAATTTGTTGGACAATTTTTATTTTTCACTAACTTGTCAACATCATCTCGAGATTATTGTTATAATGCAAAAAAAAAAAAAACAATATTTTCAGCATACATTACATTATTATGCTCGATTTTCTTCAGATTTTCATTCCATCGACAGGTGTTTGCGATCCCTCTCGTTCCTCTCTCGTACTTACGTGGCGTCGGACATAACGAAAGGACCGCTTCGATCGTACCAGCGTGTCCGTAGCGATGCGAAACTCATCGGAGCGTCCGAAAGATCTTTGATACCGGAACTCCATCCGGCTGCGCCGCTCTTCGTCAACGATATCGTCCAATATATTTTTCGCTCAAATCTCCCTCCCCCCCGTCGTTTCTACCTGTACTCTCGATTTACCGATCGCCGGCCCGAAAGCTCGTGTGTTTGCCCGTTCTCCGGTGGCTATACCGTTAACGCCGACAAACGGCTACCGAATGAAAAAGCGTGCTTGCCAGATAAAGAGGACTCGGCCGGGCGCTCGAGCGACCGGCATAGAGCGGCGAGGAGCGAGAGAACGTACGTTGTGTTTGTGCGGTAATCGAGCCAGAGAACTAGTGGAAAGAGTATGGAGAGGGGAAAAAACAACAGAATAAAAAAGAAAAGAAAAGAGGAAAAAAAAAAGGGAAACCGAGTGAGGTAGAGCACAGGATAGAGAATGGCGAACGACGACGTGAATTCGCTAGTCGGACAGCCGGAAATTACGTCCGCCGCGGCTGCTGTGCCGTTGCGTGGACGGTACAGTGGCCAACGTGAACGAACGGGGAAGCAGGAAAATAACACGGACCGAGCTTCCTCTCGGTCGTTTCGACGCCGCATCGTCTGTACCGCCCCCAAAACTTCGGTATGCACGATTTCTGCAACACACACCGAGCGGTCCCGGCTCGGCGCGCGTATGATGTCGATCCCGACTGATGTTTTCGACGTTTTTACCAAACCCGAAGCACAGAGGCGACCAACTCTCGAGCCGTGCATGTATAACGTCTCGTTACGCTCCGTCCGTTGCAGAGACGCAAGAATTTCGTTAAAATTTCGGGGATAACGGACAGCGGAGAGGAATTACGAAGGGCGCTTGGCTGGGAATTCGGGCACTTCGGTAGGGTTTCGCTTCGACGCTGGAGAAACGCTAAATATTCATTTTCCGTTACGTCACTCTCCGTGGCATGCGTTGTCTGTTCTGTTCTGTCATGAAGTTAGAGATTCGCAAACTTATTTGCATGGACCATGCAATTTGGTTCACATACTACTTTAGCTGTAACAATGATAGCGATATTAACGATCATTGCTATTCATGTCTGGGGCGTTTATGTTGGCTCGCGCGCTCGCTGTATCTGTATGTGTGTGAAGTTGGCATATCAAAAGTCAGCATATCAAGATTTAAGTACAGTTCCCTTCGCATCCCACCGAGTTCTATAGTTCCTGATACATTTCGGGAATAGTTCTGTTCATTTGTTTATAGAAATCGACTTTAAATAATGATATGCTAACTTCCGGAAAATAATTTCTTCAGTAACAACCGGATTTAATACAATTCAACCTGTTTTATAGTTCTATGAACAAATGAATAATAGTTCTGTTCATTAAGCGGCAGAAAACGAATTTTTCATTATTTTTTTATGTATGCATATGGGTATATACTTGTCTGAGCTTTCTGATGGGACAATACTATAATGTTGGCATTAGTTTTGGACACATTTCAGCTCAGAAACGATAGTGCTAGTCGTCATGCCCACTGCTGAACATAGTTCTTACCCCTGAATACCTATGAACAATTCTTCGTCACCATATTAGTTATTATGATAACGATACGCTAATAATGGGGGTTGAGTTCTGGTCTTTCTCGAAGTGTCAATCGACAGTTCTCGTCGTTCTGTGCAACATTGAAAAGAGTTCCGGTCTCTACCCATCGTAAAACAATTTTTAATAATTATTTACCAGCATATCATCTTTATTATAGTGATATGCTGGTCATGGGGGGTGAGTTCTGGTCTCTCTCGAAGTGGCAATCGACAGTTCTTATCTTTCTGTGCAACACTGAAAAGAGTTCCGGCGTCTATCCATCGTCAAATAATTTTTAATAATTATTTATCAGCATATCATCTATATTATAGTGATATGCTGGTCATGGGGGGTGAGTTCTGGTCTTTCTCGAAGTGTCAATCGACAGTTCTCGTCGTTCTGTGCAACATTGAAAAGAGTTCCGGCCTCTACCCATCGTAAAACAATTTTTAATAATTATTTATCAGCATATCATCTTTATTATAGTGATATGCTGGTCATGGGGGGTGAGTTCTGGTCTCTCTCGAAGTGGCAATCGACGGTTCTTATCTTTCTGTGCAACACTGAAAAGAGTTCCGGCCTCTATCCATCGTCAAATAATTTTTAATAATTATTTATCAGCATATCATCTATATTATAGTGATATGCTGATCATAGGGGGTGAGTTCTCGTCTCTCTCGATGTGGCAATCGATAGTTCTCATCTTTCACTGCAACATTGAAAAGAGTTCCGGTCTCTACCTATCGTCAAATAATTGTTAATAATTATTTATCAGCATATCATCTATATTATAGTGATATGCTGATCATGGGGGGTGAGTTCTCGTCTCTCTCGATGTGGCAATCGATAGTTCTCATCTTTCACTGCAACATTGAAAAGAGTTCCGGCCTCTACCCATCGTAAAACAATTTTTAATAATTATTTATCAGCATATCATCTATATTATAGTGATATGCTGGTCATGGGGGGTGAGTTCTGGTCTTTCTCGAAGTGTCAATCGACAGTTCTCGTCGTTCTGTGCAACATTGAAAAGAGTTCCGGCCTCTATCCGTCGTCAAATAATTGTTAATAATTATTTATCAGCATATCATCTATATTATAGTGATATGCTGGTCATGGGGGTTGAGTTCTGGTCTTTCTCGAAGTGTCAATCGACAGTTCTCGTCGTTCTGTGCAACATTGAAAAGAGTTCCGGCCTCCATCCATCGTCAAATAATTGTTAATAATTATTTATCAGCATATCATCTATATTATAGTGATATGCTGGTCATGGGGGGTGAGTTCTGGTCTTTCTCGAAGTGGCAAACGACAGTTCTCGTCGTTCTGTGCAACATTGAAAAGAGTTCCGGCCTCTATCCATCGTCAAATAATTTCTAATAATTATTTATCAGCATATCATCTATATTATAGTGATATGCTGGTCATGGGGGGTGAGTTCGGGTCTTTCTCGAAGTGGCAATCGACAGTTCTCGTCGTTCTGTGCAACATTGAAAAGAGTTCCGGCCTCCATCCATCGTCAAATAATTGTTAATACTTATTTATCAGCATATCATCTATATTATAGTGATATGCTGATCATGGGAGGTGAAATCTGATCTCTGTTGACGTGACAATCGACAGTTCTCGTCTTTTTGTATAATATAGAAAAGAGTTCCGACTTCGAACCATCCTTAAGTAATTGCTAATAATTGTTTATTGGGGTATCAGCTACGAGCAATTCCTTAGCATTCACCTACTTTTATTTTACCCTTTTCGATTCAACCCATAATTGGCCACGTTTAGGCCACGCTTAGTACCACTTGGGCATATCCTCCCGGAATTGTTTTAGATTTTTCAATCCAATATTGCAGTTATTTTTTTAACTCGATCTATCCAGAAACACTAACTTATTGAAAAAAACGTCACATCATAAAAATTGTAGTTCATCATAACACGTTACATGTAGTTTATCATGAGACTTGTATAACCGTGATTTGTCACTATAAAATGTGAAGATTAATTTTCGTTTCTGTTGAAACAAAAATTAATCTTCAATCTAAGTTCTATCTTATGACAAGTGACCTTGGTACACCACTATTATTGCACAGTAAAATTCACAAAATGTTTAGAAATTCGCGTTAATAACTTGAATGAATAGCTGGAATGGCACCGTTCGAGATTCCGATGAACAAAATTTGTTCAAAGCAAATTTTTTAAAAAGAATGGTCTTCTCAAATAGATACTACTCTAAAATCCCCGATGCAATTAATTTCACCATTTGTTTATAAATTTATCGTATTTTGTCATCTCGAAAGATTCGAGCCGATGACATGTTTCGATAATTGCCTCAACTTAGCGTTACCCAAAGCCAACGACGTGGACGTGTTGAGAACTGGCTTCTTTTTTTTTTTCTATTTTTTTTTTTTTTTTAAATTTTTTTTTGTTTTTTTTTTTTCATTTTTTTTTTCATTTTTTTGTTTTTTTTTTTCATTTTTTTTTCTTTTTTTTAATTCAATTGTTTTGAGTAGTTTCAGAGTTAGTAATAACTTACGAGTACTAAGTTAGTAGTTAATTAAGTGTAGTAATAGAGTTAACAGTTAATTCTAATTATTTTTAGTAATTGAGGAGTAGAGAGAGTAGAGTTCAGAGCAACGTAGATTTCGACCAATACCGATTAAACAGTGTTACCGCATACGGCATACATTATTACATGCGGATGTATTTTTGTGTTCGGGTTTACGGTAGCCGGTTTTTTCGTCATGTCATCATAGACGTACCAGTGAAGACCAGATAATACGTACGCTACATAATGCTCTCCCGTTTTCGCATAATCGGCGACACCTACCAGCAGATAATAATTTTCCCCAATCTTTATCGTTTTTTGTATAGAGCCCAATGTGTGAACGATCATTTTGTTTTTTTCGGGATAATACTCGTCGGATATGACACTTGTGTCAATGAGTAGGTGTCGTCCATACTCCGTGTGACATTCGACACTCGATTTACACTCGAAACAGGATCGTTTGATTTGCATCACTTCATCGATGGCTTCTTTCATCCTGTGTAACCCACCGCATAAGAGGATATCAACATTCACATTCAACAGTGGATGTTTCCTGCTGTTGGTGTACCCACAAGGACAAGAAACCGTGCACCGATAGCTGGGTTCCTCGCTGAACAGAAATTCAGCTAGATTCGCAGCATTGCACTTCGTGTTTAATCGTTCTATGTTCCTTGTGTAAGGTACGACCTCAAACAGGCAGATCCCCTTCAGTAATCTTGCTCGATCAACATAATGTTTTTTTGTTATTTTTTTTGTGCTGTGAACATCCCGGCACAGACATATTAGCGGGGAGGTCGATGCGTCTAGCTTATCCCGGTACGTTCTGTTCGCTGAAACGCCGCTAAGGGTAATTTGGAAGATCGCATCGAAAGCACACGTAAGGTTGACATTTAAAATCTTACCGTCTATTCGTACCGGTGGCGCTATATTACCGTTTGCAAACATGGGCATGCTTCCGGTCGCAGCCTGTTTGATAAAGTCCCATTCTGGGACGTCATCTAAATATGACGGTTTTCGGCGTTTGGTTTTCGGTGGCTCGATGCTCTCGTGATCCTTTTTGTTCGTGTAATGCCCTCCCCATTCTTCTTGGACAACCCATTCGTTACTGGCCTTTATGTTATCGTCCATTGTCGAAGGTGACGATTCGCGCGGCCTCTTCGCGATCTTCGGAGACTGTCCACGATCGTTGCCTTCAGCTGATATGGCTACGTCGGTGGTAATCGCATTCGAATTGTCATTTTCGGCGTTATTCCCATTTACCGGCGACTGCGTGCTTTGTGCCTCGGCTACCGAAGAAACTTCCAGATACTGTTCAGACTCAGGAACTTTTTTCGGAGTACTGCACAACTTTCGATCCGTGATGGCAAAGGAAATGTCGGATTTAAGTGTAGTTTCCTCAGTTTCAGGTGCTGTCGATTGTGCTGATTGTTTGGCTAATGCATCCGATTCCTTAGAGGACGTCGTTAATTTATCATCGATATGTTTAAGATGATCTACGACGAAGCCATCAACGCGTATCGGCAGCTGTCCCTTAAAGCACCGGTTTTTTATGTCGGAAAATTCCGACTCAACGTAAGCTGAGGTCGCGATTGGGTTTCCTCTACCAAATATTGGTCGCATGACGCCGGTCCATAATGCGACATACGGCAGCAGTTGCTTTACAAGCCTTGCAGCGAACGACGGATTGTAGTGGGCATTCATAATGTTACCTTTAGACGCTGTATCAGCATGACCTTTGGCAACTTTATGAATGTCATTAATCCACTCTTTCCAGCTAGAGCTGCTGTTCTCGATCTGAACGGGATCAACATACTTACTTAACTCCGCCAGAATTTCTTCACGGGTTAGATCTTTGTCAAGATCTTCGGGTTTATTTTTTTCGGATTCTGCCGGTTTCGCGTCATCCGAGTTTTCGCGATCTTCGTCGTCATCGTCGCTCTCGTCGGGGTTCGTATTATGATCGTCGCTCTTTTCAGCGTTCGTATCGGCAGTCACTTTTGGCTTCGTCAATGATATGCCTTTGATTTGGTTATTAAGGAAATTCAGGTGCTCCTCTGATGGCAGAATCTGCTTTGCCGACCTGATGTAGCGACTGAGCGCCACAGACAGGACGCACACGATAAAATATTTCAATTCTTTCACATCAGAGATTTGATAGGCTTTCGCAACGCATCTTTTATAGAAGCGGCCCACCATACCTTTTCCCTTCAAGGACGACCAACGTGAGACCATCGCTATGATGTGACTTACATCCAGTCGAATGTACGTCGATGGCAAGGAAACCGGCTTTTGCATTACAGCATCGTAGCATTTTTGCAAATACTCCTGAAAGCTTGAGCATTTACCAAATATTTCGGCTACAGCTATCAGGAGCGCCCATCCGAAGTCTGTTACGACGATTGGTGGAATCGGTCCGTTCGCGGCGAGTACGAGACGCAAAAAATGAGCGATACTAAGCGCTCGATGATCTGCCGAAACCATTTGAAAAACAGGCAAACTGTTTCCATCAGTTTCAAGTACGCACTGATACAGGAACGTGTGGGGCTCGCTGCGCTTGTTTCGCTTAGTAATGCCGCCCGTTGCGTCAATGGCAAACACCGCATTTGGATTTGCGCGGCAACGAGCTACGTATATCTGTAACTGTTCCGGTAGCCAATAAATGCAGTTGAATTTGAGCAACGCTATCGAATGGATCGACCCTGCATACTCACCGTATTTTGATTTATCTAATAAATTTAACACAGGAGTTGCGAAGCTGAAACCACGTTTTGTCATCAATCGTTGTTCTTTTGCTTTACGCATAACCGCGGTGCTAGGTAGAACTGGTGGATTTTTACCGGCGAACGTCTTTAAGCGGCGGGCCTCTTGACGTCGCAGAACTACCGCATCCTTATGCTCGTTGATCATTGCGTCGGCAAGCTTCCGACGACGATCGCCGCTAAGGTGTCTCCGTTTTTTGTTGGAATGTGCTTTTGCGTTGATACCTTCGATGTGACATTTCAAAATAATATCAACGTTCTCGGCTGGTTTCTTTAGCAGACTACCCGTGATGTTCGATCCACATTCAACGCAAGTACCGTGAAAGGATAGGTACTGTTGAGCACCAGCCGTACGATAAACGGTATTGTTTTTGAAAGCGAATACGCAATCAACGTGGTGTTGCACCCATATTGCTTCGGCTAACACATCCGCCCATCCAAAGCGCAGTTTCCAATATACACGGTTACCGTATACTTTTTCTTCGGGTCTTATGGAATGCCATTTTTCAGGGGATATCACGAGATTAATATCCACAGTGATAGCGGTGGTCATTCCGTCGCTGCTTTTCTCATCGGCACTAACGTGCATCGTGAAATCGCCGTCATCAATGCACTTCGACAACTCTTTCTCTTTGATTTTAAAAGTTTTCAACACGTGTTCCTTAAAACCATTGCGGTTATTATTAATAATCGTGTGAATGTGCTTCGGTGTTATTGTTGAACCCTGTGTCAACATTAAATCAGCAATCATCCGGAAAACCTTGTGAGCAGGTGGATAGGTTTTACCATTTTTATCGACGGTACGACATTCGTCCTTCGATAAAATTTCCTGCAAAGAAATTTTATCGTATCCCTTCTTCTTTCGTACCGAGTTTCCTGCCATCTTTTTCGCGAAATATTTCGTACAATGTTTTCTCTTGATATGCGAGGCGACGGACGGCCAAGGTACTTACGTAATTTTAGAATCGGTTACGATCTAACAACGACAATAATGGTAGGAGTAGGAAAATAATAATCCAAGGGGAAATAGACGGCTTGATCGAATGATATCGTGAATTCGGGTTTTTAATCCAGATCTAGACAGTTTAGCATCGCAAATAATCCAGAGACAAAGTTTCGCTCGGTCCCGCTAGAAGATCGACTTGGAGATCGAAGAGAGGCGTGAGAGCGTGTAGTCTGGCGAATGTAAGCGGCGAAGGTTCTCCCACTCTATCCAGCGCATGCGCTTCGACATTGACTGTCGCAGTGGGAGAAATTTCCCTCCCCGGGCTAGCCGGCCTGCTCATGTGCTTTGCTCACAGCAATATCGTCGATTCGCTAAACCGTATCTCTGGCGACTTTCGTTTTTCACACCTTTCAGTCCACCACACGGTACCTTCGTCCAGTAATACAGCAAATTCAGCAGCTGTACTGCTATATAAACGAATAAAAAATACGATATTTGCACCCAACACAACACTAATACTTCTACAAAAAAAGAACCAATTTTTTCTTGATAATTTGCTTTATTTTACCTTACATGAGAGACCACAAACTGGAAAGACACGTCATTTTAAAGTTACAGACGACCTATCGACGCCGAAAACGATAGGCTTTCGAGCGGGAGAAGAATAATCCGTGGCGACAGTTATATCTGGATCGAATGATGCAAGGAATTCGAGAGAGTTGTTAACCCAAACCTAGACAATTTGGCATCGCAAATAACGCAGAAACAAAATTTTGCTCGCTCGCGCTAGAAGAGTTGTTGTAGATCGAAGAGAGGCGTGAGAGCGTGTAGTCTGGCGAATGTAAGCGGTGAAGGTTCTCCCACTCTATCCAGCGCATGCGCTTCGACATTGACTGCCGCAGTGAGAGTATCCCGCCTCGGACTAGCTGGCCTGCTCATGCGCTTTGCTCACAGCAATATCGTCGGTTCGCTGGTGCGTATCTCTGACAACCTTCTTTACGGACCTCCGAGTCCACCACACGATACTTAACCGGTTGTACTGGCATATAAACGTATAGAAATGACTAGATTAAAACCCAAAATAACACTGATACTTATAATCATTAAATCATTAATAAATCATATATTATAATCATTAAATAACACTAATGTTTATAACGTATTAAAACCATTAGAAAACCGAAAAAAAACTAAACAAGAAAAGGAGCTAGATATCGACACGTCCGCATCGTTAGCTTCGGGTAACGCTGAAATTGCGACTATTTTAAAGACATTTGATCTTTTTGAATCTTCTTAGATAAAAAAAAAATATTATTTTTAAAATTTTTCTTTCGACAAATTATTTTTTTCTCCGATATCTTCAACAGTGCTACTGTAGCATTTTCTGATTTTCTCTAACGAATATGTATATTATATAGCCCAATAAAAATGAGATTTTGAAAACAAAATATAATGTTTCCATTTTTTTGTCGGAAATTAGTATTATCAAGTTGAAAAAATAATTTTTAAGATTCCAGTGAAAAACCTGGATAGAATTACAACTTTTATAATGAGATTTTTGTCGATAAGTTAGAATATTCGGGACAAGGCAACTTTAAAAAATACCGTATTTTGCAATATTAAATTGTTAAATGTGAAAAAGTTCTAAGAGAGTACATTCAAGTGGCACTAAAACGAGACCAATTATGGAACGAATCAGAGACGGTCGAACAAAAGTGGCTGAATTCTTGGACAAAGAACTCTTCCTAGCTCATATATCAGTAAACAATTATTAAGTATTTAAGGATAGCTAAAAGCTTTTTCTCGGGGAAGAAAAAATTGAACCGTCAATTGCGGCGTCGAGAGAGGCCAAAATTCCACCCTGATGGTCCGCATATTACTATTATATCGCAAATATGCTGATAAATAATAGTTAATCATTATTTGGCGGTGAATTGAGGCCGGAACTTTTTGCGATGTTACCCAAAAAGACGAGAACTATCAATAACCACGTCGAGAGACTAGAACTCATTCCCGATAATCAGCATATTACGAACATATAGCTGATATTGTGATAAGTAATTATTAATAATTACTTGGTGGTGATTAGAGGCAGAAACTCTTTTCAATATTGCACAGAAACACAAGAACTAGGGATCGCTACATCGGGAGAGTTCAGAAAAGGTTTTTCACCCCTATGATCAGCATATCATTATTATATGACTGATATGCTGATAAATAATTATTAACAATTATTTGACGATAGGTAGAGGCCGGAACTCTTTTCAATGTTGCAGTGAAAGATGAGAACTATCGATTGCCACATCGAGAGAGACGAGAACTCACCCCCTATGATCAGCATATCACTATAATATAGATGATATGCTGATAAATAATTATTAAAAATTATTTGACGATGGATAGAGGCCGGAACTCTTTTCAGTGTTGCACAGAAAGATAAGAACCGTCGATTGCCACTTCGAGAGAGACCAGAACTCACCCCCCATGACCAGCATATCACTATAATAAAGATGATATGCTGATAAATAATTATTAAAAATTGTTTTACGATGGGTAGAGGCCGGAACTCTTTTCAATGTTGCACAGAACGACGAGAACTGTCGATTGACACTTCGAGAAAGACCAGAACTCACCCCCCATGACCAGCATATCACTATAATATAGATGATATGCTGATAAATAATTATTAAAAATTATTTGACGATGGATAGACGCCGGAACTCTTTTCAGTGTTGCACAGAAAGATAAGAACTGTCGATTGCCACTTCGAGAGAGACCAGAACTCACCCCCCATGACCAGCATATCACTATAATAAAGATGATATGCTAATAAATAATTATTAAAAATTGTTTTACGATGGGTAGAGGCCGGAACTCTTTTCAATGTTGCACAGAACGACGAGAACTGTCGATTGACACTTCGAGAAAGACCCGAACTCACCCCCCATGACCAGCATATCACTATAATATAGATGATATGCTGATAAATAATTATTAACAATTATTTGATGATGGATAGAGGCTGGAACTCTTTTCAATGTTGCAGTGAAAGATGAGAACTATCGATTGCCACATCGAGAGAGACGAGAACTCACCCCCCATGACCAGCATATCACTATAATATAGATGATATGCTGATAAATAATTATTAACAATTATTTGAAGATAGGTAGAGACCGGAACTCTTTTCAATGTTGCAGTGAAAGATGAGAACTATCGATTGCCACATCGAGAGAGACGAGAACTCACCCCCCATGACCAGCATATCACTATAATATAGATGATATGCTGATAAATAATTGTTAACAATTATTTGACGGTGGATAGAGGCCGGAACTCTTTTCAATGTTGCACAGAAAGATAAGAACTGTCGATTGCCACTTCGAGAGAGACCAGAACTCACCCCCCATGACCAGCATATCACTATAATAAAGATGATATGCTGATAAATAATTATTAAAAATTGTTTTACGATGGGTAGAGGCCGGAACTCTTTTCAATGTTGCACAGAACGACGAGAACTGTCGATTGACACTTCGAGAAAGACCAGAACTCAACCCCCATGACCAGCATATCACTATAATATAGATGATATGCTGATAAATAATTATTAACAATTATTTGACGACGGATAGAGGCCGGAACTCTTTTCAATGTTGCACAGAACGACGAGAACTGTCGATTGACACTTCGAGAAAGACCAGAACTCACCCCCCATGACCAGCATATCACTATAATATAGATGATATGCTGATAAATAATTATTAAAAATTATTTGACGATGGATAGAGGCCGGAACTCTTTTCAATGTTGCACAGAAAGATAAGAACTGTCGATTGCCACTTCGAGAGAGACCAGAACTCACCCCCCATGACCAGCATATCACTATAATAAAGATGATATGCTGATAAATAATTATTAAAAATTGTTTTACGATGGGTAGAGGCCGGAACTCTTTTCAATGTTGCACAGAACGACGAGAACTGTCGATTGACACTTCGAGAAAGACCAGAACTCACCCCCCATGACCAGCATATCACTATAATATAGATGATATGCTGATAAATAATTATTAAAAATTATTTGACGATGGATAGAGGCCGGAACTCTTTTCAGTGTTGCACAGAAAGATAAGAACTGTCGATTGCCACTTCGAGAGAGACCAGAACTCACCCCCCATGACCAGCATATCACTATAATAAAGATGATATGCTGATAAATAATTATTAAAAATTGTTTTACGATGGGTAGAGGCCGGAACTCTTTTCAATGTTGCACAGAACGACGAGAACTGTCGATTGCCACTTCGAGAAAGACCCGAACTCACCCCCCATGACCAGCATATCACTATAATAAAGATGATATGCTGATAAATAATTATTAACAATTATTTGATGATGGATAGAGGCCGGAACTCTTTTCAATGTTGCAGTGAAAGATGAGAACTATCGATTGCCACATCGAGAGAGACGAGAACTCACCCCCCATGACCAGCATATCACTATAATATAGATGATATGCTGATAAATAATTATTAAAAATTATTTGACGATGGATAGAGGCCGGAACTCTTTTCAATGTTGCACAGAAAGATAAGAACTGTCGATTGCCACTTCGAGAGAGACCAGAACTCACCCCCCATGACCAGCATATCACTATAATAAAGATGATATGCTGGTAAATAATTATTAAAAATTGTTTTACGATGGGTAGAGACCGGAACTCTTTTCAATGTTGCACAGAACGACGAGAACTGTCGATTGACACTTCGAGAAAGACCAGAACTCAACCCCCATTATTAGCGTATCGTTATCATAATAACTAATATGGTGACGAAGAATTGTTCATAGGTATTCAGGGGTAAGAACTATGTTCAGCAGTGGGCATGACGACTAGCACTATCGTTTCTGAGCTGAAATGTGTCCAAAACTAATGCCAACATTATAGTATTGTCCCATCAGAAAGCTCAGACAAGTATATACCCATATGCATACATAAAAAAATAATGAAAAATTCGTTTTCTGCCGCTTAATGAACAGAACTATTATTCATTTGTTCATAGAACTATAAAACAGGTTGAATTGTATTAAATCCGGTTGTTACTGAAGAAATTATTTTCCGGAAGTTAGCATATCATTATTTAAAGTCGATTTCTATAAACAAATGAACAGAACTATTCCCGAAATGTATCAGGAACTATAGAACTCGGTGGGATGCGAAGGGAACTGTACTTAAATCTTGATATGCTGACTTTTGATATGCCAACTTCACACACATTGTATCTGTGAGTACCTGCGAGAGTCTGTGAGTATCGGTGTGTTTCAAGCCGACGTGAACTTCATTATTATGTAAAATTATTATATATTAACTCTCTATGATATAAAAAGATTTCGCCGCCGCCGTGTCAAGAATTGGGGAGCGGGGTATCAATAATAGGATCAGAGAAGGTCAATAATAGGATCAGAGAAGGTCAATAATAGGATCAGAGAAGGTCAATAATAGAGTCAGAGAGGTCAACAATAGGATCAGATGGTCAGCAATCTAGTCAGGGGGTAATCATAGGGCTAGAGATTATCGATACTAGAGACAGAGGTGGTAGACATTAGGGCGGGAGGGGTCAATATTAGAGTCAGAAGTATCAATAATAGGATCAGATAGTTACTAATTGGGCCAGGGCGTAATAATAAGGTCAGAACGGTCAGTAATAGGGCCAGAGGTGGTCGATAATAGGGTCAGATGGGTTAGTAATAGGGACAGAGGCGGTCGATAATAGGGCCAGAGGAAGTCAATATTAGACCAAGAGGGGTCAATATTAGAGTCAGAGGGATCGACAATAGGTTCAGAGAGCCAGTAATTTGGTCAGGAGGGTCAGTAATAGGGCAAGAGGGGGTCAATATTAGGCCAAGAGGGGTCAATATTAGAGTCGGAGGGATCAACGATAGGTTCAGCGAGCTAGTAATTGGGTCAGGAGGGTCAGTAATAGGGCCAGAGGGGGTCAATATTAGGCAAAGAGGGGTCAACATTAGTGTCAGAGGGATCAACAATAGGTTCAGCGAGCCAGTAATTCGGTCAGGAGGGTCAGTCATAGGGTCAGAGGTGGTCGATAATAGGATCGGATGGGTCCATAATAGGGCCAGAGGTGGTCGATAATAGGGTCAGGCAAGTCAGTAATACGAAACAAGACGTGTCAACAATAGGATCAGAGGGTCAGTAGCAGGGACGTGAAGTCGGATAATAACAAGACCCTGAAGTAAAAGGACTCAGAACAATAAGGTCTTAAGTCTGTAAAGAGCAATGAATATTACTTGCGACGAGTAATAACAATTTCCATCCGCCTCGATCACCAAAGTGTATATCAACCTCGGTATCCAAATTGCTCCCGCGACGGTCGAATAAGACAAACTATTAAGCCGCAACGACATTGCCCGTGGGCGGAGGGAGGTGAATCCGTTTCGCCGATTGATACGAACGATGTTCGCGGGAGGGGTCGATCGGTGGTGCACCGGCGCGGTCGACGGCACCGGGAGCAACGGCGACGAGGTACGTACGTAGGTAAGCAGTGGAAAGCCCCGGGGGACCTATACCACTCAGCCACCCGTTACATTATCCCCCGATATATCCGCCATTATCTTGATTTGTGTTGTACACACCATAAGCAACTGCATCCAACATCCAGCGTCGAGCTTCGCCTTCCGTACATTTGTCCCCCTCTTCGGAACCTCCGTTACAACCCCCTCGTCGGTTTTATCCAACGGCTCGAATCCCACCCCAATTCGACGTCGCGTGCAGCCATCCATCCTCAAGGCGCATCGGTTTCTCATTAATTATCAATTTGCGAATAGCGATCTCGCCAACGACGACGCGTGGCGCGTCACTCTCGATTCCTCTCAGCGGCGCGTGCGATGAGAAAAAAAAAAAAAAAAAAAAAAAAAAGAAGACCCAGTGATCTAGCGCACGCATCTCCGATAGTCATGCGGAAGATCGCACCCACTCTCGCGAGATGAGACGAGCCGCTGGGGAGAGAGAGGACCGTAATCTCGTCGCCGATGCGAACGAGTCACGGAAAAGTGAACCAGCTAGCGTGGCGAGCTTCGAGCTGTGTGAGGGGAAGAAGTCGTTTGGTTCTTCGCGGCCTCCTTGATCGTCTTCAATATCGTTCTCCGCCGCTCCTCCGAGGCTCCACGTGGATGGACGCGCGCGAAGTTACATCGACTCGCGCGAGGGGCGCGTCTTGACGTCGAGCTTTCGCGAGAGAGCTGGCACAGCCGCGGCAACGCCGGGCCGCGAGGGAGACGCTGAGGAGATAGAAATGAGTCTCGCCAGTGCCGAGTCTCGCTAGTCACTTTCGTCGGGCCGCGCATCCGTTAGCCCGACGAGGCTCCCGACCGTCCCGCTGAGTCTTGCCACCGGTATGTTCGCTTTACGAAACGCTAGATTGCCAAAGGAGGAGCGCACAAGGGTGTCTCTAATTGGTCCCATCCCGAGAGTCACTTCTACTCAAAGAGAAGTTTCCCTACGGTTTTCGCTCTCCATCGCGCGAGCCCGACTACCGGGAAGCACCGACGACGATGAGCTCGTATATCGTCGGGAAGACACGTGCGGAGCTTCGGTGCTCAGGCTACTCATGGAGAGGAGAATAGGGCTTGTATATCGTGTAAGAGGGAACGGGGCAAAGTGGGATGTCGGGAATGGCGATGGGGCAAAATGGGACAGTGGAAATTCTTTTGAAAAGTTCACTGGAGAACAAGAAAATGGGACTAAACGGGAGGGGGAATTGGCGGCTGCAAATCGGAGATGGGGCAAAATGGGCTACCGGAAACTTTTTGAAAAATTGACCGGGTCACATGGAACTGGGACGAAATAGAGGGAGGGGCAAATCGGGACGTTGGTAATTGGAGATCGGGCAAGTTGGAGAAGCACGACATTTTTTTCGAAAAATGTATAGAAACATAAGAAAATGGAGCAAGATGAGAGTCATGGGACAAAATCTTTCCATGGATATCGGAGTGACAGCATGATTGTGAGGTGCTCCATTTTGCCCCAAGGATCAATGCACACGGATCAACATCGTGAATGCTCGGGTAATGATCACTTTTTTTTTTTTTTTTTTAGTGAACAGTGAATTCGCAGCACCGGATTCATCCGAGCGGCCTTAATTTCCCAGCTCCCCGTTTCGCCCCTCTCTCTCACCTACAAGCGGGCTTGCTCTTGCGCGCGAAGATCTCTCCCAACGAGGAAGCTCATTACTTTGAATTTCGCTCGGGGTCTTTTCATCCCGTCTTCATTTCGCTCCCCTCCCCGCTGAAATAGAAATTCAGGTCAGCGGGTAACAGACCGTCGACTCGTCTCTGGGCCTTCTGCATCCGAGAAATCTCGTGTTATTGCATATCGAATCGTCGCATATTGGCGTCTGCCGAAAATCGATGAAAGCCCTCGTTGCGAACCGGCCTCGAGACGAGATATTCACACGTAACAGAACACACACACACACACACACGCGCATATATATATATATATATATATATATATATATATATATATATATATATATATATATATATAATCGCACAGTTAGATGAATATATATATATATATATATATATATACATATACGTTCGGTCGTAATATCGAATGTCATACACGGTAGAATATCGATAGGAGTGTCAGTTATATCTGCAAGCTCCTGTCCGGAGACTGGGATATTTCCTGGCAGCCCGCTGACTCACTCGGACTTCCGGTATCGTGAAAAAAAAAAGGTAATAAAACCTTCTCAGCGTTTCCCTATTCTGTATTTGCGCGGTTACATTCTCGGTGAAAATATTTACTCTTCTCATACTTGTTATTTTTTTTTTTATTTTTGCCAGTGCAAGGAAGGAGTTGTGCGTCGGACTGTTCGTTCGGTTCAGGATGAGAAGTTGCGCGTGGCAGCATCCGAGCGGAAAGAAGGAAAGGCGACGAGAAGGCGTCGCGTTGACTCGCTCCCGGTGTGCAACCGGCGCCACCGAGCCCGGCGTCGTCGTCGTCGTCGTCGTCTCCGTCGTCGTCGTCTGGCGAGGAAACTTCCTCGCCAATGAGCTCTCGCGCGGGCGACGACGATCCTCTCTCGCGCTTTCTCTCCCGGTGTCTCCTTCGCTCTTTCGCTCCTCTCGAAGCACCGAGACTACTCCGAATATCCCTTTGGCAACGGTCCCTCTAAACTTCACAGCGTCGTTATGGCGCACACGCGACGGGAAAGCAACAAGAGATGAAAGACTTGAAAGGAACGAAATGACAGATTCGAGAAGCCGAAGAGGCGCCGTTTTCCTCAGTTGATGCAAAAAAAAAAAAAAAAACCACAAAAACAAGTAGAAAAGGAAGTAAACTCACGAATTTATCGATGGCTGAGGGACTATCGGGAAATACTCCTCTTCTGGTTCGTACTGTCGCACCGGACGAATCCGAGTGCTGTTAGAGAAAAATAAATTTTGAAAAAACTGATAATATGGCAAATCGATTTGAAGATATTGCGGACGTATTCGAAATCCCAAGAACTGGTTTTCTTGGGCCTCTCTGCACAGTAAAAAAGATTCGTGCATTTAAGAAACCTTTTTTGTTCACAAATTTCCACGATTATTTTGTTGGTCATTTTACAAAAAAATATTCGTACAATGGACAAGATTTTTTTTGTAAAATTAACAAGATTTTATTGAAAATTAACAAGATTTTATTGAAAATTAACAAGATTTTATTGAAAATTAACAAGATTTTATTGAAAATTAACAAGATTTTATTGAAAATTAACAAGATTTTATTGAAAATTAACAAGATTTTATTGAAAATTAACAAGTTTTTATTGAAAATTAACAAGATTTTATTGAAAATTAACAAGATTTTATTGAAAATTAACAAGATTTTATTGAAAATTAACAAGATTTTTTTTGTAAAATTAACAAGAAAGGTATTGTGGACGTGTGTTTACAAGAAACTTTGTTACCTATTTTACTGTCTACTCAGGTTACGATTGTAAGCTTGGAATGGCAATTAAAGCGCACTAATAAACCTGGATACCGCGTTCTTGACTTTTGTCAAGAACACGTTACCGTGATTACCATTGTAGTACTTCGCGCACTGTACATTCTCTGTAGAAAGGGCTTCGCCCGTCTACACAAATAAGATGAAAATAACAATATGAGTTAACAGTCAAAATGTGAAAAGAAATACTTGTCGTATACGAAGGTTCACGACTTTTATTCACCGTTACTTTTGTAAGATTTTTTTTTTTTTTCGACTAACCGATAAGAAAAATTATCATGATTATTTTCTGGACAAGAATTTTTTGTCTGCACCGTGCAGCCAAAATTGAAATTGGAGCCCGTAACTTTCAGAGTCTGTAACTGGCAAACTATCCTTGATATCAGCACGGTACCTTAATGAACATCTTGATTACATCCTCCCTTATCGATTACACTACAAACAACCCTCACAATATCGATTTCGGTCAACGTGAAGCAACTAATCCAAAAATACAATAAAAAGACAAAGCTGTCCCGCCTTTAAATTAAAATAGCAATTACTTGTATAACTAATTCGCCGGCTAGTAAAACATCCCATCAACAGTACTGTATATACTTGGTTAACACGGTTCCCATGGCTTCCCAACGTCGAAAATCCTCGAGCCAAACTTCTCCGAAGAAACCCTTTGGGAAACTTGCTCCAAGTCATCGAGAGCCCGGAGTGTGAAGCTTGGTCGTTATATCCTTAACGAACATCTTGCTTACATCCTCCCATGTACACTTCACTACAAACAACCATCGAAATGTCGATTTCGTTCAAAGTAAAGGAACCAATACAAAAAATGCCCCCAAAAAAATAAACGTATGCTCTCCCACCTTTAAGTGCCAATTACTGGTATAATTAATTTTCCAGGTAGTAAAACACCCCATCAACAGTACAGTGTACCTTTATCAACACGATTTACTCCTAAAGTCGAAAATCCTCAATTTCGTCCAAAGTAAAGGAACGAATACAAAAATGCCCCCCCCCCCCCCCCCAAAAAAAAATATGCTCTCCCACCTTTAAACACAAGTCCCTATCACTTGTGCAATTAATTCTCCAGGTAGTAAAACACCCCATCAGCAGTACAGTGTACATTTATCAACACGGTTTACTCGCATGGTTTCCCAACGTCAAACATCCTCGATTTCAAAAACAAAAATACAAAAATGTACCCCAAAAAACGAAAAGTATGCTCCCCCACCATTAAACATAAGTCCCAATTGTACAATTAATTACGCAGGTAGTAAAACATCCCATCAACAGTACAGTGTACAGTTATCAACACGGTTTACTCGCATCGTTTCCCAACGTTGAAAATCCTCGATTTCGTCCAAAGTAAAGGAACAAATACAAAAATGCCCCCCCAAAAAAGAGAAAAGTATGCTCTCCCACCTTTAAACACAAGTCCCAATTACTGGTGCAATTAATTCTCCAGATAGTAAAACACTCCAGCAGTAGTACAGTGTACATTTATCAATACGGTTTACTCCCATGGTTTCCCAACGTCAAACATCCACGATTTTAAAAACAAAAATACAAAAATGTCCCCCAAAAAACGAAAAGTATGCTCTCCCACCTCTAAACACAAGTCCCAATTACTGGTGCAATTAATTCTCCAGATAGGAAAACACCCCATCAGCAGTACACTCTACATTCATCAACACGGTTTACTCCCATCGTTTCCCAACGTCAAAAATCCTCGATTTCAAAAACAAAAATACAAAAATGCCCCCCAAGAAAATAAATGTATGCTCTCCCGCCTTCAAACACAAGTCCCAATTACTTGCACAATTAATTCTCCAGGTAATAAAACACCCCATCAGCAATACAGTGTACATTTATCAACACAGTTTAATCGCATCGTTTCCCAACGTCGAAAATCCTCGAGCCAAACTTCTCCGAACAAAGCCTTCGGGAAACCTTGCTCGGAGTCGTCGAGAGTCCGGAGAGTGAAGCCGAGTCGTTATATCCTCCGCCGGTTCTCCGGGTGCGTTGTCGGGTTGCGCTCCATTAGCGTTGCGCGGGACGTGAGCACCTGCAGCTGCAGCATCAGCACGAGCATCGGTCCTCGTGGTCGGGGCAAAATTATCCGGCTTGCGCGTAACCCACCGCACTGCAGAGGCCACAGAGACGAGGAGACGGAGAGCGAGGCGGAGCCGTTACATAGGAGGAAGGTTTCTCACTCGTCGGCGAACTGCGAAGATCAAGTAGGCAAAGCCTCTCGAGTCCCGCGTCCCGCTTTCTCCCTCTCGGCGCGAAGCTCTCCGAAAGCCGGCACTCCGGCGGGCCACGGCACGACGACGTCTTTCCGTCGCGGTCGTGCACTACGTCAAATAAATCGGGCGAAGCCCGGCCGAGGCTGCACCACCGAACCACCGGCGTTGCTGGCCCTTTGGCTCCTCTCCGGCAGAGAGAGCTTCGTTGGAGAATTGATTAAACCCGGTTAACCCCCTTCGCGTTAGTTTCTCCTCTCGCACTTCCTCCAAACACACATATCCACATACATCTTCATATATACAAATATATATATGCATATATATACGTATATACACATATATGCACATATATGCACATGTATGCACGTGTATGCACATGTATGCACATGTATGCACATGTATGCACATGTATGCACATGTATGCACATGTATGCACATGTATGCACATGTATGCACATGTATGCACATGTATGCACATGTATGCACATGTATGCACATGTATGCACATGTATGCACATGTATGCACATGTATCCACATGTATGCACATGTATCCACATGTATGCACATGTATCCACATGTATGCACATGTATGCACATGTACGCACATGTATGCACATGTATGCACATGTATGCACATGTATGCACATACATGCACATAGGCAATTGAAGTCGAACAAGGTTATTTTGGCTACAGTATACATGAAAAGGTCCAAGTTTTGCCAAAACAGGCGAAAAAAATCGTGTTCCACTTCAATTGCCTATGACTGTATGCACATATATGCACATATTTGTATACATTTGCATATATATATATACACGGACATGTATGGACATATATGTACGGGAACAAGAGACGAAGCTCTACATGTCCCTTCGCTGGCCCTACCTTTGCGACAGCTCGTAATCGTAAATTGGGGTATAACGTAACTGCTATATACACCTAGGTCACACATTCTCTGCTCGGTGTAACTCTCAGTAACTTATCCTGAGGTGCAGGTATGTATGTATGTAGGGTAATACTGGGTGGCACGGTCTCTTAAAGGGCGAGCCGATTGGCTGGGATGCGTCCGGAAGTTCAGGTTCACGGACCCACAGTGGAAACCGAACTGACCCGGGACCGACGGAGGACATCGTGGCGCGAAATTTTTCCATATCCTCTGGAATGTACCGGTCGCGTGGTTGATGGAACAGTCGTTTTTATCGGAATTCGAGGTCAACGAAAATATATTATCGGTATATAAAAAAATATTCAATTTTTCAAGCAGATATATATTCCGAATGTGAAATGTATATACATTTATTTATACTTTCCTATACGCGAAAATACATATATTTTTTAATACTTGCTCTCTTGCATCATGTAAATTTCATAAGATATTAATTATGTACAATTTTCCGTGAAAAGTATAATTGATATATGAAAAAAGATATCGCCGCTAATAGTTTTTCCCATGCAGAGGGGCTTCAGTGGGTGACGGTGGAAGATGATATCCCTCTCGGTATGAGGTGCGAGCCAGGAGGACTCCGTCAGCCCTCCGGCTTCTGGTCTCCTTCTTCCACTTCAGGGTAATCCACTCTCTCCCCGTAGGGGAGGATCCGTGCAGCAGTTAACTTTTTCTTTATTTTTATTCCAGCCGGTCGTCAACGGCGAGAGATAATCTACCTTCCGTCCTCCGTGTGCAACCTAGGGCAAGGGCGATATACCTAAATCTCGAAGCACACACACACACACACACACACACACACACACACACACACACACACACACACACACACACACACACACACACACACACACACACACACGCACGCACACACGCACACACACACACACACACACACACACACACACATCCAGAGCTACGTAGCTCCCTGCGTTCGTCCCGCTTCCGCTTTATTTTCTCGCTTGGCTATCCGGCGAAGGGTATAAACGTGAAGGACGCGTGAGCGGGCGAATGAGCGAACTAACGGGAAAACTCACCCGCCACCGCCAGGAGCGACCCCCCCGGTCGGACGCGAGCACGCGGGATCACGCCAAGGGATCATTTGGCCTGACGTACGATAATGCTCGTGTGTAACGGACCGTGGAACGCTCCAGCCCGTGAGGTATACCGTACTCTTTCGGTCCCCTCACGACCATCCCGCACCTGTTTTCTCGACGTCCCGAATGAACATCGGAGTCCGCTCGAGAGATACGCCGCTCCGAGCTTTCGGTGGCTTCGAGGGAGACTGCCGGATTTTTTGTTTGATGGATGTTCCCGGCGAGAAAGCTTCGAGTTATGCTGGAAATGAGAGAAATGCCATTCGGGGATTACCGACGTCCCGCACAAGGCGATTTGACTCCGCTTGACGAGAGGAATGTCATTCATTTTGCTTCCTCATAGAGGAAGCTATGTTTTTCTCATTGCTGCTGGCCGTTTCCGGTTGGAAATGAAGTCTTGCGTTGAGCTGGTGTCGACGCAGCTTCGCGTAAAAATATTCTTAGAAACGAAGGCGGCCGAGATGCTTGAAAAAAAACTAATTACAGTTTTCGTTATCGACCGCGGTATTTCGCAACTTTGAGGGACTTTGCAGGGTTTTTGTCATTGGTCGATGCTCCTGGCGAGGAACTTCGAGTGATGCTGGAAAGGAATGGCATTTGGCGATTACGGACGCTCCACTCAAGACGATGTGACTCCACTTTGTCGATAACAGTCGGTAAGGGAAACTGTAATTAATTTCTTTTGCTGTTGCCGGCCATTTCCGGTTGAAAGCGAATTCTTACATCGAGCGTGTATCGACGCAGGTTCGATTAAAAGTATGCTTGGGAACGAAGGAGGTCGGGATCGTTAAGAGGAATTAATTACAGTTTTCGTTACCGACCGCGGTATTTCGCGTCGCTTCGGCCTCAGGACGAAGCTCTAGGATTCTCGTTCACCCGGGATAGCGTGCATGGAGATACGTGCTCCAGAATCCCCACCTCGATATTCTGGACAAAAATCACTGCCTTCTGGACGATTTAGTAACCCCCCCCCCCGATATTAAACGTACAGCAAACCAAATGTACCGGAAAGCGGAACCGAACGCAACGGTCCATCTTTCCCTGCCCTTTTTCCGAGCGAACAAATCTTTTACGTGCGTGTCCTACGACTCACCGATAAACGCTAAAGTCCCCATTAATCAAGGTTTCATCGCCGAAGCGTACTATTGTGCAACAGGGTAGACGCGGGGAAAATGGCACAGCCCAATTACCAAAACAACGATGACAACAACCCATGTAGGTTTTGGTCTGTTAAATCATCTGCGTATCATTGACGTGCCGGGAAAGGTTAGCATAGTCTGATTGGTATTTGGTACATTATTTTGGATATAAAATATCCGAGATATATTGCGTATTAATGTGTAAGGATTAATCTAGGCACTTGGGATTCGTGTCTAAAGCTAGTCATATGTTTCTCGTAGTCAGTTATTTTTCGACCAGTTCCTGTGACAGTTCTGACAGTGATGACATTCGATGGAAATGGGTCACCCATGAAGCCCATGGCGGTAGAAAAAATTAGATATTCTGGAAAAAAAATGTGGCCATTCTGAAAGTGGAAAAATGGGAAGAGGAAAATGGGTACCCTTACAATTTTTTTTGACGAAAATGGAATTTTTTTAAAAATCGGTTGGGAAATATGCCACTTGAAAACAATGGCGAAGGTTTTAATTCGATATCTCGAAATTTTTTGAAAAAAGTGCCGTTTCGCAAAATTTAACGTAGGATTTCCTATGCTGGAAATGGTCAATTTTTTAAAATTTCAACAAAAAAAAAAGAAAAAAAATACAAGTTGCACGAATCTCGTACGTAAATGGTTCACCGGAAGCCGATGATGGGGGTAAAAATTCGATACCTCGAAAAAAAAAAAAATCTGGCCATTCTGAAAGTGGAAAAATGGGAAGGTACCCTTACAATTTTTTTGACGAAAATAGTTGTTTTTTTTTTTAAATAGTTTATAATTTTTTCGTTAATTACATGGGTAACCCAGGTTGTTTCTCGCAAGCGAAAGTGTACCCGAGCCTCAATATAAGAGAATGCGAAATGGCACCATTTTTAACTCTCGCAAAGTATGCGCATTATTTTTGGATTCCGTACTCGGTAGTCAGTGAACCCTGCTCAATAGGCTCCCTCGATGACTGGGCCAAGCTCGCATGCCAATGTTGGCAACATCGGTACCAGGCTTCGCCCAAACCACTGGCCACATCCGATCACCCTACACGAGTAACCGGTCCATATTCACCAATTTCACCCTTATTTTTGTTCCCGTTTTCCTGTTTCCCTTGCGCATTAACTACCCTCGCGATCTCGCACCTCGCTCTTCGACAAACCGCCCGCAGCCCGGCAGCAGCAGTGGCAATAACGGCAGCAGCGAGCTCATCACTCCGCCTCAAAGAGAGCTCTCCGCTCCGTTGGATCCGGTGTGACTGAGCGGGACAACAACATACCCGAGTAATAGGAAATGTAAGAAACGAGCCTCGTGATTAAAAGCCCTTGGGCTACCGGCGAATCGATTTTTCCTCCTGGCGATACGCCCGCATGTGCGTGCGTGTGTGTGTTTCGTGCGCCAGCGTTCAATGTACGAAAAGCTCTTTAGCCTTAGCCTCCTCGTCCTCCGCGTCGTTGTCGTGCGGTCTTGTTGCTGACGCACACGTGTGTACCAACTACAGTTATAGCCTCGACATACGGCATATAAACCGCCTCTGCGGAGGGAGGTTTTTCGTGTCGCGGGAGGGATCAGACCAATTCATCGTTTCTCCTCTCCGCTTCTGCCATTCGTTTTCTCTTCCTCCGAGGTCCCTTTTTTCACCCTCCTCTCTTTTTTTTTTTCCACCCACCACCCTCCGACTCTCTTTTCATCGGTTATACGCGTCGTATGTGAGGGAAAAAATCAATGTAAGCGAGGCAATTCAATTATCGCCGGGCTGGCGAGCGAGTGTCCGGTTGCGCTCGTCGAAACGGGGAATCCCCGTCGGGCCGCTTTTTCCCCGATCGCGCGCTCTCCGCTCTCTCTTCGGCAAAGCTCCGACGTACGACACGCGCCCGACCGGGCGAACCACCTGCGATTGGCAGGTTTATCGTCCGCTCGTACACCTCCACGCTCTCCGGACTTTTACTCTCCATCTTCGGTCCGTTTAATTCCCCGTGTGCGAACGGCCCCTTCCGTTCGCGCAGAGCCGCGGTAGAGGAATTGGCGAAACCACTGTGCGTGCTTTCATACGGAAAAACCGTCGGCCGACAGTTACGTATCGCCAGTGGTCGGAACCATCGCCTTCCAATATTCCCGAGAAACCGACGTTTCGGCACGGTGAAACGTCTGCGCAGAGCTGTGCGCGATCGTTCACGACGTCCGCACGTCCGAGAAAAATCCTCGCAGGATGCTCGACTGCAGCCCGGAAACGCAGCCGATGGCTACCTCCTGCGGAGTTTATTGCGCAGGAATTATGTCCACACGTACGGCGATCACATCACTTTGATTCCTTTCGCTACAGGTATTTTACTATTTTCGTTTTTATTGTATACGGAAAAGAGGGCTTTCTTGGGTCTTTATTGGGACTTCTACTATTATCTTCGCAGTTTCACGGGATTGGCTTTCGCGCATACGAAGACTTGGGGAAAGAGAGACTTTATCGGTGAGCTGTCAACGGTATGGGAAAAACGGTTGTTTTATCGCTCGAGGCGCGTCAGTGCGTGTCTTATCGCTGTCTCGTCGACGCGGAAACTCGTCTTTGCTGCGCGATTCGCGCTCGTCATACTCATCCGTCATCCTCAAAGAGATTTTAATTTTCATTTAATTTATTGACGGCGTAATTCCTTCACGAAAAAACTCACATTGTGAATCGAAAAGACAGAGTAAAAAAAAAAAAAATTTGTACTTTTTACAACAAATTACTGTCAACAAACGTTCACAATTTTTTATTTGTTAATCTTCTAGTTTCACAAACAAAAGTACAAGCTAAAATTGTCAATAATACAGGAAATTAAAGGACAGGTTCGTCTATTGAAATAAGTGACAAGTAAGTTTGTTACTTATTTAACGAAATTATTTTTACGATATTTTGCATTCCGATTTAGCGAAATTATTTTCTTACTGTGCACGAGACATATTAAAGTGTCAATGGATAAGATTGAAATAGAATTTGAATTTGAATATACAGTTTCGTCAGTGCTTATGGGCATGAGCAACAGACTCAGTCGGTGACAAATCACCCTCCCTAAAAATTCACCCTGTTCAACCCTAGTTTCTCCAAAACGATTGATACGACGAGCAAAAGGAAATTAGATTTTCTTACTTATATCTATTGACTACAAAGACCTAATTTGATTTCGATCGAAGCATCAACCATCACGAAGAAAAAAGGAAAAGCGATTCGTTACCATCGCAGCATCGTTACGTATGTATCACACGCCCTTAATATAACAAAAGTGGGAAATATGGACCGGTCCATATTTCATTGATTTACATGTTAATCGGGGTGGTCAATATTCACCACGTTTATCCTATGAATATACATATAAAATGGATTTAATTTCAAAACGAAGATCTCAGGAGAGTCTAACGAAACTTGATCGACATTGTCATTGGCATTTCTCTTATCATCTCTCTTCAGTCATCGTATCGAAGTTTCAGTGTATTTCCTCTGCCTCTTAACTTAGCTATGTCGCTTCGCGCTCATTTCGCATAAGTTCGAGAAAAATTTCGAGAAAATTGCAAGTACTTCTTGACGGTATAAAAATTCGATAAAAATTCATGCATATCAAAGGTACCGAAAATATTAATTTCGCATGATAATAATTTCAAAATGTTATTAACGAATTAATCAAAAAATTAATTGTTCAACAAATTATCGGGCAAACCAACTTTTTTCATTAGTGAAAATGATTCGTTTCATTTTTCTGAATACGTATGAATTTCTTCAGATTTTTTAGTCAACTTTGATTTTTTTTTGTTTTTTTCACACATTTTTTCCATAAAAAAAAAAAAAAAAAAAAATCAAAGTCGACTGAAAAATCTGAAAAAATTCACACGTATTCAGAAAAATGAAACGAATCATTTTCACAAAAAAAAAAAAAAAAGTTATGTTGCCGGACAATTTGTTAAACAATTAGTTTTTTGATTAATTTGTTAATAACATTTTGGAATTATTATTATGCACAATTAATCTTTTCAGTGCCTCTAGTGTGCATGAATTTTTTTTTCAGAATTTCATGCCATCGAGAAGTACATGCAATTTTCTCTTATTTTTCTCGAACTTATGCGAAATTAGCGCTAAGCTACATGGCTATCTTAAAAGCTTCGAACGATATCCCAGTGAAATTCAGCCTGTTCAACTGATTCCCGAGGATTGCTATTCTCGCTATTGTCGAGTTGATCGCTGCGTTTGTTCTATTCCGCCTTTCGTGAAAAATTTCGAGATGATCAAATATCACGGCAAATAACGCAGATTATTAGCGTCTGCGCTACTTGCAACATTATGTAAATACTTTTTTTCAACAATATCCCAAAGCTCTGGAAGAAAATAAAAATAACTGAACGCTTTGACCCTAAAACTCATATTTTCTACCTTCCAACTCATTAGTGGGGTAGATATCCACCCCACGCGTTTCTCCAAACCTAAACGGGGTTTGCCGCACATGAATCTCTTTGATTTCAGTAAAAGAAGAGAATGTAACACATTCTCTTCTTTTTCACATGGTAAATTTGATTTTATTAAATTGTACAAGTGAAAGTCACACTCGAAGCCCAAAACTTAACGACTACAAAACGCAATTACTACAGAAAAAGAAGAAAAAAAAAAAACAATGCTGAAAATAATTTAAGAAAGAATTTGACCCTTCGGAGAAAATATTTGTCGAGCGAGCGAGCCCCTTTTTTACGGTCGCGAAACTGATATTTTTCGCCAACGGACAAGTTACCACAACAACAAAAAAAGCTTGGTAAAGGTGATCAACACAAAAAACCGTCGTCCGTCATCGAAAATATTTGTCGAATCTGCCCGTTCTTTTTTTTTTACATTCGCCGAATGGATATTTTTTTCGCCTGCGAGTTTCCCCACGTTGACAAAAAAAAAAAAAAAAAAAAAAAAAAAAAAAAAAAAAAAAAAGTAAATACAAATTAAAAAAAAAAGTGGTCTCCCTGCGTGAAAAATGTTTCCCGAATCCGCGAGCCGCTTTTTCGCTCGCCGCCCAAAAATTGATATAAATTTTTTCGTCACTTTTTTTCGCGACTATCGTCGGTGGCCGCGGGCGATATTGAAATGGCACGAATCGAATGGCCGGAAGAGAGAGAGATTATTTCGTGAGCAGCCGTGGCGTTGAGCGAGCGTCGGCAAACAGAGTCATAGCTCCGCGTTCTGCGGCGGTTCCTCGGGGAGGAGCGAGCCTGTGCACGGCCGGGAAAAGCGTCGCGCGGTGCTCTCGCGAGCCCGCTCCGAAAAACGGAGTGGTGCGCGAACGACGGCGAACGCTGCGGGGGGGGGGGGGGGGGGAGGGGGTTCAAAAAAAGCGGCCACCGAACAAATGCGAAATGGCCCAACAAAACTAATTTTACAAAACAGCGCGTTTCGCCCGCTAAATTATTAAGCCCCGCGCGTCCGTGTAACGTTGCGGGCGCTTTTCGCCCGACGAGAGACATTACCTCTCCGCTCCTCAGGGTCGTGCGACCGTGGACGATCGGCTTGCTGGTTCGTTCCGGGCCGGATAACAACTGACCCCGAGCCTCGAGGGGGTTAAAGCCCGTTCCTCGGTGGAGCGAGGAAGGGACGAGAGATATTATACGCGCCGTCGTGGACCTCTTTTCCTGCCCCCTTTCTGCCTACGAGCCGAGGCACGATTTCCGACGTTAAACAAAAAAAAAAAAAAGTCCCACGTAATAAAGTCGAGCCGGCTATTATTTATTAATTTCGGTGGGAGAAAATAAAATTTCTCGGACACTTTTTTTACCCTCTCGTAGTCGAACCTTAAAAAAAAGGAGCTCCACTTCCCAGACCGCCCATTTTCGTAATGGCCACAAGAAATCAACCCTTATCGCGCCCCGGTACTCTCTCAATCGTAAGGGCACAAAAAATATTTATTATAATCAAACGAATTTCGATCTTCAAATGACGTTTATTAACCTTAGAACCCATGTATCATTTTTTTTTTCTACCCTCTAACTCACGACTGGGGCACATATGTACCCCACGCGTTTCTTCGACGTACGAGGTCCTATGAGCGGTAAATGAATTTTACTGCGCATGAATCTCCTCGTTTTTGCTTCCTCATAGAGGAAGCTTTGTTTTTTTTCATAAGGAAGAGAATGCGGCGAATTTGATTTTGTTAAAGCTTAGGGGTTGCGAATCATCCTTAAAGTCCAAAATGTAACGAAAATGGGCAAAAACTGCACTTCTTGTGAAAGACATTGTAGTTTTTTAAAAAAATGGCTCGATTTTCAAATGTCAAATTGTTTCTTTCTTAATTTCGGTGGTAGAAAATCAAATTTCTTCGCCACTTCTTTACCATCTCGTAGTCGAGCCTTAAAAAAAAAATGAACTCCACTTCCCAGACCGGCCATTTTCCTAATGGCCACAAGAAATCCAGCCATATCGCGCCGTCAACGGTACACGTAGAAAAAAAGATTTAAAATCAAACAAATTTCGATCTTCAAATGAAGTTTATTAATCCTGGAACTCATGTATAATTTGTTCTACCGTCTAACTCATGACTGGGGTACATATGTGCCCCACGCGTTTTTTTTTAACGTACCAGGTCCTGTGAGCAGTGAATGGGTTTTACTGCACATGAATCTCTTCGTTTTTTTTTTTTTTCATAAGGAAAATAATGGTATAGGCAAATTTGATTTTATTAAGGATTCGATCGTGAAAATTACCCTTAAAGTCCAAAAACGTAACGAAAATTTGCAAAAACGGCACTTCTTGTGAAAAAAAAGTTGTAGTTTTCTAAAAAAAAAATGGTTCGAAATGGTATTAAAGATTCGGTCGTGAAAATTACCCTTAAAGTCCAAAAACGTAACGAAAATTTGCAAAAACGGCACTTGTGAAAAAAAGTTGTAGTTTTTTTTTTTAAATGGTTCGAAATGGTATTAAAGATTCGGTCGTGAAAATTACCCTTAAAGTCCAAAAACGTACCGAAAATTTGCAAAAACGGCACTTCTTGTGAAAAAAAAATTGTAGTTTTCTAAAAAAAAATGGTTCGCTTTTCAAATTTCAACTAATTTCATTCACAATATCGGTGGGAGAAAATAAAATTTCCGCCACATCTCTACCCTCTCGTAGTCGAGCCTTAAAAAAAAAAAAAAAAGGAACTCTGCTTCCCAGACCGGCCATTTTCCTAATGGCCGCAAGAATTCCGCCCGTATCGCGGCAGCGCTCTGTCAACGGTACTCACGGGTGGTTAATGTGTGTCCCGCGCACGTTAACCCAACACGCTCTCGGAGCGCATGTTCTACGTGCCATTAAGAATTTATTCGCCGATACGGGAATGGAGCGTTCCGTCATCGGGGGCAGTTATTACCGCCCCATGTGTGGCGGCGGCGGAGCGTCGGGCACATAGCGTATCAAGTACCACATGCGTTCGCTCGTCGCTCGTCGAGAGATAGAGAGGGCCTGTAGGGTTATAACGCGAAGAGCGTAAATTATCGGTTAAATTGCTGCGAGGGAGCCTGACAGCGACAGTGCAGGGCGTGTCGTCAGCAAAGCTACTCCGGCGTGTGCTGTGCAAATCCTCGGTACAGGTATAATAATGCAAAACTTCCACGAGTGGAGACTATCGGGAATGGTTTTTTTTTGTCATCTTTTTTTTCCCCTCTTTTTTTTTTTTTTTTTTATCGTTCTCCGCACCGATACGCATGAAGTTGTATATTCGCGAGTTTGACACTTGCGGATAAATCATTCAAAGGTATGATCGCATTATATCGTGCCTTTTATTGCTCCCCCTTCATTTATGTACCTGCTCGATTCTACTTATCGCGAGTCCGCATCGAATTGCGACGGCGAGAGGGAAGGTCGGCATCGACGATCGTACAGTGAGCGAGCGGATAAGTTAATGGCTCGGGAGCCTGCACGACCGGCTAAGTCCAACTCCCTCGCTAACTGCCAGAGTGGCCATCTTTTCACTCTTCTCTTCAACGATGAAATTACTGGCGACCTGCCGTTATTAACGATTGAAAGAACATTTTATCCGGATTTAGTCATCGCAGACGATTTATTTTTATCTTTATTCTTGTTTTATTCGGATTTTTAGATAACGGTAATAAAGAGTCAGAATTAATTTTTAAATAAATCTGGAAACCAATAATCGATCGAGGATGAGTGGAGAAACTATTTTCTCCACTGTCTATCTATGTAAGCACATATTGGGAAATGCAACTTCAATTCTGGAATTCTATTTGATCATTGCGGTGGCCAGTATTGGCCATCGGCAGTTGTCAGTTCTGCTTTACCGACGGAAATGGTAGTTATCGACGTTTTTACTTGTACCAGGGTTCGAATTATTCTCAATTACTTTTTAAAGAGCGATATCAGCATGTGCCACCATTGCCACGCCAAGATATATTACCTGTAAAAAAAAAAATCACCCCTCAAAGTGTGAAGATTCTTGAACGAAAAAACAGGTCAAATCTTCAAAGCGCCCCAAAAATTAGTTAGGTCGACTGGAACCAAAGTAATTAATCACTCGTTTTGTCACAATGTACGCAACTAGACTAATCAAAATGACTCCTCTTGACACAACAGCTTAATTCTTCAAAACTATAGCCTGGCCCTTATTCGCTCACTCTTCACTATAGGCGCGGGTTTCTATGAAAACTCGAATTATTGCCATTTATTTAAGAGCGATCAAAGCATCTGTCGCCATTGCCATCCCAAGATACATTATCTATATACTTTATATATCTATAAAAAAATCACCCATCAGAGTGTTGCAATTCTTGAACGAAAAACCAGGTCAAATCTTCAAACCGCTCCAAAAACTAGTTAGGTCGACTAAGCCAATGAAATTAGGGTCACTCATTTTGTCACAATGTACGCAACTAGACTAATCAAAATGACTCCTCTTGACACAACAGCTTAATTCTTCAAAACTATAGCCTGGCCCTTATTCGCCCACTCTTCCCTATAGGCGGGTTTCTATGAAAACTCGAATTATTGCTATTTATTTAAGAGCGATTAAAGCATCTGTTGCCATCGCCATCCCAAGATACATTATCTATATACTTTACATATCTATAAAAAAATCACCCATCAGAGTGTTGCAATTCTTGAACGAAAAACCAGGTCAAATCTTCAAACCGCTCCAAAAACTAGTTAGGTCGTCTAAGCCAATGAAATTAGGGTCACTCGTTTTGTCAGAATGTACCCAACTAGACTAAACAAAATGACTCCTCTTGACACAATAGCTTAATTCTTCAAAACTATAGACTGGCCCTTATTCACCCACTCTTCCCTATAGGCGGGTTTCTATGAAAACTCGAATTATTGCTATTTATTTAAGAGCGATCAAAGCATCTGTTGCCATTGCCATCCCAAGATACATTATCTATATACTTTACATATCTATAAAAAAATCACCCATCAGAGTTTTGCAATTCTTGAACGAAAAACCAGGTCAAATCTTCAAACCGCTCCAAAAACTAGTTAGGTCGACTAAGCCAATGAAATTAGGGTCACTCGTTTTGTCAGAATGTACCCAACTAGACTAAACAAAATGACTCCTCTTGACACAATAGCTTAATTCTTCAAAACTATAGACTGGCCCTTATTCACCCACTCTTCCCTATAGGCGGGTTTCTATGAAAACTTGAATTATTGCTATTTATTTAAGAGCGATCAAAGCATCTGTCGCCATTGCCATCCCAAGATACATTATCTATATACTTTATATATCTATAAAAAAAATCACCCCTCAGAGTGTTGCAATTCTTGAACAAAAAAAAAAAACAGGTCAAATTTTCAAACCGCTCCAAAAACTAGTTAGGTCGACTGGAACCAATGAAATTAGTTTCACACGTTTTGTCACAATGTACGCAACTAGACTAATCAAAATGACTCCTCTTGACACAATAGCTTAATTCTTCAAAACTATAGCCTGGCCCTTATTCGCCCACTCTTCCCTATAGGCGCGGGTTTCTATGAAAACTCTTGACCCTCTTCATCGTCGCGGATCAAAGTCAACAGGAGCGAGAGAACTCCAGAGAACATCGGCGAAGGGGAGTATGGGGGGGGGCTGATAAAAGGCCGCAAGAACAATAAAGGAGAGGGTGTCACAGGAGTGTGTGCCTCCGAGTGCATTCTTGTTTCCCCAACCCTCTAGTTCAGACCAACCCCACCCAACAAAACTCCTTTTATTTCTTTCTCTCGGCATCGACGGCCTGCGGCCTCCTTGTGGTCCTGAGTAGATACACACAGGCGCGCATGCGCGCGCGCACACACTACTTGCCAGAGCCTCTTGGGACTTCGATCGTGCGAAAACCGCTCGAACCGTATAAACAAACGCGTGTCGGTTGAAAAGATAAAAGAAAAAAAGTGTGTCGAGAGGTTTGTTCCTAATACCGGGATTGAGGACGAGCCTCGTAAGATCAATAATTCATATCGCGCGGCTGCAGCGCATCAAAGCGATATCTGAAATTCATTCGAGCTCAATCTTCGATCTATTAACGGCGCTGAAGTGAGCTTGAATTTTATTGATAATTAAATGGGGGACACGTTTTATGCATTTAACGAATATTGGGCCGCAAACATTGAATTGTCATCTCGTTCATTTTGCATCTTTTTTGTTTTTTATTAAAACGATATCCGAAATTCATTAGAGCTTAACGTTCGATCTATTAATATTAATGACTGATTATTAAATACTTGAACACGATTTATCTACGGTACAACACCTGTTAAACGGTTCATGCATTTAACGAGTATTGACCATAAACATTAAATCGTCATCTCGTCGATTTTACAATTTTTTTTTTTTTTTTAATAATTAAAACTACGTTTCGGTAATAAGAAAGCAACAAAATTGAAAATGAACGAGAAGAAGAATTAACCTTTGCAGACGAGAAATGTTTGTCAAACGTTAACCCTTTAAACCCATCAGATTGGTAAACCCTCTCTCTGCTAATTTACATAAAATGACTTTAAACACAACATCTCCAATTATTTCCTCGTTGACTTTAATTACTTTTTTAATCGTTACAAATACGCTTCGTCGACGAGAAAAAAAAAAAAAATGCGCGAACGAGAAGAGAACGGCGGAGTATCGGTCGAGAAATATTTGCGAAACGTAAACCTCTTTCGCACATGCAGATTGGCAAAAGATTTTCTCCTCGTAATTTAAATACAATTCCGTTAATCGTGCAAAATCCATCATCGGACAAATTGCTTTAAATTAATTTCGTTTTGCTATTTTTATATTTATCAGTTCAGATTGCGCACGTCCAATTTCATGCCCAATTCGCCGCAGCACTCATCAACGGACAGTGTGCTTCGAGCACGCGATACGACACGGCAATCGTAAAAATAATCAGTGAACATCGCAATCTGAAATGCCGCTTTACAATGTCGGCATTCGGCTGGCTGGTTCGGTGGGACGCGCGATTCGTTCCTTCGCTCCGTGACGCGCCGCCGAGAGAGGGACGCGGCTGCTTCTCGTCTCTCGCTGAAAGCAAAATCGATATTTAATTTTAACAAAGGCTAACGGCTACACAAAAGAGGTTTCCCTGTCAGTTCTATGGCGGGCCTGACGATCAATGCAACGAGAAAGTACGCTCACTGAAATTCTCTCCTCCTCTTCTTCTTCGCTTCTCCAGCCGTCGCGGCCGCCACGCCACTCTTCCCGCGTGAGACGCGAAGTCGCTCTTTACATTTTTCTTTCTTCTTTTTAGGTTTTTTTTTTTTCCCTCCAACAGCGCGGAATATTTCAGTCTGCGTGTTCCTCATGTAATATTCCGGTTCCGGTTTTCCTCTATTTATCCATTTCTCTCTTTACCTTTACTCTCGCTTCGTCACTTTGCGAGCTTTTGTGTCCCCGGGCAAGTCGCCCGTATACAGCGAAGTCTGCGAGAGCGACCGGGCACGGTACAAGTCTCCGATTCGCTGGTCCTTATTCGTCCACTCTTCCCTATAGGCGGGTTTCAATGAAAATTCAAATTATTGACATTTTCTTTTTGAGAGCGATAAAAGCATCTGTCTCCATTGCTATCCAAAGATACATTATCTATATTAAATATTAAAAAATTTATAAGCATTGCAACACCCCTCAGAGTGTTGCAATGATTGAACGAAAAGACAGGTACAATCTTCGAACCACCCCAAAAACTAGTTGGACAAACTGAATCAATGAAATTAGGGTCACTCGTTTTGTCACAATGTAGGGAATTAGATGAATCAAAACGACTCCTCTTGACACCACAGATCAATTCTTAAAAACTCTAAACTGACCCTTGTTCGTCCACTCTTCCCTATAGGCGAGTTCCTACGAAAACTCGAATTGCTGCCATTTTTTTTAAGAGCGATAAAAGATCTGTCTTCATTGCCATCCGAAGATAGACTTTCCATTAAAAAAAAATCATTCCCTCAATGTGTGACTATTGCCATTTCTTTTACAGCGATAAAAGCATCTGTCGCCATTGCCATCTAAAGATACATTATCCATTGAAAAAAATCATCCCTCAGAGTGTTGAAATGCTTGAACGAAAGCACAGGTCAAATCTTCGAACCGCCCCAAGAACTTGTTGGACAGACTGAATCAATGAAATTATGATCACTCGTTTTGTCACAATGTAGGCACCTAGATGAGTCAAAATTGCTGTTAGTGACACCATAGCTGAATTCTTCGAAAGTATAGACTAGCCATAATTCGCCCACTCTTTCCTATAGACGGGTTTCAATGAAAACTCGAATTATTGCCATTTTTTTTATAGAGCGATAACAAAAATCTGTCTCCATTGCCATCCGAAGATATATTTTCTATTGAAAAAAAATCATCCCTCAAAGTGTGACAATTCCTGAATGAAAAAAACAGCCCAATTCTGCAAATAGCCCCAAAAACTAGTTGGACAGACTAAACCAATGAAATTAGGATCACTCGTTTTGTCACAACGTTGGCAACTAGATGAGTCAAAGTGACTCCTCTTGACACCGTAGCTCAATTCTTCAAAACTCTAACCTGGCCCTTTCAATGAAAACTCGAATAATCGCCATTTTTTTTCAGAGCGATGAAAGAATCTCCATTGCCATCCGAAGATACATCACCCTATAAAAAAATCACCCCTCAGAGTGCGGCAATTCTTGAAGGAAAAAAAAAACAGCTCATATCTTCGAACCGCCCCAAAAACTAGTTAGTTTCAGTCTCCATTTTTCTCCCTCCTACAGCGCGGAATATTTCAGTCTGTGCGTTCCTCATGTAATATTCCGGTACCGGTTTTCCTCTATTTATCCATTTCTCTCTTTATCTTAACTCTCGCTTCGTCACTTTGCGAGCTTTTGTGTCCCCGGGCAAGTCGCCCGAATATAGCGAAGTCTGCGAGAGCGGCCGGGAACGGTATAAGTCTCGGATTCGCTGGTGTTCCTCTTTTCCCTCTGCCTCTCCGGTGGGAGAATGTCCTCTCCGGTGCACCAGATGGGAAAACTTTACGGTACATTCGGTGGAAACAGTCCTCGCAGCTAGGAAAGTAGAATAGGGAATGGACACGGATATAAATATATTAAAACGAATGGGACGGTACAGCATAGTTCCGCTCCGGGGCGAATATTTAAAGCAGTTTCGCGAATTAGGGAGTCAAATTCGAGCACTCGTCTCCGTGCCTTTGTGACTGCGACTCGAGACTCGGGTCGCGGATTATAATCTCATATATATTTTGGAAAGTTGTTTGTTCCGGGCGGAGAGAGAGAGAGAGAGACAGGCACGGGGAACGATTCTGGAACCGAAATGTCTGGCGGAGCGGCGGAAAAATGGCCCGATGGGAAACTTTGCGGAAAATTCGTGGAAACGTATTGGGTAGACTGAGATTGGAAAAAGAATAGCGGTTGGATCAACCAAAAGTCGCGGTGACGTAAGCTCAAAGTTGCGATTTGGTTGATACGATTTAAAGCATTGTTTTGCTGAAGGATTCGCTTTGGTCGATTCAAGATGTGCTGATTGGAAGAGACATTTTCACTCCCGACTGCCGGTTATGTACGTAGTTGTAGTACAATGATTTTGGAATCCTTTCCTTATAATTCAAAGAGATCGACAGTTTTCAATCCTGATTTTGGAATCTGATTTTGGAATCTGATTTTGGAATCTGATTTTGGAATCTGATTTTGGAATCTGATTTTGGAATCTGATTTTGGAATCTGATTTTGGAATCTGATTTTGGAATCTGATTTTGGAATCTGATTTTGGAATCTGATTTTGGAATCTGATTTTGGAATCTGATTTTGGAATCTGATTTTGGAATCTGATTTTCGATTCGCGTTTTCTTTGCCATTTTTTTTCTCGGCGCATAAAAAAAAGTCTGTCTAATTGGAGGGCCGTTTTGCCACCCTCTCGGCGTCCCAGAAAATCGCACGTCTCCGGAATCCGACGCGGCGCGAGGGCGCGAAACATCCGAGTCGCGAGGACCCGCCTCTATTGCAATATTTTCATGGGAGTCAGCAACGGGAGCCAAAAAGGCTGCGGGCCGAGCGAAAGAGAGCGGAACATAAGTGGGAGAAGAAAATTACGCAGTGACCGTGAGCGAGAGCGAGGTGGCGCGGAGTTTACACGAGCCTCGTGTTAATTGCTAGCAGAGGTTCTCGCTCGAAAAACGAGAAAACGAGACAAAGTGAAGGAGAAAATGCACGGGAAAAAGAGAGAAACACGTTTACGTAGGCAAAACTCCCCTCGCGCTTCCTCCCCACCTTCGACGGTGGTGCAACCACCCCTTTCCCCCATCCCGCCACTCTCGCGACCCGCTGCGATTTATTGCCCGGAAATTTATGGCAGCAAAGTTACTGCGCCTGGCCGAACAGTACGCGGGGTTTCGGTGCGCCTCGCCGATTTCCCGACGGTCCGGCTCGTTTCCAACGGTATTATACGAAGACTATCGCACCGGATGCTCGTCTTCTTCGCTTGACTCCTTCCCGTTTCGCTTATTCGTATGATCAAAAAATAAAATAACGATGAAATTCAAAAGAAAGGCCGACGATCGGCTTTTAGTCGGCAGCGGGTTGGCAGCCGACGATCGGATCTCGACGAATGCTCAGCACTGGCTAAACCGTCGATTGACAACCAACGTTGGGCTCGATAGTTGACAAAACGCGACTTGCTAGAGTTGGGCCGGCACTGGCGAATCGTCGTAATGGTGCGCGTTGTGCGATATCAAGTGGACGTTCGCTCACGACGTCCACTTTGAGCCAACGTCCAAGACAATTATAAACAATTCCATTTTTTTTTTTTTGTTTGCACGGCTGCTGAATCTTTCTTCATTATTCCAGATTCCTTTATAGCAGTTTTATCTACCGAACTGTAGTGCAGATAGCCTAAGTTGCATCAATATTATTGATTAAAGTGTGAATACAAAAATGAAATAATAAAACTTAGACAATTTGAAGCAATTAGTAAGTTGCCGACGATCGGATCTCGACGAATGCTCAGCACTGGCTAAACCGTCGATTGACAACCAACGTTGGGCTCGATAATTGACAAAACGCGACTTGCCAGAGTTGGGCCGGCACTGGCGAATCGTCGTAATGGTGCGCGTTGGTCGATATCAAGTGGACGTTCGCTCACGACGTCCACTTTGAGCCAACGTCCAACATAATTATAAACAATTCCATTTTTTTTTTTTTTTTTATTTGCACGACTGCTGAATCTTTCTTCATTATTCCAGATTCTTTTATAGCAGTTTTATTTACCGAACTGTAGTGCAGATAGCCTAAGTTGCATCAATATTATTGATTAAAGTGTGAATACAAAAATGAAATAATAAAACTTAGACAATTTGAAGCAATTGGTAAGTTAATATTAGATAGATGTGCAGTGGACGTACAGCTTTTATATAGGATTCGAGAAGAAAATCTTCAAGGTGAGCATGGTCGAGTGCGCAAGAGCGACGACTACTGTGAAGGAAATTGCAACGCGTGCCGTTTGTACTGGCCATTTTGTATTGCTATTATGAATCGATCTTTTGGTTATTGACGATTTTATATGTCACGTATAAACCGGCTATAAATAAAGGCATTTAAAAAAAAAAGAGCGTCGACTATTTACCGCATTTACCGACTAAAAAAATGTATTCCGATGACTCCAATGTGTGAAGATAAAGAACTAGAAAAAATGCAATTGTAGAATTACAAGGGAAGCACTAAAAGTCGCGCAGCTCGATCAAAATATTCGTTATTGCTTACTTTACACATATTTTCCATTCAACATTTGCTGAACGTTGGAATTATTATTATGCAAAATCAATCTTTTGAGCACCTTCCACATGTATGATTTTTTTGTCAGATTTTCATACCATCAAGAAGTGTTCGCAATTCTCTCTCAATTGTCTCTGAACTCACGTGAGGTCGAACTGTTCGCTAGTACTACATTAACTGGTAGTCGGGTGTACATTGGCGACCAGAGTCGGGTCGGCTTTCTAACTCAGACGGTCATAGTTGGTCCAAACGTCAGCCCGGCCTTAAAACCGCACCTGGGTACGGGTTGAAGGAATTAAAATTAAAAACGATTATGTATCGGTACCTTCCGTCGGACGGCGCTACACCGAGGTAGCCGGTGGGAGGCCACTTATCCGACGCGAGAGAAACTGTCGGCGACGCGAACCTTCGTCGAGGGACGGAAAAAAGAAATAAAAATAATGAAATAAATACAATCGAAGCGAGGGGGACGAAAGAGGGACGGAGATGAAGAGGTGGCGCACACATTTCTCCCGTGGGTTACGCGCGAGAGAATTTATCACTGTTCGAATCTCTGAAGAATCCAATTTTCGAGATATACGAGTGTAAGCGCAAGCTCACCGGTTCTCTCGTTTTCTCCTCCTCTCCCCTGGCCATTCGCGCCCCGCCGTCATTCGTTCGTTTACTCTATCTTCTTGTTTGGATCAGTGTGTCTCTCGCTCTCTCGTTCGGTCTATCCGCTTGTCAAAAGGAGATATATATAGGGAAGGTGGCGGTCCGGGCCAGAACACCGGGGAGAGCGGGCCGATGCGGCCACTGCTCTGGCCGTTCTCGAAACCGACCCTCCCCGTCCGCCGGCCACAGAGAAATGGAGTAGGAGAGTTCCTTCTTGTTCTCTTTCCCTTTTATCTCTTCCCGTTGTCCCTCGCGTATTTTATTCTTTCGGGAACCGTAGTCCTCGTCGCGAGTCCGTGGATGCGCGAGGACGGAGAAGAGAGTGCTCCGATAAGCAATTCGTATGTATGTGTCGAGTGACTCTCGATACTTTCTTTGTAGTGGCAAAGTTCAATGGCTCTTTCGATTAGCTTCTTACTCCACTTTCTCATCCGATATGAGGATTAATTTGTCAGAAGATACTTGGCAGACATTTTGGAGCGTTACCTGGTCAGATCATTGTCAGATCATTGTCAGATCATTGTCAGATCATTGTCAGATCATTGTCAGATCATTGTCAGATCATTGTCAGATCATTGTCAGATCATTGTCAGATCATTGTCAGATCATTGTCAGATCATTGTCAGATCATTGTCAGATCATTGTCAGATCATTGTCAGATCATTGTCAGATCATTGTCAGATCATTGTCAGATCATTGTCAGATCATTGTCAGATCATTGACAGATCATTGACAGATCATTGTCAGATCCTGGTGCGATCTAGGTCATATCATAGTCAGATCATGGTCAGATCCTTGTCAGATTCTGGTCAGATTCTGGTCAGATTCTGGTCAGATTCTGGTCAGATTCTGGTCAGATTCTGGTCAGATTCTGGTCAGATTCTGGTCAGATTCTGGTCAGATTCTGGTCAGATTCTGGTCAGATTCTGGTCAGATTCTGGTCAGATTCTGGTCAGATTCTGGTCAGATTCTGGTCAGATTCTGGTCAGATTCTGGTCGGATCCGGACCAGGCCCTGATGTGGCGCTTCAAAATGTCGACCAGACATAGTTCGGACATCGTCTATTGGCGACATCGTGGTGTTGTGTAAGTTTCGGAACAGGTCTGACAAGCCCCTGGCCGGGCTACGACTAGGTCTCAATGTAACGCTATAAAAGTTTTACGATGGATACTTTGGGCTTCGATTGACGGTCGTCGTGCCGAAGTGACCACACGAGCTTGAACTTTAACCCCTGGGCCAATTTCAGATGACCACTTTTTTAAAGACCGAGAACCGAGAAGGTACTTGAATAACCGTAGATATAACTTTGTATAATTCGTATATATGTATCGGGAGGCTCCCGATACTTTCTTTGTAGTTGCAAAGTTCAATGGCTCTTACGATTGCCTTTTTTTACTCCATTTTCCCATCCAATATGAGGATTAATTTGTCGGATAGTACTTGGCAGAAATCTTCGAGCGTTATACGGGGCTGAAAGGGACCTGACTAAGTTCTGGTCAGATCCCGACTTGGCCCTGGTGTTACGCTGTAAAGACCCCGATGTAACACTCTAGAATGTCTATCGGCGATACTTCAGGCTTCGATTGATGAATGTCGTGCCGAATCAATCGTGTGGGCTCGAACTTTGACCCTTTGGCCAATTCCATACGACCACCTTTTTAAGAAGACGAACCCAGAAGGTACCCAAAAGACGCTAGCTCTACCTCGGCGATCAACAGACACCCCATGTCGGCCACGAAAAAAAAAAAGGTTTTGATAAATTCTTCCTAAAGTTAGAATATCCTGAAAATACATTCTAAACAACGTGTCTACACGTTGCAATATCTAACGAGGTTTGCGCAAGGAAAACTCCCATAAAAAAAAAAAAAAAAAAAAACGAAAGCAAGAAAAAAAGATTACGACCCTTTGCCGCCTCGTCTTTTAATCTCTGCGAAAACTTCGACCAATATATCCCATTCCTCTCCAGCGGTGAGTGTGTAAAGGCTCCCCGCTCGGTGCGAGCAAAAATCGCGCGAGAGGCAAAACTACGCCGTTATTATCCGACAAGTTTAACTTCGCTCCGTGAAGCCGGCAGTGCGGCTGGATGAGCTTGGCCGGGCGGTGGCGAAGAGGGGAGTCTGTAGGTGGATAGAGGAATAAAGGTTCGTCGTAGTCGGAGCAACCGGTGGTGGAGCGCTGACCCGAGCGGGTGAAAATATTAATTAGCCTCCCGCTCCGTAGATGCAGAAAGGGAAATCTCCGTATCGTCGAGGGACTCCGAGAAAGCGGCGAGAGTGAGGAGGATGCAGAACCGACAGGCGGAAGTTCTTTTAGCGCGAGGAGTCGCAAGAAAGCCGGTCGCTAAGAAGAAGAAGATGAGAAGGAGGAGGAGCCTCTTTCTCCCGCGAGCGCGTACGTCGCAGCGCTGCAAAAGGGAGGCGAAGATTCGCGGAGAGAGAGAGAGAGAGAGAGAGAGAGAGAGAGAGAGAGAGAGAGAGAGATAGATAGAGAGTCAAGAACCAAGAAGAACAACAATAAAACCCCCGGGTGTAATTTGTCATGGGGGCGTACAGGGCCGAAAGGAGAGAAGCGCGGCTCCTTCAGCGCGCCTTTCCATGTCAGCGCATAACGCCGCTCCACTAATACCATGTAAGAGTTCCCTACCGGCGAATACACGCACTCCACCTCTCCGGTTCGCATTCAAGTTTTCCCATTATTATTAACGCCTCCCCGGCTGTTCGCGGCACGGAGCGGAGAGCGAGGAAGCCGGGCCGAGTGGCTGCGCGCGGAATCTGCCAGAAGCCTCGCCGGGCCGGAGCGGAGAACGATTCCCGGATCTGTCGGAATTATCGGGAACTCTTTGCACGAGCTCGGCAGAGAGAGGGAGAGATTTATTTCGTAATACTGGAGCAGAAGCTCATTAAGAGCACCGTGCAGAGTCGTAGAGCAAAAAAAAAAAAAATACCACAATCAGGCAGATAACACAAGAACTTACAATCCAATTACTATGATATGAAGAAACGAAGATAAATATATAATGGTAGAGAACAAAAGGATGCAAAGCAAACCGAAATCAAGACATCAGTCCCGGAAAGTATAACGGGAAGCAGAAAATATAATGGCGCATACGAGCATAATAGAAATCAGAAGTATAACAACAAAAATAAGACGCAGTGAGTGAGAGAGTAATCCGTTCATTCCGTGCTCTGGAGCAAACTCTCTGAGAGCGTCGTGCCGACATACACGTCAAAAATCAAAATAAAACATAGCGGACCATGAAATAAACAGGCAAAAAACAAATTCTTAATATAATCTTAATATGAAATCTTAATTTTAATATAAAGACACAATGAAATGAAGATAATGATATAACGATAAAGATCAAAAGGATGTAAAACAAGCCAAAATAAAGATATCAGTCCCGGAAAGTACAACAGAAAACAGAAAATATAACGGCATAAGCATAACAGGAAACAGAAGTATAACAACAAAAATAAGAGACAGAGAGAGAGAGAAAGCAATGTTTATTCCGTGCTCTGCAGTAAACTCCATGAGAGCACCGTGCCGACATACACATCAAAATACAAAATGAAAAGTAGCGAACTATGAAATAAACAGGCAAAAAACAAAGCCTTAATAACACCTTAACCACTACCTAATGTCGCTCATAAGAAGCACACTAAAATAAAGGAGATGCAAGGTACCGAAAAAATACCGAAATAGAGCAGTAAGCAAAGAAAGCAAGTGAACCTAGAAGTAGTGAGAATAGATAAACTAAACAAACAATAAGCGGAGAGGATAAGTAAATAATATAAAGAGACAAGCAAAAAAAAAAAAATGAAAATACAATTATAATGGAAGAGGGAGAAGGGAAAAAATGATGAAGAAAAAAAGGGGAGAACGACGGAAAAAAACAATGGAGCGATCTCCTGAAGATGGAACAATAGGTCGTGCAGGCACGCATCGTGGACGAATTGTTTGCGAGGAATCATCAGCGATCATTAGAAAAAAAAAAAAAAAAAAACGCTTCCAAGAGGCATCGAGGATCGTTCGGGACGGGTCTGGAGCTGCGGGACTAACTGGGGGTTCGGTGGATCACGGTAGATTCCAGCGGAGGGTACATAAAGCGGTCCGATGCACGGCGGGTGGGATCGTTCGAACCCTTTCACGGAAACTCTTTGGATAGAGAGCTCCGAGCTACGTGCGGTGGATCGAAGCGGGCGCCGGGGAGCAAACACACGAACTGAGTGGCGAGGACGAGGAGGTAAAAAGAGGTAAACAACGAAAAAAGTGTATGGGGGAGAATACAAAAGAAAACACCAAAAAAAAAAGAGTGAAGTTGCGTCTCCGGAGAGGTCCATCGTCGGGCAAAGAGAGTGCGAGAAAACGGAGTGGCGGGCTACTTTTAAATCGAGACAAAAGGATAGAAGGAAACAAAACAAAAAAAAGGGGGGGGGGGAAATATATAGGCAGAGCGATGGAGGCGGCCGGGATGGGTTCCTTTATCGAACGATTCGGTCAAAGAGTTCCCTGCGGAGGCGATAAGGGCCTGATAGTCTAACGGAGAAAAACGACTGGAGGCTACTCGAGCGACGGAGAATGGCGCCGCCGAAAGTAAAGAAGAAAGTGAGGGGGAGAGGCAAAAAAAAAAAAAAACGCATTCGGTCGAGTTGCTTTATCCTCTCTATCCACTCGATCTTTCCGTGTTCCCGTTTCTCCAATCCTCTCGCTGCCACTACTTCACTGCCTGCTACTGAAGACCACCCTGCCGCCCTCCCCTGTTTCTATCTCCACCTCGCCGTCTTTCGCCAACTTTCAAATTTAATTGAAAAGATCCCCGGACCGCACTTTCGTCCCCCTCTTCGGCGAGTCCCTCGGAGGGAGGTGCCTTAATCGAGAGCCGATATCGCGTATCGCTTCTGGCAAATTGGCGAAACTCCCACCAGTCCCTCCTCTCGATGATAGCCAGCTCGGCGCTCCGCTTCTCCGTTCGATCTTTGCCGATTTCTCGTCAACTTTATTATGCCTTTGAGCGGGCAAAATCGTTTGTTTCATTGTAGATTTCGCACGGTAGTTAATCGAATATCGACGAACGAAACTGGAGGAGAGAACACGGCGCCGAGCGCTGGGCGGGTGCGCGACTGGGTCGGATTCCTCTTCTTGCGGGGGGGGCGGTCGAGCGTCGACCGTCCGAAGAAGAGAGCCCAAATAGCTCAGTTGCAAAGTCAAGTTTCGACAAATATCATGGATGTGAACTTTGGGGTGTGGACCAGCATACGATTGGTATTTTGAGGTATAAAATCATCGGCAACTAACTATTATTTGCAAATCTAAGAAACTGAAGACGATCTGATACTTTATCGACGTTTTATTAATGTGCTCAGTGACTATTGCGCCAAATATTAATGTAGACGCGGTATCGCATAATTTTTTTCACACACAGAAATAACGTAAAAAAAAAAAACACTAATAAAAAATATGGAAAAACAATTACTAGACAATTACGAGCACAATACGAGGATAAACTGTCTTCGAACACAGTATTAGCACACCATCAATTTTACGCTATTGCATGAACTGCTTGAAACAACAACCATAATATTGACGAGTGAAATTACATAAGTATCATGTAACTAACAGTACAGAGAAATAGAACAGCCAAAAAAAAAGGATTCTTGTTTCTCATTGGCTAATCGATATGACACCGCGAACTATTAATTTCTTTATCGGTATATGGTTTATATACGTGCGTTTACACCTAAGCTTACATTTTTTTTTTTGGTCACAACATAGATCACTATACAAAGAATCATTACGCAAAATTTGAGTAATATTTTGTCGTTCCGGCAAACACTGGCGCTTTCGGAAAGACGCCAAAGTGGATCATCGCAGTGAAACGCACAACTAACGCTTTGCCTGGCGGGAAGTCGCGAGTTAAAAAGCTATAAATATATGATACAACATAATACAGTGGAACGCCGACTAAACAGGGTCGGATTAACCGGTAAGCGGATCAATCGTGTGTCTTCCGAGGTTTTCCTTTTTTTTTGTTACCCTCGGAGCAACCGAATGTCACCGAGTAGTTTAAAAAAAGGCCTAGCTTACGTACTATTAATGAAAACAAAAATTCAAAGCTTTACACTTTAGTTCACACTATTTAACAATTAAGTGAACGTTCTACCAAATGTAACTGGTAAAATAGTTAGATTTAGTATTATTTCATTAGTTGCGACTAGTAAAACAGTCGCAGATACAACTTTCGCCTGGTTATATCCAGTAAAATAAAGTTCTGTCATGAACCATTATCGAATTGTGTACTTTCGCTCTCTGGTTCGGATTAATCGGGATTTCGATTATCCGCGCACTCTTCGGTCCCGAGCATCCCGGTTAATCGGTGTTCTACTGTAATCACAAACTCAGCAATACAATGAATAACTACGAACAATTTTCTGCCGGGCAAAATGGCGAAATTGTGGTCGATCGTTGAGTTTCGACGTGCGTGTAATGCGAGATAGGTCAAGCCCCATCTTGACACCGGTGCTCGATTCTTCGGAAGCACAACCTGGCGATTATTCGAGCGCTCTCCCCAAATGATTCTCCATCCAACGCGCCTTCATCCCTCGTTCAACCCCGAGGCTTGATCCGGATCCCCGAGTGCTCGTCGCGGGTTCGCCTCTCGCTGAGCGATTCTCGCGCCTATCCTCGATTTTGCGATGATGCGCGGAGCTCATCCGACCGCGGGCGCTCGAGCTTTCCATTGTTCGCCCTGATAAATGAAGTAACCGAGAACCGCCGAAAGCTCTCGACGCCCCCGGTTCGTTCTCCATACCGGGCTGGGCAACGACAATGCCCGTGTTATATGGGTATTGTATTATTGTGTTCCATCCGAACGCCGCATTAGCGGAACACGAACGATAGCGTGATTCAATGCTGAAAACCTCGCTCAACGAACCGAACGCTTCGCATTCAGTCCTCCGGTTGCGCCTCGCTAAAAGGCCTCCGCGAAATAATAATCCGCGAAAGGCGGAGCCCCGACGTCTCTTCCTCACTGCGAAAATCGAGCTCGCCCACATTTTCATCCACCGCGAAATTTTGCTGCAGGGCCAATGCGTGGCGAACATGGCCATTTGAATTGTAAGTTATTTTTTTCTTAAGTCATTTTTGCCATTGTCAGAAAATTATTTGTTCTTAACGAAATAAAGTGAGAACAGAAGAGAGTTTCGTCGAAAAATAAACACATCGTCGAGACGCGCGAATCAGTGAGACACTCACGAGGTTCACACAGTAAAAAGTTTTTAATTTCTGCAACTACTTGTTGTCAACGAGCGATCACAATTTTTTATTCGTTAATTTTTCGAATTGCACGATTCGGCTCTTGTTTTACCATCAAAAATACCAACTAAAATTGTTTACGACACGAGAATTAAAGGACGGGTTTGTATATTCGATCCTTAACGAATGAGTCTGTTATTTATTTAACAAAACTATTTTTTTTTTTTACTGTGCATATTCACCTTTTTGTTACCCTATCTCATAGCATGCCGCTTCGTTAGCCTCCAAAAAAAAAAGTGACTTCATACCAAGAATACAAGATTTCAAGCTGTCTCATTAAAGGAAAGCAATTAGCGTTGAACTCGACGTTTTTTTTTTTACCCTTCACACAACAGCTCAAATTGCAAACCCGCCGGCTGAATAATAAAGTAGATAACCGCGCAAAGGTTGGCAAAACGGTAAACGCGAAGAATGACAAAGTGCGCTCGGACACTTTCTCGGTACCTTCTATTTATAAGATCAACTCTAACCTACCGATATCTAACGTGGTTAGGCGGATGAAGGAACACTCAAGCTGTTAACCCGGCATGTCTATGCGCTGTAAACTGTGGCGTAAAATTGGTAGAACGTACGTACGTGCAGCCGAGTCCATAGAATAAAAAAGTGACTCCATACCAAAAATACAACATGTCAAGCTGTCCTATTAAAGGTAAAAAAAAAATAATGTAAAATAATGAAAGACCAGACTTTTTTTAACCCTTCAAAAAAACAGCTCAAATTGCAAAGCCACAAGACGAATAAAAAAAAAGTAACAGTGTAAGAGTCGTCAAAACGCAGAAAGCATGGAGCCTTTTTTAACTCCGCAAAGAAAGCTCAGGATGCAAACCTGCCGGCTAAATAAAAAAAGTAGATAACCATGCAAGGGTCGGCAAATCGGTAAAAGGCGAAGGACGACAAAGTGCGCTCGGGCGCTTTCTCGGTACCTTCTATTTATAAGATTAACTCTAACCTGCCAACATCCAACGTGGTTAGAGGGGTGATGTGAGAGGCTTGTCATGAGGAACACTCAATTTGTTAACCCGGGGTGTCTATGCGCTGTAAACTGTGACGTAAAATTGGTACAAAGTACGTACGTGCACACGATTCTATCTATCTATAGAATAAAAAAGTGACTCCTTACCAAAAAATAGATCATTCCAAGCTGTCCCATTAAAGGTAAAAAAAATGACATGCAGAGAGCAATTAGCGTCCAACCAGACGTTTTTTTAACCCTTCACAAAACAGCTCAAATAGCAAAGCCGCCGACTGAATAAAAAAGTAGATAACCACGCAAGGGTCGGCAAAACGGTAAACGCGAAGGATGACAAAGTGCGCTCGGTCGCTTTCTCGGTACCTTCTATTTATAAGATTAACTCTAACCTGCCAACATCCAACGCGATTAGGGAGGTGAGGAAACGGGCTTGTCATGAGGAACACTCAAGCTGTTAACCCAGGGTGTCTATGCGCTGTAAACTGTGACGTAAAATTGGTACAACGTACGTACGAGCAGACGAGGCTGGGCTCGGCTCCTTAATCCGTGACCCGATGAAAGAGCGCACTGGGAGGGTCGTCGAGGACGACGAGAATAGCGTTTGGGTTCCGGGTTTCCCTTCAGCGCTCGTTTCTCTCCTCGTTCTCTTAATTCTCCCATCTTCGTTCTATAATCGTAACGCTGGAGCAGTGTGTCGGAGCCTTACGAGTGAGTTTCATTTAACGGGGCTGGAGGGATGAAGAGAGAGAGAGAGAGAGAGCCGGGGAAGATCTTCGCTGGCAGGCGCGGGCATTCGTGCGCAAGGGGGATCGCAGCCTGTCAAAATCAGGAAGAGATAATTCTCTGTAAAGTGAGGGCTGAGGGCCGCGGTATAATCCTGCCGGTCGGTGGATATCTGGGGCTGGTAATTATCTCGCTGAGCGAGGGAGAGACCGGGGCATCAGCGCCATCAGCGGCAGCGAATACACGGAACGATATCGCCGGTTACAAGCGGTTCCGAATGGCCCTGGACGATCCGCCGAGCAACGAGAAAACCCCAAAGCCCCGGCACTTCCTTCCTTGCCACCCCCCCCCCCCACCCCCGCGGGCAGTTCTGTTTATGACTATGATGGATGTGCTCGCGAACGATTCATCACTTCCCGATGGACCACCGGAAAACGGAGCGGAGATCCGAAGGCGAAGGATCGGGTAAGAAAGCCGGGAATACGCTCGGGTGTTACGATGTCTGGCGCCAAAAGTCTGCAGTTGCGATTCTCGGCAATTCGGGCGTTTGTGGGTACCGAGTTTACGAGAATGTGCACTCGCTATTGACTCGGCACGGGGAGTTACGTCGCATTCCCTTGCGATGCAACTCCTCGTTCTGGATCCGTAGACATTTTATTTATTTATTTTTTTTTTTTTTAATTATCTATTTATTGTTTTAAATTTATTTATTTATTGGTATATTTGCGGGCGGGGCTCAATTACAAACGTGATACGTAAACGTTTCGTTAATCGAATAACAGCGTATTGAGAGAGCACGTCGTAGAAACACGCAGATATATTCGCTTATACCGTAACAAGGAGAAGAAAAAGATAACGATAGTCTCATGAAAATGAAAAAATAAGAAAAATAAATCACATTACAGATTTTTAAGAACTGACACGACGAAAATATTCAAAGTGGCCAAAAAATAAAAAGTATGTGTAACGATCTATTCAGCATTGTCGCGAATTTTAGTTACGTCAGGCACCGAATTGGCTCGGAAAAGTACCTAAATTTCTACTAACTGCACGATAAAAAGGTCCACAATTATTCTTTTCCCGACAACGCTAAAACGGCCCTATTTCGTGCTTGCAACGGGAGGAAAAGTTTCACTTTTCCTCCCGCTAAGTTACTTTTCCTTCCGCTCGACAAGAATCGGCGACTTTCCATCCCCGTTGCAGGCATCGAAATATCGCCACTTTTTAGCATGGTCGAGAAAAAATTGCGTACTATGCCAGTCGGGAAGAAGTGCATTTTCAGCTCGTGTGATTTCCGCCCTCGCTTCGCTCGACCAGCAAACTTCACACTCGACAATGTTTTATGAGTGTCACGCAAATAATTATTTATTCATTTCAGATAAATATTTAGTCGAGTCAAATATTTATTCGGTTCAAATGAAACTTCATTTATTTATTTTATTTATTTTTTTTAACGGGTAACCCCTTTTATAGGTTGATATATACATATCGGCTTTCTATCATAATATATTATTTCTTGTAAAAAAAAAAAAAAAAAAAAGGACCATATGTTTACATTAAAAGAAAAGGTAATTCAGAAGAACAGAAAAAAATTATGCTCCTCCCTTGATAAGAAAGGTTTCTTTAGCATCCAAACCTCTTTAGTCGTGTAAAAAAACCCTCAAGAATAGCGGAGAGCGGTGCTAAATGTTGACAATGGGGCAAAACGGCATAACGGGACAAACCTCAATTTCCCAATAACTTCTGGATCGCAGCTTTGGCGGTGAATGGAGCAAAACGGTCTTGAAAATCCGGATGTATCGTTGAGCCAAAATGGGGCGTCCAAAAGTTACTGGAAAACTGATTCTTGTCCTCGCTATCCCATTTTACCTCGCTCTCCCCTAAACACAGATCCCTTATTATTTCGCAATTATTATTATTACACAATTTCCCAATAACTGTTGGATCGCGGTCCTAACGGTAAGTGGGTCAAAGCGGTATTGAAAATCCAAATGTACCATTGGACCAAAATCGGGCGTTCAAAAGTTACTGGAAAACTGATTCTTGTCCCCACTATCCCATTTTGCCCCGCTCTCCCCTACACACAGACTCCTTATTATTTCGCAATTATTATTATTACACAATTTCCCAATAACTGTTGGATCGCGGTCCTAACGGTAAGTGGGTCAAAGCGGTATTGAAAATCCAAATGTACCATTGCGCTAAAATGGGGCGTCCAAAAGTTACTGGAAAACTGATTCTTGTCCCCACTATCCCATTTTGCCCCGCTCTCCCCTACTCACAGATCCCTTATTATTTCGCAATTATTATTATTACACAATTTCCCAATAACTGTTGGATCGCGGTCCTGACGGTAAGTGGGTCAAAGCGGTATTGAAAATCCAAATGTACCATTGCGCTAAAATGGGGCGTCCAAAAGTTACTGGAAAACTGATTCTTGTCCTCGCTATCCCATTTTGCCCCGCTCTCCCCTACACACAGACCCCTTATTATTTCGCAATTATTATTATTACACAATTTCCCAATAACTGTTGGATCGCGGTCCTAACGGTAAGTGGGTCAAAACGGTCTTGAAAATCCAAATGTACCATTGCGCTAAAATGGGGCGTCCAAAAGTTACTGGAAAACTGATTCTTGTCCCCACTATCCCATTTTGCCCCGCTCTCCCCTACACACAGACCCCTTATTATTTCGCAATTATTATTATTACACAATTTCCCAATAACTGTTGGATCGCGGTCCTAACGGTAAGTGGGTCAAAACGGTCTTGAAAATCCAAATGTATCATTGCGCCAAAATGAGTCGTCCAAAAGTTACTGGAAAACTGATTCTTGTCCTCGCTATCCCATTTTACCCCGCTCTCCCCTAAACACAGATCCCTTATTATTTCGCAATTATTATTATTACACAATTTCCCAATAACTGTTGGATCGCGGTCCTGACGGTAAGTGGGTCAAAACGGTCTTGAAAATCCAAATGTATCATTGCGCCAAAATGAGTCGTCCAAAAGTTACTGGAAAACTGATTCTTGTCCTCGCTATCCCATTTTGCCCCGCTCTCCCCTACACACAGATCCCTTATTATTTCGCAATTATTATTATTACACAATTTCCCAATAACTGTTGGATCGCGGTCCTGACGATGAGTGGCCCAAAACGGTCTTGAAAATCCAAATGTACCATTGCGCCAAAATGAGTCGTCCAAAAGTTACTGGAAAACTGATTCTTGTCTCCACTATTCCATTTTGCCCCGCTCTCCCCTCCACCCAGATCCGTTATTATTTCTCCACCGCGATTCGCCTTTGAACTTTTTGTGCATTTTCTCCCTTTCAATATTTCTCACCGCAGCAGTGAATGCCACGACGGAATGAAACACGAACGCGTAACAGCGCGACAAGTGCGCGGTTGCATTCGTAGCGGAGCGAGGTGCGCGCAGTAGTCACGGTCCTCTCGGCATACATTGTCCGAACGACCGTAATCGGCTTGCGTGCGAATACCCATCGGGCGGATGTATGCATTGTGCCGCGACAATACCCATCGAGCTTGCAGGTTTGATCGTACCGTGCTTCACTGGCGTCGCTGGAAATGTTACAATAAACCTGACGTTCCACGTTGTGTGCGCGCCGCGCTCGTGGGCCTTTAAACGCTACACGACGAAAGGCCCGCGTGCACACACCGTGCGAGTTCCCGTTCGTCGTTGCGCGTGTTCCGCGTGTGAAAACGATGACAATAACCCTCCGGGCGGGCGTTGACGATAAACGCTCGTGTCCCTGACGTATGCGCATCTATCCAGCGAAACACAACGGGAACTCGCGAGGCAAAATGTTCCCGCGGGCCGGTCGCAAAATCGCTGTATCGCTCGTGAAAGGACGCATTTTCTGGCACCACCGGCTATGTCGAACGCTGATTCAGTCCTCAATTCCGGTCGGGGTTGGTCCTTCGCCCCGGCAAACCGAATATTATATCGGCGTATCTGTGATGGTCGGATACGCGAGTCGAAAGCGCGGCTGAAATGAAACGTGGATATCTCGTTCGGTCGTTCCCGACAATAGCGCTCGATTCACCGAGAATCACATTTATTTCCGGACGATTGACTATTTGCCGTCGAGAATTACGTCAAAATGATACTTTGTTCGTTGCAATTGGTAGGGTTGAATGAATGGGGGGTGAATCGTCATTTCGACGAGACGGAGAGGAAATGAGGATGGTTGTGTTGGATTGAAAACGCGCTTTTTCAGGTAGTTTGGGTCGCTTCGGTGTCAGCCAAATTAATGTTTTGTTAGTCGAAAGCGTTTACAGCACAGTATTATGCGTCTATCGAAAAAGAGGATTCGGCATGTTAATGGCTTTACAAATCTTTGCGTTAAACTATTTAGAAACGTTTGGCGCTATTTTGGAGGTCTGAGTCGATACACTGATAAAAAATGCAGTTGAAACAACTAAAGATTCGGCCAGGAACGTTCAAATAAATATTTCGTTGGTCGGAAAAAAATATTTTAATGTCTCAAAAATATTTTTGTGAAATTATCAAAAAATTGTTGAACTAAGCAATCTTTTAGTTGTACCAACAAAATGTTTACTTTGAACGTCCTTGCCCGAATCTTCGCTTGATTTAGTTGATTCAACCTTTTTTTTTTTTTCAATGTAAGGAACACTGTAATTATTTATTCTCACAAGGTTGCCAAAAACTACTCACGAGAGGAACATATTATTGGCTTTGGCTTGGCTGTTTATCGACGCTAACGATCGACGCTACGCCCGAAGATCGAAGATCGATTGAAATAATGAAGAAATCGATTATGTCAACAAACTGAGCGCTTTTACGGGTGGCGAAACAAATTTTTGGTTGATCGAAGGAAATAATTGTCGCAGTTAGTAAAGAAACATTCGATTCAACAGCCTGTCAGTTTGATCGACTAGATATTCGTTTCAATTCACCAAACATTTGTTTCGCCACGCGTAAGCAAACATTTTATTGACTCAATTGATTTTTTTCAGTCGTGTTGATGAAGATTGTCAAAAACTCCTCTCTAGAAAACCATATCATTGGCGTCGGCTCGGCTGTTTATCGACGTTATTCCTGAAAGTCTTACCAGTGCGAAAAAAATGTTTGGTTGATCGAAGGAAATAATTGTCGTAGTAAGTGAAGATACATTCGATTCGACGACCTGTTAGTTTCATCAACGAGCTATTCCATCGATCAACCAAACATTTGTTTTGCCTTAAGCGCACATTTTATTGGCTTAATTGTTTTTTTTTTTTTTTCATCTGCAGTTTTGGTTATCGACCGAGTGGACTGTCGCGTCCCTCCAAAGAGATAAATTGAAGGTCCCTTCGTTATTTTTCCATGTCGAGGTGGTGGATGGGCTCCAATCTGGTGTGTCCGAGCCGGGATTGGCAACACCGTCTCGCCGGTCGGGTCGTTGCGGAGAACCCCCGAAATTCCCGAGTAAACTAGCTAACGCCGTTTGGTCTCTCTCGATCTCGCGGGGGTTTATCTCGTTTGCTCATCAACTTACCGTGTACAATAGTCGCGCGAGGGTGAGCGAGAGCGCGCGAAAACGTTACCCTCCCGACAACTGTACGAGTGGATGTCCCATTCCCGAAGGAGTTTCACCGGAATGGGAGTTTCCTGGAGGAACGCGAGCCGTGACCGCAGCCAACGATTCCCTCTCGCAAGATCCTCTCGAGCCGTTACTCTCGCGCTGCCACGGTGTTTCCTCCGTCCTCGCTGCCAGCGCGGCTTGCCTTTGTTACTCGGACTTGAACCGCCGGACCCCGAACCTCCAATTTGGACGGGGAATGGACCGAGACGGCTTATTCGCCGAGCAAATGGCCACATATAAAGGGTTGAACCGGAGCTATGTAAAGCGTAATTCTCACGGAATCTCCCGGCTCTCGAGAAAGTTTGCAGTCGGGGATTTTGGTTGGATACCGTAAACAGATGATCCCATGTAGGGTCATCGGATGTGACCAATGGTTGGGCGGGGCTTGGTACCGATATTGCCGACATTGATATGCGAGCTTGGCCCGATCATCGAGGGAGCCTTGGATGACAAGTACTTGCCGATGTTGGCACCCAACATTGGCGCCAAGGTCGATCAAGAGGATCGGCCGATAATTGGTTGTCAATGTCGGCCCTCTATAGATTACACATATACGTCGAAAGTGATTATAGAGTAATACTTTTTGTTATCGTGTAAAAGTTGGAATAGCCCTTCTTTTTATGCTTTGCATGGCTGGCAAGAGATTATGTTTTATATATTTTATCCTGCGAGAACTCTCAACGCGATGATACTCAGTCAATGTATTGGCAAAACATATTGTATATTGAAATGTCGATGCATTTATTGAGTACCGAGTACGGAATCCAAAAATAATACGCATAGTTTGCGCAAGTTAATAAAGGTGTCACTTCGCATGCTCTTATATCTGATCGGGTACACTTTCGCTTGTGAGAAACGACTTGGATTAACGCCATCTAGCGGTGAAAGCCGATAATTTGATGGTCCAATGTAGGCGTCACATCGGTAAACCAACGATTGACGACTCGCTATTCGGTCGAACACTGGCCTCAAATCGACAAACCAACAATTGGCGAGTCAATACTCGGCCAAACATTGGCCAAGCGTTGGGGATTCGACAATCGTCACGGCAACACTAGCCCGACCATCGGCCGCGTCCGTTCTATCGGCAAAACCTACATGAGGCATTAACGGACCAAGTGTTAACGTATCAGTATTCGGCTGACAATTGGCCTAAAATGGAAAAATCAATGTTTGGTGAGTTCATTCTCGGTCGAACACTGACCTCAAATAGTCGAACCAACAATTGGCGAGTCAATGCTTGACCAAGCATCGGCCGCCAATTGTCAAACCAACCAATGGCGCGCAAATACTCGGCCGAACATTGGCCTCAAATCGACTAACCAACAATTGGCGTGTCAAACGCCACCGAGCATTGGTCGCAAATTGCCAAACCAACCATTGGCGAGCCAATTGTTGGCCGAGCGTTGACAATTCGACAATCGTCACGCCAACACTGGTCCGACCATCGGCCGCGCGTCCCTTTCATCGGCAAAGCCTACATGGGATATCCCGGTTTGCGAGATAGACTGCATAACAGATCGCTCGTGCGTGTCGCACGAGACGAGACGACGGCGAGATTTTGTTAGGTAGAGCGGATATGCGCGAAGTGAAAACGGGGTCGAGGACGACGACGGAGAGTGGGTTGGGGAAAAAAAAATACTGGGGTGATGAGAAAGAGGTTGCGGGGGGTGGGGGGGAGGGGGGCGAATTTCTCACGGAAGAAGAGAGAAGAAGGCTCTGGCTCGATCGATCGAGTCTTCTGGACCGCGGGGAGGCTGCACAGGGATGCTCCGCGGAGGCTGGAGGTGGTGCTCGGACGTTTTTCAATAATTGCAGAAGCGAGAGAACCGGAGAGGGTGAGTATGCTCGGTTGGGAATTGAAGCGAAGGCTAAAGCTCTGATGAATCGGGGGGGGGGGGGGGGGGTGGGAGACCGGAGGGGGACGGAACGGGGACGACGATGGAGATAGAAATGCGAACGGTGAACAAAGCCCACCTTGCCGCTCGGAGACGACGATACGCGCGGCTGTGTAAGCTCTGTTCTCCGCACTGGCGTACAACCCCGAGAAGCAAACAGAACTAGGAACTTCTGCCCGCTGCGGTCTCTCTCTCTCTCTCTCTCTCTCTCTCTCTCTCTCTCTCTCTCTCTGTACACGTAACGATTCTGTACGCATCTACCTGCGTCTCGCTCTTCGTTAAGTATTTACGGGAGACAATCGAGATCCTATCGTCGGAGCGAGAAACCATTGATATCAGCGCGTCTCTGTCGCGAGGCAAAGCACACATTGAATTTTCAACCACCTTTCGTGTTTTACTGGGGAAGGGGAGAGCGCCAGTTCGATTCCGTGTATGTGTGCGCGCAATGCTACCGAGTCTCGATTCCTCGGGCGTTTATTGTCGGGCTTTTAATTATCTTGTTCGGGACCTAGAAAACTATTAAATGGGAACGAGCAGCTCGTTTTTCTTTCTTCAAGCTAGGTATGAGTGTAAAAAAAATCATTGGTTATAATTATATACACGATATAATAAATAATATATACGATATAATAAAATAAACAATAATTATTTATAAAAAAAACGATAAGAGAAATAATGTAACACAATACTGGCGCTTTCACTAGATATATCTACTGAATGTGACAGTATCGTGTTCAATTTTTTTTTTTTTTTTAAATTTTGCATTGACATAAATTATAATAAGAGTGATATTAATATTGTTACCGAGTCTCGACTCCTCGAGCCTTTATTGTCGGGCTTTTAATTATCTTGTTCGGGACCTAGAAAACTATTAAATGGGAACGAGCAGCTCGTTTTTTTTTTTTCTTTAAGGCAGGTATGAGTATAAAAATTATTGGCTATACCTACTGAAAGTGCCAAGAATGCGTTACATTAAAAAAAAAAAAAAATTACAATAATCGCGATATTAATATCATAAATATTATGAATAATATCAATAGTTAGTAGTAAATTAGCATTCATTGACAATACACTGTAGTTTCACCTTCATCCCCAATACCCTCAATAGCGTTTAGAATTAGCACCAGAACTACAATTTTCACGCTAAAATCTGATAATCTTCAAACAGTAACTCGACAATTACCAGTGAAAATACTAATCCTTGCCCACATTAGTTATCCTCTTCACCAAATTCTCCAAACATTCCTTGCCACCTCCTCCTTTCATCCATATCTCTTTTCCCTAGCGCGTCACACAATCCCCTCTAAAAGCAATTGAAATTACATCGCATACAAAATCACCACCCCTCCTAAAAATAAAAATGCCTCATCATCGCTACCACACAGCGCACCTCACAGCTGCAGCGCAATTTTCTCAAATGACCCAAACCGCTCCGGAGATTCAAAAAAAAAAAAAAAAAAATTACTTCTCCCTCGCGTAATTTGCAGAAACGATCGAGAACGCTCCGATTCTGATTCGACGCTCGGGACGGCAGAACTCGAGAAGGCCCATTGGGGGGCGGGGGGGGGGGAGGTGGGGGTGGTTAGGTAGGGGGTACAATTTTTGTCGACGAGTATTCGCGGCCATTCTCGCGCCCTTTCCCGGACAGCGGGAGTGCCAGTAGCGGCATCGGTGCCTACCGATGGAAGAAGCTGCGGCACGTTCGACACTGCCGTGAGCATTCGACGTGCCCGCACGTAGTATAATCGAGCAGATAGGGCGGTGGGGGGCGGGGGGGGGGGAGGGGAGGGGAAGAGATAGAGGAGAGAGTAGAGAGACGAGATACGGTATTTGCAGGATAAACGGGCGCGAATGGTTTTTCCAAAGTACACGAGAGGAATCCGTGCGAGCGTATAACCTTCTTCCCGATCGTTGGATTTCTTTCTCTCGATGCTTCCCTTTCTTCCCTTTCATATACATACGTACATACACCCCCCCCCCCCCCCCCCCTCTTGAACTGCGACAGCGTCCTCGTCGCCATTCTCCTTTTTCTTTCCCTCTCAAATTCCGAGAGATTCGCGGCGAGGCTCTTATCGAGTTTCAAAGATTTTCGAGCGACTCTCCAGCCGGCGGAAGCTCGAAAAGCGTTTTTCCTACAGTATAAAAGCCAACCAAGCTTCCCCCCCCCCCCTTCCGGACGCCCCGCTATCGAGAGCCGCGCTCGGCTTTCCTCGGCAGTCTCGCGAATAACGTATACGTGGTCCCTAAAATTAAATATTGATTCCGTTTGCACACGCTTTCGCCGACTTCTCGAGGGGTCTGCGAGCTACGAGAAGGACTCTCGTCCTGCCCTCCGAGCTCCCGGTTCCTCGCTCCGTCCGTAGTCTCCTTCGCCTGCGACTTTATTCGCCGGCTCTCCATACTACATCGACGAGTCGGCCAAACCCGCCCCCTGCTCCTGTAACTTAGGCCACGCCGACTTCCAAAGGGCAGATCTTCGACACTCCGCAAGCTCGCCGCAACACGATCGACCGCACTTATTTTTATTTTTTATTTTTTTTTTACATTCTCAAATATTTCAATAAAAAATTGTAATAAATAAGGAAACCGTGCGCAAATTACTTTGCACCTCTTTCGTAAGGTAAAAAAATATCTGTCGTAAAATTATTTTACTCTCAATCCAATGTTTTCCATTTAAATCCCAAAAATACGATTTTTGATGCATACAAATCGAGACCTTTCTCACTTTCGGCCACTGTACTAGATTCATACGTGACAGATTTAGTTGTTATACATCCAGTCGACTTTCACTCACTACCCCAAAAATCCAGTCAATTAGTCTATTACCAACGATTGGTAACGAAGAGTTTTGACGTTTCGAAAAACTGTTGGTCCTGAACAGGGCCGTTTCAATTGAAAATTCTTCTCAAAATTTGGTACTCGTTGAACTCCGCCTCTGTCGATTAAGAAGAAAAAAGTACTTTGTACTTTGTATTTTACAAAAGTACTTTAAGTACGGAAATTACATTGAACTCAAAGTACCTGCGGTACTTAGTACTTAGTTACTTCAAGTACTTTCCGATACTTTAACCAGCTCCGATTAAAAGTAATAATAATGGTATAGAATTAATTGTAAAAAATATATATTATAATCAATACAATACTATTATATTATTACTATTATTATTAATCCATATAGCTTTGTTTACAAATAAATATAAGTAGAGAAGTGCCTGCCGGACAAAATGGGACATTGGGGCAAACCGCAATTTTCCAATAATTTTTCGATCGGTCTGCCTAGCGAAGCGAACTCGAAAATCCGCATGCACCGATGGCTCAAAATGGGGCATAAAAAAAAAAAATAAAAAAAAAAAAAATTGTCATATATAGCGTTTCACCCCACAATTCCATTTTGCCCCGCTCCACAGCTATAAATTATCTATACTACACATTTAATATCCGACGGTACGTATCGGCCCTTCTCGGACCATGTGATAGAACAGGGTCTAGAAAAGTCGACGATTAATTTACCGCTCTCTATAGACAGCGAGTATCGTAGGGTTTCGTAGTATTCGAGGGCTGAGCAAGGGCTCGACTACAACGACGTTATATCTCCGTGGTATAACACACTCGAAATTCCGGCCACGCGACAGAGGTCGATCTCGTAGGAATTTAGCTAAAATTCCCAGCATATAAGCCCTTCCCCTCCCTTCCCCTGAACCCTTCCACCGTCCCCTCCCCCCCCCCCCCACCCCTCAAGTCGAACCTCCCACGGCTCTCAGCACTCCCGCCTCTTCACCGATGCACACCTCTCTACCGCCTAATGAAAGTGCTACGATTCTCTCGTGCGCTCGCGGGTGCTGCAGGTTAATTAACTAGTCGAATTAATTGATCACCCGGCGCGAGGTGGAACGGGCCGAGTGGGAGGGCACTCGAAACCGAGACTGCACCGGGTGTATATATATGAGCCTATTTGAACGCTCACTCAGGAGAGCCAGACACTCGGTTGCTTCCCGGAGTTTCATTAAAGCATGCACTTTTCCTGTTACAGTTAATTTTCATCTGTACGAGTCTTTAACGGGGGTGGGGGGGGGGGGAGGGAAGTTTCAATTAGGAAGGGCGGGGAGAGCGAGTGAGGCTGCGCACGCTCGTTAACGATCGTCGCGTAAGACAAGACGATTATAGTTAAAAGGGAAATATCATGGAAATTGGACGGATGGGTTGACGACGGAGCGGAGTTTGCTCTCTGGCTTAGAATGGAGGGAACATTTTTTGTTTTTTTTTTTTTTGCTTTCCGAGCAAACGAGATTTATAAATTGTTATGAATTTTTTCGCTGATGACATTTATCCGGGAAATTAATGCGTTAAATTATGCATTTAGAATTAAAGGGAAATTGAAATTTAAGGTGGAATGTAAATAATTGAGTTAATCGTCCAGCGGGAGATTGAAATAAAGCGTTGATTTAACAGGCAATTTTCATTGCAAATAGAACACCTTGAATTAAGACGACGGATGAAAAATACTGGCATTTTTTTTTACGGTAAAAAAGCATAAAAATATAAAATTGAATTTTGGGTATGAAGCGCCTATCAAAAATCATTTTCCGTGATGATCTTATGGAGGGACTAAAGCTAAGTCAATACTAAAGCTTCGTCGACAAACGGAAATATTCGTGTTTAGATTTTACAATTTTTATTTTATTATCCAAAATATCGTTTTGAAAAATTCATTGCCGGCTAAACCACGAAGATTGTCAGGGTTACATATAATATTTTTTCAAGTTTTTTTTTTGTCGCGCTATATATCCAGGGTCTTAAAGATTGCATCGGAAAGTAAATACAACATAGCTGTTTGAAAATAGAACATAAAATCACAAATTTTGGCAATATTCAGTTCAAAGTTTCTCGACAAAAATGTTGCTTGTTCGTCATTTCGGAGTCATGTCTGATGCATTTCTTCCCACCGATCACCAAACTGCCACTTGTTTCACTCCGAGTTCAATGTTTAATACGAAAATTCCCCTCAGAAAGAAAATACAAATTTTTTCATGGACTTCAAAAAATTCAAAATCTCACAAAACATAAACAGCTCAGTCGATCCTCGCTAAATTAAATAGAAATCATCGAGCGAATAGTCCCCTGTCTGCAACTTATTTGCCCGATAGCTGAAAAATTCTAAGAGCTACCCCGTGCACAGACTTTTTTTTTTTAGCGAAGTTCAAACCTACGCAAAATTTTAATGACTGAAAGCATTTTGCTCAAAATTTAACCAAACATAGAGGATTGATTTTTAGTCAAATTGACTTGAAATGTTTCGCTTCCGAGTCGAACACACAGGCAGACATTTTTTTTGTAAATCCGATTTTCCGATCTTTCGGAACATTCGGAAAGCCATTGCATAAAAATCTCGCTTTACTTGATTTTTTCATGACCACAAAACTCTCCTCTGAGGAGGCAAACAATAAAAACGAAAAAACCTGCAGAGTAGCGTTTGACCGTTTCTTTGATTGGCCGTAAAGCAAAGTGAATTGCAACGGTCCGGCTCGTTGCCGAGGCCGAGTGGGCGTCGTTTGATCCCGGCAACTCTGAGCGAGCCGCGTGCGTCGAAGGGTTAAAGCAGCGTGGTAGTCAAAGCGGATTTTCCGCCTAGACAGACGGCGAAAAGGGCGCCTTTGAGTCTCCCCGTTCGCAACAGAGCAATGTCGAAAGCCTCGCAAAGGGAGTGGACGACAAACGCGGAGGGTTGAAGGAAACTCGATTGGCCCGACGCTCCGCGCAGCCACCAACAGTCGCGAGAGAGTCGTCGGGCCTTCGTCGCCACAATCTCGTTTCTGTCAAGCTCGCTTGCCTCGTCTCGCGGAGCGACACTTGCGAAACTAAACTCATAACGTCCTCGGCAGCTTCCCTCCATATCCTGTGTGTGCGACACCGCAGCGCCGAGTCGCCGCGAGGGCGCACACAGAGAGGAGTGTGATGGAAAGGAAAGCTGGTACACTCGGCGGAGCGAGATCCGCACTCGAGGGGGTGTTTCGGATGCCGCGGAGATCGCACTCCGTCGGAAAAGCCCGATGACGGTCGGGGAGGTTTTAGGTGCGAGGAGCGGCGATGTGGAGAAGTGTGCGCGACGGCTCGGAGAGCCATTCGACGTGTCACGAGAGTTATATCTCGAAGTCCGTAGGTACGCGCGGACGGATAGTCTGGGATGCACTCTCGAGACGGAGAGGCGGAAGCTCGACGTTCTCGTCCATCCTTTCGTTCGTCCCGCCGGTGAGCTTCGTGGAGAAACAAAAAAAAAAAAATTTTCGCTACGAGATTTCTCGTTACCGTGACACATTTGGTTTGTCAGTAAGGTGAATGGCCCAATTACTGACCGTTGATGTTATCTACGATAAAAAAAATCCTACCTATGTCCGACATTCCCAATTTTTTGTTTTTGCGATTTTTTTATATTGGGCATCATGTAATTGAACGGAGCTGGGCAGTGCTCAAAGTACATGAGCACTTATTTGGTACTCAAAGTACGTACTTCAAGTATCAAAGTAGTTTTTGGTACTTTAAGTATATATAAGTATATATGTGTTACTATTACTGAGTAGTATGACCAAAGTACTTGTACAATTTTGAGCATAGCTTCCTCTCTCAGGAAGCCATGCACAAATTTGTAATAAATGTGGAAATCATGTGCAAATTACTTTGCAACTCTTTCGTAACGTAAAACAATGGCTATTTGATATAATTATTTTACTCCCAACCCAATATTTTCCACTTAAATCCCAAAAAATACGATTTTTCGGACAAAAAAAATCGAGATTTTCAGTGTCTCACTGTACTTTAGTTCCAAAAAAGCCAGCGGATTCGTGTTCAGCGGGAAAAAATACGTCGAAATAGGTGGCAGTTCGTTTTTAAAAAAGAAAAAAAAATCGTCGAAAAATTGCAATTGCTACCCCTTTCCAGTTAATTTTTCGCGTTTTTCAACGTCCTCAAACGACACGATAAAACGCTTCCAAAACTTCGGACAAGGCCCTATCTTGTGTATTTTTTTCCCGTAGAATACGACGAGTAACTCGGATTTTCCCTAGCTCTATTGGGAGCCGAGAGATCGACCTTTGAAAATCACGAAAATCGACGTTTTTCAAAAGTGGCTCAAAAATTGAAAAATCGTTGTTCACTCAATTTTTTTTTTTTGTTTCAAGGCTGTATTCGACGTATTTTTTCCCGCTGATGACGAATATAACAATTATTTTACTCCCAGTCCAACATTTTCCATTTAAATCCCAAAAATACGATTTTTTATGCATAAAATGGAGATCTTTCTCACTTTCGGCCACTGTACTAGATCCATACGTCCCAGATTTACTTGCTACTTGCGGTACTTAGTACTTTAAGTATTTTTCGGTACTTTGCCCAGCGCTGTAATTGAATAAACGTCGAGAGAAAATTTGATAAAATTGTCGACTTTCAGAGTCTTATCTGTTAACCCGTCCGAGAGTTTCATGGAGAAAAAAAAAATGGTTGGTACAAGATTTTCGTTACCGTAACAAATTCAGTGTCTCAGTATCGGGCTAAGAAAACCGGCCTGTAAAGGTAGCAAAATTTTTCTCTTGGAGCGATTTGCTACCGGAACAAAACATCCTTTACTGTAGTAATTTTTTTTTTTTTTGCTGCCTTTACTAATCGTTTTGCTGCGGGAACGCGGTCATTGTCAGCAAAGCTCATTTTGTTAGAGCAGCTGAACCATTTTTCTCCGTGTCCGGCTGGCAGGGCCAAGTGGCAGGTTGCTCTCAGCCGAACGGACGATGTGGCTGATCGAGACACGCGAACTCGTCTTTCTCCACTAGACGAGTTTCGACACTCACCGCCGGCAATTCCTCACTGCGAACGTGCACTGCCCACCCTGCGTCGCAGCGTTCACTCGACTTCCGTGCGCTCCTCGTTCCTCCTTCGATTACCCACTTGTACAGTAAACCACTGTGCAAGCGGAGTTCCGCGAAGCAGCGCGGATTTCCATTAGCGGTGAATAGACGGCAAATGAGAACTGAGAGCGCCAGTAGTGAAGGTCCGTATCTGGCCGGACCGTTGATCCATCCTCGTTTCAGTGCGGAGGATACCGAGTCGGACGACTTTGAGCACGGAGGAACCGAGTGCAGCCTCGTGGCAGGGGAATTGCGAGCGTTGATAACCCGATCTACTGCGTCTGATCAAATCCGTGCCGTTTCTACTCGAAGCCGTTTCTACTCGAACGGATGCTCTTCCGTTGAAGCTCCTTACATCGCTGCTAGAAACGTTGCATCACTGTAATTGGAATCTGAGGTCTTTTCTACGATTCGTTAGATTTTTAGAGCGATACAAGACCAGCATGCTGGGTTGGCAAGTAGTAAAGGCACTCTTTGGTCAGACCGATTTGTACGCCATAAATTCGTTTAATTCTTTCTCATTCCACACGAAGTATTCAACGAGAAAGTATTGGTTTTAATCTAGGGGAGAGCGGGGCAAAATGGTACAGTGGGGCAAAACGGGACAATGAGGAAAAACTCAATTTTCCAATATTTTTTGGATACCCCATTTTGCCCCATTGACACATCCCGATTTTCTGCTTCTTTTTGCCTCACTCTTCCATCCGAAAGTTATTGAAAAATTGTGTTTTGCCCCGCTGTCCCGTTTTGCTCCTCTGCCCCATTTTGCCCCACTCTCCCCTACGGAAAGCTTCGCAGTTTCGACTATTCGCTACACAATCGGTCGCAAGTAGTAAATGCACTCTTTGGTCAGACCGATTTTTTCGCCATAAATACCCTTAATTCTTTTTCATTCCATACGAGTTATTCACCAAGAAAAGCTATTGTTTCTTATCTATGGTAAGCCTTACAGTTTCAATTAGTTGGCACACAATCGGTGGCAAGTAGTAAATGCACTTTTTGCTCAGTCCAATTTTTTTCCCCCACAAATTCCTTTAATTCTTTTTCATCTCGTACGAAGTATTCGATGAAAAAAAAACTTACAGTTTCGATTACTCGGTACACAATCGGTAACAAGTAGTGAGTGCATTTTCGGTCAGACCGATTTTTTTCCCCACAAATTCCTTCAATGCTTTCTCATCCCATACGAAGTATTCAACGAGACAAAGTATTATTTTTCTGATACACGCGAAACTTTGCACTTTCGACTCCTCAACGCCCAATCAATGCATCAATGAGCCGAAACTTCATGAAATTCATGAAATTCCTTTCCGCCCCACGACTATCCAAGGAGAGAAAGTATTGTTTCCGATATTTCCGACAATGCTTTCCAGCGTCGACCGCCGACAGTCTTCGTTGGAAACATCCACCGCTCGTTGCGCAAATATCGGCGGCGAGTAGTGTGTGCAGTGTTTGGTCAGACGCGCCGGGAGAAAGGCCGTATCGCTCGGGCGATCGTGAGCTGAGGCGCGTGCCGTCGATTCCGAGCCCGGCTCGCCGCTCTCTCGCTATCTTCTTTCTCTGTTCTCCTTCGAGTCCACTCGTGCCCGAGCACACGGAATCCAGCGCGCGCGCGCCCGTGTGACGGAGGGCGCGCGTATTTTTGTTTGGGACTTGCGCGCAACGTGCGCGCTCGTGACGTCGTCGCGGGAAGAGTCGCCTCCACCACTTCGCCCATCGGTTGCTCTCAGCGCGCGCTCCGCGGCTCTCCCCGCGACACAAAACACTCCAGCAGTGTCCCGTACACGGCCCTCGGTGCTACACGTACGTCCGCGCTCTCGTCCGAAGCTCCAATAAAATCACTTCGATATTACAACAATCGCCGTCGATCCTTCAAAATAATAAAAAAAAAAAAAAACCCTTTCAATAAAAATGCCTGCAGGATAAAATAAAATTTGAGCCGCGGCGCAGTTTTTAATTTTCTTCTTCTTTTAAACCAGTGGTAATATTTGTGTTATTGGCTAGCGTGGCGCATGTGAATGGTGGAGATTGAGTGACGTAACAGTGTTCGCGTCCTCCTCCTGAAAGGATATAGTCGATCGCACTCCATAAACGAATTGGCAGACTTCGATATAGTTTCCTTTTTTTTTTTCACCCTAGAAATAGTGGATGGAGAATCGAGTTAACCGATCGGGAGAAACACACGTATGTGTGTGTGTGTGTGTGTGTGTGTGTGTCTACGTGAGATAGCGTACGTTATAAGTTTTTATCGGAATTGGTGCTGTAACTGGTCAGCGGTGATCGAAGCGCGACCGCAAGCCTCGTCGAATGCACTCTCGCCGAATGGAAAGGCAGAGCCGGTGGTCGCTCATGACCAGTTTCGTGCATCCCTGAGGGGAGCGGGGCAAAACGGGACCATGAACAAAACTCAATTTTTTTTTTTAATAATTTTTGGATCCCCCATTTCATCCTAACGATACAGAGTAAAAAATACAGTCAGAAAAATCGTTTATTTTTCGGGCACCAGCAAATAAATATTTATTTGATTTAAGTAAGATATTTTTGTTGATTTAAGTAAAATATTTATTTGATTTAAGTAAAATATTTATTCGATTTAAGTAAGATATTTATTTGATTTAAGTAAGATATTTATTTTAATTAAATGAATATTTATTTAATTCGAATAAATATTTTACTTAAACCAAGGAAATATTTATTTGCGGGTGTCCGACAAATAAATTATTTTTCTGTTCTGTAATTTCGTAAAATCGGGATACGAAGTTTCGTAAAAATAATGTTGTCGAATAAGTGACAATCTCGTCTCTTAAGGTGTCAATATACAAACTTGCCCCCTTATTTCTCGTGGCATTAACAATTTTAGTTTCCACTTTTTTTTTTTTCTAAAATTAGAAACCGGATCGTGGGTTCGGCAAATTAACGAATAAAATATTGTGGACGTTCGTGGACAATAAATTGTTGTAAAAAGTACCATATTTTCTACTGTACATCCGGATTTGTCCCGAGTGCGAAACGGTAAAGCCGTTTTGTCCTACGGACGACCGTTGCCACGATCCAAAAGTTATCGGACAATCGCCTTTTGTCCCGTAATTCCCGTTTTGCCCCGCTGTGCCATTTTGCCCCGCTCTCCCCCCTATAGCGGCGAGAGGCAAAAGGGCTTCGGGGGTCCGAGCGGGCGAGGGGATGAATGTTAACGGACAATTGGGAGACACGAGTTTCTTCGCGTTCGCTAAAAGCCCAAAGCCAGGCTTTTTCAATTAACCTTTGATCACAACGGCGTTCCGCTCGTCGACGACAAAACGCATCGACGCTTGGCTCGTCAAAGCGTTACCGGGCCAATGGCAACGTCGATAGTAATCGAAAAAAAAAATAAAATAAAATAAAAAAATAAAAAATATAACACCCGAGAGCTTTGACACTGTGAAAGAAATTAAAAGACAAAATTGCGAGTCGAGAGAAGGCAGAGTTCAGAATTTTTTTTTTTTTTTTTTTTTTTTTTTTTTTCATCTCAACGCTCCGTTCTGTTTTTCGTTGTTATTCGGCCGCTGCGGGCCAAAGAGAGATCTCAATTAATCGTCGCGCGCGACGGATAGCCGGATGGATTGGAATTGTTCACGGTAAAATTGCTTCGTTTCTCGCGGTCGGCGTTGCCGTCGACGTGCCAATTTTCCGTCCCTCTTTTTTCCCCTGCCCGGTTTGGCTCGGTCACCCTTCCCCCCCCCCCCCCCCCCTCCCACACAGTGTTTTTTTTTCCTCGCGCGCTCGCCTCGCTAATTTATACAGCTCTCTCGACTCTAATTTTCAAAGCTCGTTTGCCCGAACGCTTTTCCAACTCCCTCGTTCGTGTTTCGATACTTCGATTACTTCCGGCGGCGAATCGCTATATCTGCTGGGAACACGCCGGAAGCCAATATCGGCCGAATCGCTGTATACACCGTTCGTGCAATGCAGTTGCAGCGGCAAAGGCACCGGGCCAAGGCTGTGGCGGCCGGTGCAGCCGTTGACGTCAGGTTCTTTTCACTCTCTTCCCTTCGCCGCTCCGCTTCTATCGCCACTTCGTTACGAGTTTCACGATACCTAGTGGGAGTTTCTTATCCAAGTGTGGCGGTACTCCGGGCCGGCTACGGCGGATTCCGTTGCCGTGATAGTTGCCTCGAGGGAAACAGGGCTCGTAATCTCGTTTCACGGCTGATCCGAAGATAGGCAAAAAGTCACTTTCCAGCATCCCGGCCAATTTACGTTTACGCCGGGCGAGAAACGGGAGGCGACGGGGCGAACTGGTCCACCAGACAGCGAGCCTGAGTGGGACGGAGCGGCGGAGAAAAGCGGATAGCGCATCACGGTCATCCTGCCCACGGGGCGAGTAACTCGGGGGTAATTAAATAACTTCCCTGCCGAGTGGAAAATTTGCATTTCGTCGGAGAGTCTCCGGGTGGGAGCGGTAGTTTGGGTAAAAGGGAGGAATTTGTCGTGCCGCAACCGGCGCACGGGGATTAACGAGCGTGCTGCGTCCCCACGCTGAGAGATGCAGCTCACTCTTCTCACCCAATGGCGGGGACGATTAGAGGAGAAAAACGGGCGTCTTTAACCTTTGTTTGGACTTTTGTCGTACGAACTTGCGACGGGTTAAAAGAAATCGATCTGTGGTAGACTCGTGGTGGATCTGTATTGGGTGAGTTTCCTTACTGAAGATCCATGGTCGATCATATATGGATTTATAGGCTTCTGTATTGATCTGTATTAATCTCTATGGATCTCTATTGATCTCTATTGATCTATATTAATCTATATTGATCTATATTGATCTAAATTGATCTATATCTATCTATATCGATCTATATCGATCTATATCGATCTATATCGATCTATATCGATCTATATCGATCTATATCGATCTATATCGATCTATATCGATCTATATCGATCTATATCGATCTATATCGATCTATATCGATCTATATCGATCTATATCGATCTATATCGATCTATATCGATCTATATCGATCTATATCGATCTATATCGATCTATATCGATCTATATCGATCTATATCGATCTATATCGATCTATATCGATCTATATCGATCTTTATCGATCTATATCGATCTATATCGATCTATATCGATCTATATCGATCTATATCGATCTATATCGATCTATATCGATCTATATCGATCTATATCGATCTATATCGATCTATATCGATCTATATCGATCTATATTGATCTATATTGATCTATATGAATTTCGGAAAGAACTGTTCGATTTTTCTGAGGCTTCTCTTCTACGTGTACGTTTCATGTAAACTTCGGTCTACATAGATTAGACTGTGGAGTCTACAGTCTGCTATGATTAGATTTGAGACCAAATTCGCTTGGATTATATTGGAGTTCTCACACGTGAGTTTCTTTTTTTTCTCTACCTTAAAAATCTTCCGAGATTTCTTGGCGAACAAGAAACCAGAAATATGAAACACCTGACATGTACCGAGCTGTACAGATCCTTCCTCTCGCGAACTTCAAGACTCGCGAGTATCTCGCATCGCGCCGCTGTGCACGAGTGAAAGAAGAAACTCGAGGCTCTGAAATGAGATTAACCTCTTGAATGGTTCAATTTAGCGCTCGGGTCTCCGTCGTCGCGAGCGTCTTTAGTTACCGTCTGACCTCCACGGGCCGCATCTACTTGGGCGTTGTACAGAGAATTCTCTATATCTCGGCACCGTCCTAGCGAAACGAAAAATCGCACGTTTCCGCAAATTTTCAACTAATCTTGCATCTAACTTTATTTCGAATCTTATTTTATTAATATTTTCAAAAATTACCCTTTCAAATTGGATCCAAAAATTCGTGAAAAAAAAAGCGCATTGAATCCCAAAGAAAATTCTTCAAACTTAACGTCAAGGATAAAAATCATTTTATTATTCCATAAGAATAGCGAGCATTGTATTTTTCGAAAAACGACTAATTTTTTTTTTTCATTTCTCAAAAATTTTATTTGAAGAAAAGTGTCGACCAGTTGGACAAAAAAAAAAAAAACAAAATTTCTTGCAACACGATTAAATCATCGTACTGGAAGGGTTGAGCGTCGGGGCCGTATCGGCCACATGCGCGGCGTCCTGCGCGTCAATATCGCGTATCTCTCCGACCTTTCTCGAGCCCACTCGTGGCTCAATTAGTTCTCGGTAGCGCAAGGCTAACCGAGTCGAAGGTAGAGCCGCAGGCCGAGATCCCCGAATACTTTGCCGACAGAGATCGTGCATCGTCCCGCGCCGTTTCCCTCCGTCTGCCGAAGGCCCGAGCGCGTATTAGAACCAAAGCGGCAGAGACACAGGAAACGGCCTTTCTCTTTCCGTCGCGTGAGTTCCTCGTGTCTTTAACGCCTCGCCGCTTGTACGCGCCTCGAGAAGTGGATGTGGATGGACCTCGAACGGGGGCGTAAAAATACATTTCACCCGAAATAGTTTACTCTTCTTTTTCACATACATACATACACACACACACACACACACACACACACACACACACACATATGTATATATCTTATCTTTCTGGCTCCGTTCGCTACTCCGGCTCCATAAAGTATCTCGGATTGTCTCCGGACCTCTCCTCGTTGATGCCGTCTCGTCTCCGCTGTTTCGTCTTCGATATAAACGCGTTTTACGACTAGTCCGAAAATCGTCTACGACCGAATCGTCGCGACTTTAACGTTTCGCTCCGCGGCTCGGGCTCGAAGTTTTGAGCGATCGAAATGTAAAACAGCACACTGGGGTGGTCCTTAAATTTAATTTTTTTTTAATTTTCTAGGGGCAAGCCCGTATTATCCTGAGGTATTAAATAAAAATGCCGTGTGCGAAGGGTCCCTGAAATTAAGGCATTTTTAGAGGTCGCTGCTGGCTATTTAAAAAATGAAAAACTTTTGAACATCCGAATTTAAGGTAAAAATGAAAAATTCGAGATTTTCTTCGAGCCACGCCGCACTTCTAAGGTGCGGGATCTGAAAATTACATCTTTTTATGTAATCTTTAGTGATTCTTGACTTTTCCCATTCATTTCTCGACATTTCCACTCTCGCTATTTTGGTTCTTCGATACTGCGCGTATCTGAGTTTTACTCGCTCGAAATCTTTATTCTCTACATACTTCTGATACGCGTGTAGACTGTCAGAGATAGTAACTTGGCCCGGTTACAAATTTCGAAATTTTCGAAACCAATTTCCGACCTCGAACTTCTGAAGAATGTACTTTCGACTAGAAAAGCGCTTGAGAAAATTACCTCTACCGATAGGTGAAACGGTTACTCGACCTAGCGACCTATCGAAAAGTCTTCGAACCATTGTTCGATCAGTCTTCGAACTGTTTTTCGATATATCAATAATTCGCAATGATGAAATTTCGAAATATCGGCGCCCCTACATTTCGGTCGTTGAAAATTTCGAGCCCCGCGCCGAAAGCCGACTCGCCGAGAGCTGCGACGATGGCCCGATCCAGCGAAGTCGGATAGAGAGATGAGAGCCGCGCTCCCGAATACGACGAAAAGTCGGAAAGCTCTTCGGTCGCATCGCCAAAAAGACGAATAGTCCGGTCTCAGGCGACGCGTAATTTATACCGTCGGTTAAAATAGTCCCTGTTAAAATGAGAGATATATCTCGGCGAGCGGGGTAGGCGAGCGAGCGAGCCGATCTTATATTTCTCTCTCCTCTCTTCCGTGCTCGGTGCTGATTCTTTCCGCGGTCTTCGTTTTTTTTTTCTTTTCTTCTTTCTTTTTCTTTTTTTTTTTGTTTTAGTTCCTTTGCTTACTTTTGTTATAGCTCGTTTTGCCTTCGTGCCTCTGTACCGCGTTACCGCTGTCTTACGGGCGAACGAGCTTGCGAGACCTCTTTATTTATCGATGAAAGACACGCGATGCACATCGCGGTTTTTTTTTTTTTTTTTTTTTTTTTTTTTTACTGATTCTCCCCCGATCCGCCGTGTTTTTTTTTTTGTTTTCTTCTTTTATCTCGAGACAACGATAGTAACGAGATCGACGATAAATAATACACTCGTCGTGGCGCTTTTAGATCGTACGAGGGATTATTGGGGCTTCGAGGAGGAAAATCGCCGAGGTGATTTTCACGAGAAAATCTCGCCACATGACTATGAGAAACAATTTACTTGACGAATTATAATAATAAATGATAAATAATAATTTGTTTGATTAATTATTCATTCGATAATCTGAATAAATAATAATAAAAAATAATTGACAATTGGTTTGAATAATTTATTTATTTACTTTGAATAAATCTTTTAATTGATTCAAAATAAATATTTATTAATATCAAATGACTATTTATTTAAATGAAAACAATATTTATTTGCGAATTGCCCGTCGAATAAATTATTTTTCTCGATGTGTACCGGCGATGAATAGTATGAAGTGCCAAATCTCTGAAAAAATTAGAGAAAAAAGAAAAATAACTAAATACGAGATCGACGATAAACAATAGTCTCGTCGTGGCGCTTTTAGATCGTACGAAGGTGCGATTGGGCTTTGAATGAGGAAAATCGCCTCGGCGATTATCCTCAAAATAAATTATTTAACGGGTTTAAATAAATCCTTTAATTGATTCAACTAAATATTTATTAATATCAAATGAGTATCTTATTAAAATCAAATAATCATTTACTTAAATCAAATAAATTTTTATATCGGCCGAATAAATATTTATTTGCGAGTTGCCCGTCAAATAAATGATGTTTTTTTTTTTTTTGGATGTGTACCGGCGAGTAATAGTTTAGACTGCCCAATCTCCGAAAAGATCAGAAAAAAATAACTCTAATGCAGAAAATAACTATAACAGAAAAAAAAAAAATAACCTGCGCTACGCCTGACGATTAATGCCCGATGTAACCTCTAATTAATTAATCATCCGCACAAATTTCAAAGCTTTGATCACAATCGTATTCATAACTTTATCGAGTGTTATCGAATTTTCAAAGTTTCTAATTTTCCAATACTTGTATATGCGAATTATGCGTTTTATATATATATATGAATTTAATTATTATATTTATATATATTGAATGTTTCAAATTTAATGACTATCTAAATGTGTAAAAGAGCATCGCCCGTTGACAAATAAGTCAATAAACAAATAATAACGATATCAACGAACAAAAATAATACTTTCGCCGGGACGCTTTTAGGTCGTACGAGCGAAGCGATCGGGATTTGTAGAAGAAAAATTGCCGATGCGATTTTTACGAGCGAATACCCCGACATGACTAGCGGCGAGGGATAGTTTCAACTGCCAAATCACTAAAAAGATTTTTAAACAACTATCATTAATAACGAGATCAACGACGAAATAATACTTTCGTCGGGGCGCTTTTCGATACCCGAAGGAGCGTTTCGGGTTTCAAGAAGGAAAATTGCCGATGCGATTTCTTACCGGTGAAATCTCGCGACATGACTAGCGGCGAGGGATAGTTTGAACTGCGAGATTCCCGAAAAGATTTTGAAAAAAAAAAAAAAAAAAAAAAAAAAAATAAACAAAAATACCAGTGCGCGAAAATAAAAACTATAGATACAAACTGCAAACATCAAGGCGGCGTTCGTCTCGCGGGTTACGCAACGTCACGCTCCGTGTATATATACACACACATATATATATACACATATATATATATATATATATATATATACAGCACTCCGATCGATAAATAAATATTCCAAGTGCGTTGTGCGGTGCCGCGGAGCCGACAACTTTTTGACAAATGGTTCAGCCCGTACGAACGGAGAACAACAACTCTGCCCTGGACATGGAGTCCCTCGAGGAGATGCTTCGCAAGGTAAAAAAAAAAAAAAAAACCGTATTTCTTGTTCCTTTTTTTTTTTTTTTTTTTTTTCTCGCTTCGATTTCGAACACTGTGCGAGTGTGTGCGTCGGGACATCGGATATGCACAAGCGCCCGGATGCGCGACAAATATACGCGCACACCCGGCCACCTTGATGTCCCGCACATCATAAATTTCGGAGCGGACAGCTACGTGGACGGTATCGAAGCATCCCAGGTGGATAAACGTGTATGATTCATACATAAACTTATGTAAGCCCGGCGTATGATCCGTATCGGCGAGCTGCAAGCGCAAAAAAAACGCCAACCCGACTATTAATTATCCGGCGCTGAAGCGCTCCTCGCGGAACTCCTGCGGGAAATTTTATCGCCGAATGAACTCCTGCGAATTGTACTCACGCGCGGAGACTCGCGTATTTTGATACATCGATCTTTGCGTATGATTCGTCCGGCTCGCGGGATTTTACAGATAAATAATTACAATAAAATATTACATTACAATGATTGATTATGGATAATAATGTATAATAATATATTTTATCATGATTATCATTGATATTTTTGTAATTCGTGAAGAGTTTTTTTTTTTTTTTTTATCAATTTTCATTGGTTCGAAGTCGAATCGTTCGTTCCGTTTCGATACGGACCGAATAAAACGATACCGCGAAGTCCGTCGTCGAATGAACTCGTCGCGAATTATATTGACGCTTGGAAGTTCACGTTTTTTCACATTCACTTTTATGTTTGATTCACACAACTTGCGCAATTACAGAAAAAAAAAAAGAAAATAATAATAATAATAATATATTATATTATCATTATTAATAATATATAATAATATAGTGAAACAATAACTTCAATTATGATTATGATTATTATTATTATATAATCATTATTATTATAACAATCTGGGAGGAGTTTAACAAAAAAATAAAATGTAGCCAGCTCCAATTCGAATCCTTCGAACGACCCATCGAGATTGAGTGCTCTTTCTGATAACACGTCGATAGATGTGAAAAAATTAATCTCGACAAAGTAAAGCGGTAACGAAGTCGGCGCTGGAATTAACTCCTGCGGGAAATTTTATCCCCGAATGAACTCACCGCTCACGCTTCGAAGCTCCCGTTTTTCCACCGTTGACTTTAATGTATTCGCCCAACTTGCGTAATAACAGATAAATAATAATAATAATAATAATAATAATAATAATAATAATAATAATAACAACAACAACATATTATTATTATTATTATTATTGATAATCAATAATGTAATAATATAATAAATTTTATTATGATGATTATACACTGTAGAAAAAAAAATTTGTTTGAAAATTAATGAAACATATTGGAAGATTTTTTGTATACACTGTTTCTGAAATTTTAACTTACATATTCGTTGAAATTTTACAGTAAAATTTGTGCTTTCAATGGAAAATCGTTGTAAATTTCAGGCAAACGATTTGTAATTTTAATATCTCATATTTTTATTTTACACTAAAAGTGCATTGATGTCCAATTGATGTAAGTAAAGTAAGCAAATTTTGATTTCCAGTACATTTTAATTTACAATTTATTTTTAAAGTGTAGTGATTATTATTCTTATAATTATCATAATAATAATAATTATTATTATTCGTTGAAATTTTACAGTAAAATTTGTGCTTTTAATGGAAAATCGTTGTAAATTTCAGGCAAACGATTTGTAATTTTAATATCTCATATTTTTATTTTACACTAAAAGTGCATTGATGCTCGATTGATGTAAGTAAAGTAAGCAAATTTTGATTTCCAGTACATTTTAATTTACAATTTATTTTTAAAGTGTAGTGATTATTATTCTTATAATTATCATAATAATAATAATAATTATTATTCGTTGAAATTTTACAGTAAAATTTGTGCTTTTAATGGAAAATCGTTGTAAATTTCAGGCAAACGATTTGTAATTTTAATATCTCATATTTTTATTTTACACTAAAAGTGCATTGATGTCCAATTGATGTAAGTAAAGTAAGCAAATTTTGATTTCCAGTACATTTTAATTTACAATTTATTTTTAAAGTGTAGTGATTATTATTCTTATAATTATCATAATAATAATAATTATTATTATTCGTTGAAATTTTACAGTAAAATTTGTGCTTTCAATGGAAAATCGTTGTAAATTTCAGGCAAACGATTTGTAATTTTAATATCTCATATTTTTATTTTACACTAAAAGTGCATTGATGCTCGATTGATGTAAGTAAAGTAAGCAAATTTCGATTTCCATTACATTTCATTTACAATTTATTATTACAGTGTAGTGATTATTATTCGTGAAGAGTTAAAAAGAGAATATTCGGGCAGTTCCAATTCGAGTCTTCCATCCCGTTCCGAACCCGACTTAAATCTTTAAGTCGGGATCGAGTGAGCTTTTATCGATAGCTCGGCGATAGATGCGAAAAAAAAAAAAAAAGAAAATATCTCGGAAGAGTGAAGCGGTAACGAAGTCAGTGGTGGAATTAAAGCGTACGCTCTACATCGCAGAGTCGCCAGAATTGGGTCCGCGGCGATGAAGGAGGGCTTTTTAACTGCTACTTCCTGTAATGTATTCCGCGCCGGCTCGGCGATCTCTTTCTCGCTCGCCGGGCTCGCTCCTCGCTCACCGAATGGACCACTTAGCGTGTGCTTCCCGCACCGCGAGCACAGGCCCGTCCGCACGTTCGCTCATACACGACGGCTCGTACGTAACGCAAACGACGTCCCTCGATGCTCTCCTCTCGCCCTTCGACACCGCACGAGAGCGACGTTTCACGGACGTAACGCGCACGAGAACGCACAGAACGGCGATGTGTCGCTGATACAGCGAAGAGAGGGCACGCTTGCGATGTGAGCGAAGGGACTCGGCCGTACAGGGGGAAAAGGGCCGAAGCTCTCGAAGGCTCTCCGGTACGAGCTTAAGCTGTTGCGTATGACGCTCACTTCGCATAAGTTTCAGGGAAACGCGAGGGAATTTCAAACATATTTGAATGGCATAAAAATCTGAGAAAAATCAGGCATATCAAAGGCGCTGAAAATAATCATTTTTCTTCATCGTAATTCCAAAATGTTATTGAGAAATTGATGAAGAGTAAAATTTGTTCAACGGATCTTCCTGAAAGCTAACTTTTTTTTTTTTTTTAATGAAAATGATTCGTTCACTTCCTGAACATGTAGGTACGAATTTTTTCAGATTTTTAAATTCACTGAATTCTGTTTTTTTTTTTTTTTTTTTATGGAAAAAATGTTCAGAACGCATAGAACGGAGCTGCATCGTTGATAGAGCGCCGCCGATACAACGAAGAAAGGGCACGCTTACGGTATAACCGAAGGGAGCCTCTCAGAGGCTCTCCGGTACGAGCTTAAGCTATTGCGAATGATGTTCACTTCGCATAAGTTGGTATCAAAATCTGAAAAAAAAAAAAAAAATCAAGCATATCAAAGGTGCTGAAAAGATTAATTTTTCTTCGTCATAATTCCAAAATGTTACTGGCAATTTGATGAAAAATCAAATTGCTCGACGAATCTCACGCAAACCTAACTTTTTTTTTTCAATGAAAACGACGAACTTTTCTGATTTTCAAATTTACTTTGAATTTTATTTTATTAATGGGAAAAATGTGTAGAAAGTCACGAAATTCAAAGTGAATTTAAAAATTAGAAAAATGAAAGTCATTTTCATAAAAAAAAAGAAGTTAGCTTTCCGGGCGATTTATTGAACAATTTTATTTTTCGCCAATTTGTTAATAACATTTTTGAATTATTGTTATGGAAAATTAGTCTTTTCAATACCTTCCATACGCTTGATTTTTTTCAGATTCTTGTCCCGTCGAGAATTCGCGCAATGCTCTCTCGATTATCTCAGAATCTTACGCGGTCTCAGCCTATACGCTCACACAACCTTAAGCGTTTTACCGGGCGACCTCTCGCCCTCCCCTCGCCGTTCTCCAAAGCTCCTTTTTTTTTTGTCCCTCCACAGATCCGGAGCGCTTTACGTGAGCGAGCCTACGGGCACGACGTCGCTGCCCTACGGAGAAAGATCACCGGGGAGCAACGCGAGTTCTATCGCTAATGGGTCGATTCAGCAGAAAAAAAGGGAAAGAACATGCGCTCTCTTCCCCTCCTCTCCCCCCTCTCGACGCCATTTATTGTACATATATCTCAGTGATGTAACCTTCCTCGCGGATCGTGCAGACATATACATATACATACACACACACACACACACACACACACACACACACATATATATATATATATATATATATATGTGTGTGTGTGTGTGTGTGTGTGTGTGTGTGTGTGTGTGTGTGTGTGTGTGTGTGTAAATAAATAAATAAATAAATATATATATATATATATATATATATATATACAGATCCGCTACTAAAACGCATTTTAGTGCACGGTAAAATGTTAATATAAAAATCTTGATGACTTTAGTACACTCTTAAACCGTTGGCGAGACGCTCGTGAGAAGGAGCAAGTTGTGGGGGCGGAAGGCGAAGAGTGGGGCAAAATGGACCGCCGGGGCAAAACGGACACTTTTTTTTCTGTCCGACGAAGAATTGGCAGTGGTCCATTTTGTCCCACCGTTCCATTTTTTGCGCCGATCTTCAGCATGGTAGCGTATCTCAAGTGCCCGGGAGCTTTGTTTCGCTCGTTCAGTGCGTCGCTTTCGCTCCTTTTTATTTCTCTCGGTCGCGTGCTCAGGCGGATCGAGATCGTTATTATTAATAAGGAAAAACGTGTACGCCGAAGCGTGTTTTACGCCAGGGGTTTGTGTAGTTCTATGGTTTACGGTACGGAGAGGTTGAGGAGTCATGAGTCGTAACTCACTCGGCGCACTGTACTATATATTACCCAAGGGAGTAGCTCGTTTCCGTTGTACGCTTGACCGAAATACGTCTGTCCAGTTTGGTACAGCCCAGACTGCGATTGGACTTCTTGTGGGTACCGCAAATATATATGTGCGTGTGTGTGTGTGTGTGTGTGTGTGTGTGTGTGCGATATACGCGCGTATGTGTATGCACTCGTGCGAAGGCCCGTACGCAAACCGCGAAGTAGGTGATGCCATTATTATAACGGCAGATTCATGAATCATCGGGGACATCAACGGGGAGAGAAATCTTCGCAGCTTCCGCGTTTGTCGCTCCCGTGATCTCTCTTTCTCCGTTCGCGTCTCACGCTCTCCGGGGAGAAGGGGCGAGACCGAGCTCGCGGGTACGGCTCTTAAGAGCATGTGAAACACGCTCTCAGTGTGTCTCTCCCGCTTCGCCGAGAGCGCTACTTGTACTATCTCTCTCGCAACCCCATACTGTTTCACGTGCTCTTAAGGGCGCTGGCTCTATCGCGGCGAAACGGCCACTCGACCGTAATCGCGTCCGCAGACCGCAAGAGCTTGTAACACTGGCAGATTTTTATTTTATTTTATTTTATTTTATTTTATTTTATTTTATTTTATTTTATTTTATTTTATTTTATTTTATTTTATTTTATTTTATTTTATTTTATTTTATTTTATTTTATTTTATTTTATTTTATTTTATTTTATTTACCGTACTTAACATGGAACGGTTTTCAGTGCAAAACAGACTTCAATCACACATGTACTGACAATTGGCCATCGACCGATGTCCTTCAGTCACGGTTTTTCAACTTTTTACAAATATACATTTTTTTTCATATCTTTAAAAAATATTGATACTTAAAATGAAAACTGTCAGTTTATTTCGTCGTTGCTCATCTGTTCGTATTTTATTTGATTTTATTTTATTTTATTCATCGTTTTGGACTATTCTAGTGTCGTTATTTCCGTGTCTTTTTTCGCTCGAGTTTGGTGAAAATCTTTCGTTTGACTGAGAGCCGCCAGAAAGGAGAACGGGGAGCTTTTCTAGTCCGGCACTTTTACACGTTTCAACACATTTTATCTCTCTCCGTCAGGGAATGCGACTCTCGTTGCCGGGCACGCAGAGGGTTGCGAGCTCGTCTACGAAGTGGATAACGCGCGAGAGCTCTCTGCAGATGTGTTAACTCCGCGTTGGTGTATGATCGTTAATGCAGCTTTAATGTTCCACTCGCCGACGAGGCCTAGATAGCTCTTTGACGATTTTTTGTCAAACGACGCGGCGGATTTTCACACACTTCTCGTCTGTACTGCGTTCTGTCATACCTTCATGTATTTCTCTTGTGTTCGTCGAATTTTTTGTGGCAAAAAGAGAATTTTTTTTTTTAAATTAAATCATACGACTGCACGACTTATCCAGATTACAAATTCTCTCGCTTCTGCACGGAATAAAGTAATTAATAATAATTATGTGCTTTACAATAAACACAAAAAAAAAATACTCTGTTCCAGCTAATTTTGTATTTCATATAACGTCAAAGCCATATCTCGGACGTATGCCTCATGCGACTCGGGGTAGACAAACAAATTTCATGAAATTTCGTTATCATACCATCGAGAATATTATAGCACGCAATACCATCTCGCCCGACGCGACGGTGACGATAAAATTTGTCTTGGCTCGTCACCGTCATCCTCGCTTCCCTCTATTCCTCTTTTTTTTACCAGCTTTCGTAGTACGGGAGACAGCAGATACACATTGTAGAAATTACAGAACCCTCTCCTCAATGTTCCACCATGATCCTCTGTACTGCTTATAAAAAAAAAAAATAATAGATTTCTGAAAAATCTATATTTCTCAAGAATCTGTATTTCTCAAAAATATATATTTTTCAAAAATATATATTTCTCAAGAATCTATATTTCTCATGAATCTATATTTCTCAAGAATCTATATTTCTCAAGAATCTATATTTCTCAAGAATTTATATTTCTCAAGAATCTATATTTCTCAAGAATCTATATTTCTCAAGAATCTATATTTCTCATGAATCTATATTTCTCAAGAATCTGTATTTCTCAAAAATATATATTTCTCAAGAATCTATATTTCTCATGAATCTATATTTCTCAAGAATCTATATTTCTCAAGAATCTATATTTCTCAAGAATTTATATTTCTCAAGAATCTATATTTCTCATGAATCTATATTTCTCAAGAATCTATATTTCTCAAGAATCTATATTTCTCAAGAATTTATATTTCTCAAGAATCTATATTTCTCAAGAATCTATATTTCTCAAGAATCTATATTTCTCATGAATCTATATTTCTCATGAATCTATATTTCTCATGAATCTATGTTTCTCAAGAATCTATGTTTCTCAAGAATCTATATTTCTCAAGAATCTCTATATTTCTCAAGAATCTCTATATTTCTCAAGAATCTCTATATTTCTCAAGAATCTCTATATTTCTCAAGAATCTCTATATTTCTCAAGAATCTCTATATTTCTCAAGAATCTCTATATTTCTCAAGAATCTATATTTCTCAAGAATCTATATTTCTCATGAATCTATATTTCTCATAAATCTATATTTCTCATGAATCTATATTTCTCATGAATCTATGTTTCTCAAGAATCTATGTTTCTCAAGAATCTATATTTCTCAAGAATCTCTATATTTCTCAAGAATCTCTATATTTCTCAAGAATCTCTATATTTCTCAAGAATCTCTATATTTCTCAAGAATCTCTATATTTCTCAAGAATCTCTATATTTCTCAAGAATCTCTATATTTCTCAAGAATCTATATTTCTCAAGAATCTATATTTCTCATGAATCTATATTTCTCATAAATCTATATTTCTCATGAATCTATATTTCTCATGAATCTATGTTTCTCAAGAATCTATGTTTCTCAAGAATCTATGTTTCTCAAGAATCTATATATTTCTCATTAATCTATATTTCTCATGAATCTATATTTCTAAAAAAATATATGTGTCTCACACATATACATTTGTAACAAATGTATGTTTCTAACAAATGTATATTTCTAACAAATGTATATTTCTCACAAATGTATATTTCTCACAGATATATATTTCTCACAGATATATATTTCTCACAGATATATATTTCTCACAAATATATATTTCTCACAGATATATATTTCTCACAAATATATATTTCTCACAGATATATATTTCTCACAGATATATATTGCTCAAAAAATATATACTACTACAGTGCCGTTTCCCCGCACCGGTTTCGCTGCATGTACATATGTAGGGTCCGCTCGAAACAACGATCTGCGGGAGGCATGCGGGAGGAGCATCGAGTGGCGGAGTCGCTATGTCGGTGGGGCGACACGCTGTAAGCTCTCGCGCAAAAGCTCCACCCGCCGTGCGGCTCGCCGGTTTCCCCGAGTTAAAAAATGCCCGCCATTCGCGAGCACTTTGGAACAAACTGCCGGGTCGCTTTGTCGGAAAATCACGATGATATTTCACTGGCTTTTCCGCGGGTAACGGCTTGATTCCGACCCATCGATATAATAAGAGCCGGTTGTCGCGGCTCTTCGCCCAAAAACTATATAGAGAAGCGTGGCGACAGCGCGACGCCACAGCACGGCTAGGAGGAAAACAACTGGAGGAGAATTGAGGGATTGATGAAAAGGCTTTCCTGCAATTTCGGTACAGAGTGTTCCCCGTACAGAGGAGCCGAGACGAGAAAAAAAAATATAGCGAACCATCCGCACCAATAACTCACCGCGCTGCAGCGACGAGACTCCTCTCCAGGATATCTATGGAACAGACGTGACGAGGAAAATAGAAATAAATATAACACCAAGTAGGAGAGACAGGGAGGGCTCAGCATCTCGCGTTCTATTGTATTTCGCAGGGGGGGGGGGGGGGGGGAACGGGGGCAAAATGGACAGATGGGGCAAGAGAGAGAGAAAGTAATGTTTATTCCTTGCTGTAAAGTAAACTCCCACAAAATTATTTTACTCCCAACCAAATATTTTCCATTTAAATCCCAAAAGTACGATTTTCGTGCATAAAATCGAAATTTTCAATGTCTCTCTGTACCAAAAAATGTGTGGCAGTTCATTGTTAAAAAAAAAAAAAAAAAAAAAAAAAAAAAAAAATTCCTTAAAAAATTTCAAGGGTTTCGAGTCAATTTTTTCGTGATTTTTCAACATTTTGAAACTGCCCGATAAAAATCTTCTAGAACTTCGGGCAAGACTCTGTCTTGTGCATATTTTCCCGTAGAACACGACGAGCACCTTGGATTTTCCCTAGCTCCATTGGGAGTCGAGATATCGACCTTCGAAGATCACGAAAATCGAAGTTTTTTCAAAAGTGGCTCAAAAATTGAAAAATCGTTGTTCGCTCGATTTTTTTTTTTTTTTTTTTTTTTTTTTTCACGGCTGAATTCGACGTATTTTTGCCCGGTGAACACGAATATAACAATTATTTTACTCCCAGCCCAATATCCTCCATTTCAATCGCAAAAATAGGATTTTTGCCAACTTAAGTTCGAACGAACGTCTTAAATTCGACCGTAAAATAAAGCCGAGACGACATACCGAAAAGGTGTCGAAAATAAAGCAATGACAAAAAGAAAATAAGTGATAATAACATAAGAATAAGAATAATACGGAGCACCACAAAAAAATGTTCAGAAAAATCAATGAAATCAATGAAATGGCAACATTGAACATGATTCGCGCACAAGAAATATGAATTATAATGAATTTTTCGAATAACAATAATTTTTTTTTTTTTTTAAGCTAAAAGTACTCACTCGTAGCTTCGGACCAGTCTGATCCATTTTGCCCCGGCATCTTCGATCGTCTCGCACGCGCACTTATGCCGAGTTCATCCGCTTTTCTCTTCTCACATCTCTCCGACGAGATTTCCTTTCAATCTAAGGGTTGTTCGATCTGCCGATCCAAGAATCGAGCTCCTTAAGACCGAATCCCCCTTCCCCCCCCCCCCCTCACCCGCCCCACTCAGACAGGAGCGTATTTCCCTCTGTATCGTCCTTTCGCCGTGTGATCGATTCACCGAACCGTGAAAAGCTCGCGAATAAAAAGGAACTTATGGAAGAGGAAAATTTGAAAGCTACCCGGAAACTGCCGTATCTCAACCTCCTCCGGCTCAATCCTCCTACGCCGCTTCCGTCTCGACGAAAAACGTCGACAACAAAAACCCCGTCAGTAGAAAACATCGCTTTAGACTTTGGGTGTACCGAACTCGTGGGAAAATTCGAGTCTGTTGCTTTTTCCTCTTTGGTCTCTCGGGTGTGTTCGTTTTTTTTGCCGATCGTGCGCACGAGGCACTGCGCATCTACACCCTCGGCATATATAAGTAAGAGCGGGGCAAAATGAGACAATGGAGCAAACAGAACAGTGAGAACAAAGGCAATATTTCAATAATAATTGTATTCCAATAATGGGGCAAAATGGGGCATCCGAAAATTATTGGAAATGTGCGTTTTGGCCCACCGTCCCGTTTTGCCCCACTGCTCCCCATTTTACCCCGCTCTTCCGCACAAACTGGCCACACCCAGAAAAATAATTTATTTCACCGTCGCTACGCGAATAAACATTTATTTGTTTTTAATAAATATTCGTGTAATTAAAAGAAATATTTATTTGTCTTAAATAAATATTGTTTGCATAAAATAAATATTGCTTGCTTAAAAAAAATATATATCATTTGGTTAAAGTAAATATTATTTGCTTAAAATTAATATTGTCCCGTTTTACCCCACTGTTCCATTCTACCCCGCTCTCTCCTCCCCGAAATGCCCACACCCAGAAAAATAATTAACTTTACCGCCGCTCCGCAAATATGCATTTAATAAAAAAAAATATATTTATTCGAATAAAATAAATATTCATTTAATTGAAAGAAATATTGATTGTTAATCAAATAAATCCTTATTTAAACGAAATAAATTTTTAATTGCTACCGCCCGGCAAACGAACTATTTTCCTGGTTGCAAACTCGGTCTTAGTGTCTCGTCCTTAAAAAAAAAATTAAAAAAAAAATAAAAAAAAAATTTTTAAAAAATTAAAAAACTGAAAAAAACACGAGTAGAGGACAGAAGGTCGAAGAAGATGGAGGGGGGGGGGGGCGGAAAGAGCTGGAAGCTCTTTTGGCCGAGCTCCCGACGTAAGCCGCTTTTTGCGGTCGGAATGCGCATTATCGACCCCCTTCTAAGCTCTCGCCGCGACTCAGCTGTCTATCTATGTACATATGTGTGTATTTTTTTTTTTTTTTTTCTCACCACACTACAAACGTATACCAAGGAGAATCCGCACCCTTCGTCTTCGCCCGTGCGCAGGGCGTCGTCGACGAAAATTAATCCGATCCCGTTCACACAGCTTTCGCTGACCGCAGTGGCGGAGCGAGAGAGCACTGTGCTAAAACCATCCCCTTATCCTTTGGCAGGCGTTATTATCATTATTTTGGGGGCGACGGTATTAGAGGGCGCAGGAAGGGATCGTGGATGGAATCGGCTTGAGTGCTGTGCGGTTTTGTCGTAATTGAAGCCTCCCTCAGCCTTACCCGCAAGCTTTCCCGAGCGTTTCCGGGGAGCGATATAAGGAGAAGAAAAATAATGGACCGCGAGATTACATTCGCGATCGCTGCTCGGATGAAAAAAAATGAATGGGCGGTGGGGGTCTTCGTTAATGGAAGCAGAGGGGTCGAGTAGTGGGTGAAAGGAACTAACAGTCCGTTATCGGGACGGTTTCATTTACGTATCGATGTAAAAAAAAAAAAAAATTTGTAGGGTATTTAATGTACCGGACTGGAGGTTTTATGCTAAAAGTCGTATATTTAATTTAATGTAGAATCGTGATGAAAAATTAATCTTCTGTGTATCGAAAACATTGGAGATACTTTATTTTTTATTATTTACATTAATTTCGATTAAAAAGTACATTGATTTTTCATCACAAATTGTCGATTAAGTTTTTGTGAAAGTTTTATTACTGTTACGATATATCGCAATCGACTATATTTCGATACATAGATTTGATATATTATTATATAAGGTCGTATGCGAAAGACCGAATTTAATGTAGGGCAAAAGTAAAAAGGCCCGGTCCATAAACAGCAAATTTCATGAATTAGCAATTGCAACATTGGTGACATTATTTGAGTTATAATAAAATGGTAAAATACAAACGCGATGGGGTAATCCTCAAATTAATGTACGTACATATCTATAACTATCCTGTTAGCCGTCATTACACAGCAGTGAAATTACAGCATAGCAAATTAAATCGTTGCCGTAACAAGAAACTTTTGTCGTGATAGCAAAACGAATTGCTTCTACGTGGCCATTTTTTCTTTGCTGCTTTTACCAATCATTTTGCTGCGGAAACGAGGTCATTGTCGGAAAAACTCATTTTGTTAGAGCAGCTAAACTCATTTTGTTAGAGCAGCTAAACTCATTTTGTTAGAGCAGCTAAACTCATTTTGTTAGAGCAGCTAAACTCATTTTGTTGGAGCAGCTAAACTCATTTTGTTAGAGCAGCTAAACTCATTTTGTTGGAGCAGCTAAACTCATTTTGTTAGAGCAGCTAAACTCATTTTGTTAGAGCAGCTAAACTCATTTTGTTAGAGCAGCTAAACTCATTTTGTTAGAGCAGCTAAACTCATTTTGTTGGAGCAGCTAAACTCATTTTGTTGGAGCAGCTAAACTCATTTTGTTAGAGCAGCTAAACTCATTTTGTTAGAGCAGCTAAACTCATTTTGTTAGAGCAGCTAAACTCATTTTGTTAGAGCAGCTAAACTCATTTCGTTAGAGTAGCTAAACTCATTTCGTTAGAGCAGCTAAACTCATTTGGTTAGAGCAGCTAAACTCATTTTGTTGGAGCAGCTAAACTCATTTTGTTAGAGCAGCTAAACTCATTTTGTTAGAGCAGCTAAACTCATTTTGTTAGAGCAGCTAAACTCATTTTATTAGAGCAGCTAAACTCATTTTATTAGAGTAGCTAAACTCATTTTGTTAGAGCAGCTAAACTCATTTCGTTGGAGCAGCTAAACTCATTTTGTTGGAGCAGCTAAACTCATTTTGTTAGAGCAGCTAAACTCATTTTTCTCCGTGATTGATCGCTAATCGGGTCGGCACTATTTATCACTTTTACTCAAATGCGCATAAATATTTTCGATACATTTTATCTCGACCACGTTTTCTCAATTTCATCATATATTCATCACGTTTGCTCAATGTCTTTTTAAATATTTTCGATAAATGTTATCTCAGCCATTTATTCTCAATTTCATCATATATTCATCACGTTTCCTCAATTTCTCATAAATATTTTTCGATACACTTTATCTCGACAACTTATTCTCAATTTCATCATATATTCATCACGTTTGCTCAATTTCGCATAAATATTTTTCGACACATCTTATCTCGACCACTTATTCTCAATTTCATCACATATTCACCACTTTTTTTTCTCAATTTCATCGTATATTCACAATTTTTCCTCATTTCATCTTTAATATTTTCGATACACTTTATCACGACCACTTATTCTCAATTTCATCATATACTCACCACTTTTTCTCAATTCCGCATAGATATTGTCGATACCTTTTATTTCGCAACGACTATAACGTCACGAATACGAGCTACGTCGATACTATCGTATGCGCGCGTTCTTGGATTAGCTCCCGCCAATTATGCATATCGCCCGAGTTAATATCCGGGAGTGGGCTCGATCGTTCGCCAGCCGCCTCGTGTCAGATGAAATTCATCGTTAGACCCGCCCGAGGGATGACGAGCCGGAAGCTGCGCGCGCATTCTCTCAGGGGGGGAGGGGGGGGGGGGGGAAGAGATGGAAAAGCCGGCGAACACACTTTCGCGAGAGATTTTTATCAATTAGGTAGGTGGTTGCTTTCGCAGGACCGAGCGAGCTGGGTGCTGTGCGTGCCTCGCCGTCCCTCGGCGGGAGATGAATCCGCCTCGGGATGAGGCGGAGAAACACGAAAGTGGCTCCGAAAGCTCGAGCGAGGGAAAATATTTTGTGCGTTCTCATGGAGAACACCGCGAAATCTATCAAAGTCAGTATAACCGTCGAGGTCGTCGAAGGGATAAAAATAAAATAAAAATAAAAATAAAATAATAAATAATATAATAATAATATAATAATAATATAATAATAAATAATATAATATAATATAATATAATATAATATGATATAATATAATGTAATATAATATGATATAATATAATATATTAATTAATATATTAATTAATATATTAATAATTAATATAATAATAATAATAAAATAAAAATAAAATAAAAAAAGATAAAAAAAAAGATGAGAAATAAAGGTCGATTAAGTCTCGAGCGCTGAGGAATAAACACGCTGAACGGTAGGGGTGGATTCGTGGGACACGCAGTGCTCAATACCTTGAGATCCAACGAGAGGAGTCCGACGGAGCATCGGACGCGATGTTGCGTGTATGAGCTTGTTGGATGGAGAAAAATTTCGCGGAAAGAGCAATTTTCCCTCGGTTTTTTTTTTTTTTCCTTCCGAGAACCGCAAATGGGACGTGCCTGGCGATGGCTTCGCGTGACCTAACAACGGGCGGACGGGAAGAGGAAAAGAAAGCGCGACCTTCCGTTTTCTCTCTGGTGGGACTGTTCGGAAAAATTGCCTCGCATTTGTATCGCACTTTTATGTTTCACGGGTCAGGTCAGCCTGGATGTTTTTCCGGCTCTGATGGAAAAAAATGAAGATAAAAATAAGAACAACGAAGGGAGATCTACATTACCAGCAGTGGCAACGACGTCTGACGTTAGGTGCTCGCCTAACTGTCTCGACCAACATTTTTTCCCCGTTAATGAACGTCACAGAAATAAAATTATCAAACGATCTTCGTTTGCTTTCGTTTCGTTGATTTGCTGCGGTTTCGGAGCTGTCCAATTTCGCAATCCTTTTTGGTTTTTAATGAAGAGCCTCAATTACGTATTATTTTGACTGTTTCCCTTTATTATTCATTTTTTCTTCTGTCTTTTTGGGTGCTCATGGTGTTCTTATTAAACTCTCATTAAGGTATTCTTATTAAATTCTTATTAAAGTCGATATTTTATATTTCCTTTATTGTGTCGCAGAAATAAAGTTATCAAACGATCTTCGTTAGCTTTCGTTTCGTTGATTTGCTGCGGTTTCGGAGCTGTCCAATTTCGCAATCCTTTTTGGTTTTTAATGAAGAGCCTCAATTACGTATTATTTTGACTGTTTCCCTTTATTATTCATTTTTTTTTCTGTCTTTTTGGGTGCTCATGGTGTTCTTATTAAACTCTTATTAAGGTATTCTTATTAAATTCTTATTAAAGTCAATATTTTATATTTCCTTTATTGTCTCACAGAAATAAAGTTATCAAACGATCTTCGTTAGCTTTCATTTCCTTGATTTGCTGCGGTTTCGGAGCTGTCCAATTTCGGAATCCTTTTTGGTTTTCAATGGACAGACTCAATTACGTTTCGACGATGTTTATTTGGTCTGTTTCTTTTTATAAAGAAATTGTTTTCTGTCTTTTTGGGTGCTCATGGTGTTCTTATTAAACCGGCTATTATTTGCGTGTGATCCTCTGTAATCTGTTCTGTTGTATTTCTTGACTATGTATGAGAGCTAATTGGTTTTTTCCGTTTTACCGGTTAGACAAGCCTATCCATGTCGATATTTTACATCATCATTGTGGACAGTCAGCCGAACAGAAAACTGGCACGATGTTTTGTTACGATGGATCTTTGATCCATGATCTTCGTTAGCTTCCGCGAGTGCCAGCGACATCCAATGTAAGGTATCCGCCTGACGCACCCACCCAACATTCCTCCCCGTTAACGAAGACCACATAAATACGAAATCTTAACAATCTCCATTAAATTCCGCGAGAGCCCGCGTTTCGTAACATCAATCAGGAAACTGTCTGCGCCAGAAGTTCATCAACGAAACCAAATAAATTTCGTCCCTTCGATTCTCCTTTTATGACTCGTTTATCGTATTTTACAATCTCCTCGGACGCAGTCCCCACGGTAGTTCCTTCCACTCGGGGAGATCGCAGAGCGTTACCTGTACGAGGGTTTATAGCGGCGAGGGCGGTCTGGCAGGGCCGGGATGGGGACGATACGTAAAGGGTCGGTAAAGAAGCGGGATCGAAGCATGCGACGTCTTGCCGGAAGAAGGCAGGAGTCCTCGGGCGAGTGCACCGGGGCATTCTCTCATCCCGTTCGCCACGCAGCATCCCACCGCGCGTCTTCTCTTCTCCGCAAGCGGCTTCCGTTTGGCCATCAACTTTACTCCGGGCTTTCACGACCTCTCCCCCGAAGAACCGCTGCTTCTGCTTCCGCTTTCTCCGTTCGGCCGTACCAAACTTTCGACGAAGACAACCCGATGGCCTGTGGTAGGTCCAGAGGGAGGTCGGGATGTGTTCTATGGTTTACGGTGCGTTACATGTACCATGGATGGATAAGGTCGGCTCGGAAGTCGGTCGCGGAGATGTGGAGAGGACGAAGAAACGAAGAGGACGATCTCGGATCACTTCGAGGCTCGAGCTACGCGAACCGCTTCTCTTCGTCTTCGTCCTCGTTCACCCTCCCCCATCCGCCACCCCCACCCCTCGCGGTCCCCTCGGTCGCCAGCCGTCGGCCGTAAAAGGACAATAAAACACACGGGACGCATCTGGGTTACGAGCTTTACAAGGCACTAGCTTCTTTCTTTATCTCATCGCCGAGGCCGTCGTTTCCCGTTCTTTTAAGCGATTTCTCGCCAGAAGCTCCCTCCCGCCATGCTTGTTTTCTCCCATTGCCGGATCCTCCTGACTTTCGGCTATCTTACCCGGCAGTTTCTGCCCGCTCCATGGCTGCCCGTTAGACACGCTCCGTTGAGGAAGTGAATACAATGTATCTATGTGTATTCGAGATAATACCCTGGAATTTTTTTTTTTTTTTTTTTTTTTTTTTTTTTTTTTTTTTTTTTTTTTTTACGGAGGAGTATAGGAGACAGTTCCATTAGAGAAGGACTGAATGTGGAGAACTCGTGAGAGTTGTCCTCTGGACTGTCCGCCGAGCCTCCAGTCTCTGGGGACTCGGCTTTTCGCTCGTAGCAAGGTCAAATTAAGTCTCCCGTTAAATTATACATTTTAAAGCAAATGCATTTATTTTCTAATTCATTTTGCCACGTTCTTCCCCACGGTCTTCAAAAACTTCAACAAATTGACAGAAGAAATTGTGTAGGAACATCGTGCATATCCCAAATCGAGCCTGACCTCTTATCACTTTTCACCTCGTAATAATAATTAGTTTCTCATTGTCATTGTCATTGTCATTGTCATTGTCATTGTCATTGTCATTGTCATTGTCATTGTCATTGTCATTGTCATTGTCATTGTCATTGTCATTGTCATTGTCATTGTCATTGTCATTGTCATTGTCATTGTCATTGTCATTGTCATTGTCATTGTCATTGTCATTGTCATTGTCATTGTCATTGTCATTGTCATTGTCATTGTCATTGTCATTGTCATTGTCATTGTCATTGTCATTGTCATTGTCATTGTCATTGTCATTGTCATTGTCATTGTCATTGTCATTGTCATTGTCATTGTCATTGTCATTGTCATTGTCATTGTCATTGTCATTGTCATTGTCATTGTCATTGTCATTGTCATTGTCATTGTCATTGTCATTGTCATTGTCATTGTCATTGTCATTGTCATTGTCATTGTCATTGTCATTGTCATTGTCATTGTCATTGTCATTGTCATTGTCATTGTCATTGTCATTGTCATTGTCATTGTCATTGTCATTGTCATTGTCATTGTCATTGTCAATGTCATTGTCATTGTGGGACACGCCCTTTTACAATGAAAATGATACAGATTTAAAGAAAAAAAAGAATAACAATTATGTTTCACTTCGTGTAGTGTATCCACATTAGTGAAATAAAAAAAAATGATCATTATCATTATAGATCAAACGATTAAAGTGTATTACGGAAGTGTAAAAACGTTCGTAACGAATATCCGTTGAGTGATCGCCGAACTATCTCGCCAAGAGTTATCGCAATTATCGGGCTCCCCCTTGCTGCAATAACGGTTCGAGCGAACTTCGCCGTTTTCCCGCGTGCATCGACCGAAAGACAGAGGCACACGGAAACGAAACGTGAAAACACCCAGCCGACCCTCACTCCTCGTCGGATAAAGATAATTAAAAATGAAAACTAATTTCGTCGCTACACTCTCTCAGGATGCAGAATCGCCTCGCCCCCCGGCACTTGTGAAAGTAATATTCAGCCGCAATAACGTGCAACGCCGGGGCAGTTACAGGCCCGAGCGGAGCGAGCCAAACCACCCTTTGCTCCACCGGAAACAAGAATACAAGCGCGCTCGAAGCTTTCCCTCTGGATAAACGACCCGTGGCTCTGCCCGTTGCTCTGCCCGCCCTCCCGTGTATATACTTATTTTACTCGTATTATAGGTACTCTAACTACCCACCCCCCCGCCCCCCCCACCCGCCACACACAATATCAACCTCGCCTCCCTCATGCTTGTAACCGTAGTCCTTAACGCGACCACCGCGTATACGCGGATTCGCGTTCGCAGCTAGCTTTACCGTTGCCAAGCAGTTCCTCACCCTTCCCGCCCCCTTCCGCTCACCCCCTCGCCCCCTCTTTCCGACGAATCCCCCGCATGATAAGTATGCAGTTTCTGCGGAACCCAGGTGAGGGCGGCTCGGGATGGGCGCGAGCTAATACAACCGCGTTCGTAGATTTTCCACGATTTCGTGAATTCACCCCTTCGCGCTAGCGGAGCCCATATTCATGGTGTACGGCGATCATGGAAATCGGGGACGTCGGGGAAATATCATGAGACTTTAGGATTCTGTGAAAAATCATCGGAAATATCATGGAATTTTTCGATACATCGGGGAAATTTTTGCAATTTTTGTTTTCAAGAAACCTTCCGTCAGGCCTTTTGAGAAAAAAAAAAAAAAATCATATTTTTTTTTTTTGCTCATTTCATTATTACGATTTAAAAAACAATTGAATGAGCAATATTGAAATTCACGGTGTTTACTTTGAAATATGAAATATCAACGTTCATCTGACACTGGTTGTTGATCGTCATTGACTCTCTTTACCGCTGAGAGTTACGAATACACTGGAACCTCGATTTCATTGACAGCGGAGGAACCGGCTCGCGCTCACACTCATGAAAATAGATAATAAATACGTTTTATTTCATGCCAATTATCGACTAATTTTCTCTCTTATATGCGTCATGGAAAAATCATGGAAAAATCATGGAAAAATCATGGAAAAATCATGGAAAAATCATGGAAAAATCATGGAAAAATCATGGAAAAATCATGGAAAAATCATGGAAAAATCATGGAAAAATCATGGAAAAATCATGAAAAAATCATGGAAAAATCATGGAAAAATCATGGAAATATCATGGAAATATCACAGAAAATCATGGAAATACCATGGAAATACGATGGAAATTTTTTAGGGACTTTCGCTGGACACAGGACTAATTTTCTCTCTTATATGCATCCTTGAATGGTTTGGAGTATTCATGAAAAAATCATGGATAAATCATGGAAATATCATGAAAAAATCATGGAAATATCATGAAAATTTTTCAGGGACTTTCGCTGTACGCCATGATATTTGACCTTTCTCTTTCATAACTTCCCTCGACCAACCCCCGGGCAAAACGCCGTTCTCCCCGACTCATCCCTCGGCGTATCCGGTGCTATGGTCTCCGCGAGTGTCCGCTCGCGGCCAGTTACGACCCCTCGCTAAAACCCACCGACTTAAGTTAAACACGAGGGCTTCGCGGGAGCGACTCGGTGTCGAGAGGGTTGCGAGTCTCCGCGAGCGCGCAATAATGTAGCGGAGTCCGAGCCGTTACGAGCTCTCGCTTTACGCACCGGCGGCTACGGAGAGCTTTTTTGCCCCTGCGCGGGCTCAACGTTTTTCATACGCTGGTTTCCGCTGCTCCGAGTTTTTATTTATTTTTATTTATTCTTATTTGTTTTTATTTATTTTTATTTATTTTTATTTATTCTTATTTGTTTTTATTTATTTTTATTTATTTTTATTTATTTTTATTTATTTTTATTTATTTTTTCGGGGGCGAGGCAATGTGGTAAAGCGCACCTGGAGCCTTCGGACTTTGGGCGAAACGCATATAGGAAAAAGATAAACGATAGGGATTCTCATACCTCGCACAACTCTTGCCCAACAACCCCCCCCCCCCCCCCAAACCCCGCAGTGGTACCGTCTATTAATTAAACGCATAGCTCGGATATCCTCGCTCACCGCGGGGCCTCCGCGAAATTAAAATACACCTGGTGTTATTACACCGGAGTTATTTAACCCGTTTCGTGTATAATACGCCCAGCGAAGCGCTCTTCCTCTCGGCGGTTTTGTTTTTTTTCCTCCTTTTTTTTTTTGTTTTTTTTTCTCCAACTACTTTTTTTAATTTTTCCTTTTAATTTTTTTTTTTTTTTACGCTATCCGCCTGTCGGCGCGATGAGGGGAAGGGCCGCGAGCCAAGGGAGCGGGAGCGGTAATGAAAGGGCGATGGCTCGTTTGGGAGAGCGGCGAGCGTAGAGCGAGTAAAAGCTCCTCGGACTTTTCTTTTCATTTTTTTTTTCTTTTTTTTCCTGCGAACCTACTGAGTAACTCTTGCCGCTAGGAGAGACTAAAAAAAAAAATGAAGCTTACTTTGTTTTGGGGAATTCCACTGCCGTGGCACGTCCTGCGCGGAGCCTCGATTATGCATGCGCTGTTTAACCACGTGACTTAGGGTCGAATTTTAAGACATTAGTTTGAACTTGAGATTGAACTTAAGATCAAACTTCAGTTCGAACTTAAGATCGAACTTAAATTCGAACTTAAGATCAAACTTCAGTTCGAACTTAAGATCAAACTTAAGTCCTAACTTAAGATCAAACTTAAGATCAAACTTCAGTTCGAACTTAAGATCAAACTTAAATTCGAACTTAAGATCAAACTTAAGTCCGAACTTAAGATTGAACTTAAGTTCGAACTTAAGATGAAACTTAAGTTCGAACTTAATATCTAACTTAAGTCCGAAGATTAAACTTAAGTTTAAAATTTAGTTAAGTTAAGATTAAACTTAAGTGCCGATTTAAGATCAAACTATGAGTCCAGACTTAAGATCAAACTATGACTCCGAACTTAAGATTAAACTTAAGTCCTAACTTAAGATCAAACTTCAATCTTAAATTGGAGCTCAGGAGCGATCTTAAGTTCAAACTGATGTCTTAAAATTCGACCCTTAGTCGCTGCATTGTCAATTAGACGGTATGAACAGCTTCGCGAAGAAGCAGCCTCCAGGATACGGGTGGGATTAGAAATTTTGAAACTTCGAAATGTGTAAGAGCTGATATTTCGAAATATAAGGATAACGAATGTTCGAATGTACAACGGCCAGTCTTCTGCGGGTCCTTAGGTGACTCTTTTAGAGTGAAATCGGAGTAAATTATCGGAATTAAAATACTGTTGTAGTTGAATTAAAGTAAATTATTCAAAGGGTAATTTGAGCAACCGTAAAAACCGGAGGGCGGTATACGTGAGGAAGAACGGAAAAAAGGGAAAATCCGTTCTCCAATAATAATAAAATAAAAATAAATTTAAAAAAAAGTAAATTATTTCAAAAGTTTTTAATGTACTCGGCGTTAATTTTTCCTCACATTTCGTGAAATTTAATACGCCAGTTTATGCATAAAAACTTTCACCACCCGTGCATTAAATTGCATACGAATTTTTATTACATTTTCGCCCAAATTAAAAAAAAAAATGAAGTTTCCGGCGCAGCCTGTGGTGGTTTATTTGGCGAAAATCCACTTCCGCCCGTGTCTCGTCCTTCGCTTATCATCGAGTATGTTGTATATAAAGTACCGGTATAGTAAATTATTTCAAAAGTTTTTAATGTACTCCACGTTAATTTATTACATTGTACATTGTATTATTAACATTGTACACCCAGAAAAATAATTTATTTGACGGCCAACGTTTATGTGAATTTAAGTAACTATTTACTTTACGTAAATAAATCCTTATTTAAATCAAATAAATATTCTACTTAATCTAAATAAACGGTGGCCGTCAAAAAAAAAATAAAAAATTATTTTTTTTGATGTACATGAATTTTTCCACACAAATCCAAATGAAATTAAATATGCATAAAAACTTTCACCACCAGTGCATTAAATTTCATACGAATTTGTATAACATTTTCGCCCAAATAAAAAAAAAAAAAAAAAATCAAGTTTCCGGCGCAGCCTGTAGCGGTTTATTTGGCGAAAATCCACTTCCGCCCGTGTCTCGTCCTTCGCATCAGCGCGCTTATCATCGAGTATGTTGTATATAAAGTACCGGTATAGTAAATTATTTCAAAAGTTTTTAATGTACTCCACGTTAATTTATTACATTGTACATTGTATTATTGACATTGTACACCCAGAAAAATAATTTATTTGACGGCCACCGTTTATTTGGTTTAAGTAAAATAGTTATTTGATTTAAGTAACTGTTTACTTGACGTAAATAAATATTTATTTAAATCAAATAAATATTCTACTTAATCTAAATAAACGGTGGCCGTCAAAAAAAATATATATATTTTTCTTGATGTACATGAATTTTTCCTCACAAATCCAAATGAAATTAAATATGCATAAAAAACTGTAGTTTATGCATAAAAACTTCCACCACCAGTACATTAAATTTCATACGAATTTGTATAAAATTTTCGCCCAAATAAAAAAAAAAAAAATGAAGTTTCCGGCGCAGCCTGTGGTGATTTATTTGGAGAAAATCCACTTCCGTCCGTGTCTCGTCCTTCGCATCGGCGGCGCGTATCATCGAGTATGCATGCGCTGTGGTAACTACGTGACTAAGTCGCTGCATTATCAATTAGGTGGTAAGATCAGTTCTGCGAGGCAACATCCGCGTCTCTCCTCCGTAACACATGTTGCGAAGCTGCATTCACGTGTCCGTGCACCAACGTCGCGTGTAACGACGGTTCGACGTGTGTCGCGACACTTACACGCCTTGCTAGACACTCGACAAACAGCCCCGACGTAGCTAACTGGCAAACGTTGAACCCGCTGCAAGGTACGAACTTTGCTTCAAATCGTTGAGCCACCTGCTTCGCCTCTCCCGCCTCCGCTCTTCGATACGGCCGGCTCGCTCTCCGTCCCGGCTCTTTCAATATTGACTTATTCCCACTCGAAAGTATACCGGTGGACTCGTCAACCCTCCCGGACAAACCTACGGCTTCTGTGTCTGGGCCTGAACAAAGATTGAATGGCGGTCTTGTTTGCGCAATCAGTGCAAACTAAAAGCGCGCAATCGACAAGTCTCCTTTTTGTAGACACTTTTTTTTTTTTTTTTTACTAGCATTCGCAGTGTCAGTCAAATTTTTCGTAAACGATAAGTAATCATAATGATATCAGTAACAATTGTTATTATTATTGTTATTATTGTTATTTTTCTATTTTGCTTCCTCATAGAGGAAGGTTTGTTATGGTGAAAAAAATAAATAAATAAAAATTCAAGGTTTTAATGAAAACGTGTTCGGAATGTTCTGAAGCATTGAAAAATCATATTTAACAAAAATGTCGGAACGTGCGTGCGCGCGCGCGCGCGCGCGTGTGTGTGTGTGTGTGTGTGTGTGTGTGTGTGTGTGTGTGTGTGTGTGTGTGTGTGTGAAAAATTCAAACCGCTATAACTTGGGAACGCCTCGACCGATAAAAACTCAAATTTCCTATACAACATGTGTTGTTAAGGTGGCTATGTCGCTTCGCGCTCGTTTCTCATGAGTTCGAGAAAAATTCGAGAAAATTGCAAGTACCTCTCGACGGTATGAAAATCTGAAAAAAAAAATTCATGCACATTAATGGTACTGAAAAGATTAATTTCGCATAATAATAATTTCAAAATGTTATTGACAAATTAATCAAAAAATCAATTGTTTAACAAATTATCGGGCAAACCAACTTTTCTCTTTAATGAAAATGATTCGTTAATTTTTCTGAATACGTATGAATTTTTTCAGATTTTTCAGTCAACTTTGATTTTTTTTTGTTTTTTTTTACAAATTTTTTCCATATATAAAAAAAAAACATCAAAGTTGACTGGAAAATCTGAAAAAATTCATACGTATTCAGAAAAATTAACGAATCATTTTCTTAAAACAAAAAAAAAGTTATGTTGCCGGATAATTTGTTAAACAATTAATTTTTTGATTCAATCAGTTTTTTGATTTTTTGATTCATTTGTTAATAACATTTTGAAATTATTATTGTGCACAATTAATCTTTTCAATACCTTTAGTATGCATGAATTTTTTCGGAATTTCATACCATCGAGAAGTACATGCAATTTTCTCTTATTTTTCTCGAACTTATGCGAAATGAGCGCGAAGCGACATAGCTGCTACCTTAATAGTAAGGGTTTTTTCAAAATGTCATTAAAAAATTTTCAGTGGTTTTTTTTTGTACGCCATTTTTTTATTTCTTCGAAAATCGAACTCACTCTAGCTCTTAAAATTATTTTTCTATTATTTTTCTATTATTTTTCTATTATTTTTCTATTATTTTTCTATTATTTTTCTATTATTTTTCTATTATTTTTCTATTATTTTTCTATTATTTTTCTATTATTTTTCTATTATTTTTCTATTATTTTTCTATTATTTTTCTATTATTTTTCTATTATTTTTCTATTATTTTTCTATTATTTTTCTATTATTTTTCTATTATTTTTCTATTATTTCTCTATTATTTTTCTATTATTTTTCTGTTCGCTTCTTTTGACGCCAAGCGAAAAAATTTATTTTCAAGACTCATCTTCGACTTTTTCTTGTCTTCGACACATGGATTTTTTTTTTTTTTTAACTTATGGCAGCGGCGTCGATTTTTCTGTACGTTTTCCGAACACTGAGTCGATTTTCGTGTAATCTGTAAAACGGACGTCGAGTAAAATGGTAAAGGAGCTTGGCTCTCGGCGACTGGACGATAACGCTGATCGCAACAATAAAAATCCCGGATGAAAATGGTCCGCTATGACAATCGGAGGGCGTGCAGGAAAGTGGGAATGGCCCGTTGGCGAAGTCGGGACGTCTGGACGACGTGTAAAGTCGTTGTCGTGTCCGTCTCGAATTCGTCGAATGAGAACCGACGAGGGAGTGGAAAGTGGGCAAAGTCAGCGGGTTGAAACAACGATGAGAAACAAACGAGTCAGCACAAGATTGGGCGTACAAGCTTGGACAATTCGCCGAAGCGTGAGAAAATTTTCCCATTAACGCTCTGGCCCTTTCGCCGCATCGGTTTGTCCGCGAATGAAAATTTCTTCGGGTGTCTTCGACAGCAAAAAATAATCTCGTAAAATCGGAATGCGAAATTTCGTAAAAATTATTTTGTCAAATAATTGACAAACTTGTTTGTCACTTATTTGAATAAACGAATCTGTCCCTTTATTTCCTGTATATTTGACAATTTTAGTTTTTACTTTTGTTTGCAAAACTGGAAAGTTAACAAATCAAAAATTATGGACGTTCGCGGACAATAATTTGTTGCAAAAGGTACAATTTTTTTTTTTTTTTTTACTTTGCCGGGATGCAAGAAGTGCGAACGCCGGTCCGGAGCGTGCCGGAGCATCGTCTTGGAGTGAATCAGAGGTCGACACCGATAAAGTGAACTTTCCCACTGATTCGCGTAATTCGTTGCCTCGAACAGGCCGAGAGAAATTTAATGATTCTCTTAAAAAATTGAAAATTAAAAACGCACGAGGTTGCCTTTTTTTCGAATAAATAATTCGCGAAAATTTAGACGACGGATAATTTTAAGTTTTCATTTCAATGGCAATCAGTTGTGATTTGTTATTTATCATTGTCAAGGTAAAATTATGATAGGCAGTAAAAAAAAAATAATTCGCGTGAATTTTAATGTACTGGTGGTGGAACCTTTTTATGCATAAACTGGTATATTAAATCTCATGTACAATTGTGATGCTCGTGAATAATGAGGCGATGATTGATGATGAATAATTGACGTAGACTACATTAAAAACTTCAGAAATAATTTACTTTAGTAGTAGTAGTAGTAGTAAAAGAGCCAATTATTGCCAATGTGTAGTAAAAGAGCCATTTATTGCCAATGTGTTTTTTTTTTTTTTTTTATATACTAATTTACATACCTACGGCAAAGGGCCATCGACTCGGTTCATTCAGCTCTTAGTTTACTTTAATTTTAATGTGATAGTACTTTGATGCAATTTTTTTTTTTTTTTTTTTTTACTTTAATACTCTAATAGTCCATTAATTTCTCATGGCAATTGTACATTAAATTTACAATCTCTTAACACTCACACATTGAAATCGATTGCAACGTTTCTTGTCCACGAAACGTCCACAATTCTCTTCATGTTAATTTTACAAAAAAAATATTCTCCATTTCTACAAAAATGTCTGTTAACATTACGAATATTGTTTGTAAAATTATCGACAAAAACAATTATGCACGTTTCTGCACAAAAAAAAAAAAAAAGTGTGTCAATTTTACAAATCTTTTTTACTGTACACTGTTAAAGAAAATTGTAAATTTAACGCACCGCACTGGAAGTTTTAATGCAAAAACTGATACATTAAATTTAATGTACACTTGCGATGAAAAATCAATGGATTTTTACAGTGAAATTAAAGTAAATTATTGTAATAATTTAATGAATTATTGTGAATTATTAAAAGTAAAGTATTTAAAAAGTTTTTAATATAATGTACCCCAATTTTTCGTCGCAATTGTACACGAAATTTAACATACCACTTTATGCATAAAAACTTTCAACATCAGTACCTTAAATTCCATACGAACTTTTTTTTGTTAAATTATTGCACAGGAAACAACAACAACAACAACAACAACAACAATAATAATAATAATAATAATAATAATAACAATAACAATAACAATAACAATAATAATAATAACAATAATAATAATAATAACAATAATAATAATAATAATAATAATAATAACAATAATAATAATAATAACAATAATAATAATAATAACAATAATAATAATAATTGACGTCACCTTCCGCATACGAAGATGATGAGCGGAAATTGTATCCGAAATGAGTCATGGATGATAAATCCCAGCAGCGCGAGATTTCACAGTGTTGTTCGGTTATTCCCAAGTACCGTCCAGTACACCATTTGGGCCTCGACCCGCGTGTCCTCCGGTGCTACCCTGCGGCTCCTTGGCTTTCCCGGCTCCCTCGGGACCGCGCCTCTTCCCTCTCGTCTGCTCTTCCCTGAAAAGCCCACGGCAGAGAGAGGAGCTTCGCGCTGCTCCGGCTCGCCTCCGCCTCCCCCGGACGCGTCCCTCTGCCCGGTTATAATTAATGTACAAGTCTCCAGAGATTGAAGGATTTCGAGGCGCGAGGGTTGTCGAGCTGCGCTACCAAAACGATCACGAAATACGTGGAATGCCTTGTCCCCGTTCGCCGGCAATACCCGTCGGCTCGTTCTCGGCAGAGCACATCGTCTCGCTGCCTCGCTCCTACCTTAAGGTTGTACTTTAGCTTCGAAGCAATTACGAGCGAGGATAAGTACTGCTCCTCGAGCAAAGGACAACGGAGCACTCGTGACGCTCATAATTTATTTGATAATATAAAAATCATTGTTTTTTTTTGTTATTTTTTAAATTTAAAAGTAAAATGTAATAAAAATATCAATTTTATTCTCGTGAAATTAATGAAAATAAAAATATCCACTTAATTTTAACCATCACTTATAACGATGCAAGTATAAATATTATCGTATAAAATATTGCGAGCAAGGATAACTTCTGCTCCTCGAGCAAAGGACAACGGAGCACTCGTGACGCTCATAATTTATTCGATAATATAAAAATCATTGTTTTTTTTGTTATTTTTTAATTTAAAACTAAAATGTTCTAAAAATATTTATTTTCATTTTCACGAAATTAATTTAAAAAATAAAATATATCTACTTAATTTTAACCATCACTTACGATGCAAGTATAAATATTATGGTATAAAATATTACGAGCGAGGATAAATACTGCTCCTCGAGCAAAGGACAACGGAGCACTCGTGACGCTCATAATTTATTCGATGATATAAAAATCATTTTTTTGTTTTGTTATTTTTTCATTTAAAAGTAAAATGTAATAAAAATATCAATTTTATTCTCGTGAAATTAATGAAAATAAAAATATCCACTTAATTTTAACCATCACTTATAACGATGCAAGTATAAATATTATCGTATAAAATATTGCGAGCAAGGATAAATTCTGCTCCTCGAGCAAAGGACAACGGAGCACTCGTGACGCTCATAATTTATTCGATAATATAAAAATCATTGTTTTTTTGTTATTTTTTAAATTTAAAAGTAAAATGTAATAAAAATATCAATTTTATTCTCATGAAATTAATGAAAATAAAAATATCCACTTAATTTTAACCATCACTTATAAAGATGCAAGTATAAATATTATCGTATAAAATATTGCGAGCAAGGATAACTTCTGCTCCTCGAGCAAAGGACAACGGAGCACTCGTGACGCTCATAATTTATTCGATGATATAAAAATCATTTTTTTGTTTTGTTATTTTTTCATTTAAAAGTAAAATGTAATAAAAATATCAATTTTATTCTCGTGAAATTAATGAAAATAAAAATATCCACTTAATTTTAAGCATCACTTATAACGATGCAAGTATAAATATTATCGTATAAAATATTGCGAGCAAGGATAACTTCTGCTCCTCGAGCAAAGGACAACGGAGCACTCGTGACGCTCATAATTTATTCGATAATATAAAAATCATTTTTTTTTTTTGTTATTTTTTCATTTAAAACTAAAATGTAATAAAAATATTTACCCTATTCTCATGAAATTAATAAAAATAAAAAAATCTACTTAATTTCAACAATCACTTACAATGATGCAAGATCAAAACCACACAAAGAGTCTCACACTTCAGAAGAATCACTTTCACTCATCGCGATACTACACCTAAAACACTTAACAAAAATGTACAAATCTATATGTAGACCAATTCTAGAATATGGCCGTTATTTTTTCACAGGTTGCAAAGAATCGGCAATTAAAAAAGTAAAAACCGCAGAAACTTGCGCCATCCGGCGCCTTACACGTATCCGTAATCCTGAAATTCCTGCTCAAAACCCGCTCAAAAAATAATACGCAAAGTTACTCACCCCCCCCCCCCCCCCCCCCCCCACATACAATATACCAAAAGCTCGAAAGAATGGACAGCGAAAAAGTCAACTATCCACTCACACTATGTAAAAAATGTTCATGAATTATGTAAAACATAATATTCCCAGACACAAATACACCACGCACACCATATACGAGACCATCGAAAGAATGTACACCGAAACGCCATATTTCTCTATACTTATAACTAAATGTCAATAAACACACATACTATTACTACTAATAAAAATAACACTTATTATTATATAATAATAACCGTTGTTGTTATTATTACACAATAACAATCATTATTATTAAAAAATAATAATCATTATTATCATTGATATTTTATGAAGTTAATTTATTTTTAAATAAAATTTAAAAAAAAATAGAATAAGAAGCCCAAAAATTGAAGATCCGTGAGTCATTCCTTTTGCCAATCTCAAGCCATCTTAAACTTGGTCGAAAACTTATGTCCCTCCCCCGGGACTATTCTCTCACTCGCTGACGCTCCACACTTTCCTCCACCTAGCGTGTCCTCTCCTCTCCGCACGAGTCGCTATTACCCATTGTATGCATATACACATATATATGTATGTGTGTGTGAGTGTGTCATATACACCCTCCCTACTCCATCGGGAGCCGCGGAGAGCGTTAGCTCCCACGCGGGCTATTCCCGTCTCCCGTAATTAATGTACGAGCTACCGGGCGTAACCCAGAAGGGTGCGAGATGCTAATATAGGATGTCGGAGCCCAGCGAGCCGCCACACACTCCCGGTCCTCTCCTCCCGCCGAGACGCGAAGAATCTCCATTACGCACACCTGTACCCGTATAACTGTATCTACGTCACGAGAGAAGTGCTCCGGGTACCTATTTTCCCTATACCGGATATGGAGCCACGGCCGAGATAATGCAGAGTCTGAAGACCCGTTACGGACGACCGCTGCTGCGGCTACTCGTCGGAAACCGATGGAAAGACCTCCGACTGAAGAGGCGGCCGAAGAAGAAGAGGAGGAGGAAAGGGAAAAAGAAGAATGAGACGAAGACGAGGAGGAAAAGGAAAAAGAAGAATGAGACGAAGATGAGGAAAAGGAAGAAAATTAATGAGACGAAGAATAAGAGGAAGAAGAGAAACAGCGCAAACGAGGATAAGGCAGAGGCGTGATCTCTCACGTGTCTGGAACCGATGGAGAGAACTCCGACTGAAGAGGCGGCCGAAGAAGAAGAAGAGGAGGAAAGGGAAAAAGAAGAATGAGATGAAGAATAAGAGGAAGAGGAGGAGGAAAAGGGAAAAGAAGAATGAGACGAAGAATAAGAGGAAGAGGAGGAGGAAAAGGGAAAACAAGAATGAGGCGAAGATGAGGAAAAGGAAGAAAATGAATGAGACGAAGAATAAGAGGAAGAAGAGAAAGAGCGCAAACGAGGATAAGGCAGAGGCGCGATCTCTCACGTGTCTGGAAGCGATGGAAAGACCTCCGACTGAAGAGGCGTCCGAAGAAGAAGAAGAAGAAGAAGAGGAGGAAAGGGAAAAAGAAGAATGAGACGAAGAGGAGGAGGAGAAGGAAAAAGAAGAATGAGACGAAGAGGAGGAAAAGGAAGAAAATGAATGAGACGAAGAATAGGAGGATGAAGAGAAACAGCGCAAACGAGGATGAGGCAGAGGCGCGATCTCTCACGTGTCTGGAACACGCGGCTCCCCCAAGAGAAAGAGGGTTGCCAAGAACTGGCGCCTGTGACTCCGATCCTCTCTCGCGCGTCTGTCGACTCATCTCTTCTTCCACCTAGCCCCGGCCTTCCTTTTTTCCTACTTCCATGTGCGACGTCAAGCGAACGTGCGATAACACTAACGAAGTCCACGGAGCGGGCGTAAGCCGTGGGGTTCTCGAGTCTATGTGCATAGAGCTGTGCACACACATGCATGTGTGTGTGTGTGTGTGTGTGTGTGTGTGTTGCGTGTGTGTGTGCGAGGCCAGGTGCAGCCCTTCGACCCTTACAGGAGCATAAGTAGAGGCCGCGGGCAAGGCAGCCTCGTTATCGCCACGCGAGGCCGCTTTGCCGCGGATTATTCTTTAGGTTCTTCGGACCACTCGCTCGTCTATTTCTTTTCACCCTCTTCCTTTCACCTTCTTCGTCCCCGTTCTCTGTCTGTGCGCCGATAAGAACCTTGCTCAATTACTGGTGTACAAGCTTTCGAAAGGAAGATAACGAGACGCCCCGATAACGAGCTATTGATCCGTGAGGAACGGATGGACGGACAGGATGGACTTGCCGAAGTTCGCACATACGATGTATTCGGAATTGCACGCTTAAATGTCGCTTTTCGTGTGATTTATACGTTAAACGTATAAGTTGGTGGAAAATTGGTAGAAGTGCCGAAATTCGCACATACGATGTATTCGGAATTGCACGCTAAATTTTTCTTTTCGTGTGATTTATACGTTAAACGTATGAATCGCTAGAAAATTGGTAAAAGTGCCGAAATTCGCACATACGATGTATTCGGAATTGCACGTTAAAATGTTGGTTTTCGTGTGATTTATACGTTAAACGTAAAAGTTGCTGGAAAATTGGTAAAAGTGCCGAAATTCGCACATACGATGTATTCGGAATTGCACGTTAAAATGTTGGTTTTCGTGTGATTTATACGTTAAACGTAAAAGTTGCTGGAAAATTGGTAGAAGTGCCGAAATTCGCACATACGATGTATTCGGAATTGCACGCTAAATTTTTCTTTTTCCGTGATTTATACGTTAAACATATGAATCGCTAGAAAATTGGTAAAAGTGCCGAAATTCGCACATACGATGTATTCGGAATTGCACGTTAAAATGTTGCTTTTCGTGTGATTTATAAGTTAAACGTATGAGTTGCTGAAAAATTGGTAAAAGTGGCAAAAATAATGGTTAAAGTAGTGAATATGGATCGGATCATACATAATTGATCTGTATTTCATATTCCATATTGCCCAATTTTAATTCTGTACGAAGAAATATATTCCGATATGTAGCTTCGCTAAAATTGCATGAAACAAGCGTACGAAATAGGCATTTGTGGTTTTAAGTGGTGGTCAATTACTGCTGAGAAATCTTTCGAAAGGCAAATAACGAGCTATTGATCTGTAATGAAGGGTGGACAGATGACCCGATTGATACATACCTTTTAATTGGTACACAATAGATTAATTGATACATACAATACATAATAATTACCGAAATTAATACACACGATATTTTAACGTATATGTAGCTGACTATTCGTCAAGACACACGATATCAGTTAGATTTGACAATAGACAAACGAACGGACGGATCGATCTAAGATCGATCGTTCAGATAAACAGTCTTGACCAGACTTTCAGAGACGAGTGACCTTTGACACTTGATACTCGAGATACATAGCCCTGATTATACCAATGATATCCGGTCCACAAAAACCTAATACGCGAGTTATTCATTCCCACAGTCGTCTACAATATATTCGTAATAGTACGTGAAATTTTAATTTTCACACGATTTGATATATTAGTTAAACGGTACGCGAATTACTGGAAAATTGCTAAAAGTAGTTTTAAAAAAATTGTTAAAATAGTGAATATGGACGGCTTCACATATCATTCTACGCTTTTATCTACACTTTTACTCTGTACAAAGAAATAAATTTCAACATATCGCGTGAAGTAAATGGGAAAATACGCATTTCCGGTTTAAGTCGCACGATATCATCGAATTACACAATTTTCCAGCGAAAATATTTATCACACATCGCACACACATACGTGTATGTTTTTTTTTTTTTTTTTTTTTTTCTTCGATGTACGCCACATGTAGAGCGAGAAAAATTATTAATAGACCGAGGCAAATGTGGGCTCGGGAAAATTAATACGCTAGGTCGAGCCGATTGATTGGTTGCCCGGACGAATTACCAGCCGAGCCGACAAATCAGTTCGCAGGGCCAAACGAATTGCTCGACCCGACAAAATTAATTTTCTCGCGCCGGCCGTTCGTCCGAGCAACTTTTTTTTATTTATCACTTCCATGCGCCCCATTTTCCCTTTTTTTTTTAAATCTCCCCTACAAACACGTTCCAAAATCCACCCGAAAACAAAAAAAAAGAAAAAAGAACCCAGAAAATACGATAAATTTTGCGAAGAAAATGACTCTCCTCGCCGTTGAAGACACCGGCGGACGAGAGCTTATCTCGCTGAGATCTTCGGGGAGGAGACTCGCGGGAAGTGTCGATCGAATTCGAAACACGGACGTATCGGCGGAGCAGAAAGAACAAAAAATATAATGGAAAAAAAAAAAAAAAAAAAAAAAAAAAAAAAAAAAAAAAAAAAAAAAAAAAAAAAAAAAAAAAAAAACGTACGAAAGGAGAAACCTCAAGAGGGGGAAGAAGAAGAGAAATGAAGGAGCCGCAGCACTCGCAGAATTCTGCACGCGATAGCAAGTGCTTCTCCTCCGTCCTACACATTATTTCCCCTCGCTTTCCTCTCCGTCTTTTCATCCCCGATCCTCATCACCTCGTCCCCGTGACGCGTCTCGCCGCAGCGTGTCTCGAGGAAGCAGCAAAAAAAAAAAAAAAAGAAGAAGAACCCGGAGCCTTGATGACAGTTTGAGAGATCCGCGCCCTCCCCTTTGCGGCTAATGTAGCGAGCACCCTCGAGAGCCAGTCAGGCATTCGAGCTCGCTCCTCCGTCTCCGACCTCGTCGTTTTTTTTTTTTTTTTTTTTTTTCTTCCCACCTTCAGCGCTGCGAGCTCGTTCTCCTGCCGACGTCGACGAGGATCGCCACGGGGCTTTCCGACGGCCTCTTCACATCGCGCCGGCCGTCCGGCGGAGGCGCGAGATGACGCTAGGACGAGGGAAAAGCGAGAGTGACGACGAGGGAGGACGACGGAGCTGCAACTCGGCCCTCCGCGGCATTAAAAATTACGAATTCTCATCAAAGAGAACTTTGTCACTTTTTTCTTTTAATATAGGACCTCAGAAATAGGTCGTCCAAGTAATTAGAAAACTACTCGACCACCCCCTCCATCCTCCCAAAATGTTGCTATATTCTGTGCGGCTCGTTTCCTCACCCTCGTCACTTGGAAGTTATAGGATCAGGATCGGGACTCGAGTGGTAGATTTTTATTTTCTCAACTTCCAGGATGCCAGATGCTCCAAACTGCGCGCTCGAGAAGGCGTCTGTGTGTAACGATCCGAAATCGCGGGAGGCCGATAGGAGAAAGAGAATAGGTTGGAGCGGGGCAAAATGGAAGAGCGGGGCAAAATGGAAGAGTGGAACAAAATGGAAGAGTTGGACAAAATGGAAGAGCGGGGCAGAATGGAAGAGCGGGACAAAATGGAAGAGCGGGGCAAAATGTAAGAGCGGTGCAAAATGGAAGAGTGGGGCAGAATGGAAGAGCGGGGCAAAATGGAAGAGCGGGGCAAAATGGAAGAGTGGGACAAAATGGAAGAGCGGGGCAAAATGGAAGAGCGGGGCAAAATGAAAGAGCGGGGCAAAATGGAAGAGCGGGGCAAAATGGAAGAGCGGGGCAAAATGGAAGAGCGGGGCAAATTGGAAGAGCGGGGCAAAATGGAAGAGCGGGGCAAAATGGAAGAGCGGGGCAAAATGGAAGAGCGGGGCAAAATGGAAGAGCGGGGCAAAATGGAAGAGTGGGGCAAAATGGACGAGCGGGGCAAAATGGAAGAGCGGGGCAAAATGGAAGAGCGGTGCAAAATGGAAGAGTGGGGCAAAATGAAAGAGCGGGGCAAAATGGAAGAGCGGGGCAAAATGGAAGAGTGGGGCAGAATGGAAGAGTGGGGCAAAATGGAAGAGTGGGGCAAAACGGGACGGTGGGCCAAAAGGCAATTTTTCGATCAATTTTTCGATGGCACATTTTGCCCCATCGATTTTGCTCTAACTGGATTTTCCGACCCATTTTGCCCCACTCTACGAACCAACAATTATTGGGATATTGCGTTTTGCGCTACTGTACCATTTTGCCCCATTGTGCCATTTTACCCCGCTCTTCCCTGCTCGAATTTTGGTATCTAACTTGCGGAATGGATCGGCTGGAACGATTCGTAAATGCTTAAGAGAGAAAACGTTATTCCCTTCGATTCTGGTTGGGGTTTTCGTGCCGAGTATTGAGCTGGCATTAAAGTAAGTTACGGATTCTCGATCGCCAGTAAAAGAAATAAAAATAAAAATAAAAAAAACAAATCATCGTATACGGCCTTTGAATGCCGAGTCGCAAGTAGCTCGTTCTGAGAGACGTTCCGGAGAAACAGCGATTTTCGATACTATCGAAACAGCGATTTTCGATACTATCGAACAGCGATATCTGCGCTTCCGGTTGGAATTGCGGGAAATCCGAGGCGTTTGTCGTGTTCTGCGGGAAAAAAATACACACGATGGGGTACTCTGGAGTTACAGAATAATTTATTTGCGACGTTGAACGGCAACGAAAAAAAAAAAACTGAAGAAAGCGTGGAATTCTCCATTAAATTTTTTGTCAAATTTGACTTTTTTCGAATTCGGCGCGGACAAAATTGCTCATAAATAGCTCCGGGCTTCGATCTCGCGCAAGAGCTAATCGCAGCGATCAAACGGACAGCGAGACCCTTTAACATTTCCGAGTTAATTAATGACTCGCAGGTCGGCTAAAGCGACAACAGTACGTTCCGATATTCCAAAGTTAACTAATTAATTACAGCACGAATAGAGGGACACACAATAAACTTTGATATTGCCAAGTTAATTGATTAGCCCTTCAGGCACCAAATCCTCGCTAAGCGAGGACCTCGAATCCGGACGATTCGGCCCGATTGCTCGCTCAGCGAGTATTCACATTTGAAGTACTCGTCGTATAAAAATCGCTGTATCTCAGAAAAATATTAATGACATCGAAATTCGGAAAAATAGTCTCTGAAAATATGAAGATATATTGACGATTTTATATTTCTTTAAAAATATTTTATCAGTACTCAAAGTACATGAGTACTGATTTGGTACTTAAAGTACGTACGTTAAAGTATCAAAGTACTTTTCGGTACTTTAAGTGCTATTACCGAGTACTAAGATCAAATTGTACTTGTACAATTATGAGCATAGCTTCGCTCTTTCGGGAAGCTATGCTCAAAATTTTAATAAATGAGGAAACCATCTGCAAATTATCTTGCACCTCTTTATTGACATAAAAAAAAATGTCTTTCTCATACAATTATTTTACTCCCAGGCCAATATTTTCAATTTAAATCTCAGAGATACAATTTTTTCCTCCATAAAATCGAGATTCTCAATGTCTCACTATAATTTAGTCCCAAAAAAAGCGAGCGGATTCGTGTTCAACGGGAGAAAATACGTCGAAATACGTGGCAGATCATTTTTGAGAAAGTAAAAAAAAAAAAAAAAAAATCCTCAAAAAATTGCAAGGCTACACTTTTCGAGTCAATTTTTCGTGTTTTTCAATGTTCTGAAACTACCCGACAAAACGCTACTAGAACTTCGGACAAGACCTTATCTTGTGTATTTTTTTTTTTCCGTAGAACACGACGAGCACCTCGGATTTTCCCTAGCTCCATTGGGAGTCCGAGATATCGATCTTCGAAAATCACGAAAATCGACTTTTTTTTCCTCAAAAGTCGCTAAAAAATTGAAAAATCGACCGACAGCGATAGGTGCGCGGTTGGTGTGTAGCTCCGGCGGTCCCGAAAGTCAAGCAGTACCGCTCGCGGTCAGTACTTGGATGGGTGACCGCCTAGCTGCGCGCTGGCTGGCGCATCGAATCGTGGAGCGGGAGGTCATTTTCTCGGAGATTCGTGATTACCCTGTAGGAACACCAATTTCTGGGGAAAGAGCCGTCTGTGGTATGGCCAGGTTTTCCGCAGTTTCCCTGTGCCCTTGTGCTAATGCGACACAGTAAGGGGGTAAGTCGGCTGCGGACGCAATCCGGGGGGGGGGGAGGTGGGGTGTGTAAAAGGGGAAGGACCCCGTACAAGTGGAACATATATAAATTAAAAAAAAAAAAAAAAAAAAATTGAAAAATCGTTGTTCACTCGATTTTTTTGGCTTTCAAGACTATATTGGACGTATTTTTTCCAGCTGAACACGAGTATAACAATTATTTTACGCCCAGTCCAATATTTTCCATTTAAATCCCAGAAATACGATTTTTTATGCATAAAATCGAGACCTTTCCCACTTTCGGCCACTGTACTAAAATCCATACGTCCCAGATTTAGTTGTCATACATCCAGTCGACCGCCACTCACTATCCCAAGCCTCCATTTCTCGCACTCCAGCCGATTACTCCGTTACCAAGTATTGGAAACGAAGAGTTTGGACGTTTTTAATAAAATTTTCACCCTGAACAGGTCCATTCGATTTGAAAATTCTTCTTCAAATTTCGTACTCGTGAAACTCCGCCCCTTCGAATAAGAACAAAAAGTACTTTGCACTTTGCATTTCATAAGAGTACTTTAAGTACATAAATTGCATTGTACTCAAAGTACTCGCGGTACTCAGCACCGAGTACTTTAACTACTTTTCGATACTTTGGCCCAGCTCTGCTAAATACCACGCTATTGTTATTAGAAATTTATAATTACATCTCCGTTCGCGGCTGCCCGAGCATGCGCAGTGAAGGTTTACTTGTGGCACGAATAAAGCGATCACCGATAAGCCTCGAGGTAGTCCTTGCTAATAGTGTTCACTTCACATAAGTTTCGGAGAAATGAGAGGGAATTTGTAGACACTTCTCGATGGTATAAAAATCTGAAAAAAAACTCAAGTGTATTAAAGATGTCGAAACGATTAATATTGCATAATAATAATTCTAAAATGTTATTAAAAAATTGATGAAAAATAAAATTGTTCAACAAATATCCCGGAAACCTAACTTTTTTTTTTTTTTTTTAAATGAAAATTTTTCGTTCATATTTCTGAATACGTACGAATTTTTTCCAGATTCTTAAATTCACCTTGAATTCTCTGTTTTTCTACAGGTTTTTCCCATATAAACAAAAAAACAAAAAAAAAATCAAAGTGAATTTAAAAATCTGAAAAAAATTCATACGTATTCAAAAAAATGAAGAAATAATTTTCTTTCAAAAAAAAAAGTTAGGTTTCCGAGATATTTGGCGAACAATATTATTTTTCATCGGTTTGTTAATAACACTTTGGAATTATTATTATGCAAAATTAATCTTTTCGGCACCTTTGATATGCTTGATTTTTTTGCAGATTTTTACATAATCCACAAGTGTTTGCAATTTGCTCTCATTTCTCTGAAACTTATGCGAAGTGAACACTATTCGCAAGGACTACCTTAAGATTTCCGATTCTATTCTCATCACGGTATTAAAAAAAAAAAAATAAAAAAAATTAAAAAAAAATAAAAATTATGTAAGATGAAATTTCAATGATATGGGTTTGAGATTTTCATTACTCGACTAAGTTCACATGTGGGCAACGTGTCAGGGGAAAATGGCTCGAGCGAGGGGCCTCCTCGGCGTACAGCGGCGGCAATACGATCGCTCTCTGCCCCCCGCCCCCCGACCCTCGACTAATTATACGTCATGGTTAACCCGGGGCACACAGTGGCACATCGAGCGGAGCACGAATTGCACTCGAAGCCCGAGCCGACTCCTCGACCCATAGATTAACCTCTGTTTTAATTAATCACCCTGCATACGCGGACACCAGACCGCCGGCGTGCTGCCTCTCGACTATTTACGAGAGTTATGTATACACAACTCTAATACGGTATATCATGTGACCGGCACTCTCACTCTCACACTCTCTCTCTCTCTCTCTCTCTCTCGTTGGCTCGGTAACAGACTGCCGAAGAATTCGATGCGTCGTACTTTATATCCGATATGTTAATTGGTTTCATCTTTTTACGTTTCTTTTTTTTTTTTTTTTCTAATTAAATTTTTTTCTTTATCTTGTATGCTTTCAGCTCTCGGAGCTCGAGCAGCGGGTACTCGACGCTGAAGGCAGAGCGGACGAAGCCGAGGACAAAGTGAGTAGACCCTTTTACATTCGATATAGCGAGTTATCGACCTTTCGTTCTTCAGCTTGGATCCGTAATTCGAGCGGCTAATTGACTCGTGATGGCCTCGTCAAATAGACTCGAAGTCGCGTATAATATTTTGAAAATTTATTTGTCTGTTTGTTCCAATTTTCAAGAATCCACGGCTCACCTTTGCGCTGCTCCAAGCCCTTAGTATTGTAAGATCACTTATTTCGACCGTAAATACGTCATTTCCGGTCGAAAAAAAGAGATTTTCAAACCGGAAGTGACCTATTCTAGTATGTCATTTCCGGTCGAAAAGTGAGATTTTCAAACCGGAAGTGACCTATTCTAGTATATCACTTCCGGTCGACGAATGACATGTTCAGAGCGGAAGTGACTTCATACTAGAGTGTGAAGTCACTTCCGGTCGAAAAGTAAGATCTTCAAACCGGAAGTGTCCTATTCTGGTATGTCACTTCCGGTCGAAAAGTGAGATCTTCAAAGCGGAAGTGACCTATTCTAGTATGTCACTTCCGGTCGAAAAGCGAGATTTTTCAAACCGAAAGTGACCTATTCTAGTATATCACTTTCGGTCGAAAAATGAGATCTTCAAACCGGAAGTGACCTACTCTGGTATGTCACATCCGGTCGAAAAGTGAGATCTTCAAAGCGGAAGTGACCTATTCTAGTATATCACTTCCGGTCGAAGAATGACATGTTCAGAACGGAAATGACTTCATACTAGAGTCTGAAGTCACTTCCGGTCGAAAAATGAGATTTTCAAACCGGAAGTGACCTACTCTGGTATGTCACATCCGGTCGAAAGGTGAGATTTTCAAAGCGGAAGTGACCAATTCTGGTATGCCACTTCCGGTCGAAAAGCGAGATCTTCAAAGCGGAAGTGACCTATTCTAGTATATCACTTCCGGTCGAAGAATGACATGTTCAGAACGGAAGTGACTTCATACTAGAGTCTGAAGTCACTTCCGGTCGAAAAATGAGATTTTCAAACCGTAAGTGACCGATTCTGGTATGTCACATCCGGTCGAAAGGTGAGATTTTCAAACCGGAAGCGACGGGAGTCCCCAAGGCGAATGGGCCCCGATAAACGTCCCCCAGTTCCACCATTCGGGTACCGTTCCGTGTGTATCGGTCTAACGGGCAAACTCCAAAGTACCGCAGCCCATACGCGAGGGCGCGTAGCGCCCGACTCGCGGCCGAGGGTAGCGCCACCAGCTCGAGTTTCCCTCGAGCCCCGACGATTGATTTTCATTCGATCGAACTATTATTACCGACGCGACGTTCGCTAGAGTACCAACCCCCGGTAACGCTCCACCGTCGAAGGGTACTCGTCGGCGAACGGCGCCAGACCCGCCGGAGCTCCGGAGATTCCGGAAAACGGTAAAAGTCCTTTCGCCTCTTTCGTCGGTCGGTCACGCTGTTTTATCAACCCCCGTCGTTTCGAGGGCGAGAGCCCGGCCGCGCTCCGGCAGTTCTCCGACCCTTCAGGAGCGTAGAGGGTCGCGTAACGGCGCTGAACGGCCGCGGGGGGTTCCGTCTTCGGACAGCACGTTGTTGGCGCGTGTAGCGCGCATGTTACATCACCGCATCTCCCTCGTCGTCGTCCTCGTCGTCGTCGTCGTCGTCGTCGCGCGCGAGCGGGCCATTGATTTTTGCCGGCGATATAATGCCCAAGATGGCAGAGTAGCGACACCCTCGCATCGCTATTTTTGCTATGAACTGCGCGAATCACGAATTCACATCGAACGACGTAGAAATAAGAAACACTGTATCGGAGCGAAAGCCGCGGAGAATCGCGTGTCGAGAAGGTGTTCGTTAAAAAAAAAAAAATTAAAAAAAATTAAAAAAAAAATCGCGTCGCCGTCATCGCCTCGAGCAGCAGCTCGCGTTAACGACGCTCGTGGTGTGTTATCTTTGCGGCGATGTTATCAACGCGAAATTAATCAAACTATGGATCCCGCGAGGTGACACCGATGAAAGGTAAATCTATAGGGAGGAAAACGTTAGAATCATTGAAAAACTAAGAAAATTGATATTTTTATTAAATGCTTTTTTTTTGTTTTTTTTTGTGGAATTATTTATATATTTATAATGGGATTTAATAATTGTATGTATATTTGAATAGAAACTTGTGGAGGGATTTTTGGTATTGGTGACACCGATGAAAGGCAAAGCGATGGGGAGGAAAACGTTAAAATGATTAAAAAACGAAAAAAAAAAAAAAAAAAACAATCGAAGTTATGTAAATAAACAAGTAAATAAATAAATATAGGATCGTAAAATAAAGAACGAAAAATGGCAAAAGGAGCTCGAACAGGTGTTCCGTCGAATTCTCAGAGCCGCGTCGAAAAATTTGGGCAACCAGCGAGACGCGAGCTTTATTTTATTACCTCTTCTTATCGCGGCCCTTTGTCGCTTCAGAGACACCCTCGCTGCCGAATCCTCCCCTCTACTTCCCTCATTTAAGGCCAGTGTTTTCTCTCATTTTTCCTTTTTTTTTTTGTATTTTTTTTAAACCCTCTCGAGATAGCGTTTTACTTCGCCATCCTCGTAGCCTTTGTCGCGATGTCTTTGACCCTCTTTGCGTGCCACGCGGCAATTCGCGACTTTGGGACATAAAAATGTTTAAAAAAATGACAAAACAACCAGTCAAATAAATAAATAAATAAATAAATAAATAAATAAATAAATAAATAAATAAATAAATAAATAAATAAATAAATAAATAAATAAATATAAGTTCGAAAAATGAAAAATAAAAAAAGTTGGCAAAAAGGACCTCGAACAGGTGTTTCGTCAAATTCCCAGAGCCGCGTTGAAACATTTGCCGAACCAGCGAGACGCGAAATTTATTTTATTCTCCCTTCTTCTCGCGTCCTTTTGTTGCTTCAGAGCCACCCTCGCCGCCGAGCCCATCCCCTCCACTTTTCTCCTCTAACGCCACTTTTTTTCTCTAATTTTTTTGTACATTTCTTTTAACACTTTCTCCATGGCTTTTTTATTCGCCAACCCCGCACACTCAGAAAAATCATTTATTTGACGCGCACCCGCAAATAAATATTGATTTGGTTCACGTAAATATTTTAATTAATAAAAATAAATATTTATTCAAATCAGATAAACATTTATTTTCCGAGGAGCCCGTCAAATAATTTATTTGACGCGCATCTGCAAATAAATATTGATTTGCTTTGCAGAAATATTTTAATAAATTAAAATAAATATCGATTTAATTCAAATGAATTTTGATTTAAATCAAGCAAATATTTATTTTCGGCGATCCCGTCAAGTAAATTAATTGATGCGCACCCGAAATTAAATATTGATTTGCATTACATAAATATTTCAATCAATTAAAACAAATATCAATTTAAATCAAATAAATATTTATTTCCGGGCATCACGTCAAATGAATTATTTTTCTCTCTGCCGTCCTTCTCGCGATGTCTCGACCGAATTTTAAGACATTAGTTTAAGACCTTAAGATCGAAGTTGTACGAACTTACGTTCGAGCTCTTGAGCTCGAACTTAAGATCGAAGTTTGGTCCGAATTTCATTGCGTGCTTAAGTTTGAACTTAAGTTCACACTTAAGGTTGATCTTAAGTTCACATTTAAGGTTGATCTTAAGTTCGGACTCAAGTTTGATCTTAAGTCTGATATTAAGTTCGGACTCAAGTTTGATCTTAAGTCTGATCTTAAGTTCGGACGTAAGTTTGATCATAAGTTCGGACTTAAGTTTGATCTTCTTCTGGACTTATTAAGTCTGTACTTAAAACTGACCTTAAGTTCAAACTTAAGATTGATCGTAAGTCTGGACTTAAAGTTGACCTTAAGTTCAAACTTACGATTGAACTTAAGCACGAACTTTAGTTCAAACTTACGATTGAACTTAAGCACGAACTTTAGTTCAAACTTACGATTGAACTTAATCACGAACTTTAGTTCAAACTCACGATTGAACTTAAGCACGAACTTTAGTTCAAACTCACGATTGAACTTAAGCACGAACTTTAGTTCAAACTCACGATTGAACTTAGGCACGAACTTTAGTTCAAACTCACGATTGAACTTAAGCACGAACTTTAGTTCAAACTTACGATTGAACTTAAGCACGAACTTTAGTTCAAACTCACGATTGAACTTAGGCACCAACTTTAGTTCAAACTCACGATTGAACTTAAGCACGAACTTTAGTTCAAACTTACGATTGAACTTAAGCACGAACTTTAGTTCAAACTCACGATTGAACTTAAGCACGAACTTTAGTTCAAACTTACGATTGAACTTAAGCACGAACTTTAGTTCAAACTTACGATTGAACTTAAGCACGAACTTTAGTTCAAACTCACGATTGAACTTAAGCACGAACTTTAGTTCAAACTCACGATTGAACTTAGGCACGAACTTTAGTTCAAACTCACGATTGAACTTAGGCACGAACTTTAGTTCAAACTCACGATTGAACTTAAGCACGAACTTTAGTTCAAACTTACGATTGAACTTAAGCACGAACTTTAGTTCAAACTCACGATTGAACTTAAGCACGAACTTTAGTTCAAACTCACGATTGAACTTAAGCACGAACTTTAGTTCAAACTCACGATTGAACTTAGGCACGAACTTTAGCTCAAACTCACGATTGAACTTAGGCACGAACTTTAGTTCAAACTCACGATTGAACTTAAGCACGAACTTTAGTTCAAACTTACGATTGAACTTAAGCACGAACTTTAGTTCAAACTCACGATTGAACTTAAGCACGAACTTTAGTTCAAACTCACGATTGAACTTAAGCACGAACTTTAGTTCAAACTCACGATTGAACTTAGGCACGAACTTTAGCTCAAACTCACGATTGAACTTAGGCACGAACTTTAGTTCAAACTCACGATTGAACTTAAGGACGAACTTTAGTTCAAACTCACGATTGAACTTAAGCACGAACTTTAGTTCAAACTCACGATTGAACTTAAGCACGAACTTTAGTTCAAACTTACGATTGAACTTAAGCACAAACTTAAGTTTGAACTTAAGTTCGATCTCAAGTTCAAACTAATCTCTTAAAATCCGACCCTTAGCCTCCCGTCAGCGTCGCGGTAACTAGCCGCTTTGCCTTGCGCTCGCCGCCGTGCCCTCTCGCGTTTGCTCTCCGTCCTCGACGATGTGCGCCGTTGGTCTCGCGAGTGCTTATCGTCGACCGGGGAAGCCTCGTCTCTTCGTCCCGGCCTCGCGAGGATGTGTCACTGGACTTCTCTCGCTTCCTCTCGACCACGCTTCGAGCGCCGTCCGCGCCGTCCACGAAGCTTTACGTGCAATCGCCGCACTATAACTGTAAGTGGCGAACTGGCGAGACGCCAGCTCCGTGACTAATCCTCGCTTCCCGGCGTGATGCATGCACAGCGGCCCGCTGCATGGACCGGCGAGCCGGCTCTACGGGCGCGAGATAACTCTAAGGCCAGGGCCAAACCGCGAGCCACGACGGAGAGCGCGTTAACGGGACGAAACTGAATAGAAATTTTCCAAAACTCACGAGCCACTGTGGAGACGCAGTCTCGGCCGAGGAAAGAAAGAGATTTCAGCGTAGACGACGACCTCATGGCACAGTGCCAAGCTGATTCACCAATCGACTCGCGCCAACGACTGGCAGTCCGGCGCGATTTTACAAAGAGCTTTTGTTGGATTTTTAATTCTTTTTTCTTTTGCATTTTTTTTTTTTTTTTTTTTTTTTTTTTTTTTTTTTTTTTTAGAGGCCTTTGAGATACGATTGTCTTCAGAGGACTCGTAAGTCAAATGAGAAATGAGCTGTTTCATTTTGCGGCTGTTAGATCAAAAGGCTTTTAGGTCGGGAAGCTTCTTTTAAGTCTGTTATAGAATTGATATATATATATATATATATATATATTTTTTTGCTAGAGTTGTTTATGTTTTTATAATGGTACTTGATCATTCGTATGTATTGGGGTGTGTCAAAAAAATTAATTTTTTTTTTTAATTTTCCTCCCATCTTCTTAAACTACAGATTTAAATCTCAAATTGAACGTTGCGAAAGGCGGTGGCTAGAAAAAAAATCCTGAGAGGTGCCGCATTCGACGTTTGTACCCAAAAATGCGGCACCTCTCAAACTTAATTGTCAGTGACTGGCTTTCGCTGGATTTTTTCATCGATGAAAAAATGTAGTTCTACGGGGTGGGAGGTTAACTTTTTATCTTTTTTTTTTTTTTATAAACAACAAACGATTTCGATTTTTTTAATTCGTATACAGAAAACTATAAATGTCCGGTAGGGTGAATTTGTTGAAAAAAATTCTTCCCACCCTCCAAAAGTATATATTTTCATCTAAAAAAAAACACCTCCCGAAAAGTGGTCGTTGACAATTAGGTTTAAAAGGTGCCGCATTTTTTGGGTACAAACGTCGAATGCGGCACCACTTAGGATTTTTTTGTTAGGAACCGCTTTTCGCGAGGTTCAATTTTTAATCGAATTCTATAGTTTAAAAGGGTGGGACCAACATTAAAAAAAAAAAAAATGTCCCTTTTGAGAAACACCCCAGTATGTATATTTGAATAGAAATTTGTGGAGGGTTTTTTTTTTTGGTACTTTTATTGAAATTCAGACCACTAACGAGGAAAAAATTAATAGACGTAAGCTCAAGTTTGTTTTTCTCTCTGAAACTATTCTTATTTTTGTTAACGATCTATTTAAAAAGCTGTCTGAAAGAGTTTTCATCTATAATTAAAACTTTTTCAGACAGCTCCAGTTTTTTTTTTTCTATCCCTGTAGAATAAATGTTTTTTTTTGTTTTTTTTTTTTTTTCTCAATTTACAAAGAAAGTTTGCATGCAGAATTTTTTTTTTTTTTTTTGTAGTACCGAAGCGAGTTCGCCATCGTACGATCATAAGGGCAACTCTCGGAGGTCCAATCTGTGGGAATCTCGCGAAAGTTTTCAAATTTTTTGTTTTTTTCTTTTATTCCTTTCTTAAAAATGTTTTCAAATTTTTTTTCGTTCACTCATTTACAAAGCGTCTGAAAAAAACTTTCACATCCACACGCAAATGTTTCTCTCTTGGTCTGCAAAAAATATTTTCGCATCGAATTTTTTTTTTTTTTTTTTTTTTTTTTTTTTTTTTTTTTTTTTTTACCACCGAAGCGAGTTCGCCATCATATAATCATAAGAGCATCTCTCAAAGGCTCGATCTGCAAGTTCTCACCGAAGTTTTCAAATTTCAGTTTTTTTTTCCCCCTCTGCATTTTTCTTTTCATCTTTTTTTTTTATTTTTTTTATTCACGCATCGGCAAGGCTGTCTAAAAAAGCAATCAATGTATACGCGAAAGGCGGTGGGACGACTCGATGTTTCACGGCGCGGACGAAATGGTAATAGTAAAAAAAAAAAAAAAAAAACTTCCCCCCGTGCTCGAGTGTAAAACCACCAGTTTTTCTTCCATCTCGTCAACAGAAACATTTTTCTCTTAATCTACGAAAAATATTTGCGCACAGAATTTTTTTTTTTTTTTTTTTTGTACCCAATCGAGTTCGCTGCAATACAATCATTAGAGAAAGTCTCAAAGTTGCAATTTGCAGGAGTCTCGCAGGAGTTTTTCAAATTCTTTGTCTTTTCCCTCTTTTTCAAAAGGTCAAAAAATTGTTTTCATTCATTCATTTGCAAATCCGTCTGAAAAAGATTTCACTGGCACACGCAATTTGTCTCCCGTCTCTGCAATGCAAATATTTTTCTCGTAGTCTACAAAACAATATTTTCGCAGAGATTTTTTTTTTTGTATTTTAATGTTTAGTTTAAAAATTGTTTCACATCTTTAATTTCACTTTTTCCCCCCACTTAAAATTATTTTTTATCTATTTAAAAAAATTTTTTTTTATCGATGCCGTCCCGTTTGTCTCCGCATAGTAAAAAAAAAACAGAGTTTTCGTATTTTAGTTTTTCTCCTCTAAATTGAAAAGAAAAATCTTTTTATCTAATTTTTTAATTTTTTTTATTCATACATTAGCAAAGCTGTCTAAAGAAGAATCTCTACAATACAAAAATTTTTCTCTTAACCAACAAAACAATATTTGCGCACAGAATTTTTCAAAAATATTTAGCTTAAATTCTCTTTAATTTCACTTTTTTCCCCCTCTTAAAATGATTTTTTATCTATTTTATTTAAAAAATGTTTATCGATGCATTAGCAAGGCTGTCTAAAGAAGCAATCAACCTATCCTCGAAAGGCGATGGGACGACTCGATGTTTAACGGCGCGGACGTCTTCTCGTTTGCCTCCGTATAGTAATAGTAAAAACCACAAATTTTGTCCCATCTCTACAATACAAAAATTTTTCTCTCAACCAACAAAACAATATTTGCGCACAGAATTTTTCAAAAATATTTAGCTTAAATTCTCTTTAATTTCACTTTTTTTCCCCTCTTAAAATTGATTTTTATCTATTTTATTTAAAAAATGTTTATCGATGCATTAGCAAGGCTGTCTAAAGAAGCAATCAGCCTATTGCTCGAAAGGCGATGGGACGACTCGATGTTTCACTGCACGGACGTCTTCTCGTTTGCCTCCGTATAGTAATAGTAAAAACCACAAATTTTGTCCCATCTCTACAATACAAAAATTTTTCTCTCAACCAACAAAACAATATTTGCGCACAGAATTTTTCAAAAATATTTAGCTTAAATTCTCTTTGATTTCACTTTTTTTCCCCTCTTAAAATTATTTTTTATCTATTTTATTTTTTATCTATTTTATTTTTTAAATTTTTATCGATGCATTAGCAAGGCTCTCCAAAGAAGCAATCAGCCTATTGCTCGAAAGGCGATGGGACGACTCGATGTTTAACGGCGCGGACGTCTTCTCGTTTGCCTCCGTATAGTAATAGTAAACACCACAAATTTTGTCCCATCTCTACAATACAAAAATTCTTCTCTCAACCAACAAAACAATATTTGCGCACAAAATTTTTCAAAAATATTTAGCTTAAATTCTCTTTAATTTCACTTTTTTTCCCCTCATAAAATTATTTTTTATCTATTTTATTTTTTTTTTAATTTTTATCGATGCATTAGCAAGGCTCTCCAAAGAAGCAATCAGCCTATTGCTCGAAAGACGATGGGACGACTCGATGTTTAACGGCGCGGACGTCTTCTCGTTTACCTTCATATAGTAATACAATAAACATATAGTAAAACAATATTCGCCCGCAGAATTTTTCAAAAATATTTAGCTTATATTCTCTTTAATTTCACTTTTCCCCCCTCTTAAAATTATCTTTTATCTATTTTTATTTTAAAAAATGTTATCGATGCATTAGCAAGGCTCTCCAAAGAAGCAATCAGTCTATTGCTCGAAAGGCGATGGGACGACTCGATGTTTCACGGCGCGGACGTCTTCTCGTTTGCCTCCGTATAGTAATAGTAAAAACCACAAATTTTGTCCCATCTCTACAATACAAAAATTGTTCTCTTAACCAACAAAACAATATAAGCGCACAGAATTTTTCAAAAATATTTAGCTTAAATTCTCTTTAATTTCACTTTCTTTCCCCTCTTAAAATTATTTTTTATCTATTTTATTTTTTATCTATTTTATTTTTTTTTAAATTTTTATCGATGCATTAGCAAGGCTCTCAAAAGAAGCAATCAGCCTATTGCTCGAAAGACGATGGGACGACTCGATGTTTAACGGCGCGGACGTCTTCTCGTTTGCCTCCGTATAGTAATAGTAAAAAAAAAGCGTCCCCCCTCGCCGTGGCGTACAACCACCACGGCGCTCCGAGCCGAGGACCACCCCCTTGCAGCAACGCGTTGGCGGCGAGCCAACGTGACTCACCGACTCCAGGAAAACCCCCGCAGTTTAGTTCGATCCCGAACGTAGCACGGACGCGCGATGTGACCGTCTCGTCGTTCTCCTCTACTCTCGGTTTCCCGTCCTCGCACGCCTCTTCTCTTTCATCCCTCGAGCCATCCCCGTCGTCGCTCCGTTATCTCGGACAAAAACTCAACCGCGAGCCGCCTCGCCTCCCCCCCCTCCCCCCCCCCCCCCCCCCCCGCGCGGACAATGGTCAACGGCATTGGCTCGCAATCGTGATCAGTGACATTGTCCCGACTCTCTCTCTCTCGCGAACAAGTGAATTACTATTTTTCTCCTCGACGAAACAGGCCGAAACGCTATCATGGCCACTGCGAATCTCGGTAAGCCTTTCATTCATTAATTCGACACCCACTGCCATTTTTTTTTCTTATTTTATTTTATTTTATTTTTTATTTATTCAACATCAGGCGTAAAAAAAATAGATTCTTGGGAACGCAGCCAGCGAAGAGCGAGCAATATTATCCAAAAATTGAACCACGCGTTCGACCACAGAAATTGTCATTACTCCAATAATTATTGTCATTCGAGTAACGTGAAAATTTGTTTTGTTTCATATATATATATTTTTTTTTCTTCCTCAATGAAATAAGAAAAATCATAAAATTACAATATCATTTAATAATATATATAACATAATATAATAACATATAATATAATATTACATGTTATTTCAAAATAAAAATTATAACTATAGAAATAATGCAAGGAAAGAGCGGCCAAAACGGAGCAGTGAAAAAAACCGCAATGTTCCAATAATTTTTGGTTCGCACGGTGGCAAAAAAAAAAAAAAAAAAAAATGTTGAAAGTTATTGAAAAAATAGCGTTTTTCCCCGTCGTTCCATTTTGCCCCGCTCTCCCCAATCTCAACACCATTCCATTCTATCTATTTCCACGATTCCACGAAACAACATCGAAAGCGACAAAGTATTTTTTTTTTTTTCATTTTTTTTCAAAGATTTAACATTCGACAGACGAATTGCGTTCGAAGGATCTCAAGAAGTGGCCCATCCGTCTCTCATCGGCACCACCAACTGGCCCGAGTGTGTCTCATACGTGCGAGCGGCGTGCCGAGGCTTTGTGAGCGCACGAACCGCGAATCTCCGGCTCGTTTCTCTCCTCGGCGTGTATTCCAACCCCTCGCATTATCTCTCGTTGTCTCCGGCTCTCGAGAATTCTCTATAATCGACGAGGAGAACTCTAGTACACCACGTTTGCCCCCTCGGATTTGCCTGTATCGTATTGATTTTCCCGATGAGAGAGAGAGAGAGCAACCCCAATGCGGGGCTGGCCCAATGCCGCTCCGCGCTCCTACGTCGCTCGGCTTCCCACCGCTCGCTGTGCCCATCGGCCGTAGAGAGCTGAACGACCGAACGACTCTGACCATCCAAACACATCGGGCCAGTAAGCGATATCGATTTTTGACAGCTGCTGCGAGAACTCGTCCCACACTGTCACGAGCCTCGTACGGGGTTAGCGTGTGTGTGTGTGTGTGTGTGTGCGCGCGTTACCCTCGAGCCGGGACACACCGGGGGTGGTTGAGCCGTTCGGGCTCTCCGCCGTCGAGCACGCGACGACACTGTCCGGGGTGGGGAGACCTTCTGTCCAATGTTCGTTTTTACATACTCCGGATCGGGCGCCTCTCTTACTCCAAGGATGAAATAATATTGATACTGTATGTTTAATGGATAGCGATGCCGGTTGCGAAATTTCGATTTGCTGGAGTGAAAAAATTATGCGGAGACACTTAATTGATGGTGATGTTGGTTGCGAAGGTGCGTTTTGTAACGTCAAAAAATTATGCGGGGAAATTTAATGGATGGTGGTGTTGGTTGCAAAGGTTCTTTTTGCAACGTGAAAAAATTATTTGAAGAAATTTAATGGATAGTGGTGTTGGTTGCAAAGATTCGTTTTGTAATAAACAAAAATTATGCGGGGAAATTTAATGGATGGTGGTGTTGGTTGCAAAGGTTCGTTTTGAAACAAACTTAAATTAACGGAGGATTATTTTGTGGATAGTGGCGTTGGCTGCAAAGGTTTGGTTTACAACAAACAAAAATTATGTGGAAAAATGTAATGGGCAGTGGTGTTTGTTGCAAAGGTTCTTTTTGCAACGTGAAAAAATTATTTGAAGAAATTTAATGGATAGTGGTGTTGGTTGCAAAGATTCGTTTTGTAATAAACAAAAATTATGCGAGGAAATTTAATGGATGGTGATGTTGGTTGCGAAGGTGCGTTTTGTAACGTAAAAAAATTATGCGGGAAAATTTAAGGGATGGTGATGTTGGTTGCAAAGGTTCGTTTTGAAACAAACTTAAATTAACGGAGGATTGTTTTGTGGATAGTGGTGTTGGCTGCAAAGGTTTGGTTTATAACAAACAAAAATTATGTGGAAAAATGTAATGGGCAGTGGTGTTTGTTGCAAAGGTTTTTTTTGCAACGTGAAAAAATTATTTGAAGAAATTTAATGGATAGTTGTGTTGGTTGCAAAGATTCGTTTTGTAATAAACAAAAATTATGCGAGAAAATGTTACGGATAGTTTTATGTTGGTTGCAAAGGTTCGTTTTGTAACAAACAATAATTATGCGAGGAAATTTTATGGATAGTGATGTTGGTTGCAATTGGAAAAAAATAAAAAAAATGTTGTACGACAAAATTTACTGGGAACTGATGTTGGTTACAAAACTTCGAGTTTGCAACAAAAAAAATTTAATTGCAAACCGATGCTGGTTGCAAAGCTTGGAATTTGTCAAAAAAATAAAATATACATAAAAATTCATTGGAAACGGATGTTGGTTGCAAGCTTCGAAGTTGCAAAGAAATTAAAAAATGTGTACGAAAAAAATTAATTGGAGATCGATGTTGGTTGCAAGGCTTTGAATAAAAAAAAAAAAAGAAAGAAAACGTGTGGAGAAAAATGTTATAATTTTTTTGATGTGTTATTGCCAAAGGTACGGATGATGGAGGAGCGGCTAGTGAAGGGTGAATACAGCCTTAACACATCTGGAGTCGGTACCCCGCCACACTCGTCTCTGCCATCGACTTCCACACCGAGAAACGAGAAGATCGACGATGCCCACTGCGCCTGCATATCCAAATTAGAGACTCAGGTAGAGGAACAGGTGAGCTTTTTTACCCCCCTTAATGTCGAATCAAAAAAAAAATTTCCGAGCGATTCGCGCTTTACTCGACACGGCATTTTTTTGCGCCACTATTTGCATATAAATGAACGAATGTCACATCTGAACTGTCGAAAAGTTTCAGCGAAATTTTTGTGCAAAATTATGAAATTTTTATTCATCGAATCGGTACATTCAATTTGATACGCGGTATCGAAGTAAAATTAACTGATCTCTAGTGATCGTTTATTTTATTTCATACTTGTACATTAAATTCGATCTATCTTTTTAATCATGTATAAAAAAAACTTCGTATTACTGTATATTAATTTTTGTACGTAATTTTTTGTCACAGTGCAACTGTTATTATAGACTCAGTCACGTGTAAATTTTACCTTGTTGTAATTTTACTATATATAGTCTACTGAGATTTTCTTGCCCACAAACAAATAATCTATATACGCTGTAAAAAGTTTTTTACGTTTACGGAAGATTCCTGTCCGTAGTTCGTTTCCTCTTAATTCTGGAATTCTTTTTAAATCAAAAATATATTTTCGTGACAAAACAAAAAAAATACGAAACTTCGAAAAAATATAATAAATGAAAGATCGTCAACTAAAATTGTCTTGACCGTGCAAACCTTTCCCAGCGCATAGATTTAATTTTTTTTTACTGTACATGGTATGTACATATCTCGCGGATTTATATCTGTCCGTGTTATCTGTTCGCTATTCTTGACTCTCCGCTTATCGATTTCACAGAGGCAGTTGCGGCTTCAAGACGCTCGGCAGGTCGAGGCGAAAGCTGCGCGTATAAAGGAGTGGGTTACGAACAAGCTCCGCGAGCTCGAACAACAGAATCAGCATCTACGAGAGCAGAACAACAAGTGCAATCAGCAATTAGAACTTCTGCGCAATCACATTACGAACATTGGCCTGAGGCCACCTGTGAGTAAACTTTTTTAATCCGAAGCTTCCGCGAATTTAAGGATGCATCACACGTAAATTCCCAACCAAAAGTTCAATTCGAGCAAAACTTCAGTACTTCTCGATGTGCCAAAAAAGTGAAAAAAATCAGCTTTGATTTTTCATAATAAAAACGCCAAAAAGTTATCAACAAATTATTTTTTTTGAATCAGACAATCTTTCATTTTCTCATTTTAAATGAAAGACTTGATTTTTTGGAATTCATACAAATATTTTCAGAATTTTCTTACATTTAAATAATTTTCGTTTCGAAAATTTGAAAAAAAAAAAAAAAAAAAATCGATGGAGAGGCACGAATTTCGGATATGTTTCCGTATGACGATTCTACACTACACACAAAAACTTTCGAGGCGATTGTGCCAAAAGTTCCGTAGTTATGGCGTTAAAGAAAAAATATTAACGAAAAATTCAAAAATGTAAGAAAATTGTGAAACAAATTTCAAGTCTCCTCTGGAAAATCAATAAATTCATCTGAAAAGGAAAAAAGCTCCACTGATTATTTGCCGAAGAATTTTTTCTTCATTTTCTTAATAACTTTTTGACATTATAATCATGCAAAATTAACGTTGTTGACTTTAATGCAGTTGATTTTTTTTTCAAATTTTTATACCATTAGCAAGTATTCAAATTCTCCCGAAAGTTAATTTTTGACAGGGAATGTACGCGTGAAGCATCCTCAAACGAGAACGAGTTAGAGCAGATAAAGGCAAAAAAAAACTTGATAACGCACGGCGAGCGATGAGTAACGAGATTTTTAATTTTTTTGTTTTCTTTTTTCACTCAGGCACCAACGAGAGCTTCGCTGTCGCTGGAAGTCGATCCGACGCTCCGTCGGCGTTCGGAGAGTTTGGAGAGCACACCGCAGACGGTACCGGAAAGCGTGCAGAGCGCAGCGGCCGAGCCGCAGATCGGTACGAGACACCGAAGGCATCTTTCCGCTTGCGGCACCATTCAACAGGGGATCACCGTTACGAACATGGATTCGAGGTGGAGTGGCGATAACAGTCAATAAGCTCAATCGTTTGATCGTCTATAACAAATTGTGTATAGCTCCGATACGGCTAGTGTTTCATGTTTTTGCAATGTTCATCGATATCTCATTACTGCGCGGTTCTTCCAGGATCGAGCGGTAAATTTAGTACCATATTTTTTTAACAAAAATTATATATAACTCTATATATAACACCTTCGTCGCTGAATTTTTTTTCTTAAGCTTTCGTCGAGCTCGATCGTACCGGAAGTTAAATTTTAAGGAAGTGACACGAATTCTCCTTGGGAGGCCTCACGACGTGATAGCGGCGCCCGATTAGCCAAACACGCGGTACCCTGTACCGTCCTGGGACTTCCTGCGGGGATCTATCGCACGCTCGGCGATACTACTTCTATTTTTTAATTTTTTTTTTTAATATATTTTTATTAAGAATAAAAAGAAAAAAAATTACTACGTCTAAGCTTGCGGCAGTTAAATTTTATACTCGATTTTTTAACGATCTTGGAAAGACAATTTTAGACGGAAATTTTATAATCTTCACTTCACTCTTGTAGCCTACTGTCCGAGGAATTGGCCGCGGCCGTGGAGAATCTCGTTATGCTGCCGAGCATCCCAGGAGTCTCGGAGGGCAGTCGGGACAGCGGCAGCTCCGAGGCGATCCACGATTACGCGGAGATCTACACGCCGAGCAGGGAGGGAATAAATTGGGCTCAAGCTGGCGGACAGGAAGCGCCGAGACCGCCGACCCCGCCGCTGCACAGATTTCCCAGTTGGGAGGCGAAAATATATCAGGTAATTTGAACTCTCAGATAAAACAACAAAAAAATCAGTCTTTAGTCGACAAATCATTTAACGCTTGTGAATTAAGGTTGCAGACGGAGGACTCGGCATCGGACCACCCACGAACGAAGAATCGGCTCCCTCGACATGCACGACGAACACGACGAGCTCGTCAAAACATTCCCACGCAACCGGTCACAATCTCACCGCGCACAATTCGCAGGGTTACTGCGATATCTCCGTACCGGTTTACGCCACAGTCAAAGGTGCGAACAAAATCATGCCTATGACGGTTCGATGACACGATAATTGAAAATTAATCTGATCGGGCATTTTTGTTTTCTCGTAGAGGAAATTGTGGGAAAAAAATTAAGATTGTAATGTCAGAGTAATATTTTTATGTGATTTTAATGTAACAGATTTGCATAATTTAAAACGACTATAACTCGGAAACGACTTGAGAAGGCGAATTGAAATTCGATACATTAATAGAATGGTCACGCCTTTTCCTGCGGTGCAATTTTCATGAAGATTGAGACTCGATTCGAAATTCAACACGATTTTGAAATTATTCAAATAAGGGTGTGGTAGCTCTAATATGTGTAAATGTGTTTAACCATCGTCTTAAAACTGCATAGGAATATAATACTAAGATCAAAGATGGAGGGCATTGAATTGAACCGAAATCTATTCAAGCGATCAGATTTTATGGAACTTTTATTTTTTTTTTTTTTAATTACTAAAACGTTATAAGTCGAATAAATATAAAGGTGTCGAGTCGAGAAATATGACGCAGAAATGGACTAACACCGTGCAATGTTTGATATTGAATTTTACGAAGATGGATCCATTTAGATTTTAGAAGATTTTGAAATTTTAGCATTTTCCGGAATTTTTTTATTTTTGGTACGAGTCTTTGAATTACATATCACGCAGAGTAAAATGACTTACATGTCAGTAATCAGCGGCCAAAAATAGTTTAAAATACTATCAGAACAGCGAATTGGGTGAATTTCAGTTAGCAATTTTCTAAAATAAGTTGTGCCGTAACTTCCGACCGTCTGAATTTCACGAGATATAGAAATTGTTTAACGTGACGAAAAAACGCACAAAGTGATTTGCACATTGCTTTCTTATTTATAACAATTCTGCGCATATTTGCTTTCCACTCAGGTCGAGCGAGTCAGATCCGATCGATGCCGTTCGGCGACAGTTCCGACGACAGTTCCGACGGCGAGGAGCATCCAAACCAGACGGAAACGAACACGCGGATAACGAACAGTTCCTCGGACAACACGGACTCGTCGTTGGGAAGCGGGAGCAGTCCCTCGAAGAGCGTAAAAACCACTAGCAGTCTCAGTCCCGCTAAGAGAAGTTCCAGTGGTTCACCGAGCAAAAGTGTTAAACGTGGTGAGTTTGAATCAATGGCCGTTCCGCGTTACCGAGCCCGATTCGAGATATGTTTTTTTTGTTCATACGCAGACACGTCTCTGGAGTCGGGACTCTCGGAGGATTACGCGATACCGCCGGACGCTCTCAGTTCAACGTCGTTGGAGTCGAGCATGCCGAGTCTGTTGATGAGAGTGTCGGGCGAGAGCCCGAAGAGACTCGAGTCGCTGGAGAAAACGGGACATCTAGCGAAGCTCGGCGGTAAACTGAAAACCTGGAGGAAGCGATGGTTCGTGCTGAAAAACGGCGTGCTCGTCTACTGGAAGAGTCAGAACGACGTAAATCGAAAGCCTCAGGGTCAAATTTTGCTGGACGAGGTGTGCAGGATAAATCGCGCCGACGGCGCTGCCACCTTCGAAATTTCGACGGGCAAGAAGACTTACTACCTGACGGCCGATTGCATTGCGACGATGGAGGACTGGATCAGAGTACTGCAGAACGTGCAGAGGCGAAACGCGACAAAGCTCCTGCTAAGCAGGGAGGACAACAAGCCGACGATACAGGGATGGTTGACGAAAGTCAAAAACGGTCACGCTAAAAAGTGCTGGTGCGTTCTCATCGGCAAAATGTTCCTGTACTTCAAGTGCCCGAGCGATACGGTGAGTAACGAGAATCAAACGCGGAGCCACATCATTTCGCCGAAACTTCGATCGGCCGAATCGTCGCATCGCCGAAAGTTAGCGGTCTTATCGCAGTTTATCCGAATCGTCAAACTTTCGAACTTTAGTTTTCCGAATCGTCATATTGCCGAAACTTTATTTTTCCGAATCGTCAAATGTCCGAATTTTTTTATTATTCCGAATACTCCTTTCAACGAATGTCACTCTTCCGAAGTAGTAAATGGCCGAACGTTATTTCTCTGAAACGCCACTTATCCGAACGTTATTCGTCCGAATCGTCATTTATCCGAAACGTATAATACTTTATAACTGGAAAGGAACACGAATAAAAATAAATAAATAAAAAATCTAGTTTTGTGATTCGGTTGATTGGCGATTTGGTGAAATGAAAATTCGGATAAATGACGATTCTAGAAGTTTAACCATTCGGAAAGATGACATTGGGCGAAATTATTATTCGGAAAAATGACGATTCGGAGAAATAACGTTTGGCCATTCATTATTTCGGAAGAGTGACATTCGTTGAAAGGACGATTCAAATTAATAAAGATTCGGACATTTGACGATTCGGAGAAATGAATATTCGGACATTTGACGATTCGGAGAAATGAATATTCGGACATTTGACGATTCGGAAAAATGAATATTCGGACATTTGATGATTCGGATAAATGAAGATTCGGACATTTGACGATTCGGAAGTTTGATGATTCGGCCATACGGCGATTCAGGCAATTGAAGTTTTGGCGAAATTATGTGCCTTCATTGAACGCTGGAGCGATTGAATCAACCGTCGCGAATCGACAACGACACCGTCTATTCTCTTTCAGAATCCGGTCGGCCAGATAAACATGAGAGACGCCCGCGTCGAGGAAGTGGAGCACGTCTCGGACAGCGACAGCGAGGAGAGAGACACCGAGTGTCCCCACGAGAGGACGATCGGCATTTTCCCGACCCATCAAGGTCCCACCTATCTGCTGATGCCTCACAAACAGGACAAGGACAATTGGCTCTATCACCTGACGGTAGTTTCGGGCGGCGGGCCAAGCGCGGGGACGCAGTACGAGCAATTGGTGCAGAGACTGATGGAGACCGACGGCGATCCCGGCTGCGTACTCTGGAGGCATCCCCTGTTGTTGCACACGAAAGAGAACATCACCAGTCCGTTGACCAGTCTCACCTCGGAGACGCTGCAGACCGAAGCCGTCAAGTTATTTAAGGTTCTTAGAGTTTTCTTTTTTTTTTACCCAACTTTGTATTTCACTCAACGACTGCGGATTGATCGACACTTCGGAATTTTACAGGCTTGTCAGCTGTTCATGTCGGTTGCTGTGGAACAGGCTGGAATTGACTATCACGTAGTACTCGCACAAAACGCCCTACAGCAGTGCTTAGACCAGCCTGAGCTTCAAACCGAATTCATATGTGCCCTGGTAAAACAGACCAGCCGTCATACCCAACAGCGACTGGGCGTACAGGTAAAAAAGGCCGCCAAACTTGTGTCACTGGGTACTGCGCGCGTTGTAAGTCCTGCTTTTTGTTTAACAAAGTTCAAGTCCTTTGTACCATTTTCCGTGAACAATTTATTCATTGTCTGTAGCCGATCGTTGTTGTATTTTTTTTTACTCGAACTCTCGAGCGATGCATTCGCGGTTTTAAGTATCGTGCGAACAAAATGGTACACCGGACGTTCTTGGTCAAGTATTACTCGATTGTCATTAACCATTGTCCAACCTGGCATCACTTTCGTCCTCTTTACGTTACTCGTTTCTTCTTTATGTTTTTTTGTCACTCTCCTCTCTAACACACTAACGAAACAAGAAACTTCATTGGAATCATCGGAAAAAAAACGATAATACTTGATCAAGCTCATAACGAAAGAAATTTTAGTTATAACATTCATCCACATTTTCACTTTCATTTGCCGCTTTGAATGTGCTATCACTACGTGCTACGTTCTCATTTCTTTAGTGAAGAAAAACAAAAATATGCATGCGTTTTGTCATTGACCTTATCGATAAAAAAAATAAGTTTGGTCAAAGCTCGTTTACTTTATACCAATCACGTATTTCAAATATTATACTACATCATACGCTAAAACCACCCGATCTCGGTGCCCGAATCACGTGTGAGCTTAACATAATTCGACGTTCGGAAATCTCCCGAAAAATTTCATCGTCTCGACTCCATTTTACACCACGTTTCAAATCGCTCATCTGTCGACTTGCGCGTTCCGTTCGAAATATGTTTGGCCACACGCACACTTGCAGAATGGTATGTTGGTGTACATAAAAAAAATATATATATATATATATCACACACAGATAAACATATTTTTCTAGAATCGTTTTGTTCTGTCAATTAGTTATTTTTGCAATATTTCTTCAATTTGAGACTCTCTATATTACATACATAAATATAATTTCGTTTGAATGCTGCTTAGAAAATTTAGGCAATAGATAAACGACATAGAGATGATCAATTTATTTTTTATATATATAATAACATTTTTGAAAACGCGTTTGTAAAGCTAGTTAATTTTTATCGCCAATTTCTTTTGGTACAGTAAGACAGAGATACGGGATAAGTCGTATCGTTAGTGACTCGTGCAGAATTGAATGGGGTAAGGCGGGATAGATCAAAAATATATAGTAAATAACGAGTGCTTCTAAGAGCTGCAAGTACCTTCACTATAGCGTTCAGGTGCTTCTCATCCACATTCGTCGAATCATCAATTATCGCAAATTAATACAATTCGAAAAAAAAAAACAAAAATCGTTGCGTTTCTTAAATGTGATTAACAAATCGAGTTTTCATTTTTTTTTTGTTGCGTATCCTCGGTTGCTATTGCTTCCCCGCACTAACGACTGATCTTTTTTTTATAAATTTTTTTTTATAAAAAATAAAATATCGATTCTTGTCAAAAGTTCACGGGGGTACGTATGAATTGATAACACAAATAATCGGAGACGGACTAGATATAATCTACGTTTCTCCGATGTCAAACTATATACTCGTCGACGTTGATTTAAACGAAAAAAAAAAAGAAAAATACGTCGTATTTAACACATCGTCTCGGACAATAATGATCTATATTATTGCCGAAAAAAAAGAAACGATGAAATCGAAAAAACGACGACGTGTTAGATTAGGTGTGAATCCATTCCACGGATGGTAGTAGTATGCCAGCATACCATTGCAGCAACTCCTCCTCTGCGCAACGCAATCGCTCTTCACCTGCGATACGCAAAGCCCCGCGGCAAACGGCGGTGGTGAAAATGCGGACGCGCAATCGACGGCCTCCACTTCTCACAGTCCTCCGCTCACGCAGGGCCATTCTACGTCGACGATATTGGACTGCAAAACTAATCCAGCACAGTACGTACTGGTGCAAGGATGGCAGCTTCTCGCGCTCGCTGTTTCACTGTTCTTGCCGAGGAACAATCGATTACTATGGTACCTGAAACTTCATCTGCAGAGGAACGCCGATTCCAAGTGAGTATCTCAAAAAAAAAAATTCGTAACAGAATTAAAGGCTTGCGCCATAGTAAAATTTCGATTTTTTTTTTCCCTCGTCAAGGACCGCGTTATACATAATTTGTTAAGAAATAATCAACATTTTTTGTTTCTGATAAAATGCGAAGTTGAAATCAGGGACAGCGCAAAGGAACTTCCAAAAAAAATTGGTTACGCCAAACGATAAAAAATATACATGATAATAAAATTGAATGAAAAAATTCCTAAATCCTCCTTAATATATCTTCCTTCTACCCTAAGAAAATTCAATCGATAAAGCGTATATTTGCCAAGAAAAGAAGCTCGAAACATGCATGTTTACTCATTGACAATAAAATTGAATGAAAAAATGCCTAAATCTCCTTTAATATATCTTCCTTCTACCCTAAAAAAAGTAAATCGATAAAGCGTATATTTGCCGAGAAAAAAATCTCGAAACATGCACATTTACTGTGACGTAAGCCCTTAAAAAAATAAAAAATTTTCTTTCGAAACACTAAAAGACCCGTTTGTTTCAGGACCGAATGTGGCAAGTACGCGGCCTACTGCGAGAGAGCGTTGGAGAGAACTCTGCAGAATAGCGGTCGTGAAGTGAAACCATCGAGAATGGAAGTTCTGTCGATCCTGCTGAAGAATCCCTACCATCATTCGCTACCGCATGCGATACCGGTTCACTTTTCCAACGGGACTTACCAGGTCGTAAGTTTCGACGGAAGCACGACGATCGAGGAATTCCTGAACACACTGAACCAGGAAATCGGCTGTCGGGACGTCCATCACTCTGGCTTCACGCTCTTCAGCGACGATCCCATCGAGAAGGATCTCGAACACTTTATAGACCTGCAGGCGAAGCTGTGCGACATTATTTCCAAGTGGGAAACCGCGCTGAGGGAAAAGGGTTCGGGCAAGTTCGAGAACACGCGAGTCATACAACTGACGTACAAATCGAGATGCTACTGGAGACAAGCCGCGAAGATGGAAACCGATAGGGAGAGATTGTTGCTCTGCTATCAAGTCAATCAGCAAGTCGTGCAGGGAAAATTTCCGTTGAATCGGGAACTGGCTTTCGAGCTCGCGTCGCTCATGGCGCAAATCGACTTCGGAGAGTACAATCACGACAAGGGTCGGGGCAGCGGTCCTGGCAATCCGCATCACCTCGTGCTACAGGCGTTGGACAAATTCTATCCCGTTCGGTATCGAACCAACATCACCGCTGATCAACTCAGGTTCGAGCATTATCGGAACTACAGAGCCTACGATAAGACTTTCTTTTTTTAGCAATATATAACATTACCATGTTTTCTTTTTTTTTTTTTTTTTGCAGGGAGCTACAGGAAAAATTGCAAGAAAAGTGGATAGCTCTGCGAGGCCGCAGTGTCGTGGACTGCGTCAGAATATACCTGACCTGTACGAGAAAGTGGCCGTTTTTCGGAGCAACTTTGTATCAGGCAAAAGTAAGAATTCAGATCAAGTTATTTTATATTAATTTTATTTTGATTTTAGTAGTAGTACAAGAATTTTATTGGACAAAATGTTTACATGAGTAAGCGGGTGTTTACAATTGTCACGGTAGTATTTTCCTTTGCCCAACGGGCCATCGACCGGAGTCCTTCAGCCTATCTTTTTGATTTTATATTAATTTTATTTTTATTTTATATTAATTTTATTAATTTTTGTACGTTTTTTTAAGCTCAAGCAAACCGAACCGGCCACCGTTTGGATAGCGGTTTCGGAAGACAGCGTGACTCTCCTCGAATTGCAGACGATGGCTGTCATGTGTCGTTACAATTACGCGAACATCGTAACGTTCGGAGGATGTTTGGACGACTTCATGCTCGTTGCTTGCCCCGACGAAGGCGCCGCCGAACAGAAGCTTCTGTTTGCACTTAGCAAACCTAAGGTAAGCCGTTAACGACGGGACAAAACGGAGATTTTCGTACAGAGTTTATATTTTCTTTTTTTGCCATTTCCCTTGCAGATTCTAGAAATAACGTTATTGATTGCCGACTACATGAATGCCTTGGGCCACGCTTTGCCCGGAACGCCACAGATGAATACCCTGACCCGCAACGGATCCCATAGATCGATTAAGTCTACACTGAGACCTGCTACCGGTGAGTCAAATAATACCGGAGCTACGTGGCGGTGAATTCGTCGATTCGATTGCGAAAATGCCTCCATTAAGAATTGAAATTCGACGCTGCTTTCAGGTTCGAGCTGTCTTCCAACGCAACCGGACATTCTAAAATCGACGCCGGACCACCAAAGACCCTGAAGAACAAAAATCTCCGATAGATTTTTAATATAACGAACACGCGAGACGAAGCTATGTCGGGGCCGAGTTGCTTTCGCGCGACTCCGCTCTTTACCGAGGCCACTAATTCTATAACGCGAAAGGTACTAAAGCCATTTATTATCTTAAGAACGTTGACGTGCTGCACGCGATCTTGATCTCGAGATAAGCTTTAATCTCGGCGATGACGCTACGACGAATAATAAATTCGTGTGCGGCGATGGAGAGAGCCTCGCGAAAGGTCGATAAAAAATGCGACAAAAAAAAGAAAAAAAAACACGTGTTCCACTGTGCCATGGCGTGAGGGGTCGAGCGACGTTCCAAACCACTGCCTAAGTAGTAGTTTAAAAGTTCGGTCTTACCACATCGAACGGATATATATATATGTTATCCTTACGTGAAAAAGGATCATTTTATTACCGTATTTGTATACCAAATTCGAGTATAAATGCGCCCTCCCCCGTGTGTCGTACAACAATAACTAGTTATTCAACGATATTGCGCAATTTGTAAATACGTAATCGTAGCTCTACTCGATGTCGTAGACGTTTTAAGACGATGAGAAAAATACGATGAGAATCTCCATTATACCCTCGAAAATAAAAAAGAGGGTTGCAGCGAGCGACGCGAATAATAAAAAAAAAAAAAAAGAAAAGAAAGAATGAAAGGTGACGAACTTTTTGCCAAATATTAATGTGCATGAGTTTGAGTCGTGTTGAGCCATAAGCCATACGTGAGACACACGCATACACACGCGAATGTGAGAAATTAATTTTGTATAAAAGCTTTCGGGGTAGGAAAGGGGGGGGGGGGGGAGGGGAGGTAAAAGTGAAACAGAGGGAACGGCTGACACGATAGTGCTTTGCAATGGTCATTCCGGTGTAATACCCTGCAGCGCCTGCGTATCCAGGTGGATTATGCGTACGTCGTGGTTTTTTGTAATTTTATTTTTTTTATGTATATGTTTTTTTCGCCACGAAAATCGATTGACGTTCTTCGCCATACATAAGTAAAGGGTGCCGCAAGGATTAAACCTTCGTTGAGAGTATGTTGTTTTTTTGTTTAATTGTCGAAAACTCGATTATAGTGAACGGATTAAATTATCGACGAACGATGTTTCACACGATTGGAGACCTGACGAATTGATATTGACGCGAATCATTCGCGGGAGCGATGGAATCTCGCGCATGACATCACATTATTGTCTTTGTTATCTACGGTAATTTTTATTTTTTATTTTTTATTATTATTAATGATAATTGTAATATTTTTTTTTCATGTAAAAGCTAGTCTCGCATCATCATTGTGTTTTACCACGAGTAAATAATCATTGACAGTCCCATCGAACGTCACGTTTTTTTTTTACCGAAAACGTGAGAATCACAAACCCCGCTTGTTTAATGGGTAAAAAAAACAACCATGAAAAAAAAAAAAACAACCGACCAAGTAGTTGTAGGCGAAAAGTTTACTTTCTTTTTTTTCAGTGTTTTCGTTTCTTCGAAGACTACCGACACGCGCGTTGCATATGCAGTGAAAAAGAAAGAAAGTTCTATTAACGATTCTCAAAAAAAAAAAAGAAAAAAATAAAAGATGTCTGGGCTCGTGTCGTAGGAGTTTTGTGCACCGAATAACGACGGATCTTGCGTAACTGACGTACGTCTTCCTTTTATTAAATAAAACATTAAATACGGTAAAGCTAAGGTAGGATCCATATTTGCGGCGCGCACAAGTCTCCTACGCAATTTAATATCATTCCTGATAAGCTGAGAGACGAGTAACGCGCAAGCGAAGTCACCGTCGAAACTGCGACACCTTTCGAGCCTCAGATTATCGGGAAAAGTACAAAAAAAAAAGAAAAAAAACGACAAGAACGACACTTTGTCCCTAATTTTATATTATAATGAAAACAAAAAAAGAAGAAAACCTCCGTGAATGCTATTGCATAATGGTGAAAATCGCATCACGATTGAGATATGCGAAGGGTGAAGAGAACGATGGAAGCGCTAAAAAAAAAAGATGTCGAAAGAGAAGAAGATGAGAAACGAAGGAAGAAATGATCATGTAAATATCGCGTTAGAATTGAGATTCTAGTTTTTATTAGACGATTTATTTGTAGGTGAGTAAAAAAAAGAAGAAAAACTGGCCGCTGTTTAACCACGAAAAGAAGAAACTCAATATTATTAAAAGTTCGCTAATACGAACTACAGCCATTCGTGGTGTCGCGCTATCCGGAGTTAAACCACACACACACACACACATAGACACACACGCATACACAGACACACACACACACACTCGGTAGATTCTTATTTATTATTTATTCCGCATAAACTCGCGCATGACAGGTGTGAAAGATTGTATGGTATAAGACGTATATACGAAGTATATTGTACTATTGTACAAAAAATGAAATAAAATATGCTCCGATATGTAAAATACGGCGATTTTTTGTTTTCTTCATTTTTTACTCATTTTTACGTCATTTGTTGTTCCATTAAAAGCATTCGGTTCGAAGAAACATCTTCAGTCAACATCTTCGGGCCTCACGGGATGCATTAACGGTATCACGGACCTCTTCTTCGTATCCCTGGACAGGGCTTTCCTCATATCTGCCAACAATCCTTAAATTAGTTACGAAAGGTCGAGCCAATAAAATTACACAGCTTGCAGCCCAGCTCACCGTACGCATCTTCGTCAGGATCGCCGCTATAATATTCCAGTACAGTTCTGTAAACTATGTATCCCAATTGTTGATACATCTTTATGGCCACTTTGTTGCTGACACGGACAAACAGATCTACGAAGTAGGCCTGTTTCCTGTAAATGAACATTTATTTCTTTACTTCATTTATAAGATAAGCCATTTTACAAAGAAAAAATACAGATGTAAAAAATAAAGTATTATTGCAATTAGCGAAGTGTTTCCCGGATAAAAGAAAATAGAATATCGCAACAAAGAAAAATATTGACGAAAAAAGAAATTTGGCAAATGAGTTAATAGTTATTTGTAAAATAGGACTCGAGTAGAAAGTGAACTTGTATAAGCCAAAAATGGTCTTCCACACAGGTGGAACAGTTTGAACCTATTTGCGAAGCTAGTAAACCAGTAATTGACCGATCTCTCTGTAAAACCTGAACTGATTTTCATGGCGCAAAATAAGATCGGAGCTCTCCTTTGAAAGATAATGAAGAAATGAGGATAAAAATTAAATTTTTACAAACTATAAAAATGCGTTAATAGTTATTTGTAGAGTAGGATCGTGTAAGCCAAATAAAGGTCGTACAGGTAGACCTGTTTCCGATGCTACTGAACCGGTAATGGGTCGATCTCTCTGTTAGATCAGATCTAATTTTTAGGGTGTTACAGAAGATCGTGGCTTTTTTTGGAAGATAATGAAGAATTGAAGATAAAATAGTATATTATGCCACGAGGGAAGAAAGTGCATCATTTCACCGACTGTAAAGTTTGATGCCCGAGCAAAGTGGGCTTGAAAATGCACACAAAGTAAAAATGCACTTCTTCCCTTGTGGTATACGATATTTATATCCCGACTATGTTAAAATTAAGCATATTTTTATGCCTGCAACGGCCCACCGACTTGTCAGCTACTTTTCTTCCCTGGGGAGGAAAAGTACTTCTTTTCTTCCCTAGGGAGGAAAAGTACTTCTTCTCTTCCCTAGGGAGAAAAAGTATTTCTCTTCTTCCCTA